>CAWUFW010006834.1:282500-882500 GCA_963921515.1 Calotriton arnoldi
CTACCTCTCTCTCTCTACCTCTCTACCTCTCTACCTCTCTCTCTCTCTACCTCTCTCTCTCTCTACCTCTCTACCTCTCTCTCTACCTCTCTCTCTCTCTCTCTCTACCTCACTACCACTCTACCATCTCCTTCTACCTCTCTAACTCTCTACCTGTCTCTCTCTACCTCTCTCTCTACCTCACTACCACTCTACCATCTCCTTCTACCTCTCTAACTCTCTACCTGTCTCTCTCTACCTCTCTCTACCTCTCTCTCTTTCTACCTCTCCATCTCTACCTCTCTCTCTACCTCTCTCTCTCTACCTCTCTCTCTACCTCTCTCTCTACCTCTCTCTCTACCTCTCTCTCTACCTCTCTCTCTCTCTACCTCTCTCTCTCTCTACCTCTCTCTCTCTCTACCTCTCTCTCTCTCTCTCTACCTCTCTACCTCTCTCTCTACCTCTCTCTCTCTCTACCTCTCTACCTCTCTCTCTACCTCTCTCTCTCTCTCTCTCTCTCTCACTACCACTCTACCATCTCCTTCTACCTCTCTAACTCTCTACCTGTCTCTCTCTACCTCTCTCTCTACCTCACTACCACTCTGCCATCTCCTTCTACCTCTCTAACTCTCTACTTGTCTCTCTCTACCTCTCTCTCTCTACCTCTCTCTCTCTCTCTACCTCTCTCTCTCTCTCTCTACCTCTCTCTCTCTCTACCTCTCTCTCTACCTCTCTACCTCTCTCTCTACCTCTCTACCTCTCCTCTACCTCTCCCTCTCTCTCTCTACCCCTCTCTCTCTCTACCTCTCTCTCTCTCTACCTCTCTCTCTCTCTCTAACTCTCTCTCTCTCTCTCTCTCCTCTCTACCTCTCTCTCTCTACCTCTCCCTCTCTCTCTACCTCTCTCTACCTCTCCCTCTCTCTCTACCTCTCTCTCTCTCTACCTCTCTCTCTCTCTCTACCTCTCTCTCTCTACCTCTCTCTCTACCTCTCTCTCTACCTCTCTCTCTACCTCTCTCTCTACCTCACTGCCACTCTACCTCTCCCTCTACCTCTCTCTCTACCTCTCTCTCTACCTCTCTCCACCTCTCTAACTCTCTATCTCTCTATCTCTCTACCTCACTGCCCCTCTACCCCTCTATCTCTCTACCTCTCTCTACCTCTCTCTACCTCTCCCTCTCTCCACCTCTCTAACTCTCTCTACCTCTCTCTCTACCTCACTACCACTCTACCATCTCCTTCTACCTCTCTAACTCTCTACCTGTCTCTCTCTACCTCTCCCTCTCCCTCTCTACCTCTCTCTACCTCTCTCTCTCTCTCTACCTCTCCCTCTCTACCTCTCTCTCTACCTCTCCCTCTCTACCTCTCCCTCTCTACCTCTCCCTCTCTCCCTCTCCCTCTCTCTCTACCTCTCTCCCTCTCTCTCTACCTCTCTCCCTCTCTCTCTCTCCCTCTCTACCTCTCTCTCTCTACCTCTCTACCTCTCTCCCTCTCTACCTCTCTCTCTCTCCCTCTCTCTCCCTCTCTCTCTCTACCTCTCTCTCTACCTCTCTCTCTCTACCTCACTGCCACTCTACCTCTCCCTCTACCCCTCTAACTCTCTACCTCTCCAACTCTCTCTCTCTCCAACTCTCTCTACCTCTCTCTACCTCTCTCCTCGCTCCACCTCGCTCTCTACCTCTCGCTCTCTACCTCTCGCTCTCTACCTCTCGCTCTCTACCTCTCGCTCTCTACCTCTCGCTCTCTACCTCCTACCTCGCTCTCTACCTCTCGCTCTCTACCTCTCGCTCTCTACCTCACTGCCACTCTACCTCTCCTTCTACCCCTCTATCTCTCCCTCTCTCCCTCTCTCCACCTCTCTAACTCTCTCTCTACCTCTCTCTCTACCTCTCTCTCTACCTCTCTCTCTACCTCTACCTCTACCTCTCCCTCTCCCTCTCCCTCTCTCTCTCTACCTCTCTCTCTACCTCTCTCTCTACCTCACTACCACTCTACCATCTCCTTCTACCTCTCTAACTCTCTACCTGTCTCTCTCTACCTGTCTCTCTCTACCTGTCTCTCTACCTCTCCCTCTACCTCTCTCCCTCTCTACCTCTCTCCCTCTCTCTCTACCTCTCTCTCTACCTCTCTCTCTCTCTACCCCTCTCTCTACCCCTCTCTCTCTACCTCTCTCTACCCCTCTCTACCCCTCTCTCTCTACCTCTCTCTCTCTCCCTCTCTCTCTCCCTCTCTACCTCTCTCTCTCTACCCCTCTCTCTCTACCCCTCTCTCTCTACCCCTCTCTCTCTACCCCTCTATCTCTCTCTATCTCTCTCTACCTTTCTACCTCTCTACCTCTCCCTCTACCCCTCTAACTCTCTACCTCTCTCTCTACCTCTCCCTCTCTCCACCTCTCTAACTCTCTACCTCTCTCTCTCTACACCTCACTACCACTCTACCATCTCCTTCTACCTCTCTAACTCTCTACCTGTCTCTCTCTACCTCTCTCTCTACCTCTCTCTACCTCTCTCTCTACCTCCCTCCCTCTCTACCTCTCCCTCTCTACCTCTCTCTACCTCTCTACATCTCTCTCTCTACCTCACTGCCACTCTACCTCTCCCTCTACCCCTCTAACTCTCTACCTCTCTCTACCTCTCCCTCTCTCCACCTCTCTACCTCTCTCTCTACCTCTCTATCTACCTCTCTCTCTACCTCACTACCACTCTACCATCTCCTTCTACCTCTCTAACTCTCTACCTGTCTCTCTCTACCTCTCTCTCTACCTCTCTCTACCTCTCTCTCTACCTCCCTCCCTCTCTACCTCTCCCTCTCTACCTCTCTCTACCTCTCTACATCTCTCTCTCTACCTCACTGCCACTCTACCTCTCCCTCTACCCCTCTAACTCTCTACCTCTCCCTCTCTCCACCTCTCTACCTCTCTCTCTACCTCTCTATCTACCTCTCTCTCTACCTCACTACCACTCTACCATCTCCTTCTACCTCTCTAACTCTCTACCTGTCTCTCTCTACCTCTCTCTCTACCTCTCTCTCTACCTCTCTCTCTAACTCTCCCTCTACCTCTCTCTCTTTCTAACTCTCCATCTCTACCTCTCTCTACCTCTCTCTCTCTCTCTCTCTCTCACCTCTCTCTCTCTCTCTACCTCTCTACCTCTCTCTCTCTCTCTACCTCTCTACCTCTCTCTCTCTACCTCTACCTCTCTCTCTACCTCTCTCTCTACCTCTACCTCTCCCTCTCTCTCTCTACCTCCCTCTCTACCTACCTCTCTACCTCTCCCTCTCTACCTCTCTCTCTCTCTACCTCTCTCTCTCTACCTCTCTCTCTCTACCTCTCTCTCTACCTCTCTCTACCTCTCTACATCTCTTTCTCTACCTCTACCTCTCTCTCTACCTCTCTCTCTACCTCTCTCTCTACCTCTCTCTCTCTCTCTCTACCTCTCTCTCTACCTCTCTACCTCTCTACCTCTCTACCTCTCCCTCTCTACCTCTCCCTCTATCTCTCTCTACCTCTCCCTCTCCTTCTATCTCTCTCTACCTCCCTCTCTACCTCTCCCTCTCTACCTCTCCCTCTCTACCTCTCCCTCTCTACCTCTCCCTCTCTCTTCTCTACCTCTCTCTCTCTCTACCTCTCTCTCTCTCTACCTCTCTCTACCTCTCTCTCTCCCTCTCTCTACCTCTCTCTCTCTCTACCTCTCTCTACCTCTCTCTCTCCCTCTCTCTACCTCTCTCTCTCTCTACCTCTCTCTACCTCTCTCTCTACCTCTCTCTCCCTCTACATCTCTTTCTCTCTACATCTCTTTCTCTACCTCTACCTCTCTACATCTCTCTCTACCTCTCTCTACCTCTCTCTCTCTCTACCTCTCTACCTCTCTACCTCTACCTCTCTCTCTCTACCTCTCTCTCTCTCTCTCTCTACCTCTCTACCTCTCTCTCTCTACCTCTCTCTCTCTACCTCTCTCTCTCTCTCTCTCTCTCTACCTCTCTCTCTCTCTCTCTCTACCTCTCTCTCTCTCTCTACCTCTCTCTCTCTCTCTACCTCTACCTCTCTCTCTACCTCTCCCTCTCTCTCTCTCTACCTCTCCCTCTCCCTCTCTACCTCTCCCTCTCCCTCTTTACCTCTCCCTCTCTAACTCTCTCTCTCTACCTCCCTCTCTACCTCTCCCTCTCTCCCTCTCTCTCTCTCTCTCTACACCTCTCTCTCTACCTCTCTCTCTCTCTACCTCTCTCTCTCTCTACCTCTCTCTACCTCTCTCTCTCCCTCTCTCTCCTCTCTCTCTCTCCCTCTCTCTCCCTCTCTCTCCCTCTCTCTCCCTCTCTCTACCTCTACCTCTCTACATCTTTCTCTACCTCTACCTCTCTCTCTACCTCTCTACCTCTGTACCTCTCTCTCTACCTCTCTCTCTACCTCTCTACCTCTCTCTCTACCTCTCTACCTCTCTCTCTCTACCTCTGTCCACCTCTCTACCTCTCTACCTCTCTCTCTCTACCTCTGTCCACCTCTCTACCTCTGTCCACCTCTCTACCTCTGTCCACCTCTCTACCTCTGTCCACCTCTGTCCACCTCTCTACCTCTCTCTACCTCTGTCTACATCTCTACATCTGTCTAGCTCTCTCTCTACCTCTATACACCTCTCTACCTCTCGCTACCTCTCTCAAATATAGCTACAACGTCTACATATAATACGGTACACTAAGTGGCAGCCGCAGCCTAAAATCACTTCTTGTCCTTAAAAAAAAAAAAACAATCATTACCATATCCAATATATCTCCCCTTTATGACCTTATAAGTATTTACTTAGGCGAGACCTATTGGCTATGCCAATGCTTGTCTTTTTAGTGTCTAAATGACGCTGGTCGTCTGCTTTATTTCTGATGGCTGTTTTGGGAAGATGACCATGTGGGTGTTTGGAACTGTTCTTGTGCAGTGGACAGTCAAGCTGTGGGTCCCCTGTCGGGGCACGGGGATGTAATAGGTGAACTGGACTGAAGTTTGGCAGATGGGATACTCCGTCACAAACATGATGGCTATCCCATCCATTGTATTCCAAGTGCCACCAGATACAGTGAACATACTTTGTTGCTGAGCACTTTGTTTGTGGATGGGACTGGTGTATTCCTTGCATGTTGCTACAGTCTGTGTTATTTTCTCTTACCGATCATTCAACTCTGTGATTACTCTGTATGCGTGCTTCCAACCTAGGTTTGTCTTAGGCTGTGGCACATGTTGGTGGTTGGATATCCAGCCTGCCTGTACCCCTTGCTCTCACACTGGTGTTTGGTGGGGCTCCACATGGCAGACTGGGTGTGTGGTTAATCAATGTTTGGTAGTCTGCAGACAGTTGGTGTTGGTGCTTTTGTCTTTGATTGCTTTTCCATGCCTGCAGGGTCTTTTGTTTTTGCTGGACTTGGACGTTTGCATTATTGCTGGTATCTCTTAGTCCTTTGGGTTTGGGTCTTGAAGTCCTCCTGGACTATGTGCAAACTGCCGGGATGGCTTCTCTTGGATGCTACTCGAATGAGATCAACTCCTCGGCTGCCCTATGGTTATTCACCATTTGACCACCCTTCTACTTGTTAGGTGTTCTTTGTGTCCACAGGCTCCTGGTTCACATCTTTTTTGGGCAGCAGAGTGTCTGGGTGTTGAGACACGCCCTCCCCCTTTTCCAGTTTAGGGCTTCTGGCATTGCCTTGATGACCCTCCGATTGCTGATATTTACCCTCTTGGTTTCTATAGAAGTTGAAGTATGTCTGTATCCCATATACCTACCTATCAGCCGAGGAATGACCCTTGCTTTTATGCTGTTAGTTTTTTTGCCTTGCATCCTACCAGCTTTGTATACCTTCAGCTCCAGTGGTATCTGACCCTTGGGTTCTTTAGTTGCCTATTGTTTTGCTTCTCTTTGGTGGTGAATGTGTTAGTATCTTTCCCTGTTGGCACTTCTACAAAGGAATTTATTTTACTCGGCTTGCTGGTCTTGGCAATGGTAATTTGTACTGTGTTGTGGTGCCCTGATGTCTCTTGAGCTACACCTTCTGACCCATACCCTGGAGGCTTGTCTGTACTACTCTTAGAACATGTGGCTTCCGTGCCATTGTGTTTACTGTTCTGGCCTTTGTGCATTGAGTGCATTTTTATTTAGGAGTGGGACTTGCAGTATGTCTAATCTGTCCTGGCAAATATTTTGTCTTCAGAGCTTCTCGGGCCTGTCTCTGTGGGGTGCTGCTCTTATATCGATTCATGTGGTGAGAAGTCTACACACTACAGTACCCATCAGCGAAAGTTATTATCTTCCATAGCAAACTTTCTGGTGGATATTTTGCCTACTTGCAGATTCCTCACAGTGCCCACCTGCTCACGACTCTCAGGTGTGGTTGCTGCGTAGCAGCATTGTTTTTGATTGCTTTTCTGCACTGCCTAGCTGCTTTTTTCATTATTCCAGGTTCCATCTACGAGGGCCAGGGAAAAAAAGATGGGAACTGATGTCATTGCCCTGCCTATATACTGTGATAATATTAAGAATGTAAGTTCTGCTGATACGTTTCTGTGAACTGGTGAATTCATGTAGGATGGTCCATGATTGTTTAAATTGTATGTCTACACATTTATATTTTAAATAAAAAAATCTTTGTATATGGATATGAATAAATATTTTTGAATAAGAACAGGAGACAGGTGTTGACTGATAATATTGATCGCTGTAGTGTAACATTGTAAACCTTTCAGTGCATACTTATTGGATTACTTTTAGAGGTTGATGTACAAATGGGAATTTGTTTTGCTGGATTGCCCTGCTTGATGCATTACATGATTCTGTGATGCCACAAATGGGGAGGAGCCTTAGTCGAGTCAGCAAGGTGCCACCTGCATGTTACTACAGTCTGTGTTATGCAGGGGAAAAGCTGATTCAAGTTTACAGATACAGCCCAGTGCTTAGGGGGATTCATAAGATGAGGAATCTACACGTAGTTAAAGTATCCAGCCAGAAGATTGTTACAAAAGGTAATTACCCTTTTCATCTAGGTTAAGCATTGACACAAGTCAAAAAAGGAACTATCTGGTGGGTCACAGTTGGACTTGAGCAGCTGTACTTGAGGGCCTCCTGAATGTTAAGGGGTAAAAAGTCCCTCTGTTTGGCAAACAGGCACATATCATGTAGATGTGTGATATCTGTTCCCGAAAAGTGCTATAACAACCGGTTGGTAGACCATCACTGTCCGGAGTTTTTCCTGATAACTGTGATATTACGAGCTTATTTTCTATAATAGTTAATAGGCTAGTTCTCTGCATCCTCTCCACTGAACTCCCACCAATGACTGTAAATTAATTAAGCAGTGTCATCGTGCTTTTGCTGTTTCACCAGAATGGGTGTTTTTCCAACTTTCTTCTACTGCCGACTTCACCTAACCTTATTACAAATGGGCAGTGGGAGCAGAAATATCACATTTGTTGCTGGGTGCCTTCCCCTTGTCTTCCACACACTGATCAGGCTCCTGAGGTTGGAGCCACGCCCAGGCTCCCAGATGCCACATCTACTCTGGATCCTGTCTAGCTCTACCCCTGCCCTGTACATGTCATCTTGGGAGCAAGGAGGAAAGCAGCTTTGAGGTTTGCATCCAGAAGTAAATTGCATTCCATTCTTTGTCAATCTGCTCTCACTCTACCATTGTGTCTCATCTTTATGGTCTGGGAGTCATAGAAGTTGCCTACGAGGATGGAAGTCAGTATAATAACATTTAATGTCATGAATTCCAGACAGGGATATGACAGCTACTGAAATGGGTTCTTTAACATGAAGAATGCTTGCTTTGCAAATTACGTGGTACTACTATTCTACATTCTATGTATATTTCCAATAAACAGATGGTTTTATAAAAAGGCATGACTTCCAAAGTCTGCCTTTCTTACAGAAATGAAAAGTGCTATACTAGAGGGAAATGCAGACAAATAACTTCCTGTACAGAGACACTGAATATATTGTTTAAAGAACAAATTGCAACTCTTTTGTTGTTCCCAAGTTTTTGCTTTGCCTTTTTACAAAGTGTTGGATATTTCTGGAATTTTATTAATAAAATATTTTTCATTCAGAAATCTGTTTATTAGTGCACACTCTAACACGCACCAGTTATCCCGACATATTTTTTCAGAGTATATTGCATGTTACAGTTTGCATTTTCAATTTGTGTCTTTTAGTCTGTTTCTCTCGGTTTCTGTCTATCTCTTACATCACTGTATAGCTGTACAATGAATGAAATTCACTGTTTGTCATTTTTATATTTAATTTGATTTCTTTTTTTATAGAAAATTACTGTTGCAGAATGCATAGAGACTCAAAGTAAAGCAATGACTCTGCTCACGATTGAACAGCTCTCTTACTTGCTAAAGTTTGCACTACAGAAAATGAAACAGCCTGGGGTAAGTTTCTAAATGTTGTTTGAGTGCAGGGAATTTTTTGCAGGTTATTTTTTTAAATGCCTCCCTATTTAGTGTTTTGAAAATCACTTGTATGTAACTCAAGAATTCTACACATCTAACTATTCTTATGGTCATACCCAGGTTTCTAATTTCTGTCCTTCAATTTTATTTGGCGGCTCCAATTTGAGCCCTCTTTCTACTGCCCTTTGCCTAGTGGTAGCTCTCTAACTTGATGCTTTCTCCCTCAATCCATTCCCTAATACGTTATTGTGGCACTCTTCCAAGATTTATTTATTTAAAAAAAATTTTTTTACGGAGTTTTATATAGCGCGAACTTGACCCTAATCGGGTATCAGAGCGCTTTACACGAGCACCAGATGCGTTACATGAGGACACATTCATTTTTGTTAGGCACGGGGAGATTAAGTGATTTGCCCAGAATCACAGGATGTTGCGCGTCCTTACCGAGACTCGAACCCGGTTCCCCAGATTTGAGGTCGACCGCCCTAGTCGTTAGGCCAACTCCTCTCTGTTGTAAATTTTTGAGGGTTGCAGCATCAAAGTGCATGCAGTGATCTATTCCTGTTTACTGTTTGCCTTATTAGGCAAGCTGTCCACAGTCACACCCCAATACTACTGCTATCCATGCCTTGCTTTGAAAGCAATAGTGTGATATTACCCAACTCTTTTGTCCGAGCAGCACCATATACTATTTTTGTTTGCATTCAAGAGTATAAATTAATGTTGTTTAAATTTGGCCAGTGAGTTATTGTGACCGAAATGTCCAACTTATATGTAAATAATGGATTTTATACACATAATTAATGTCAAATAAAGCTCTAAACAAACCCTTTTAAATAAATGAAATGTGAACCGGTTGAACGCTCCTTTTCCCACAGTTGACTGTACTCCTACTTTGATTATAATTGCATTCTTTGCCATACCTTGTACTTTCTTGGTACAATGCCTGGCTTTCAGTCAGACCCTGCATTTAGTGCTCCAGCCCCGATAACCGCTTCATTGATGTGATTGATTATAATATTTGTGATGTCAGCTATGGCATGTGTAAGGTGTATTTGTAGTGCATGGGTTCAGAGTTATGGTCGTGTGGCTCACAAGAAGTTCGGATTTTCAGTTGTTTTTAGATGTTATATTGTAACCATAATGTCCCTTTAAACTGTAGCCATTTGGTTTAGCTGTGTTTTTAATGACAAACATTATTTTCTGTGAATTTCTTTACTTTGGTACCTTGTCGAAGGAGGAATAGATGAGCCACAGCTTTTGGCTCTGCAGAGCAGACCCATACCGTAGAAAATTGTAAATCAACATTTTGCCATGCGTAGTAGGATATAGGTGCAGGACAGGACCTCCAGACACTCCCTGATGCCCGACAGTGTACCCCTAGAAAACTCTGCATATGGTCTCCAGCTATGTGGAGCCAATTCAAGGTTGGGTATATGGCCAAGTCATGCACGTAGCCCTCATCATGGACTTAGGCCATGCCCTCAGCCAGAGTGTGTTTCCAGAATCCACTTTGGCCATGCACAGCTCAAGTTGTGGCATCTGACTATGCCGTGCACCCAATATTTCTACCCAGGTTCTCAAACAAGCAGTGCTTATCCTGTAAGAATCTGCTCAGGTTTCTGAGGTTTTTAGGATCAATAGTGGCCTTTATGTATTTGTGAGACCTGTTGTTCCCTGTTGTTGCAACTGTTTTTGTTATCATCTTTGGGTCAGGATCTGCCCTTTCTTAATGACATATCATCTTTCCTGGGCTGAGGGATTCTAAGTCAGCCACCTTGCACATTTTTATTGTGCTATGTGGGACATGCGTATAACTGAGATCTCTTGTACTGCTTCCTGGAAGTTGCCACTTTTTTGTCGGTCCTGGTCAGATCTAAAATCGAACCTGGATTCACGAATTACACGAGTAACAAAAGGGCAGGTAGGAAAAAGCCTCTTTGTTCCAGTCCAATTCTTAATTTTTTTCCTAAATTTATTTCTCTGTTTCCTTTTCTGCTCACAGAAAATTTTATGACTTTAATGGTCCACATCTACCAAAGATTAGCCCATGAAAGCCAAGCCAGCACCATGTGCAGCACAAATATCTATTAGATTTAAGCAAAAAGTACAAAAGGGTCTATTGTGAGTATAGTATTACTTCTATGCCAGGCAGTGGCATAGCTGGGGGTGCACTGTTTTTGGGAGGGCGGAGCTGAGCATGTTGTGTCTGTCGACTACCACATCCCCTTACCCTCAGTGAACAAGTTGTCTGTCGGCCGCCAGACTCCCCCGAACAAGCCATCTGTCGGCCGCCAATCCCCCCACCCCAAATAAGCCATCTGTCGGACGCCACCCCCCCCTCACACCCTTTTTCGCCTTCTCTCTTCTTCCGCCCCCCCAGGTCTAGCTACACCACTGATGCCAAGTTTGGTGTTATTTTGTGCAACTGTTTTTTTTGCTAAAGGTGAGAAAATATTTCTGCAGGACTTGAAAGGATAACTCCCCCAGCCCTCCTTCTGGCTTATCTGCATGTAATTTATTCAAACAAAGAGATTCCCTCTCCTGTGTAAGTCGTAAGATGTATTTAAGTGTATTTATTTATACATACATTCTCTATTGTTCTCTTTGCATGTTAACAGGTTGTTCTTGTAGTTGCTAAAGTGTCTGCATGCAGTTTTAGTTTTCTCCAAAATTCTCATCCTGTAACCAGGAGTTATTCATATTGGTAAATATAAACCGAGTAGTACTAAAATGTATGTGCCTGATATGTAGCTGTCTGAGCTTGGATCATGGTCATGACCAGTGATGCTCTCAATTGTTTCTGTTAATACTTTGAGCATGAGATACTTTCCGAAACAAGACGTGCCTAATATCGAGCTGATCACTCAGATGAGTAATTTAAGCATCTTATCTGACACATCGTGTACCTTCCAGATCACAAGATTTCATCCTATTAGGGCTAACCCAGAAATTTGCTCATAAGAAGTTCATAAATTGAGTGTCATTTAATGCAGTAATAATATCACCTTTTCCTTTAAGCCCTCTGGATGTGCCAAAATGGGGATAGAAAGAACTGGAGAAAAAAAAAAGGATTATTAGTAATGGATCTGGAGGGTATTCCTTGAACTTTAACAGCAGATAATGTACTTGTGTATACACATTTAATACTAAATGACAGTTGTTTCCTTACGTACAATTCTTTCTAAAGAAAACTGTGCTCCAGAACGGCAGAAGATAACAAAGAGCAATAGGGATATGTTCAGTTAACATTTCATTTTATTTTTCTTTACAGACAGAACCATTTCAGAAGCCAGTTTCATTGGATCAGCATCCCGATTACGCAGAATATATTTTTCATGCAATGGACCTTAGTACATTAGAAAAGGTTAGTCTCTGGCACAAATAGAATTACTGTCATGAAACATTCCCTCGTATATAAGTATAAGTGTATTTCTGACGTTACGCTGCACAGAAACCTGCAATATAAATGCAATCTCCATGATAATAAACCATGAGTCCGCAATGGTAAACTATTGAGCTCAGCTTTGTTTGGCAAGGTTAATAATATTTATTATAGCGTCTGATGTATAGCATCTGATGTCCGTGTTTAGGCGATTTAGGAACATTTGTTGCATGCATAAAGTTTTGAGTCCTGGGGATAAAGAGTTCCAGAGAGTAGGTCTAACTCTGATTCGAAAATTATTATACTTTAAATACTTACTCCACCAGTATGCTTTTAAATCTCTTATTGAAATTATGGTTGTTTGTCAGATAATCAATCTGGTTACCTATTTCCGTGATAGTTTTTTTCCTACATTAAGGTTGCTTTTTTTAAATATTTTGGATAAGGGTCCTTTACAGTTGTGTTTATAGATTTCAATGTTTGAGCTTCATGCCCATGTTTTCAATAAATTTCTGTCTAGGTGCCAAGATAGCTTTGTCATCAGAGGTGTGTGTTCACACTTTTTCAATGACAGTCAAACTACACGTGCCCACTTTAAATGTTTAATTTTTAGTCTTGATTTTTTAAGTTTCTACATTTCAGTTTGTGATCATATGTCACTTAAATGTTCCTTTTCACCCAAATATTCTCTTTCAACTCTCACTTGCTATGTTCAGTGCAGTTCTCAGAACAACCAAGAGGATTTGTGGAAATAATTCCCAGATAACTGAGTGTAAAATGCCAGTGAGCTTAAGTGTACCAATACCATGTTTCTGTATGATGTAACGTTATTAATAAAAAGTCAGCCCGTCTTAGTGTCAATATAAGACCATTTTTAAAGCACCTTCCTTAGTTCCTGTCCTCGTTATTCAGGGACTGAAGTGGAATAGCTTATGTGACTGGGAGATGTCAGTAGCCAACCAAAGAAGAGCTCAATCATGTGTCTCCGTTTACTCAACAGTAAGTGGATCATCTGACCATGCTTGGGCAACAGAATCCCATCATCTACTATATACTAGGAACTTTCATGCATGACACTGAAGTTTAAAGTTCAGGAAGACCGCTGTTGCTGAGACTAAAGTTTGTGCATGCTCTTTTTCAGATACTTTGTTACATATATCTGGCCATTCCAACCAAGACCCAAAGTGTTGTCCAAGTCCACTTCTAACACAACCTCTTGATGTAATTAACTTTGTATTAATGTATTGTTATATTGTATTGTTTGACATACTTTATTTCATTCCCTCCCAAAGCCTTTGGATATAATTCAGTCATTGTGAGGAAATGGGGTTCTGTTGCAGTACCCCCACCCCCCACACTTTTTGCATGGCTTTTGATGCAACTTTGTAGAGTACTGGGTCCTTGCTGTCCAGGTTCCCAGTACCTGTGTTATTTCCCTAAATCTGTTCCAGAATTGGCCCTTTAGGCCCCCTGTAAGTCCCTAGTAAATGGTACCTGGGTACCTAGGGCATTGGGACTGAAGAGGGTCCCTTAGGAACCCCTCACCTTGGCCATGCAGACTGTCACTGCAGCATGCATGGCCTGGTGCAGACAAAACGACAGTCGACATGGCACACTGCCTGTGTGCCATGCCAACAAGCACTGCCTAAGGTATAGGTAAGTCACCCCTCTAGCAGGCCTTACAGCCCTAAATCAGGGTGCACTATACCACAGGTGTGGGCATATCTGCATGTGCAGATATGCCCCTGCAATGTTGCAGTCCATTCTTGGATAATGAAGGCGCCAGGGAGGCCATAAGGGAGTACATGGGCTGGAAACTCAACAACTCGAGTTGCCCAGCACCATGATAGCTTCTCTGAACCCAGGAGTCTTTGGTATCAAACTACTCCTCTCAATAAACCCACATTGATTCCAGTGGGGGATTTATTGAACCATGTACCCAGAGGACATCTCGGAGGAGCCCCCTGAAAAACCTACCAATCCTGGTGTGGTCACAGACTGGCTGTAGGCAGCCTGCCACCACCAGATATGTTTCTGGACCCCTGGGTCCGAGAGCCTCTGCTCTCTGGGACCATAAACAATGCACATCCTGGGTGGAGGTGTCCCACCTCCTCCCCCAGGAACAGCACAGTGCTCAAGAGGGAAGCTTCAAAGGCATGCCGCCTTTGTAATGCGACTCCCAGCCTCTGCTGCTAGTAGCAGATGGCAGCCCCTGGTTTACACCCCCCACTTTGTGTGGGAAAACCGACGGGAAAACATAGGAGAATAGGAAGTGTGCCCACCTCTGCCAACTCCACCTCTAAGGTGGGGGAGGCGAGGTGAAGCATATCTTTCAGTCCCCGCCATCTTGAAAATGGGGAGACCCCTCCAATCAGGGCTACATCTATGCCCCTACTACAGGAGGGTGGCATAATTGAGGGTGTAGTCAGCCCAGGTAAGGTGCCCATTGACCCTACCTGCTACTCCCCTAAAATGTCCCTAAATTTAGTATTTAGGTGGCCCCCCCAGACCTGGAAATTAGTTCCTGCCAACCTAAGAAGAAGGACGAAGACTACGCCATGCAGCGAAGCCTGAAGATGCCTACTGACTTGGCCCCAGCCCTACCTGCCTGTCTCCAGCTTCAAAGACCCTGCAAAAGACAAGGTACCTGCAGCCAGTGACTTCCAGCACCTGAGGAAGACTGTCTACCCTTCGACAAAGACCATAGACTCCCAAGGACTGTGGATCTGTCCCCAAGAAACCTACACAAATGACTTTGGTGCCCTCCGGAATCGCGGGTACTGCCCACTCTGCACCCGACACCTCTGGCCCGTGTCCAGCTGGCCCAACGATCCAGACCAGTTTCCCCAGTGACCCTGAGCTCAAGTCCAGCGTTGGCTGACCCCTCCTGGACTCCATGACAATGCCTGCAGCCTGAATCCAGAGGATCCCCCTGACTGCGACCGGCTCCGGTAAGAAGAATCCGACGTCTAAGGACACCACTGCACCCAAAGCCCCTGGGCCTTCGTGAGCTGAACCGACGGTGCCCCTATGACCCCCTACATCTCAACTTACCTCTGCTGTCCCTGGTCTCCCTCCTGCAGCCTGTTTGTCCGAAGTAAGTTCTGCATTGAAAAGCATTGGGCGCCCGACACTGTATTTGCACGCCTGCCACCCCGTGCCGCTGGTGGTGTATGTTTGGTCCTGCTTTGTGGCCCTCCCTGTGCTTGCTCTAACCCCAAAGCTTTCGCCCCTGCAACCGATCTTACCTACCTACAAGCAGTGTGGTTCCAAGTGGTCCTAGTCTGTCGTGTAGTTCCTATAGTACCCCTGCAGGACCTGCACGTTTGGATAACATAAACTGTGGGCTTGGTGTTAGACTGGCTTTGTGCACCCCCACTGCGTATGTTAGCCGGATTTGCATTAGCTAGCTCACAGTGCCACTAGAATCTCCTCTTATCGGGGAGAGATTAGTTTCTGGTAACCTTAGATCATGACAACCCTGATCCCTCAGAATCGTGGAAACAATGTACTACTTTTCGCTCAGTGACTCGTGCTTACTTGTTCGGTTTGTCTCAGAGAGTTACACAGAATAAACAGTCTGGGCGTTTCAATAAGTATTTATTGAACAGTTGTTATTCTGGTGTAGAATATATGTGCTGCAGCAACCAGCAGACAATAGCAGAGATATATTATCAGCAGTACGATAAAAGTGAAAGGGTAGTACAGTTCTACCATATTGCAAGAATCATGAATACATACATGAATATAAAATGCATTATAAAAGTGCGCGTACTCCTACGATGCTTAACTAGATGTACCTAAGTGTACCTAGCATGTGTGTAGGTCTAAAAGCCTAAGAGCCAAGAATCCTTCTAGGATTTAGTCGAACCACATTACCTGAATAGAGAGAGTGTGGGACCCCGTCCTGGTCTCGAGTTGGACACCCCGCAAGGGCTGTGTTAGACCACTGTCAGCTGGAGCGACTGCATGCAGGAGCCTCAGCGTCTCTGGTCAGTGTGTCCACATGAAAGTCTCGGTTCCCTCTATCTTACCGTGGCAAGATGTGGTGTATTTATACCCTAAAGTATCTCGTCCCTCAGTATGGTTTGTATTGGTCTTTGTTAGACATGAGGAAGACGTCAGGGGTGAACTTTGTACATATATATTATGCGGGAGATGTAGCTGGTGAATGCTCATGCATAATTTATGAGTACATTGTAGGCCTGTGTTCGGGAAAAACCCTGCAGTGTTCTAACCACAGACTAGATAACGTTCAACCTTCAGAGTTCGTTGTGTACTGTAGGGAACTAATGTAGGTGAAAGATCATGCCTATATTAGGGCATAGGAGATCATGACTATAATAGGGCATAGACGATTATGACCATAATAGGGCATATACGAATATGACCATAATAGGGCACATACGATTATGACCATATAAGGCATATATGAACTTGTCTATATTAGGGCCTCTATACGAAACATAACACCCACTCCACTTTCGAATTGGATGACAATGACCATACTTAAAATCTGGACAATTAAAAAAAAAAAAAAAATCTTAAAAACATGGTTCCAAAAAGACATTTAAAAATGTTTAAAAATATTACAAATCAGCTATTCTTTTGTTGCCACTTGAAAAAGTCAATTCTGTCTCACTTATAAAAGTTGCACTACTACAAGCCGAAGAAGGCCATTCGTTCTCAAGTGAAAGTGTCAATTTACGAAATGTTCCAAATTTAGTTCATTTATTTATGAAACGAAGTGGAGAAGCCGAATTCTTTCCCAGGACGCGATGAGCCAATTCAAGATTAAGTGTCCTGGCTTGGAGATGCAGCATTATCGGTGTTAGCTACTGCAGACGACAAATCCAACGCCTCACAGAGAACGTCAATCGCACATAGATGGAATTCAGCACTGCCAACAGTCGGTGCTGTGGCAGCTTGTGCGGCAGTTGTTACCTGAGTGCCTGTGGAGAAGCCACCTAACCCAGCAGGAGCAAACGGCACCTGTGGATTCTCAAGGAATGCGTTCATCAGAATTGGAAGACGCTGGGGACAACGCAGAGCATGGGCCTTTAGGGGGTCCAGCATAGCATCCATGTCCGGAGGCGTATCTGATGGAAACGTTAGACAGAGATCCAACACGCATTCTTCTCCGCAAAACAGGCATCGAAGAACAGGTAAGATGCAGTCCACCCAGACTGGTCTAAACGATAGGAACCAAGAGGCGTTCAGTTCTCTTAGGCAAGGTATACCCAGAAGCTGCACCATGCGTTCACGGTATTTCCGCTCCATGAGTATGTTCGCCATTTCCTCGGAAATTGGGCCGTCCATTGCGTAGTAGTAAGATTACAATCAGGACTCCTGCAATTAGGAACAGGATAAGCGGGAGACCTCCAAACGCGCTTCCCAATACGGAGTGTATAAAATTTGGGATTACTCCGAGGATTGTCTGAAAGGTGCTCAATAGTCCTGACCCTATGGTCTTAAATAGGTGTACAATACCGCTCGTATCAGACATGTTAAAGATACGACCCACCATTTCTGCGAAATGAAAGGGGCAGTTTGTACGTATAAGCGTCTGTATCTCAGTCGAGGTCCTTGCAACTTGAAGTTCAAAGGTTTCTCGAGCAGAGGTTAAGGGCACGGGTTGTTGTAAAAGCATGGCTTTCAGTCTGCTCAAAGTATCAAATTGTATAAAGGAAACATTCAACGAAGGCCATAACGACGCCTCCCTGACTGTGTTCAGTGGCGGAAACAATACTTGCATACAGCAAGTAACCCTGGAGTCAACAGTGACCAGATAGGCGACGCCCGGAAGCATCCCACAGCAACCTTGATCGTTTAGCATCAAGTAACTCCCATTTGAGAGCAGCTGGAAAACCGGTGTGATCATGGCCGCTGGGGTCCCTGACATGTGACAAGATAGATTCGCTACCGAACCACTACTTGCTCCGTGCAGAGAAATATCCTGACACATGAGAGAACCGCTTAAAGCTTTCTCGCAGTTTGTACCACTCGGATACACTTCTCGATCCCCACTCCGGAATCGATATCTATATGATAACTCCCAAGTTTCCTTAATGTAACCCTTACCCATTTTTTCATATTTGCCTGCCTGCCTTTGCTCAAGGCAATATTGAAACTGAAACGTAGTGACCAGCAGAGTGATTTGGCCATGAATTAGCCATTCAGTTGATGGTAATTCGGCTACAGTGAATGGTAACCTTTCCAGTTTCTCAATATGCAGCATTGTATATTTGGCTCCCCTTTGTGCCATTTCTGTCTGTTTATCAGTTAGATTGTATTCTGAAAACAGAGACGTGGTGTTTATAAAACGCCAGGGCACTTAGCCTGCACGCAAAGATTGTAGCGTCCAGCTTAACATCACAATAGAACGTAATTGTGATTGCCCGTGTTGTAACAAGGCGAGATCTTGTTCTAATATGTCGATTGCCGAAGACACAATGTTGCCCAAGGAGTAAATCCTGGAGGTTAAAGTCGTTAACCCATTATCCTACTACAGCTAATGCCTTCTCTAGGTTAATACGGTCTATTTCCTGTATTCTTTCTGAGGCCTCCTGTTGGGATATTTTCCAGTTTTAATTATAATAGGCATAAATGCCAGCATATATGAAACGTTTCTGACGTGTTTTCCTTGGGCCTGACAAGAAATCCCTAAGGTACACATCAGGTGTGAGTAAGGTCAAGTGATGTTTTACTTCTGTGAGTGTTGAGGTTTCTAGACAATGAAGGCACAACTTCCCAACACTATAGGATGTCACTACCCCTGGGTGTTGCCTCTGTACATAGCGTGTATCTGGCCTACTGATACTAAACCCCTCGGCTATACCTAGGAATCTCTGTTGACATGTGTTTGTGTCAATGGGCCAAATCAGCCATTCTGTCCAATTGGGATCTGACCTGTTGTACTGGAGAATGTAATCTAATCCTACCCCATGTGTAGTTGAATTCTGCCCCCCACCCATCTGTGATGGTGCTGGAAACCCCGGTGTGTTAATTTCCTTATTCTTGGCTAGTCCAAGATAGGATGTCTGTTGCACAGTTTCATTTAGAAATATCAACTGCTGTGGAATGAGGCATGCTCTAAAAAGCGCTTCTGTTCCCTGGACCTGCCAGTCCCTAGAACCCCATATCGATTTTAAATCTATAGTGTCCATCCATAGGTCGAAACCCTGTGTAGACAACTGGGCCATAAAGGAAGCAGAGTAAATCTGTTTGGGGTTAGTCAACATAATTTTCTGTGCTGATGTTGTTGCCACTTTGTAATAAAATGACTTCGGGTCAGATGTATTAAACCCTGAAAAGTATGTGAATTTCTGTGCAAAAGTTTGCGAACTACCTTTTGGTGGTGTTGGGCAGTGTTCCCACTGGTGGTATTCAAATACATTTCTAGGTGTTATAGATTTGTGCAAGAAATGATGACCATAATGTTGGTAACAATACAATGTATCATAGTCTGAAGTACCTTCTAACATTTCGTTATTCGGAAATGCTGCAGTTTTTTCTAAATCAGACATCATATTATTTACAGTTTCAGTGTCCCAATCATCAGAAAATGTACAGGAGGTAATGATATCACTTAAAGAAATTTTAAATACATGTTTAAGCTTTAAAAGTTCAGTCGGGCCGAATATATCGAAATCAATCTTGTCCCATACTATTCCGTCCGGTATAGGAACTGCTGTGATGTTCACTGAAGACAAGTCTCTTGGTTTACGATGTGAAGACTGGTGTGGTTTTAAAATCAAATTGACTCTTTGGGCTGTAGAGCTCTGCTGGAGATATCGTCCATTAATAAGCATACTAAAAGTTATTGTTAAACCTAGCCAGAAAAGAAAAAATAGAATCCCAGTGATATACCATAGTTCTATCCAAGGTGACACCAGGTAAGTCTTTCTAAAAAAGTTCAAAAAGTCAATGAGTTTCTGTTTGTGTGATGTTTTTTGGCTCGTATCGTTTCCGGCTCGCTTGGATCCAGTGAAAACGTATCAAAGTTCATGAAATAGCCAGAAGCAGTTCGATCAATTGTTGGAATTGCATCGGGATTTGTTGAAATTGGATTTTGCTCTTGACGAGGCATGTTGACGTAGACGTCTGTAGTCGGTCTTATTGCAACTTGGTTGTTAAGTTGATTTTCTTCTTGAAGTTGAACTTCTTGTTGAAGTGGAACGAGTTCCCTAGCATTGTTGCTTAGTCCTTTATTCCGTACAGGTGGCTCTTCAAACGTGATGAGTCTTTCTGTTTGAACTTCTTGGATTGTAGCGAGAGGAGGGCGTCTGCTACTGTGGAGTCCACGAGGCCTACTGTTTAGTATCGGCCACATAGTGTGGTTTGATTAAGTCGATTGAGACTAATCTTTTCTCCTTTTTCCCGCCAAGAGGCGGCAGAAGTACAGTTCTTGTGCCTTGGATTGCTAGGACCGGTACAGCTGTTCTGTAGAATGGTCCGAATTCTTTCTTGTCTGCAATCTTTTCTCTGACCAGATCCCCGACTTTTGGGATCCAGACAGGTCTTGCCATTACTGCCTTGACTTCCTCAGTGGCGGTCTATTTTAAGTGGACGTTGCTTTGTTGTGTCCTGGATTCATTTAGATCCTGTAAAACAGCCAAACAATCATGTATATCAAATGGTTTTTCATCCGCCACTGTGCCTCTACAATCAAGATCAGGTACCCACATTCTTGTCCCAAATAGGACCTCGTAAGGAGTGACACCCCCTAGAGAGCTTCTTGGCTGGTTGTTAATTGCTCTTTGGACCCCATAAAGGTACTGACCCAACTACCACCCTTGTCTAATACCCTAGCTGTTAAAGATTGCTTTAAGTCACGGTTTTTCCTCTCCACAACCGAATTTCCCTCAGGATCGTACGGAGAGGAGTACCGCAATACTACGCCCATTCCTTCCATGGCCTCTTTGTACGCCCAAGAGCTAAACGCCGGGCTACGGTCAGAATGTAACGTGCAAGCTGCATATGTGCCGATAAAGACTCGCAAATCTTTTATAACAGTTCGAGCATCAGCCGAGCGCTGGGGCCAGACCCATAGGAATCTAGAGCAGGAATCCACTGCAACCATGATATATTTCTTGGCCCCATCCGATTGTAGGGGCCCGCAGTGGTCCAAATACACACATGCAAGAGATTTGTCTGATTTTAACAATGGTGTCTGCGCTGGGCGTGCTACGGTGGAGCCTTTCATCTGCTGGCAGATGTCGCACTTTAAGACATAGTCTTTGGTCTGCTTTGTTAACCCTGGCCACCAGTAGCGCTGTTTCAGTAAAGAAATAGTCGCTGTAACGCCTGTATGCGCAGAACCCAAACCCTCGTGTGCTGCTAGAATTAAGCCTTGCCTACGATCCATATTTGGTATTACTCTATCCCCCACTCCAGGAATCTGAGCATATGGAATGTTGTGTGCATCTAACTTGTAGGAGTGCTTGAGTGGAAATTTCTTTGGTACTGCTGTGCTGCCTTTGCCTGAATCAATGACAGCTACCATAATCTCGCCGTCTATCCTCGTTTTTGAACGAGTGATTGCAGCTACGGACGCTGTGCGTACAGCCCCCTTTGCGGCTTCATCAGCCAATGAATTCCCTTCAACGTGAACGCCATCACGCTGATGACTCAGTGTATGTATCACGTGAGCCCCTGGTAGTTCGTTTCTCAACTCCACTACCTGTTCCCATAGCATTTTATGCTCAATTGTGCCACCTTTCGCGTCTTTAAACCCGTTTTGTTCCCAATTATGTAAATATTCATTGTACGACTGTACACAGTAAAAGGAATCGCACACAATTAGTTTGGGGAATTCGTGTTCCGTATTTACCAGTGCCAGTACTAGTGCTTTTAATTCTGCCAACTGAGCCGTGCAGTCTCCTAGAGATTGCGTTTTAGTGCAACTTGGATGGAACTTTCCATTGCGCATGCGACCTTTAACAATCGCGCACGCTGCGCTGTAAGCTTGCTTACTCCGTATGGCTGGTTGAGCAGATCCGTCAGTGTAAATAATATATTCATACTGATCTAGAGGCAAAATCTCATTTGGTAGAGGATATTCTTGTTCGTATTGCAGAAATGCTTGTGTTTTTAAACTTGGATTAAATCTGTATTCAACATCCGTTGCAGTAAGAGAATTAGCCCATTGTATCCATCTGGGATGTAAGGCTTTCGCATTTGGAATGCTAGCCTTTGTAACAGCCTCTAAGGCTGGTACTGGGGTCACGACTATTATGCGCTTTCCCTGAGCCAGAGCTCTTTCTCTTGCTACAGTGGTCTGTACTGCTGTCAGGATTCTTTCTGTTGAAGAGGAACGCATCTCTGCGTTTGTGTACAGGTGTGATTTGTATGCGATTGGTACCGTTTCGCCTTCATTGAAAGTTAAATAAGTGTACCCGCATTGACCCGCTATTACTCGGATCACTAAGTTGCGTACGTTTACGCGTGTCTGTAAGTGTTTTGAAGCCATCATGTCTTCCTGTAGTGAACGTAGGATATTTGTATGTTCCTGTGTCCATTGTCTGAATGAAAAATCAGGTTTTATTAAGTCATAGAAATGTTTTACTCTTTCTGCGTAATCCAAAATGTATGTTCGACCAAAATTTAGGAATTCCAGAATTGATTGTAAATTCTTTAATGATTGTGGAGGTTGGAGCAGCGCACACTTTTCTAAAACGTTAGCTGCTAGGCTTTTTCCTTCACTTGACAGCTCATACCCTAAGAACAGGACATTGAGATGTGCAATTTTTGATTTTTGAAATTAAATTTATAGCCCTCAGAGGCGAATCCCATAATAATGGTGCTCACCCTGGTCAAGTGCCTCGGTAAGTCATCGTCCGTCAGATAAATATCATCCACATAGGACAATGCTTCTTCATCCAAATTTTGGAGTAACTCTGTTACCCTTGCTGAAAACAACCCCGGGGTATTCTTATACCCTTGGGGGAGTCGACAAAATTGCCGTTGAGACCCTAGCGCTGAGAATGCGGTCAAATACCTGCTTTCAGGCGCTATATTTTGGCAGAAAAATCCATTTGAGATATCAAGTGTTTTGTATTTTTTTCGCACAATGTTATTCATTAATGTGGCACTGTGTGCATTTTGAACTTCAAATGTCTTTGTGCAAGTGTTTAAATGTTTGTAATCTAAAACTAAACAATATGTGTTGTCAGGTTTTGATACGGGGAACAAAGGATTGTACATTGGTGAGGAGCAATTTTCTATCACCCCCTGGTATTCAAGTTGATCTAGGATCTCCCTGACTTGTTTTTTAGCTTCCTGTTTTATAGGGAATTGCCTTTGAGCATTTGGGGA
This sequence comes from Calotriton arnoldi, assembly GCA_963921515.1. Taxonomy (NCBI): domain Eukaryota; kingdom Metazoa; phylum Chordata; class Amphibia; order Caudata; family Salamandridae; genus Calotriton; species Calotriton arnoldi. The sequence goes on from CAWUFW010006834.1 coordinate 305,611, forward strand.
AACTTTTAACGGGATCACGTGGTGGGTTGAATCCTCATCCTAACCAGCATGATTTTTGTACAATGCTGGAGCTAGGGCACCTGCCCACTCCTGCGCATATGCATGTTTTAAATGTATGGGAGCAAGGTCGGAAAATGCTGGAAAAATTATCGTTTCTCCCTTAGGCTACTCCATGACGAATGCTGGCGGCCAGTCTTGCTCTGCTAATAGGATGTCATATCCAGATGACAGATTTTTCCAAAATAGACCTTTAATTTTCCTGGGCTTGTCCCCCTCCATCCGGAGTGTTATCTCATGTAACTTATGTGGGACACTTACCCGAGTATCAGCTGTTTCCACCGTGATATACTCACTCAACTCCGCTGTCAGCAGAAATTCCTTCAGGTTCTGGCGAGCTATTGTTACTTCTGCCGCGCTGTCTAGCATCGTCAGAGCCCATTCCCCGTTCAGAAGCTGTGTCCTCAGAATTCTGGGCATGTTTGATCTTAAGACCTGCTACCTTCTTCTTTTTGAACGGAGGTTTTTGTTTTTGTTTATCTTCTTTTTTAGGTGCGTAGTCCGCAGCGCGTTGCGTGTCTCTGGACTTTGTACGCTCCTCTGACCGTCCTTCACTCTCGGAGTTTTTTGATGAACCCTGAAAGGAACGAGAGGAACGTTTATCAGTATCCTGATACCTGTCAGGTTTTTTAATATTATCCCTATTCCGGAGGTTATACCTCCTTTCAGAGGGTTCCTGTTGAGGAGACCTACCTCTGGACTGAGATCTGCTGTCTTTAGACTTTTGTTGTTTTTTATTATCCCACTTCTTTTTAGAAGAAGTAGGTGTTTGCTTTGTAGTGTCCTTTTCAGGACTGCCCACCAGTTGTGGTTTTAATGCTTTCCCACCTAGACTGTCTCTGCCTAGTTCTGCATATGCAGTTTCAATTATTTTGGGTAGTTCGTGTGGTTGATCTACTGGACTGAACTCCCTTAGGCGTTGGCGGATCGCCACTGAAGCTGCTTCCCCCTTAATGTTAGCTAGTATTATGGCTGATGTAGGAGAGTAGGATCTGCTTTTTATAGTTACCCCAACTTTTTGCTGATGTTTCACTGCTAATCAAGACCCCAGTCTATCTGCTTTCTACTCTAAATTGATTGTATGTACTTTAGGTACACTCCAGATTGCATTCTGGGGTACCCTTGTGAGTCCCTAGTATATGGTATACTATGTACCCAGGGCATAGGTACCCCAGAGGCCTACCAGGGGTGCAGCATGTATTATGCCACCCCTGGGAAGCTTTGCAAAATGACACAACAGGTCTGCTACAGCAGCCTGTGTAAGGTGGTGTATCCACCCCTTACTGAGATATAGGTTCCCTATATCTCTCCATATCACTGCACATGTAAACCTATCAGTCACCCCTATGGCAGGCCTTAACAATCCTGAAGGCAGGGTGCTGGGTTTCGTGTGAGAGGGTGCCCATGCATGAGCAGAGCCCCGCTGCAGCTTTCGGAATCTTTATTCCGGGGGTGTTTGTGATGCAGCCAGACCATATACTCTTAAGTGCATTATAACCAAACGGTAAATGCTAACTTTGGAATGGCTGCATGGAAAACTGTTGTGATTGGTGTCAAACACCTTGGACTCATACCCCCACACCAGTAAATGGTGTGGGAGTATGATCCCACCCTTCTAGAGGGAGAGACATGACAGCACCTGTATACCCGGTACCAGCTAACAGAGCCCTGGCATCACAAAATGGATGCTGCAGCCACAGACACGAGTCTGCCCTTCTGCTGCTGGACGAAACTCCGGCAGGGGAGGCCTGGACAATAGGTTTCCTGTCACAGGGAGGTGTGACCACCTCCCAGACAGGCTTTAGTGTATTGGGGCTGGGTGGGTGCACTCTCAGAGTGCTTTGAAGTCTGCACTGGGGGCACATTTGGTGTCCCTGTGCATAGTCCTGCTCAAACCGGTTGCAGGGGCGCACAGCCCCTGCTCTGGCGCGAAACTGGACAAAGGAAATGGGTGTAGCCAACCCTCTTTCTTGACCCTCCCATAGGTGGGTCCCCCAGAGTTTGTCCCACCCCTTCCTTGGGTATAAAGTAGGAAACCCTGACTACAGGACTTTGGATTACACCTGGACTAAACTCTGATACCAGAAACCAAGTACTTCGACGATCTACACTACGCTGGATGACTGAAGAATCTCCCTTGGAGTAAAGGAGTTACTCCCCTGCAAGGCAGGCACCTTTAACGCAACTGACCGGTTGGCATCTCCGAGCTCCGATGCACTCCGAAGAGTATTGCCACACAGGAGATGGGTTTTCCGAGGTCTCTGAGGTCGATCTGTGCCCACAGCAAGTCTGAGGCCCGTATCCCTCGTGGAGACCGTGCAACCCAAACCCCTGGACTCCGCGACCATTTGCAGAAGCATCAGCTTTCCGGCGACCCCTGAGGCTGAGCTTTGGGTTACTTGTAGCCCTGACCCCGAGCAGTAATTGCACCGAAGATTGTCGGCCTACACTCAACGAGTGTTCCGTGGGCCGCCATTTTGTGATTCCTCTTGAGGGCCCTTCGCGATCCCTGGTCCGTTGACCTGTGGGTCCCCAAGAAGGCAACTCTCACTTTTATTGGGCTTCCTGGTTGCTCCAGACGTGCCCCTGACTCTCCATCGCTTGGGGAGTCCCCAGGACCTTGCTGGTCCGCACAGAAGCATCTTTTCTCTTCCTGTAAGGGTTGCTGTTGCCAAGGCTTGTTGTGGTCAATCCGATCACCGACACCCCAGCACTCGACATCCTTCGTGGGACAGCTCGAATCCGGCTCCTGGTCGTCGTCGACGTCTCCGGGACCCCGTGGCTGCAGAGTCAAGCTTCACCTCTTTGCACCTCAAGCACCCGACATCGGTGGGCATTCGATTGCTCCGCTCCTGGTCACTGGCTAGTGACCCAGACTCTGTCCCCTCTGCTTTCAGGTTCTTCACATCTTCGATCCAGGCTTGGATCACACCGGACACTTTTCTCCTTCACGGCAGCAGCACTTTGCAGCAGATCGCCATTGAAAACGACGACGATTCCCGACACCTTTTGACACCTAGGCACCCGGCTTCCCTGGGTGAGGTAACTCGAGTACTCCGGTGCTCCCGTGGGTGTTGGCCCTAGAACCCCTTAAGTCTAAAGGGGTTTGCTCAAAGTCCTCTCCTAAGTGTCCTTTATCTTTAAAATTCCAACCGCGACTTTCCGCATTGAATCCTACAGCGCTCGCAGCTGGGTTCTCACACTGCACACGTCCCCCGTGGGTCTCCTGTGTCACTACCTTGGGTGGTTCCTTGGGGTCCCAGCGATTCTACGTGCTCTAGGCACTGTGTCTAGTCAAGTCGTGGTTCTTATACCACTTTCTTAGTATATGGTTTGGTCTCCCCCTGGAGCCCACTGTGTATTGTGCGATTTATTGTCGTTTTAATACTGTGATACTGTGTATCTTGAACTCTAATCTCATAAAGGGATTAGTAGTTAGTGTTTAGAAATAAATACATATATTTTATATATATCTTGTGTGGTTCTCCTTTCATTAAGTTATTCAAGAGGTTATAATCTGGTAAACCAAGCTGCTTTACACTCCTTCAAGACTTAGCCTGAAGGCTGCTCTCCATAGCTACCACTAGGATAGCTTTCAATAAAGGTTGTCTTTAAACCTATCATCAATAAGGGTCGTTTGGACTGGTGCAAGGTGCCCACTATAACTAGTGGACAGCATATGCCAGGCCAACTTCTCACAGCTGATACCTGTTCGTAGTTACCTAGTAACTTCATCCCTAAGTTAAGGGCAGGCTCTGCTCCGTACTCATTTTGTATCTGTCTCAATACATCAGGTACTACTGCTAATGACTGGATACCATGCGTTCTGGTATATATGGCAGCAAAGACTGTACCCCAAGAGGTGCAGTCCTCTATTTGTGGTGTGATCCCCATGGGCAAGCAGATTGTTAGTATTCTGTGTTTATCACAGGTGGTAGTATTCGGGAATACCGCCTCAAGCTGAGTTATTTTCTGAGCTATCCAGAATGGTATTTGTTCGCGAGTAATTTTATTTCATGTACCCTGAGCTGGAGTACTATTTGCTGCACCTGGTGCAGGTTGGATTGTTAAAGTCCTCATGACAAATTGTGTCAGGTTTCTGTAGATTTTAATTAAATCTGTGTTGTACGAGTAAGTCTCCTGGTGACATTGTGCCAATGTCAGGATGTGGTGTGTAGGCCGCTAATATTGGCCATGTGGCTCCTTCTCCTCTGAGTGGGCCTAACCTTACTCTTTCTCGTACGTGGGGTAGGGCGCCATTAAACCAGTAATAATGTTCCTGGTACATGAGTGGAATCTCTATGTCCTCAAATGGACAATATTCCTGTGGTGCATCTCCTTCTATATAGTAGTGAAATGTCTTTGTTATTGCATTTGCTGCTGGGAGTGTAACCCATGAATAGAATACCTCTGTTTTATCTGATTTGTGTGCCTCTATCACGAAAACTACAATGTCACCCTTAGCTTGTAAGCCATTTTCTAATAGTCTTATGGTGACTGTCCTTCTGAATTTTGGTGCAATCTGTATTGCATCCTCAGGATCTTCCTCCTCGTCTGACGGGGGCAGTGGCATTTGCAGTGGATCTAAGATGGCGGTAGTCATCGTGTATAGAACACAGACTAATGTTTCAAAGAAACTATGATAAGGTTTTAGGCACAATTTTAGGAACACTATGTCCTTTCAAGCTTGAATAACCAACAGCCAATAAATAGTATTTTCGTACTACTCAGCTGTGGCGGATTTTGTGCCCTCCCACTCCAGACGTCTCTGGTGTTTTGTGAGTAGGTTCTCGGAGAATAGCACGACTGAACTACTCAGATTCTACTGTTAAATAAGTACCCAACCAACGTTGGTGGCGCCATGTCGTGTAGTTCCTATAGTACCCCTGCAGGACCTGCGTGTTTGGATAACATAAACTGTGGGCTTGGTGTTAGACTGGCTCTGTGCACCCCCACCGCGTATGTTAGCCGGATTTGCATTAGCTAGCTCACAGTGCCACTAGAATCTCCTCTTATCGGGGAGAGATTAGTTTCTGGCAACCTTAGATCATGAGAACCCTGATCCCTCAGAATCGTGGAAACAATGTACTACTTTTCGCTCAGTGACTCGTGCTTACTTGTTCGGTTTGTCTCAGAAAGTTACACAGAATAAACAGTCTGGGCGTTTCAATAAGTATTTATTGAACAGTTGTTATTCTGTTGTAGAATATATGTGCTGCAGCAACCAGCAGACAATAGCAGAGATATATTATCAGCAGTACGATAAAAGTGAAAGGGTAGTACAGTTCTACCATATTGCAAGAATCATGAATACATACATGAATATAAAATGCATTATAAAAAGTGCGCGTACTCCTACGATGCTTAACTAGATGTACCTAAGTGTACCTAGCATGTGTGTAGGTCTAAAAGCCTAAGAGCCAAGAATCCTTCTAGGATTTAGTCGAACCCCATTACCTGAATAGAGAGAGTGTGGGACCCCGTCCTGGTCTCGAGTTGGACACCCCGCAAGGGCTGTGTTAGACCGCTCTCAGCTGGAGCGACTGCATGCAGGAGCCTCAGCGTCTCTGGTCAGTGTGCCAGCATGGAAGTCTCGGTTCCCTCTATCTTACCGTGGCAAGATGTGGTGTATTTATACCCTAAAGTATCTCGTCCCTCAGTATGGTTTGTATTGGTCTTTGTTAGACATGAGGAAGACGTCAGGGGTGAACTTTGTACATATATATTATGCGGGAGATGTAGCTGGTGAATGCTCATGCATAATTTATGAGTACATTGTAGGCCTGTGTTCGGGAAAACCCCTGCAGTGTTCTAACCACAGACTAGATAACGTTCAACCCTCAGAGTTCGTTGTGTACTGTAGGGAACTAATGTATGTGAAAGATCATGCCTATATTAGGGCATAGGAGATCATGACTATAATAGGGCATAGACGATTATGACCATAATAGGGCATATACGAATATGACCATAATAGGGCACATACGATTATGACCATATAAGGCATATATGAATGTGTCTATATTAGGGCCTCCATACGAAACATAACACCCACTCCACTTTCGAATTGGATGACAATAACCATACTTAAAATCTGGACAATTTAAAAAAAAAAAAAAAAAAGAAAATTCTTAAAAACAGCTAAAAACATGGTTCCAAAAAGACATTTAAAAATGTTTAAAATTTTTACAAATCAGCTATTCTTTTGTTGCCACTTGAAAAAGTCAATTCTGTCTCACTTATAAAAGTTGCACTACTACAAGCAGAAGAAGGCCATTCGTTCTCAAGTGAAAGTGTCAATTTAGGAAATGTTCCAAATTTAGTTTGTTTATTTATGAAACGAAGTGGAGAAGCCGAATTATTTCCCAGGACGCGATGAGCCAATTCAAGATTAAGTGTCCTGGCTTGGAGATACAGCATTATCGGTGTTAGCTACTGCAGACGACAAATCCAACGCCTCACAGAGAACGTCAATCACACATAGATGGAATTCAGCACTGCCAACAGTCAGTGCTGCGGCAGCTTGTGCGGCAGGTGTTACCTGAGTGCCTGTGGAAGAGCCACCTAACCCAGCAGGAGCAAACAGCACCTGTGGTTTCTCAAGGAATGCGTTCATCAGAATTGGAAGACACTGGGGACAACGCAGAGCATGGGCCTTTAGGGGGTCCAGCATAGCATCCATGTCCGGAGGCGTATCTGATGGAAACGTTAGACAGAGATCCAACGCGCATTCTTCTCTGCAAAACAGGCATCGAAGAACAGGTAAGATGCAGTCCACCCAGACTGGTCTAAACGATAGGAACCAAGAGGCGTTCAGTTCTCTTAGGCAAGGTATACCCAGAAGCTGCACCATGCGTTCACGGTATTTCCGCTCCATGAGTATGTTCGCCATTTCCTCGGAAATTGGGCCGTCCATTGCTTAGTAGTAAGATTACAATCAGGACTCCTGCAATTAGGAACAGGATAAGCGGGAGACCTCCAAACGCGCTTCCCAATACGGAGTGTATAAAATTTGGGATTACTCCGAGGATTGTCTGAAAGGTGCTCAATAGTCCTGACCCTATGGTCTTAAATAGGTGTACAATACCGCTCGTATCAGACATGTTAAAGATACGACCCACCATTTCTGCGAAATGAAAGGGGCAGTTCGTACGTATAAGCGCCTGTATCTCAGTCGAGGTACTTGCAACTTGAAGTTCAAAGGTTTCTCGAGCGGAGGTTAAGGGCACGGGTTGCTGTAAAAAAGCATGGCTTTCAGTCTGCTCAAAGTATCAAATTGTATAAAGGAAACATTCAACGAAGGCCACAACGGCGCCTCCCTGACTGTGTTCAGTGGCGGAAACAATACTTGCATACAGCAAGTAACCCTGGAGTCAACAGTGACCAGATAGGCGACACCCGTAAGCATCCCACAGCAACCTTGATCGTTTAGCATCAAGTAACTCCCATTCGAGAGCAGCTGGAAAACCGGTGTGATCATGGCCGCTGGGGTCCCTGACATGTGACAAGATAGATTCGCTACCGAACCACTACATGCTCCGTGCAGAGAAATATCCTGACACATGAGAGAACCGCTTAAAGCGTTCTTGCAGTTTGTACCACTCAGATACACTTCTCGATCCCCACTCCGGCATCGATATCTATATGGTAACTCCCAAGTTTCCTTAATGTAACCCTTACCCATTTTTTCATATTTGCCTGCCTGCCTTTGCTCAAGGCAATATTGAAACTGAAACGTAGTGACCGGCAGAGTGATTTGGCCATGAATTAGCCATTCAGTTGATGGTAATTCGGCTACAGTGAATGGTAACCTTTCCAGTTTCTCAATATGCAGCATTGTATATTTGGCTCCCCTTTGTGCCATTTCTGTCTGTTTATCAGTTAGATTGTATTCTGAAAACAGAGACGTGGTGTTTATAAAACGCCAGGGCACGTAGCCTGCACGGAAAGATTGTAGCGTCCAGCTTAACATCACAATAGAACGTAACTGTGATTGCCCGTGTTGTAACAAGGCGAGATCTTGTTCTAATATGTCGTTTGCCGAAGACACAATGTTGCCCAAGGAGTGAATCCTGGACGTTAAAGTAGTTAACCCATTATCTACTACAGCTAATGCCTTCTCTAGGTTAATACGGTCTATTTCCCGTATTCTTTCTGCGGCCTCCTGTTGGGATATTTTCCAGTTTTCATTATAGTAGGCATAAATGCCAGCATATATGAAACGTTTCTGACGTGTTTTCCTTGGGCCTGACAAGAAATCCCTATGGTCCACATCAGGTGTGAGTAAGGTCAAGTGATGTTTTACTTCTGTGAGTGTTGAGGTTTCTAGCCAATCAAGGCACAACTTCCCAACACTATAGGATGTCACTACTCCTGGTTGTTGCCTCTGTACATAGCGTGTATCTGGCCTACTGATACTAAACCCCTCGGCTATACCTAGGAATCTCTGTTGACATGTGTTTGTGTCAATGGGCCAAATCAGCCATTCTGTCCAATTGGGATCTGACCTGTTGTACTGGAGAATGTCATCTAATCCTACCCCATGTGTAGTTGAATTCTGCCCCCCACCCATCTGTGATGGTGCTGGAAACCCCGGTGTGTTCATTTCCTTATTCTTGGCTAGTCCAAGACAGGATGTCTGTTGCACAGTTTCATTTAGAAATATCATCTGCTGTGGAATGAGGCATGCTCTAAAAAGCGCTTCTGTTCCCTGGACCTGCCAGTCCCTAGAACCCCAGATCGATTTTAAATCTATAGTGTCCTTCCATAGGTCGAAAGCCTGTGTAGACAACTGGGCCATAAAGGAAGCAGAGTAAATCTGTTTGGTGTTAGTCTACATAATTTTCTGTGCTGATGTTGTTGCCACATTGTAATAAAATGACTTCGGGTCAGATGTATTAAACCCTGAAAAGTATGTGAATTTCTGTGCAAAAGTTTGCGAACTACCTTTTGGTGGTGTTGGGCAGTGTTCCCACTGGTGGTATTCAAATACGTTTCTAGGTGTTATAGATTTGTGCAAGAAGAGATGACCATAATGTTGGTAACAGTACAATGTATCATAGTCTGAAGTACCTTCTAACATTTCGTTATTCGGAAATGCTGCAGTTTTTTCTAAATCAGACATCATATTATTTACAGTTTGTGTCCCAATCGTCAGAAAATGTACAGGAGGTAATGATATCACTTAAAGAAATTTTAAATACATGTTTAAGCTTTTAAAGTTCAATCGGACCGAATATATCGAAATCAATCTTGTCCCATACTATTCCGTCCGGTATAGGAACTGCTGTGATGTTCACTGAAGACAAGTCTCTTGGTTCACGATGTGAAGACTGGTGTGGTTTTAAAATCAAATTGACTCTTTGGGATGTAGAGCTCTGCTGGAGATATCGTCCATTAATAAGCATACTAAAAGTTATTGTTAAACCTAGCCAGAAAAGGAAAAAATAGAATCCCAATGATATACCATAGTTCTATCCAAGGTGACACCAGGTAAGTCTTTCTAAAAAAGTTCAAAAAGTCAATGAGTTTCTGTTTGTGTGATTTTTTGGCTGGCGTAGTTTCCGGCTCGCTTGGATGCAGTGAAAAGGTATCAAAGTTCATGAAATAGCCAGAAGCAGTTCGATCAATTGTTGGAATTGCATCGGGATTTGTTGAAATTGGATTTTGCTCTTGACGAGGCATGTTGACGTAGACGTCTGTAGTCGGTCTTATTGCAACTTGGTTGTTAAGTTGATTTTCTTCTTGAAGTTGAACTTCTTGTTGAAGTGGAACGAGTTCCATAGAATTGTTGCTTAGTCCTTTATTCCGTACAGGTGGCTCTTCAAACGTGATGAGTCTTTCTGTTTGAACTTCTTGGATTGTAGCGAGAGGAGGGCGTCTGCAACTGTGGCGTCCACGAGGCCTACTGTTTAGTATCGGCCACATAGTGTGGTTTGATTAAGTCGATTGAGACTAATCTTTTCTCCTTTTTCCCGCCAAGAGGCGGCAGAAGTACAGTTCTTGTGCCTTGGATTGCTAGGACCGGTACAGCTGTTCTGTAGGATGGTCCAAATTCTTTCTTGTTTGCAATCTTTTCTCTGACCAGATCCCCGACTTTTGGGATCCAGACAGGTCCAGACAGGTCTTGCCGTTACTGCCTTGACTTCCTCAGTGGCGGTCTGTTTTAAGTGGACGTTGCTTTGTTGTGTCCTGGATTCATTTAGATCCTGTAAAACAGCCAAACGATCATGTATATCAAATGGTTTTTCATCCACCACTGTGCCTCCACAATCAAGATCAGGTACCCACATTCTTGTCCCAAATAGGACCTCGTAAGGAGTGACACCCCCTAGAGAGCTTCTTGGCTGGTTGTTAATTGCTCTTTGGACCCCATAAAGGTGACTGACCCAACTACCGCCCTTGCCTAATACCCTAGCTGTTAAAGATTGCTTTAAGTCACGGTTTTTCCTCTCCACAACCGAATTTCCCTCAGGATGGTACGGAGAGGAGTACCGCAATGCTACGCCCATTCCTTCCATGGCCTCTTTGTAAGCCCGAGAGCTAAACGCCGGGCCACGGTCAGAATGTAACGTGCCAACTGCGTATGTGCCGATAAAGACTCGCACATCTTTTATAACAGTTCAAGCGTCAGCCGAGCGCTGAGGCCAGACCCATAGGAATCTAGAGCAGGAATCCACTGCAACCATGATATATTTCTTGGCCCCATCCGATTGTAGGGGTCAGCAGTGGTCCAAATACACACATGCGAGAGGTTTGTCTGATTTTAACAATGGTGTCTGCTCTGGGCGTGCTACGGTGGAGCCTTTCATCTGCTGGCAGATGTCGCACTTTAAGACATAGTCTTTGGTCTGCTTTGTTAACCCTGGCCACCAGTAGCGCTGTTTCAGTAAAGAAATAGTCGCTGTAACGCCTGTATGCGCAGAACCCAAACCCTCGTGTGCTGCTAGAATTAAGCCTTGCCTACGATCCATATTTGGTATTACTCTATCCCCCACTCCAGGAATCTGAGCATATGGAATGTTGTGTGCATCTAACTTGTAGGAGTACTTGAGTGGAAATTTCTTTGGTACTGCTGTGCTGCCTTTGCCTGAAGCAATGACAGCTACCATAATCTCGCCGTCTATCCTCGTTTTTGAACAAGTGATTGCAGCTACGGACGCTGTGCGTACAGCCCCCTTTGCGGCTTCATCAGCCAATGAATTCCCTTCAACGTGAACGCCATCACGCTGATGACTCAGTGTATGTATCGCGTGAGTCCTTGGTAGTTCGTTTCTCAACTCCACTACCTGTTCCCATAGCATTTTATGCTCAATTGTGCCACCTTTCGCGTCTTTAAACCCGTTTTGTTCCCAATGATGTAAATATTCATTGTACGACTGTACACAGTAAAAGGAATCACACACAATTAGTGTGGGGAATTCGTGTTCCGTATTTACCAGTGCCAGTATTAGTGCTTTTAATTCTGCCAACTGAGCCGTGCAGTCTCCTAGAGATTGCGTTTTAGTGCAACTTGGATGGAACTTTCCATCGCGCATGCGACCTTTAACAATCGCACACTCTGCGCTGTAAGCTTGCTTACTCCCTATGACCGGTTGAGCAGATCCGTCAGTGTAAATAATATATTCATACTGATCTAGAGGCAAAATCTCATTTGGTAGAGGATATTCTTGTTCGTATTGCAGAAATGCTTGTGTTTTTAAACTTGGATTAAATCTGTATTCAACATCCGTTGCAGTAAGAGAATTAGCCCATTGTATCCATCTGGGATGTAAGGCTTTCGCATTTGGAATGCTAGCCTTTGTAACAGCCTCTAAGGCTGGTACTGGGGTCACGACTATTATGCGCTTTCCCTGAGCCAGAGCTCTTTCTCTTGCTACAGTGGTCTGGACTGCTGTCAGGATTTTTTCTGTTGAAGTGAAACGCATCTCTGCGTTTGTGTACAGGTGTGATTTGTATGTGATTGGTACCGTTTCGCCTTCATTGAAAGTTAAATAAGTGTACCCGCATTGACCCGCTATTACTCGGATCACTAAGTTGCGTACGTTTACGCGTGTCTGTAAGTGTTTTGAAGCTATCATGTCTTCCTGTAGTGAACGTAGGATATTTGTATGTTCCTGTGTCCATTGTCTGAATGAAAAATCAGGTTTTATTAAGTCGTAGAAAGGTTTTACTCTTTCTGCGTAATCCAAAATGTATGTTCGACCAAAATTTAGGAATCCTAGAATTGATTGTAATGTTTGAGTTGGAGCAGCGCACACTTTTCTAAAAAGTTAGCTGCTAGGCTTTTTCCTTCACTTGACAGCTCATACCCTAAGAACAGGACATTGAGATGTGCAATTTTTGATTTTTTGAAAGTTAATTTATAGCCCTCAGAGGCGAATCCCATAATAATGGTGCTCACCCTGGTCAAGTGCCTCAGTAAGTCATCGTCCGTCAGATAAATATCATCCACATAGGACAATGCTTCTTCATCCAAATTTTGGAGTAACTCTGTTACCCTTGCTGAAAACAACCCCGGGGTATTCTTATACCCTTGGGGGAGTCGACAAACTTGCCGTTGAGACCCTAGCGCTGAGAATGCGGTCAAATACCTGCTTTCAGGCGCTATATTTTGGCAGAAAAATCCATTTGAGATATCAAGTGTTTTGTATTTTTTTCGCACAATGTTATTCATTAATGTGGCACTGTGTGCATTTTGAACTTCAAATGTCTTTGTGCAAGTGTTTAAATGTTTGTAATCTAAAACTAAACAATATGTGTTGTCAGGTTTTGATACGGGGAACAAAGGATTGTACATTGGTGAGGTGCACTTTTCTATCACCCCCTGGTATTCAAGTTGATCTAGAATCTCCCTGACTTGTTTTTTAGCTTCCTGTTTTATAGGGTATTGCCTTTGAGCATTTGGGGAAACTTTTAATGGGATCACGTGGTGGGTTGAATCCTCATCCCAACCAGCATGATTTTTGTACAATGCTGGAGCTAGGGTACCTGCCCACTCCTGCGCATATGCATGTTTTAAATGTATGGGAGCGAGGTCGGAAAATGCTGGAAAAATTATCGTTTCTCCCTTAGGCTACTCCATGACGAATGCTGGCGGCCAGTATTGCTCTGCTAATAGGATGTCATATCCAGATGACAGATTTTTCCAAAATAGACCTTTAATTTTCCTGGGCTTGTCCCCCTCCATCCGTAGTGTTATCTCATGTAACTTATGTGGGACACTTACCCGAGTATCAGGTGTTTCCACCGTGATATACTCACTCAACTCCGCTGTCAGCAGAAATTCCTTCAGGTTCTGGCGAGCTATTGTTACTTCTGCCGCGCTGTCCAGCATCGTCAGAGCCCATTCCCCGTTCAGAAGCTGTGTCCTCAGAATTCTGGGCATGTCTGATCCTAAGACCTGCTACCTTCTTCTTTTTGAACTGAGGTTTTTGTTCTGGTTTATCTTCTTTTTTAGGTGCGTAGTCCGCAGCGTGTTGCGTGTCTCTGGACTTTGTACGCTCCTCTGACCGTCCTTCCCTCTCGGAGTTTTTTGATGAACCCTGAAAGGAACGAGAGGAACGTGTATCAGTATCCTGATACCGGTCAGGTTTTTTAATATTATCCCTATTCCGGAGGTTATACCTCCTTTCAGAGGGCTCCTGTTGAGGAGACCTACCTCTGGATTGAGATCTGCTGTCTTTAGACTTTTGTTGTTTTTTATTTTCCCACTTCTTTTTAGAAGAAGTAGGGGTCTGCTTTGTAGTGTCCTTTTCAGGACTGCCCACCAGTTGTGGTTTTAATGCTTTCCCACCTAGACTGTCTCTGCCTAGTTCTGCATATGCAGTTTCAATTATTTTGGGTAGTTCGTGTGGTTGATCTACTGGACTGAACTCCCTTAGGCGTTGGCGGATCGCCACTGAAGCTGCTTCCCCCTTAATGTTAGCTAGTGTTATGGCTGATACCTGTTCGTAGTTACCTAGTAACTTCATCCCTAAGTTAAGGGCAGGCTCTGCTCCGTACTCATTTTGTATCTGTCTCAATACATCAGGTACTACTGCTAATGACGGGATACCATGCATTCTGGTATATATGGCAGCAAAGACTGTACCCCAAGAGGTGCAGTCCTCTATTTGTGGTGTGATCCCCATGGGCAAGCAGATTGTTAGTATTCTGTGTTTATCACAGGTGGTAGTATTCGGGAATACCACCTCAAGCTGAGTTATTTTGTGAGCTATCCAGAATGGTATTTGTTCGCGAGTAATTTTATTTCATGTACCCTGAGCTGGAGTACTATTTGCTGCACCTGGTGCAGGTTGGATTGTTAAAGTCCTCATGACAAATTGTGTCAGGTTTCTGTAGATTTTAATTAAATCTGTGTGTTGTACGAGTAAGTCTCCTGGTGACATTGTGCCAATGTCAGGATGTGGTGTGTAGGCCGCTAATATTGGCCATGTGGCTCCTTCTCCTCTGAGTGAGCCTAATCTTACTCTTTCTCGTACGTGGGGTAGGTCGCCATTAAACCAGTAATAATGTTCCTGGTACGTGAGTGGAATCTCTATGTCCTCAAATGGACAATATTCCTGTGGTGCATCTCCTTCTATATAGTAGTGAAATGTCTTTGTTATTGCATTTGCTGCTGGGAGTGTAACCCATGAATAGAATACCTCTGTTTTATTTGATTTGTGTGCCTCTATCACGAAAACTACAATGCCACCCTTAGCTTGTAAGCCATTTTCTAATAGTCTTATGGTGACTGTCCTTCTGATTTTTGGTGCAGTCTGTATTGCATCCTCAGGATCTTCCTCCTCTTCTGACGGGGGCAGTGGCATTTGCAGTGGATCTAAGACCGCGGTAGTCATCGTGTATAGAACACAGACTAATGTTTCAAAGAAACTATGATAAGGTTTTAGGCACAATTTTAGGAACACTGTCCTTTCAAGCTTGAATAACCAACAGCCAATAAATAGTATTTTCGTACTACTCCGCTGCGGCGGATTTTGTGCCCACTCACTCCAGACGTCTCTGGCGTTTTGTGAGTAGGTTCTCTGAGAATAGCACGACTGAACTACTCAGATTCTACTGTTAAATAAGTACCCAACCAACGTTGGTGGCTCCATGTCGTGTAGTTCCTATAGTACCCCTGCAGGACCTGCGCGTTTGGATAACATAAACTGTGGGCTTGGTGTTAGACTGGCTCTGTGCACCCCCACCGCGTATGTTAGCCGGATTTGCATTAGCTAGCTCACAGTGCCACTAGAATCTCCTCTTATCGGGGAGAGATTAGTTTCTGGCAACCTTAGATCATGACAACGCTGATCCCTCAGAATCGTGGAAACAATGTACTACTTTTCGCTCAGTCACTCATGCTTACTTGTTCGGTTTGTCTCAGAGAGTTACACAGAATAAACAGTCTGGGCGTTTCAATAAGTATTTATTGAACAGTTGTTATTCTGGTGTAGAATATATGTGCTGCAGCAACCAGCAGACAATAGCAGAGATATATTATCAGCAGTACGATAAAAGTGAAAGGGTAGTACAGTTCTACCATATTGCAAGAATCATGAATACATACATGAATATAAAATGCATTATAAAAAGTGTGCGTACTCCTACGATGCTTAACTAGATGTACCTAAGTGTACCTAGCATGTGTGTAGGTCTAAAAGACTAAGAGCCAAGAATCCTTCTAGGATTTAGTCGAACCCCATTACCTGAATAGAGAGAGTGTGGGACCCCGTCCTGGTCTCGAGTTGGACACCCCGCAAGGGCTGTGTTAGACCGCTGTCAGCTGGAGCGACTGCATGCAGGAGCCTCGACGTCTCTGGTCAGTGTGTCAGCATGGAAGTCTCGGTTCCCTCTATCTTACCGTGGCAAGATGTGGTGTATTTATACCCTAAAGTATCTCGTCCCTCAGTATGGTTTGTATTGGTCTTTGTTAGACATGAGGAAGACGTCAGGGGTGAACTTTGTACATATATATTATGCGGGAGATGTAGCTGGTGAATGCTCATGCATAATTTAGGAGTACATTGTAGGCCTGTGTTCGGGAAAAACCCTGCAGTGTTCTAACCACAGACCAGATAACGTTCAACCCTCCGAGTTCGTTGTGTACTGTAGGGAACTAATGTAGGTGAAAAAACATGCCTATATTAGGGCATAGGAGATCATGACTATAATAGGGCATAGACGATTATGACCATAATAGGGCATATACGAATATGACCATAATAGGGCACATACGATTATGACCATATACGGCATATATGAACGTGTCTATATTAGGGCCTCTATACGAAACATAACAAGTCTTCATTGAAACGCATTGGGCCCAGCTCCGAATTTGACCTCTGCACCCGGTCGCCGCTTGTGGCTCAGACTTTGTGCATACCTGAACCTTGCCCTCTGCTGATTTTAACCTCCAAAGACTGGAACTGTAAGTTGGGTTCTTACCCATAAAAACGCATTGTTTTCCTCTGTACGAAAACATTGATCTGTTAAGAAATTGCACTAAGTGTCGACTAAAGTATTTTTCCTGAAAAACGTGCTTATCTTTTTGCTAAGATCTTGGTCTTAAAATAGACCTAAGCGAATTTTTATGAAATTGGTGTGGATCTCCTTTTCGAGTTTTGTGTCCCTTATTGGTCAATGTCTTACACTCCTCTGTGTTGGGCCTAAGACTGTTCATCCACACTAACACTAATAGAGCACTTTGGGTTTACATGTGGCCTGTACACTTTGGGGGAATCTCTGGACTCTGTGCACGGTATAACCACCTAGTGGCATACCATATACAGACCCAGCTTCCTCCAGTCATTCATAGGTTTTAAGGCTTGCAATTCTTCGTTTAGTACTAATTTACTTTCTGTCCGCTTTAAACATTTCTGATGCTTGTCATTGAAAGAAGGAGAGTCAGAACTAGATTGTCTGTTCCAATCACAACTTGGAGAGGAGAAACCAGGAATTAGTTTTTCTTTTGTTTGTTTCTGGTTTAGAGTACAGTGGTAATACCAGGTGTCCAGGAAGGAAGATTGGAACAGTACTAAAAGTTTCATGCTCATGCCATAGGTATAAGTTGAAGTGTAGGTCCTGACGAGTGTGAGATGTAAGACATAGCTGTAAAGGTCTGCTTACAGAGAGATTCAAGTTTTTTTATTCATGAACTGATGTACTCTTTACCGGCTCAAAAATCCTTCTTTTCCAAAGGAACATTTGATATAAATTGCTCCATGGATTCCAGGAGTGCGCCGTCATAATGCCACTAGTAAAACAGATGAACTGGCAGCCTGCATCGTGTCTCAGGCGTCTGGTGCAGCTTTCTGGTTCGAGCATAGATGCTTCTACTCTTTCTTTGGCTTTGCAGATGAAGTGGAATCTGCTGCATTATGTCTCCTCTTGGTTCAGAGACACCATAGAATGACGGCTGGGAATTTTTTTTGCGATATGAGGGCTGAATTGTGGGTTATGTATTCCTTCTCACCAGTTGAAGGAATTGGATATTGAAGAACCTATTCATTGTAGACTCCTAAAGCTCTGGAGCCAATAGTACCATTGGATTTAACTGGTCCTACCTGTGGTGCCTCAAAAATGATGGACATCTTAACTACCAGTCACTGCTTCTAAGCTGAGCTTTTCTGCCATACTGTTTGTCAATCCATAGTAGTGGACTGCTATTAACTGAAGAAGTTTGGGTTGGAATGGGATTTGGGGTATGCTGGGAATGTGCACTCCTATCCATAGATGTTTGTGTCCATTGTCGTATTGACAGTATAGAATAAATCGGTGCAGTATCATTAAAATGTATTTTGGTATGACTGATTTGGCCTAATTAACTCTTATTAAAAATACAAGAGAGGGCATTTTACCTCCTGTGGGTATTACACGCTAGATTGAGCTGAAATATGTACCTCCAAAATCTGTCCTGAGATCGTATAGGTGAGTGGAGGGTATTCTACTGTTTATGAATTCACACCGAATACCCAGGATGATAAGTTAAAAAGTATGTAATTTATCCCTTCTGTTTGTCAAATATCATAAATTGCTCACTAGTCTTTCTGGTGGATACTTATAACCGCAGATTCCTCACCTTTAAAATATCCCCAGATGCCAGTCTGGATATGCAGTTATTCACCAGCAGGGCTTCCAGTCTAGGGATCTCACCTGGTGCCAGCCTATGCCGCCACGTTAGAGGCCGGCTGACAGGAGGGCAAGAGCAAGGATTGGACTATGTAGCTATAAATCTGTCAGTCAAGACATCCTTAAATGGTTGCAAGGGCACCAGCAACATCGACCCAGGTTGAAGGGTTTCTATTAAAACGTTTGTTTTTCTCTCAATCAAGGGCATCTGCAGATCTTGCACCTCAGCAGTGGGCCATTCACATAAATTGGAGAAACACGGGCCCAGGACTTTGAGTGGGACCCAAGTTTTGTCTGAAACTACTTCTTGTGTTTGGCAGTGTAAAGCTTAGCCTCCCAGTCCTGGATCACCTTTGAGTGCATAAGGGCACACATGTTGTACAACTTAGAGTTTTGACAGGGGCCAAGGCACCAAAGGCACACTTTGTGAGGGTCCATGACTGAAATCTGCTTCCTGCAGTCTTGGAATGGTTTGAAGGTTGTAATTGCTGGAGGGGATGCATAAATAAAATAATTGATGTCAACACGCAGGTGAGGTGCTAATATGCTGCTCCGTTGTGTCGATTTCGGAGCAGCATGAAGCCTGTGCGGAGCAACATGATTCTAAATCAGGGGAATCTGTGGTGAGATAGAGTCCCACAGAAAGAGTGTTACCTTAGGTAAGTAACTTAAACTTTTGCAACTTAGCAGGCTCCTTAGCATGGGTTGAGGTGCAGAAGGTAAGTGTTAATGCTGTTGGAGGATAGCAAGCAGAATTAACTGGTTACAAGCAAATTCAAAATAAGTGTAGGGTGTTCAGGTAGTAGGAAGGGAATAGGTTGGCAAGGAAAATTATGGTACTTGACAGAGTGAGGAGAGGTTAATTAGGTGGTCACATTGTTCAATCTTGAGATGGCACTGTAGCCAGAAAAGGCACTTAATACACTAGATGTGCTTCGAGGTAGAGGCATGTTCCTTGTTTTCTTACGTACTGATATATTTTCTCTCATCAGAATGTAAAAAAGAAAATGTATGGTTGCACTGAAGCTTTCCTTGCTGATGTCAAATGGATCTTGCACAACTGCATTATATATAATGGTGGTAAGTTTGCTGCATTGAGTCCATGGGCATGGTGAAATTAATGGGACTAAAAATATGTTTGCTCAAGATATCTCTCTGGCTATTAATGTAGTGAATCTTCCGGCATCAGATGCAAAGATAGCGTTTCAGCTTTATCATATCGTTCGATGAACTACAGGTCCCCCCACATGCTTGTTTCTTTTTGATATATAGATCTAATGTCCCCGTTCCTTGCTCAGTATGTTTTGTGGCTAGTTTTCTTGAAAGTTTTATTGTCATTTAATATTTCTATTGAAACACATGCTCAAAAACAGAAAAGAAATTAAGGATGACACCTATTAAATTTGATCAGTCAGGAAATGGAATCATACACAGTAGGAAAAGACGTGTATTTCCTTTCATAATGCCTTTATTTTCATCTGATTTAACTTTCTTGTTCATGTGCACCCATATGAGAGTACTCAAAAATGTATTTATAGGTAGGCTGCCCAGCTTTACCAGTCAGCACTTATCAGTCACACATACAATGAAGTGACTTTTTGTTTGAAAAATACTGTGCCCTATGCCTCTATTCTCCTTACTCAAATGATTGTTAAGTGCTTTTTGACCTGAAAATGTTTATGTATAGTTTAGAAGTTGGGGGCAGTTGGAACATGGACTTTGCTACATTTAAGGGATGTGACTGACTAGTTGTAGGATGACCGCAGGTTTACTGAGCTCAGCTTCTCATCCTATTCCCAATGTCTGTAGCTAATAGTCCCCGAACACTGTGGGATGCTTTGGAGACTCCCAAGATACCACCTGGAAGCCTGCATAGTGATGGCGAGCACAAACCAGTTCTAGGAGTGAGGCCACAGCTTGAGCCCCCACTGGCAGATTGAGTACTTGATAGCTGGGAAATGAATGCTGCCATCTGGCAACTGAGGCATGTCAGTGGACCTCCGAAGAAGGGTGTTGTGAGGATCAGTGGCAGTGGAGACCTGACATTTGTTACTGAACTAGAAGTGGCAGGTGATGCACTTCTGCAGAGATCCAGACTGTCCAGATTCCAAACAAACTTCTCTCTGCAAGGGCCTTTCAGTCTTAGCCTGGTTGTAGGGACCAGGACAATGGAGGATGGCACCTGCGGTGAAGTAGCTTTTCCACAGGGTAGTGGATTAAGGAATTGTTACACAATTGGGGTGGGAATGAGGTGACCCTCTTGATATGTACTGAGTGCAGCCTTGGTTTGATGGAGGTGCAGAAATAGAAACATCCCTGCATGAGAGTTCATCTGAAATTCGAAATCCTTCAGCAGTTTAATTCGTCCAAAAAGAACCTATCATACATACCTTAGCAGTGTGTACGACATAATTGGCTAATCAATCACACAGGAAGGTGTCATTGAATAAAAGGCCCTCCGAAGCAGAGGAATGGAAATAATAAGAAATATGCTGATCAGGATAGACAGACATCAGGCATCTATTTGTCTCCAACAGTAGAAGGCATTTAGAAAAATGGCCATCAAAGTAATAGAACTAGAGAAGCTGTTCAGAGAAGGTTCACTGATGAAGACACTTCCTCCCAGTCACCCATATTGATAAAAGAGAATTCCTACTTTGAAAATGTAAGATTGAAATTTCTGTTATTGAAAGGTATTTTATCAATGATTGCTGGCTTTATATGAGCTGCCATTGCATGTTCACCTGTGCACTGACTATGCCAAATTTAGGAAATTATTGAAATCTGAAAGAGACACGTTAGTGATAGATTCCTTACCTTAGAATATCCCCAGGCGTCAGGCTGGATCCGGAAAGTTTTGCGTAGCAGTACCCTTGCGCGTCGGTAGGCGGCGTCGTGCGGCTCCGCGTCCGTCGTCGGCGTCGTGATCGCCGGGATGACGTCGCGGGCAGCACTTAGGCGCCGCCCTGCGCGCTGACGTCAGTTCTTCTTTTCCGCGCCAGCAAGCGCAGATCCGGGAAGAGCAGTGCCCTGGTCAATTTTTGACCATACTTTTTGGTGATTTTTTCACTGTTTTTTCCAACTCTAAGGTGTCGTAGGGATGCCCGGCTTCAAGCGATGCGGCGCCTGTGCGCGGATGATGTCCGTCACCGACCCGCATTGGGAGTGTCTCTTCTGCCTCGGCCGAGGCCACGACACCGAGTCTTGTCCCGAATGCCAGGCCCTCAACCCGAAAGCTTTGCGAGAGCGGTCTCGAAAGCTCCTCGAGGCCCGGCATTCGGCTCCACGGAAGCCCCGGTCGCGTGAGAGGTCCAGGGGTCGCTCGCGGAGTGCACACCGGTCGCCGGCGTCGAAGTCTTCTTCGTCCGGTAAGTCTAAGCACAAGAAGTCCAAGAAGCATCGTCGCTCTCGGACTTCGCCTCGCCGGTCTCGCGACTCGGCTGAGGCCCCTCCCGGCACCGTCCCCGCCCCGCGGCCCCGGACTTGCCTGTGGAGTCGCCCCCGTCATACCCGCCCTTCCCGGGTTCGGGGGCGGATCCGGCCAAGGTACAGGAGTTCCTGTCGGCCATGGCCCGCCTCTTCGGGCCTTCAGGCCCCTCCGGTGCGCCTTCGGGCCCCGCGGCCCTGATGGGGTTGCTCCGGCGTCGCCGGCGGCTCCGGCCCCGGCGTCGCCCGAGCCTCCAGCCTCGATCCCGGCTCGGCTCGGCCCCGGCCTCGATCCCGGCTCCACAACCCCCATCGACGCCGGTCGACCTCACGACACCTCCGCCGGCGCCGATGTCTCCGGTGCCGTTCTCGACGCCCGCCCTGGGCTCCGGGCGGCGTCGTCCCCAGTTCCTTCCGGCTCCGGACATGGACCCGGAGCGACGCCGCTCGACGCCGGCTCCGGCGCCCGATGGGACCTTGGGTCCCAAATGTCCCTCCTCCTCCTTATTTTGCACCAGAGGAGGACCAGGAGGACTGGGAGGGGTCTGATGACCCTCTGACGCGCAACTGTCAGTATGATGAGGACTGGACAGAGTCTAGGGAGGCCAGTGGTCTGGATACTTCCCCTGACACTGGCATGCTGTCTCCTCCCGTGGCTACGGAGGAGGGGGCCAATTTTGGTACGGTGTTGCGTAGGGCTGCTGGGGCCTTACGTCTCCAGCTCCCTACTTTGACGGTCAAGCCTAACATCTTGACAGAGGTGCTTCCAGCCGGCAGCCTCCTCTGCGGAGACTGTGCTGCCGTTTAACGACGCCCTCACTGGACGTTCTTTTGGGCGCCTGGTCCAAGCCCAACACAGGGGCTCCTGTGGATCGGAACGTGTCACGACGCCATCGCCCGCTCCGGGCGACCCCCTGTTTCTTTCTGTCCACCCCACTCCTGAGAGCTTGGTTGTCCAAGCCTCCGCTTCCCAAACCGCCTTCCCTACCGCTCCTCCGGATAGGGAATCCAAACGCCTGGATCAGTTTGGGAAGAAAGGTTTTTCTTCCTCCAGTGCTGGCTTGCGGTCCGTTAACACCGCTTGTCTTTTGGGCCGATATACCCACTCCCTGTGGGATTCGGTGGCGGATGTTTTGCCCCAGTGCCCTGAGGAGGTCCAGGCACTGCTTTCCCGCGCCATTGCGGGAAGGAAGGGATGCGGCCAAATACACTATCCGTTGTGGCCTTGACACCGCCGACTCGCTGGGCAGGTCGATTGCAACGACGGTGGCGCTCCGGCGCCACGCCTGGCTGAGAACCACTGGTTTTTCAGGGGATGTCCAGAATACTCTCATGGACATGCCCTTTGATGGAGTCGGTCTTTTGGGTCCAAAGCAGACCATGCGTTGGAGCGCTTTAAGGACTCACGGGCTACTGCCAAGTCCCTGGGCCTTTCTGCTACACGCCCTCCACTGCCTTCTGCTTTTCGCCCCTATCGTGGCCACGGTAGGGGCGCCCTTCACGTCAGCAGCCCAGCCACCGGCCCGCGCAGCAGGCGTCTTCGCGTGGCCGAGGACGTGGATTCCGCCGTGGCGGATCGGGCAACCAGCGTGCGGGTCAGGCCACCACCTCCAACCCGTCCGCGGCCTCCAAGCCCTCCTAGTCCCTCCTTTCAGGTGCACGGCACGCCAGTAGGGGGCAGGGTCCGCCATCACCTTCCCCACTGGCGCACCATCACCTCGGACAGGTGGGTCTTGGACATTGTCCGAAGGGGCTACTCCTCCCCTTCGAGACCACCCCCAGCCATGCCACCTCAATTCCACCGCATGTCAGGGGATCACTTGGTGCTTCTACGGAAGGAAGTCACGGCCCTCTTGACCAAGAGGGCCATCGAGCATGTTCCGACCCCAGAAGTAGGGCGTGGTTGCTACTCCCACTACTTTCTGGTGCCCAAAAGGACAAGGAGGACATGCGTCCTATCTTGGACCTCCGGAACGTCAATCGCTTCCTCCGGAAGGGAGAAGTTCAAGATGCTCACCCTAGCTCAGGTCTTGACTGCCCTCGACCCTGGAGACTGGTTGGTAGCGTTGGACTTGCAGGACGCGTATTTCCACATCCCCGTCCTGCCGGCCCACCGGCGTTACCTTCGGTTCACGGTAGGCCCCGAGCATTTTCAGTTCACCGTGCTCCCCTTGGCCTTACCAGTGCCCCTCGGGTGTTCACGAAAGTGATGGCGGTGGTCGCAGCTCATCTGCGCCGGGCAGGGGTTTCAGTCTTCCCCTACCTCGACGACTGGCTGCTGAAGGCGGGCTCGTCCCAGGCAGTCGTCTCCCACCTCCAGACTACGGCCGAACTCCTGCACTCGCTGGGGTTCTCCATCAATGTGCCGAAGTCGCATCTAATTCCTTCTCCACAGCTCCTTTTCATCGGAGCAGTTCTGGACACGACGCAGTTTCGGGCCTATCCTCCCGAACGGCGAGTCCGGGATATTCAGGCTATGATTCCGATCTTTCGGCCTTTATCCTGGGTTTCGGTACGGATGACCCTGAGGCTGCTGGGCCTCATGGCCTCCTGCATCCTGCTGGTCAATCATGCCAGATGGCATATGCGGGCTCTGCAGTGGGACCTGAAGTTCCAGTGGGCGCAGCACCAGGGCAACCTGTCCGATCACGTCCAGATCTCGGAGGGGACTGCAAAACAGTTGCAGTGGTGGCTCTCGAACCGGCAATGGGTCATGGGCAGATCCCTCTCCCTTCCCCAGCCAGAGCATACAGTTGTGACGGACGCGTCCCTTCTGGGATGGGGCGGTCACATGGGAGAGGCGGAGATCAGAGGCCTCTGGTCTCCCGGCGGAGTCCCGGCTCCATATCAACCTTCTGGAGCTCCGGGCGATCCGGCTTGCACTCAAGGCATTCCTTCCCTCTGTCAAAGGGAAGGTGGTGCAGGTGTTCACAGACAACACCACCGCCATGTGGTACTGCAACAAACAGGGGCGGGGTGGGGTCTTGGACCCTTTGTCAGGAGGCTCTGCGCCTCTGGACATGGCTGGAACATCAGGGCATGTTCCTGATGGTTCAACACCTGGCAGGTTCTCTGAACGCCAGGGCGGGCGAACTCAGCCGCAGGTGCATGATGGATCACGAATGGCGTCTTCACTCGGAAGTGGCGCAAGGACTCTTTCTACAGTGGGGAGAGCCTTGGTTAGATCTATTCGCCACCGAAGAGAACGCGCAATGTCATCAGTTCTGCGCGTTGGAATTTCCAAGCGGCATCTCGCTCGGCGACGCTTTTCGTCGCGAGTGGAGTTGCGGTCTGTTGTACGCCTTTCCGCCTATACCACTTCTACCCAGAGTGTTGAAGAAGATTCGCACGACCGGGCCCAAGTCATTCTTGTGGCTCCGGACTGGGCTCGAAGAGTTTGGTATCCCGAGCTACTCAGTATGAGCGTAGATCCCCCGATCCGTCTGCCTCTTCGGGAGGATCTTCTGTCGCAGCAGCAGGGGACGGTCCTTCACCCGAACCTGTCCAGTCTACACCTGCTTGCGTGGAGATTGAGCGGCGGCAGTTGATTCCTTTCGACTTGCCTCCCGAAGTTTGTGATGTGATTCTGGCAGCCAGGCGTCCCTCCACTAAGGTGGTATACGCCTGCAGGTGGAACAAATTTGTGGCATGGTGCACAGCAAAGGCTGTGAATCCCTTTCTGCCCCTCTTTCTGAGGTCCTTCTGTTCCTTCTCTCTCTGGCCCAACAGGGTTCTGCCCTGGGTACCATCAAGGGTTATCTTTGTGCTATCTCGGCCTTCCTCAGGCTCCCTGATCAGCCCTCCCTTTTCAAGTCCCCTGTTGTTAACAGGTTCTTAAAAGGCATTACTCACCTCTTCCCTCCTGTTCCGTTTGTAATGCCTCAGTGGGACTTGAACTTGGTTCTTACCTTTTTAATGTGCGCTCCCTTTGAGCCTCTGCATAACTGTCCTCTTCGTCTTCTGACTCTGAAGACTGCCTTTCTGGTGGCCATCACCTCCGCTCGGCGGGTGAGTGAGCTCCAGGCTCTATCTTGCAAACCTCCCTTTCTGTCTGTTCATCCAGACAAGGTTGTTCTTCGGACGCGTCCGTCCTTCTTGCCGAAGGTGGTTACTGCTTTCCACATTGGGCAGACCATCACTTTGCCCACCTTCTTTCCGCCTCCGCATCCTTCCAGAGAGGAAGAGAGGCTCCACCGTCTGGACCCAAACGTGCGCTCTCCTTCTATATCGACCGCACAAAACACTTCCGGGTGGATGACCAGCTCTTTGTTGGCTACGTGGGCGCCAAAAGGTCGGGCGGTGCACAAGAGGACCGTCTCCCGCTGGGTTACCTTGTGCATCAAGACCTGCTATTCTTTGGCCAAGACGGAGCCTCCTGTTGGGCTGCGTGCCCATTCCACCAGGGCAACGGCTGCTACCACGGCCTTGGGCCGCGGTGTTCCGCTGCCGGTTATCTGTCAGGCAGCTACGTGGGCCTCGCTGCACACGTTTACTAAGCATTACTGCCTTGACAGTCAGGTCCGGAGGGACGGCTTCTTTGGCCGTTCTGTCCTCCAGGACTTCCTTGTCTGATCTTTGTTCGCAGACCCACCACCGGGGTTGGTATTGCTGGGGTATCTATTCTAAGGTAAGGAATCTATCACTAACGTGTCTCTTTCAGATGCACAAGTTACTAACTTGTGTAACGATATATCTGTAAGAGACAGTAGTTAGTGATAGATTCCTACCGCCCACCCATCCTCCCCGTTCTGCGAACTGATTTCTAGGGTTAAGGACATCCCTTTCAGGGCCCTAGTATTTTTCAGACACCTGTGTCAGCTTCTTGCATGGCTCTGCGTTCCTGGCGCGGAAAGTCGTGTACAGAACTGACGTCAGCGCGCTAGGGCGGCGCCTAAGTGCTGCCCGCGACGTCATCCCGGCGATCACGACGCCGACGACGGACGCGGAGCCGCACGACGCCGCCTACCGACGCGCAAGGGTACTGCTACGCAAAACTTTCCGGATCCAGCCTGACGCCTGGGGATATTCTAAGGTAAGGAATCTATCACTAACTACTGTCTCTTACAGATATATCGTTACACAAGTTAGTAACTTGTGCAACAGCGCTATTCTTATTTGTAACTTTACAAGTCCTTTATCCGTAGCCTGTTTGTGCCGAGATACCCCTCTCGGGGTGATTCGTGCGCATGATAAATTGAATTAACATAACAAATGCTGAATATGTTGTACAAAGGATCCCATTCAATGACCTAGTTTGCTGTTATGTTGTGTAACCAATAAGAGGAGCAGCATAATATGGTTGCTTATTTTTTTATTCTATGACCATTATGGAAGAAATCCTGAAATTTGTAGATTTGATTTGGAGATATGAGAATCTCCAAAGGAAAAATATAAAAACAGTTATAAAGACATAAAATGTAAATGAATTTATCACAGTGAATTATGTCTCAGTCTGTAATTTACCTAAACTCCGCCCATAATTTTGTTTTATAAATTAAGTGAATGTTTAAAGAATTTGTAAGAATTTGACTCTGCAGATTACATTGAGGAAAACATATAGGAAGAGTAATACAAATCCAAGGCTCTGAAAGGTCTGTCTGTATATTGGAAGTTCAAACTCGCACTAGATAGCAGCTGCAGTTGTGTGAGAATCTAAAGCTGTTCTGAATCTGGACATAATGAACATTGTCTTAAGCATATTGAGTGGATGTACAGAAAAGGAGATGGGCTATAACAAGAGCTAATTAGATATAAAATTACCATCATATAACCCTACAAAAAACTTGGTTAACAACACAAAAGGTCATTCTATAAATTTAAAACATTTGGCAGTAATGAAATAAAAGAGAAAAAAGCATGCCCGGCTCGTAAAGTCATGGTTTTTATCTCAAGTGCACTGAAGATGGAAATATCAAGAATGTGCACAATGTATGGTAATTTAACAGTGGTAATTAAAGTACTCTTAGGGATGTAGAAATTAAGGGTCAGTGGCTGTCTCATGGTTTGATACTTCTAAATGTATGTATTCTGCCAGAAACTCAGTTCAATGACTATGTGGCTCTGTTGGCTATACCACAAGCCTCATCAAGTTTTATGTGCCACTCTGAAAGTTGGGGTGGATTATTTGGTAGGTAACATTAATATAGGTCCCCTGCTGTTATGATTAAGGATCTGGAGCAACTCGAAAGCCGGTTTCTCAAGGCAGATTTTGTTGAATTGACTTTTGCTCGAAAATGCCTTCGATATTCCCTTGTTATATAACATGACTAATACATTAAATTCACTACGTGTCCCCAAGCTGTATTCCAATCTGGGGACCATAGATGTACGCTCTAAAAGTTTAGTTAGAGACACTTTTTTTCAGAGGCGAATGAGAAGCTGTGTGCTATATTTTGGAAAGCTGTAGTCCGGAATTTACTATGGCCTTATTAAGCAGACATCTGGCTTTGAGTTTTATCTTCAAAATGTTTTGTACACCGAATACCGCTTTTATTTTACCTGCCTGTGTTTTAATAACATTACATTTATTTAATGGCATTCACACGATAGGGTTCAATGTTTTTTACTCTTCCAACCTGCCCATGTGACAAGACTTGCAAACAAAGCACTTTGCACGTTATGCTTTTCTGTGGCTTATACTCTTGTCATCAAAAAACATTTTTGGTTCCAATTCTGCATTCGGCTAATATAACTAAACACAAGATGGCTTTTATCTTTTTGCAACAATTAAGTAACTTCTCTGTCTGTACAGCAGTTATAGACTTTATTTGTTTTGCTGTGGTTACCAAGAAGAGGTATGGGTCTCCAGTCTGATTATATTATTCTAAATGTATGGATTTTATGGATGCTAATCTGCTCATTTTCTACACCGAAACGTCTTAATTCAGGAAATGAATTTATCAATTGTATGATTGTATAATTGTCTTGGAATTTGTATCTATATTTTTGTAAATTTTATGTGCTTTAATGGCTAACAACGAGCCAAATAAAGAATGAATGATGATGACTATTTGCACTCTTTAAAGAAGCCATTGGACAAAATTGAGAAGGATTTTAATAATTTATTAATTCTAGTATTAGGTAATTTTAACACAAGGATTCTCAAAAAACTAGAATATTCATTTGTGAATGGTTATAAAGAATTACTTGCAATCCCTAAACAAGTTTTGAATAAGGCTCTGGTAGATAAGCATGGAAATCTTTAGATAATCTTTTGAAAATATTTAACATTGTTATGGTGAATTGAAGATGCCCAGTGATCAGCCTTAACATAATACATTTAGCAATGGTTATTTTCCCTAGTTAATTGAGTATGCAGCAGTATCTTATTTTGTTTTTCACACAGGTTCTATTTATGAAAGATGGAGAACTGGGGGCAGTGGCCATCGATTAACTTACCGAAAAATGAATATGTTTTCAATGTTGGTGCAGGTGAACTAGTGATTAAGAAATACAATGCAATGGTCAAGAATGGCTCAACATTTTTATACAAAAGACCAAACTAAAAGTATACATTTGTGTAATGTTTTTACTAGTGAATTAATAAATTTGTGAACAAACAATAAAAAGAATTAAACAAAAACAAAATGCAGTAGTGCACAAAATAGTGATATCAAACAATTGAGAGAGCTGTTCAATTTGTGAAGCTCTCAAATTCGGGAAAGGCGGGCAGGGACCTTATTATTAAAGGACGCAAGGGTCAATACCAAAGGGTACTAAAAACAAATACATTTAAATCAAGGGAAAGATATTGGCCCAAATTGATTATGGTTAAAAAGGGAAAACCTCTCACATTTTCTGGAAATTCATTACAAATGGTGTGTAGACTAATAAAAGAATCACAGGTCTTCCAGTGCCTAAATAAGATTAGACTTGGTATTGAACTGAAATGTATAAATCCATATGAAGTGGTGCAGAGATAGTTCCCTTAAACTTGAACAATCTGGAGTTAATTGTTGGTAGCAATCATTCAAAAACAACTTTTTGGTGGAAGATATACTTGTTCCTCTGTCAGGAAGTGGATTGTAACTTAATAAATGAATCATGATGTCTAGGACGCAGGGAGCTAATGTTGTACCTGCACAAAATTTAAATCTGAAAGAGACACGTTAGTGATAGATTCCTTACCTTAGAATATCCCCAGGCGTCAGACCTGATCCGGAAAGTTTTTCGCTAGCAGTACCCCTGCGCGTCAGTAGGTGGCGTCGTGCGGCTCCGCGTCCGTCGCCGGCGTCTTAAGCGCCGAGATGACGTCACGGAGACTACTTAGGCACCACCCATGCGCGCTGACGTCAGTTCTTTCTTTTTCCGCGCCAGTAAGCGCAGATCCGGTTAGAGCACGTACCTTAGTCACTTTTTGACTACCCTTTTTTGAGACTTTTGTCTCCTGTTAGCTTTGGTTTCCTTGGTGCACGTAGGGATGCCTGGATTTAAGTCTTGTGGGGCCTGCCGTCGCAATATGTCAGTTGCGGACCCCCACGATGTCTGCCTCTACTGCCTGGAGACCGACCACGACTCCCGGTCCTGTCGGGACTGTCGGGCCATGGCCCCGAAGGCCTTTAGGGAACGGCACCGGGAGCTGCTGGAGGTCCGGCACTCGTCCCAGCGCCGTTCCCGGTCCAGGGGCCGTTCCAGGGAACGCTCGCGGGGCCACAGTCATCGCTCCTCGGACCCAAGTCTTCACCCTCGGATTCGGGTAAGAGACGACACAAAAAGAAGTCAAAGAAGCTTGTTCGCTCCCCGACGTCCCCCCGTCGGTCCCCGGATGCGGACGAGGGGGACAGGGGCTTTGCCCCTGCGGCTCCTTCGGAGCTCGGGAGTCCCGCGGCCTACCCACCTTACCCGGGTCCGTCGGCGACTCCCGCACAGGTGCAAGAGTTTCTGGCTACCATGGACCGCCTTCTTGGGCATCAGGCTCCCGCCGGCGCGCCCTCTGGCCCCGCGGTCCCGTGTCAGGATCCTGTTGGGCCGTCGGCGCCGCCGGCGGATCCAGCTTCGGCGCCACTGGATCCTGCGCCGTTGGCTCCGGCCACGGCGCCACATGGTCCATCGCTGCCGGCTCTGCCTCCCCCGCCGCAGTGGGTGCCATTCGTCCCGCCCCTGCCCGGGTTCCAGGACCATTTTGCTCCTACCTGGGATCCGCATTGGGACTCGGCGCCGGTCCGGCCCCGGCCGGCGCCGTTCTCGGCGCCGTTCCCGACACCGTTCGTCCCTTCTCCGGCTCCTGCCCTGCCGCCACGGTCGGTGCCACATGCGGCGGAGGTGGAGGACGAATGGGAGGGGGTCTGAGGACCCTCTTGCTCGTCAGTGTGACTCTGAGCAGGACTGGGCGGACGATATGGGGGACGCCGGCGACCTCGACGTCTCTTCTGACCCGGGGTTTGCCTCTCCCCCGCCTACCATGTAGGAGGGCGCCTCCTACACGATGGTGCTCAGTCGGGCAGCTGAGGTTCTCCACCTTGACCTCCCTACGGTGACCCTCAAAACTAACCTCCTCACGGAGGTGCTCCAGACGGCGTCCACTTCGTCGGAGCCCCTGCTGCCATTTAATGACGCCCTCACTGACGTCTTGCTGGGCACTTGGTCGCGGCCCGCCACAGGGGCCCCTGTGGATAAGAAAGTCGCCAGGCGTCATCGCCCGGCGCCCGGTGACCCTGCCTTTCTGACCACTCATCCTACGCCCGAGAGTCTGGTCATCCAGGCTTCGACGTCCCAGAGTGCCTTTCCCACGGCTCCGCCGGATAAGGACTCTAAGAAGCTGGAACAGTTCGGCAAGCGGTTGTTCTCTTCGGCCAGCTTGGGGCTGTGGTCGGTGAACACCGCATGCCTGTTGGGCCGTTATTCCCACGTGGTGTGGGATACAGTTGCACAGGTGTTGCCTCAGTGTCCTGAGGAGACCCAAGCTGTGCTGTCCCTAGCTATTGCCGACGGTAAAGATGCGGCTAAGTTCGCCATTCGGTGTGGTTTGGACACCGCGGACTCACTAGGTAGAGCGATTTCTACGACTGTGGCACTTCGTTGCCACGCCTGGTTGAGGTCTACTGGGTTCTCGCCAGATGTCCAAAGCTCACTCATGGACATGCCCTTTGATGGCACTCGCCTGTTTGGCGATAAAGCCGACAGTGCGCTGGAGCGTTTTAAGGACTCGCGGGCCACGGCCAAGTCCTTAGGTCTTTCCACGAGGAGCCCAGCCACTCCTGGTTTTCGTTCCTTTCGTGGCCACGGAAGGAGCGCCCAGGCACGTTCCTTCAGCAAGCCTGTGCAGAACCAGC
Organism: Calotriton arnoldi; assembly: GCA_963921515.1. Taxonomy (NCBI): domain Eukaryota; kingdom Metazoa; phylum Chordata; class Amphibia; order Caudata; family Salamandridae; genus Calotriton; species Calotriton arnoldi. The sequence goes on from CAWUFW010006834.1 coordinate 337,482, forward strand.
CTCAACGCGGCCGCGGACGCGGTTTCCGCAGGGGCGGGTCTGGGACTCAGCGTGGGGGACAGTCCACCTCCGCCCCCGCTGCTTCTACCTCCAAACCTTCCTAATCCGAGCTTTGTGGGGCACCCCACGCCAGTGGGTGGCAGGGTCCGCCATCATCTCCCCCACTGGCACGCTATCACATCGGACAAGTGGGTGTTGCAGATCATCCGCAAGGGTTACGCCCTTCCCTTTCACTCCAGCCATGCCACCTCAGTTCCACCGCATGTCGGGGGACCACTTGGCACTTCTCCTGCAGGAAGTCACGGCCCTCTTGGCCAAGGGGGCCATCGAGTGTGTTCCTGGGCCGGAAGTAGGGAGTGGTTGTTATTCCCACTACTGTCTGGTCCCCAAGAAGGACCAGGGGGGCTTGCGCCCCATCTTGGACCTCCGGAACGTCAATCGCTTCCTCCGGAAGGAGAAGTTCAAGATGCTGACTCTGGCTCAGGTCTTGGCTGCCCTCGACCCTGGAGACTGGATGGTAGCGTTGGACTTGCAGGACGCCTATTTTCACATCCCCGTCCTGCCGGCCCACCGGCGTTACCTGCGGTTCACGGTAGGCCAGGAGCATTTTCAGTTTGCTGTGCTCCCCTTCGGCCTTACCAGCGCCCTCGGGTGTTCACGAAGGTGATGACGGTGGTCGCAGCTCATCTGCACAGGTCAGGGGTGTCAGTCTTCCCCTACCTTGACGACTGGTTGTTGAAGGCGGGCTCGCCCCAGGCAGTTGTCACCCACCTTCAGACTACGGCCGACCTCCTGCATTTGCTGGGGTTCTCCATCAACGTCCCTCTCAGAAGCTCCCCTTCATCGGAGCGGTTCTGGATTCGACGCTGTTTCGGGTTTATCCTCCCGAGCAGCGAGTCCGGGATATTCAGGCTATGATTCCGATCTTTCAACCTCTATCCCGGGTTTCAGTCATGATGACCCTCCGGCTCCTGGGCCTGATGGCCTCCTGCATCCTGCATCCTGCTGGTGCAACATGCCAGATGGCATATGCGGGCTCTGCAGTGGGAACTGAAGTTCCAGTGGGCACGGCATCAGGGCGACCTGTCCGATCATGTCCAGATCTCGGAGGGCACTGCACGACAATTGCAGTGGTGGCTCACGAATCGCGATTGGGTCAATGGCAGATCCCTCTCCCTTCCCCAACCGGAGCACACAGTGGTGACGGATGCGTCCCTCCTGGGATGGGGTGGCCACTTGGGAGAGGCGGAGATCAGAGGCCTCTGGTCTCCGGCGGAGTCCCGGCTCCATATCAATCTTTTGGAGCTTCGGGCGATCCGGCTTGCACTGAAGGCATTCCTTCCCTCTGTCTGGGGAAGTGTAGTGCAGGTGTTCACGGACAACACCACCTCCATGTGGTATTGTAACAAGCAGGGCGGGGTGGGGTCGTGGACCCTATGTCAGGAGGCTCTGCGCCTCTGGACTTGGCTGGAACGTCAAGGCATTACCTTGGTGGTTCAACACCTGGCTGGTTCTCTGAACGCCAGGGCGGACAAACTCAGCCGCCGGTGCTTGATGGATCACGAATGGCGTCTGAACTCGGACGTGGCGCAAGGTCTCTTTCTGCAGTGGGGAGAGCCTTGGTTAGATCAATTCGCCACCGAAAAGAACGCGCAATGTCATCAGTTCTGCGCGTTGGAATTTCCAAGGCGGCACTCGCTCGGCGACGCTTTTCGTCGCGAGTGGAGTTGTGGTCTGTTGTACGCCTTTCCGCCTATACCACTTCTGCCCAGAGTGCTGAAGAAGATTCGGCGCGACCGGGCCCAAGTCCTCCTTGTGGCTCCGGATTGGGCACGAAGATACTGGTATCCCGAGCTACTCAACATGGCGATCGATCCCCCGATCTGCCTGCCTCTTCGGGAGGATCTTCTGTCGCAGCAACAGGGGACGGTCCTCCACCCGCACCTGTCCAGCCTCCACCTCCATGCGTGGAGATTGAGCGGCGACAGCTGATTCCATTTGCCTTACCTCCGGAGGTCTGTGATGTCATTCTGGCAGCCAGGCGTCCCTCCACTAAATCGGTATACGCCTGCAGGTGGAACAAATTTGTGGCATGGTGCACAGCTAAGTCTGTGGACCCCCTTTCTGCCCCTCTTTCTGAGGTCCTTCTGTTCCTACTCTCCTTGGCCCAGCAGGGCTCTGCTTTGGGCACTGTCAAAGGTTATCTTTCGGCCATCTCCGCCTTTCTCAGGCTTCCAGATCAGCCTTCTCTCTTTAAGTCCCCGATTGTTAACCGTTTCCTCAAAGGCATTACACACACGTTTCCTCCTGTGCCTTTCATAATGCCTCAATGGGACTTAAATCTTGTCTTGACCTATCTGATGTGCGCTCCTTTTGAGCCCCTTCATAACTGTCCTTTACGTCTTCTTACTCTCAAGACGGCTTTCCTGGTAGCTATCACCTCTGCCAGAAGAGTGAGTGAGCTCCAGGCTCTTTCTTCTAAACCTCCTTTCTGTTCATCGGACAAGGTGGTTTTAAGGACCCGTCCTTCTTTCTTGCCAAAGGTTGTCACGCCCTTCCACATCGGGCAGACCATCACTTTGCCCACCTTCTTTCCGCCTCCGCATCCTTCAAAAGAGGAAGAGAGGCTCCATCGTCTGGACCCAAAACGTGCGCCCTCGTTCTATATAACGCGCACCCAACAGTTCTGGGTGGATGACCAGCTCTTTGTTGGCTACGTGGGCGCCAAAAAAGGTCGGGCCGTGCACAAACGCACCATCTCTCGGTGGGTCGTTTTGTGCATCAAAGCATGTTACTCGTTGGCTAAGAAGGAGCCTCCTGTGGGGCTGCGTGCCCATACTACCCGGGCAACAGCAGCCACTACTGCCTTGGGACGCGGCGTTCCCTTGCAGGATATTTGTCAGGCAGCCACGTGGGACTCGCTGCACACATTTACCAAGCATTACTGCCTTGACAGCCAAGTCCGGAGAGACTGCTTCTTTGGCCGTTCTGTTCTCCGTGACTTTCTGGTGTGATCTATTCGCAGACCCACCATCTATTCTAAGGTAAGGAATCTGTCACTAACGTGACTCTTTCAGATGCACAAGTTACTACTTGTGTAACAATATATCTGTAAGAGGCATTAGTTAGTGATAGATTCCTTACCGCCCCACCCATCCTCCCCGTTCTGCGAACTGATTTCTAGGGATAAGGTCATCCCTTTCAGGGCCCTAGTTTTATGGCACCAATGGTCAGTTTCTTGCATGGCTCTGCGTTCCTGGCGCGGAAAGTCGTGTACAGAACTGACGTCAGCACGCATGGGTGGCGCCTAAGTAGTCTCCGTGACGTCATCTCGGCGCTTACGACGCCAGCGACGGACGCGGAGCCGCACAACGCCACCTACTGACGCGCAGGGGTACTGCTAGCGAAAAACTTTCCGGATCCAGTCTGACGCCTGGGGATATTCTAAGGTAAGGAATCTATCACTAACTAATGTCTCTTACAGATATATCGTTACACAAGTAGTAACTTGTGCATCTAGTACCGAAAGTCTGAGCGTTGTTTCTTCAGCCTCTCTTGAATATGGTTATGAAATAACTCCTCTGTTTTGCATTCATGGAGTGGTGTATTAGGTTATCGATCTACAAGAAAGCTGATAAGACTCAACCTGGAAATTCTATGATGATCACACTGTTGGAAATCTCAGTAAAAAGTTTTGCTTAACATCTATCAGGTAGCTTAGAAGATTGTATGGGAAAGCAGGTATGTTCATTAAATATTAACTTGGGTTTAGACAGGAACACTTCATGATGGTTGGATGTCCGATATTAAGAGTGTTTTAGGTCGTGAATTATACAAATTCAGGGCTACCAGTAATTGACTGATTCCTGCAGCGATATCCTGGCATTACATCCAGCGGCAGGCGAGGGGTTTGTAAACCCGTAGGGGGATATTCACAAGAACGTGTGCTAAATATCACCAAAAAATGTTAACGCAACTTTACACATTGCAGTCCATCGCGGGAAAATAACCCCGTGTTAACGTGGAATTCACAACACGGCGGTACCATGCGATAGTCTCCTGAAACCGCGGACAATGTCCGCGATACAACCACCTCGACGGCGATAAAAACACAAACCCCAACACCAAAAAACGTGCAATGAGCCCATTCGCGATGAGGAAATCGGCGATAAGCAGCGCCAGGCCTGCCATACACACCCGGCAGGCGGGAAAATCACTACAAAAGGAGAAAAAACACACAAACACAAAATGACCAACACCCAAGCACCATGGAGGCAGCCGGAGCAGGCGCAGAGGACGAGCGCAACCCCACAAGTACCCCGGACAACCAGCCCGGGACCACGGTGACAGGGAAGGGCAAGGACAAGAAGAAGAGGAAGACGAAGTACAGTCCGCAGGAGAATCGGAACCTGGTCACGGAGGTGATAGACCACCATCAACAACTGTTCATCGCCTCCAATGTGTCATTGGGCACCAGAAATGGATTATGGCGGGCCATCGTGGACAAGGTGAACGCCGTCGGCGAGTACAAGAGGTCAATGGACGAGGTCAAGAGGCGATGGAATGACATCAAGCGCAAGACCAAGGAGAAACTCGCAGCCAACCAGAAGGCAGCAATGCAGACTGGAGGTGGGAGGCCTGCGCCACAGCAGGAGCTGGATGACATGGAGGAGCTGGTGTCGACAGTCATCAGTGTGGAGACCGTGGCAGGAGTCGGGGGACCGGACACTGCTCTACAGGACACAACACAACCGCAACAGGGTGAGTGACCACCAGGTACTGGCGGTACGGGGGGAGATGGCCACAATGGCACACATTCACAATCAAGCAGGGCACAGTGCACACCCACAATGATTCTGGATCATGGCCCTGAGCCACAGACTGTCACAATGTACAATGCCATGCTGTCTGAATGTGAACCTGTACCATGCGGCTACATACATGCGGACATATTGTAATACACCATCTCCCCTTCACATTGCAGGGGCACCGTCAACACCTCCTGCAGAGCAGTCCCAGCCACTCTTCACTGATGACGAGGAGGACACCACCAGCATCGACACCCAAGCCCTCCAAGACATCATTGAACTCATCCGCCAATCACCTCCAGGACCAGGGCAGCCCAGCTGCATCCACTGAGACCCCACCTACTCCACAAACCACCCAGCAGGAGGCACCCACAAACCCGGCTGTCTCCCAAGACCCCCAGGAACAACACATGGCCTTCCAACGCCGTGTGCTGGAGGGCCAGAGCGAGATGGCTGAGCAGGTGCGGGTGGGGTTCGACCTCATGGCTACCAAACTGGACGCCATCCATGGGTGTCTAGGTCCCATCAGGGACCAGCTCCAGTCCCTAACGGACACCCACGGCCCGCTCCATGGTCTCCAACGAGCCATGACTGACATCGCTGGAGTCCTGATTCGGAGACCAGAACACCTGTCCGCTCAGAGTGGCTCCAGCGATTCCAGCCGTGAGCTGGCACACATGCGGAGGCTCATGGAGGACATGGTGCGGATGGAGTCGGAAAGGATGGCAGCCACCGCTGCACATCAGCGAAATGTAGCTGGCATCTACCAGTCCCTGCATGTCCTCATCATGGCATTGCTGCCACAAGGCGTGGCGATGATGAATGCTGCTGCCCCCACACCATCCACATCTCCGCCCCCTAGTGTGTCAGTGCCTCCCAGTGCGGCAGGCGTATCCACTCCGGCACCTGATGTGTCACTGCCACACAGTGCGGCCGACAATCCTCCTCCGGCCCCTGATGTGTCAGTGGCACACAGTGCTGCAGCCGGTACTGCAATACACACAGGTGGGGCAGAGCACACATCCGAGGACGTGGATGGGATTGAGTTCAGTAGGAGGCACTAGCATTAATGTCCGCCACCTTGCCTGTTTCTGCTTGGTGCCGCACATGGCCCCATGACCTGCCACTGACCCCTGATACACTCCGCTGCACTCACCTTGGACCGCGACATGGACTGCCATATCCTGTTCGATGACCAATGACACGGCGACTAGACTGCGGACTGTACCCTTCCTCTTCCGCAGTACTTGTCATCCCCGGATGGACTCTGGCTGGCCCTCCACGGGCCCATATTGTGTAGTGTGCTTGGCATGGCCCTGTACCGCTCCAGCTGCAAAACTCCACTGGATGTGCAATAAACATCCAGAAACGCACTGCTGTGTCATGTCCTTCATCATTCATGTATGAATGTGTGGATGAATGTAGGGACAGTGATTTCCCTCACGTCAATGATGCTCATCTAGTGGAATGCCAGTCACAGTGTGCCACATTGCCTATTGTGTTCCGCTTGCCGTGGACACTACAACAGGGACACACGCATTAGTCACTTCCTTGTCCGGACATGGACTGAACCACGCCCTGAGCCCCCGAGTCATTGTTGCAAGCCCTGCGCTGGTCCGGCGTACGCCAGGCCAGACCACTCCGCCTACGCTCAGAGGGGGGGGCCCACATAGCTACATGTCGCAGGTGTACACGCTGGTGGTCTGCAGGTCACTGGTCTACTTGTCAGCATGTCACGGCCACTCCTTGAGGGCAGGTTTGCACACACACCACACCCATCCGGCACAGGCGTCATAGGCCATGTGACCCCGCCAATATAAGGGGCCGACAACGGCACATTCCCCACTGCCGGTGGTGACTGGATGACGGACGCTCCACGGTTCTCAATCATAAAGGGCCCATGAGTTGTTGCGCACAGGGTTGGTCGCACCCGAAGCCTTGCGCCCGTCACGGGCCTACCACCACGTGGCGCTGACTGGGGTTGCACAGGGTTAGTGGCACCCGAAGCCTTGCGCCCATCACGGGCCTACCACCACGTGGCGCTGACTGGGGTTGCACAGGGTTAGTGGCACCGAAATAGCTGAGCAGGTGTTCAGCCTGCAATGATGACGTGTGCACTGATGTGGTCTCTGCCATTGATGACTCAGGACTCAGCGTCATGTGTGGGACCTGCTGTGCCGCGGGGCGGCTCCGCATGATGTGGACCATGCCATGGTGGCGGGACGGGGGCCTGGAGCTTGCACGGGCACGTGGTGTGCCCACTGGTGGACACACCGTTGGCGGCAGGTGAGCAGTGGGCCCGGGGTGCGCAAGTGCGGACAGCCAGCGCTGGCCGGCGGGAGGGGGTGGGGTGCGGCTGCATGCATGCGCAGGGACGGTCAGGCGTTGTTGCCGTGTGCTGTGTGATGGACTCTGCCATGATTGACTCTGGCCTCGATTGCAGGTTGCAGACCTGGTGGCTTGCAGTGTATCCCGGCACGTGGTTGGAGACACACCGGTGGCAGCAGGTGAACAGTGGGGCCTGGGTGCGCAGGGGCGGCGGTGTCTCTCTCTCTCTCCCTTCCTTCCCTCTATCACTCTCTCTCTCTCTCCCTTCCTTTCCTTCTCTCTCTTTCTCTCTCTGCCTTTCTTTCATTTTCTGTTTCTCTGTGTCTCGCTCCTTTGATGTGCGCATGGCACACGTTCTGATTTTGTGCTTTATTTTCCAGGCTGTGACATCGAGATTGTCCCGGACGGACCCGACAGGAGTCTTCCGCATTGGTGTTTTGTGTTGTATTTCAATAAAGTTTTTGGTTGTTACTTCAGTGCTGTGTGACTGTTTCTCGTTCTTCTGGCCACACATGTGTGTTATTTTTTTATCAATGTGCGTCATCGGGTGCTTTCTGTGGCTCTTGTGTCGTGCACGGTATGTGTATGTCAGGGGGGGGGTCGGAGGGGTAGGGGGGGGTGGTGGGTGTTGTGGCCCTCATGAGTATCGGAGCTGCATGATCATTGTCTCCATGGCATCTGTGGGTTTTCTGATGTGGCTCTTGGCTGGGCCTCCTTTCATGCTGCAGGTAGTCGTCCTGCTTTACACCAGCAAAAGGCAGGAGTTAAATCCCTGGTGCTGCCGCGGCCTAGCGCCTGTTTTTGGTTCGCATCGCAGATCTGGCAGTTCGTTGTGAAAGTGGTGGTGTGGTTTTTTCGTGTGTTTTTGCACGGGAACGCCTACTATGCATCTCATTAGGGTTAGTTGGTGGTGTCCACCGTGTGTTAAGTTTTGGGGCAGTTATCGCGGGAATACTGGCGATGTTGGCAGTTTGCACCCGCTTGTGAATGGGGTGTTAAATCTATCTCCACTTTTGATGAGTTAAGGTGGAGATAAATCGGAGATAAGTCCTTGTGAATATCCCCCACAGTGTCTTGGGACTCTGAATACAGCGAAAAAATAACATACAAACAACAAGGCAGTCCAAAGCTTACAAGGATTTTGTAACTTACCTATGGAGGTGAGAACAATGTGGAACTGTAATAACAGCATAATATATGCTTTAAATTTTCGATAAGATGAGGAATGCCGAGATGCTGAGAAAATCATTGGTCCCTTTCTAAGTCATGTGACCTCGAGTCTACCAATGAGGAGGAGGTCCCCCGGATTTAAACAATTCAACGCGCTGAGTGTTCAGAACTGTATATTTTAACATTGAGAAAGGCGATCATTCGCCGAAACGCGGCTGTTGAATAAATATATGGACTTCAACAAACCCCGTGAGTGCCCTGCATTGTTTTATGGAGCCTGATTAGTATTACGTGAATTTCACCTTCACGGTAGCCGGAGGCACCCGCCGTGAGTTTGGCAGCAGTGGTGAAAGTGGAGCAGAATGAATATTGAAAAAGCTGTCAGAACCGCCACTGATGGAAGTCACCGTTGACCAAAGCAAGGTCGTGAATTATACAAATTCAGGGCAACCAGTAATTGACTGATTCCTGCGGCGATATCCTGGCTTTACATCCAGCGGCAGGCGAGGGGTTTTTAAACATGCAGCGTCTTGGGACTCTGAATACAGCGAAAAAACCACATACAAACAACGAGGCAGTCCAAAGCTTACGAGGATTTTTTAACTTACCTATGGAGGTGAGAACAATGTGGAACTGTAATAACAGCATAATATATGCTTTAAATTTTCGATAAGATGAGGAATGCCGAGATGCTGAGAAAATCATTGGTCCTTTTCTAAGTCATGTGACCTCGAATCTACCAATGAGGAGGAGGTCCCCCGGATTTAAACAATTCAACACGCTGAGTGTTCAGGACTGTATATTTTAACATTGAGAAAGGCGAAACGCACCTGTTGAATAAATATATGGACTTCAACAAACCCCGTGAGTGCCCTGCATTGTTTTTTGGAGCCTGAATATATAGATCTAGCCCCAGCTTTTGATTTAATATACATAAAAATATTGTGGAGTAGGGTGCAGGCGTGTGGTGTTCCTGCATTATCATTAATAATGAAACTGCATAAAGAATCCTGGAAAGGAGTCCAAGTAGGGGGAAAGTTGATTATTGTCACCAAAAAATTACACATCTAATGGGTTGGATGCAGGTATTGTATACTAGCGCCATTGCTATTTGTTTCATACCTGAAAACACTCAAGCAGGCAAAGTGTGTTTCACCTAAATTGCTTCAAGAGCCTATGCAAAGCCCATATTATGCAGATTATACTGTAATGTTTAACTTAACTGCAATAGGCCTGTAGAACACTGTAGGAAAGTGCCCCTTTTTGCATGATTGCCCCCCACTTTTTGCCTGATGTTGATGCTCTTTGACTAAGTGTGCCCTGGGTTCCTGCCAACCAGGTACCCAGGGCCTATGTTCTTTCCCTAAAACTGTACTTTTGTACCCCCAAATTGGCACCTCTCTGGCCACATGTAAGTCCCTTGTAAAAGGTACCATAGGTACCAAGGGCACTGTGACCAGGGAAGGCCTCTATGGGCTGCAGCACATATTGTGCCATCCTTAGAGGTCCTGTACCTTAACACACACTCATTGCAGGCTGCGTGTTTTGGTGCAGAGAAAAGTGAAGAGTCGACATGGCACACATCCCTGTGTGCCATGCCTACAACCCACTGCCATGGTATAGGTAAGACACCCCTCTACATGGGTGCACTACACCACTGGTGAGGGTACAGTTGCTTCAGCATTGTACCCCTACAGTGTCTAAGTCCATTTTTAGACATTGTAAATGCAGTAAAAGCCATAAAGAGTATATGGTCTGGGAGTTTGTCATTACGAACTCCACAGCACCATAATGGCTTTACTGAAACTGGGAAGTTTGATATCAAACTTCTCAGCACATTAAGCCCACACTGATGCCAGTGTGGGATTTAATGCCAAATGCACTCAGAGGGCATCTTAGAGATGCCCCTTGAAAAACGACCTAACACTAGTGTCCTGGCTGAGTGGCTGCTCGCCAGCTGCCACCCCCAGACATGTTTCAGGACCCCTGGGTCGAGAGCCTCCCGCTCTCGGGGTCCTGAAACAAAGCACATCCTGGGCAGAGGTGCCAAGCCTCCTCCCCCCCCCAGGATGGGCAGGGTCCACGAAGGGGAAGCTTCAAAGGCTTGCCACCTTGGCGAGCTGACTCAGCCATTTGCTGCTCCCAGCAACTGGCCCCCACCATTTCTAACCCCCACTTTGGGAAGGAGAATCGTCAGGAAAACCAAGATAGGAGGAGAGGTGTGCCCACCTTTGCCAACCCCACCCCTCAGGTGTGGGAGGCAAGGCGAAGCACAACTCTCAGTCCCCGCCATCTTGAAGATGGGGGGACCCAGCCAACCAGAGTGAGGCTTATGCCCCTTCTCCCACCAGAGGGTGGCATAATAGGGGGTGTACCCACCCCAAGGAAGGGACCCATTGGTCCCAATCTGTACCTACCTGAAACGCCCCTAAATTTAGTATTTAGGAGCAACCCCGAAACTTGCCTCCTCAGACAAGCAAGAAGGACCGAAGAGCCGTGCTGAAAGAAGAGGAGGAGAACACCAACTGACTTGGCCCCATTCCTACCGGCCTGTCCCGATCTCGACCTGCTCCAGTGAAACCCTGGCGTGTCCAGCAGCCAGCAACCCCCCAGAACCCAGAGGACCTGCCCTGCCTTCCCTACCAAGACTCTGTCTCCCGTGAGCAGTTCACCAACAGACTCTAGTTCCAGCCGGATCCGTGAGTCTGCACCACTCTGCACCCGACGCCCACGGCCCGAGTTCGAGTGGCCCAACACCAAGAGGAGGTCTCCCCAGCGATCCTGACCTGGGATTCAGTGACCTCTGACCTGCCTCAAGCCTCCAGCCGACGTCTGCAGCCTCTATCTGGAGGGTCCTCCCGGCCGTGACTGTAGCTGGTAAGGAAACCCGACTCCTAAAGACACCCCTGTACCCGACGCCTCATGGCCTTGGGTGGCCCAGCCTATGGTGTCCAAGCAACCACCAGCATTCCAACTTACCTCTCCAACTGGTGGTCACCTCCAGGAAGTCTTTGTTCCCGAGCCTGCACTGTTTGTGTGATCGGAGAATCCCCATTGAAACCAACAGGGCACCCGACGCCAATCTAACACCCTGCACCTGGCCGCCCCTGTGCCGCTGTGGGTGCACCTTGTTTGCTAACTCTGATCCCCCTTTGCCCTGAGCTAAACCCTTTGCTCCCACATCCAAGTTGTGTGCCCCTGAGCAGCTCCCAACCGGAGGCCCCTTATCCCCCATTTGATAACATTGGGCCTCAGCACTCTACACCCACCCGCCCTAGTGCAGCTGAGGGTGCTTTTTGAGTGCATCCTTGATCCTAGGGAAACCCTGGTTCTAACCCCAGAAACTCTACACTAAAGACCGTTTACTTACCTGCAAACCGATAACCCAATTTTCCTCCATAGGATTGCATTCACTGTTTTCCTCTGAAAAACTTCTAAGTGTTGAGGGTGTTTGTATGGAAACATAAGTAACTGTGTTTTATTGCAAAACTGTTTTACTTACCTTTTATCTAGTTAATGTCCCAGGGTGATATCTCGGCATATCACACTGAGTAGAAAAAGTAATCTAAAGTAATACAAAAGTAATTTCAATTGTATTCAAAGAGTTTACAAAATTGTAGCAACGTTATTTTCATTCACCTTGCTTGTATTGTTCAACCTGCCTTGAAAAGTATTGCTTTACTTACCTGTACCAAGTACTGCTTGGTTCTAAAAAATAAATACCACAAAAAAAGTATTTTTATACAAAATAATTGGTCAGAGTTCAGTCTTTGAGTGTGTGAAATCATTTCTTGCCTGAGTGTGTACAATAAATGCTTAACACTACCCTCTGATAAAGCCTTACTGCTCGCCCACACTACCACACATAGAGAGTAAGGTATTATCTACTTTTACCTCTGTAAGCCTTTGGGGATCTACTGGACTCTGTGCATACTATACCTTACTTTGTCATAGTATATACACAGAGCCATCTTCCTACACACACCCCAGATAAGTTAAGTTTATGTTGCAAATCAAATTAAAGATTACTCTAGGGAAAACTAAAGTATGCTATTTAGATGAAGGAAAACAAAAAAGAAATATACATGGAAGTTAGATGGAAAGCCACTAGAGATAGTACTGAGTTGTTAGTATCTGGTTGGGTGACGTTTACGTGAAATGTCATTCAGATAACCAGCTGACCCAGTCACAGGTACATTAAAAATGGTGAAGGGGCCTTGTCCAATGTAGATGCAGCCATGGGTTATAGAACCATATATATGTTGTTGCAGACTTATGATTTACAAATCATGAGTATATTGAAAATCATGAGTATATCACTGTATAGCTGTGAATTGCTAGAAAATGAATTGTAGAAAATACAACCGGTTGAGATAAAAATGTGGAATAATTGATTAAATATTTTAAAGGAGGCACATGGATCTACATTAAAATTATACCTTCGCCAGACTGGTTTTCGAATTAAATACTTCAAAGAGTTTTATCGTGTATGGATCATATTTATATAGGGATAGAAGACACTTTAAGATTTATGATCAAGGATTATCTGATGAACACTGAAAATGGATTTTTAAAGCAAGAGAGTTGTTCAGTGGACCTTGCCACCTGTGTAGGGTGCAAAAAGTATGATCTAACAGTAAATTCATCCCAAATTGTACTTCATATCGATGTGAGAGTTCTGTCCCTGATGTATGTGATTCAAATTGTGGAAATGTATTGCTTCAGTTGATGTAAGAGGAGTGAGGCTGTATAGAGTTTAAGTTGTTGTATTATTGTTCTCTTTTTTTAAAGTTAATAATACCAAAATTAAACAAATAAATTGGCATTTTACTCAGTATTGGCAGTTTTGATTATCACTGGAGTCAGAGGATGCAAAATCCATAAGGACAGCTCAAGATGCTGGCATTTGTGGAGGGGCTAACTATTACATACTGTAAAAACTTTAGTAGTCTGGAAGTGCTTATTATTGACAACATAGATTACAAATGGCCAACATTGCCTGTTTTTCCAGTAATCTCGCCTTTGTCGTCTTCTCTGAAAGATTTCCTTTCATTTATTACATAAGACAAGCACCGATTTGATACAGCTGATGACTACTACATCTGCAGATCCTTGCCCCATCCTTTAAAGCAAGCTTTGGCAAAGCCAGTATGTTCGACCCTGGCTGCCAACTTGTTTGTTTTTATCATCACTTTTACAAAACACTTGTTTTGGGACTAAAACCATAAATATTTTTTTGTTCCCAAAAAGCACATATTTCCATAACCTTGTCTAGCTTTAAGGGAATCCCTTTGGACCAAATTGTGGGTCTGGCGGTCTGAGGACTGCCAAACTTGTGGGGGCGCGGTGGTGGCGGTCCAGCCACTGCTGCACTGGCGTTCCGACTACCCAATCACAACTTTGGCGGTCGGACTACCATTGCACTGCTGCAGCCACCAGGGAAAGGCGGTGGGGCTGCGGTCGGGGGCTAAGTAATATGCTGGTGGTGCTGCTGCGGCACCGGCATGCATATTACGAGTTTCAGGATCGACAGCAGAAGACCTCCATGAAAATGCTGTCAGTCCTGAAACAAAGGGGGCCCCCTGTTGCCCCTGTGTGCATTCACCCCAGTTCCTGCATGGTGGACTTTATAGTCCATGCCATGCAGGAACTGTTTTTGGAGTTACCATTGCGGTGCCCATTTTCAGAGGCACCACCACCAAAAACAGCGCACCAGACATGAGGAAACTCATAATCTGGCAGGCGGTGCAACCAAGGGATTGGCGGTTGGGGAGCGGGCCGCCGGCATGGCAGTCCGCTCCCGCCCCACCAAACTCATAATCTGACCCTTTCTGTGTGGATGCTTTCCTTGTGAAAACGCAGAAATGTGAAATTAGCCAGTGGTTGAATTGGGTGACCAATTGCTCCTTGTTGTATGCTGTAGTGTGCAGAAGAAAAATATAAATTACACAAAATGCCCAATGGATAAGGAGGGCTGCCTGAAAGCCCTTGTTAAGTATGTATAACATTTTAGTAAACTTAAATGGTCTGGGCTAACATCAGATTGGAAAAAAATAGCGATGTTATTTTTAAATGTGTGAGCCACGGTGTACATAACATCTAAATTAACTTTTTATAGGTTTCCTGTTATATTGGCTTGGAAAATGTTGTTTATAATGAATGTAAATTTGTATTTGTTGTTTTTTTATAATTTTGCTATTCTTTGTTTTGTGGTGTTTGATTTATTATCCTGGTCTCTATTTTGGTAGTCTCTAAAGTACTCAAGTGGTGGACAAGACAACATGTAGTCTCATATTAGGAACCCTGTAAATGTTTGAATACAAAAATAAATGTAAATTTTTACTCTAAATAATTTATATGTTGACCTCCTTAAATTAGCATATCTAAAATTCATATTTCTAATCATGAATATAAATTTGTAGATAATACACTGTCTCAGTTGTTTGAGCACATGGTTGATAAGCCAACATTGATGTGAACAGTTTCATTGGTTGTTAATGAACGGGCGTTAGCTAGGTGTGTCAGAGCACTGGAAGACCTAGGCGATTTATATTACCTTTGAGTAATCTTCAAATGTAGAATGGAATATTAAGTCCAAGTTACTAATTTACTTACTTGGTGTTTCTTCAGGAAACCACAAATTGACACAAACAGCAAAGGTTCTAATCAAAATATGTGAACATGAGGTAAGTATTAACATCTGTTATCTAGATTGCATTTTTTACTTTGTATTCATAGCCAGACATACAGTGTGAATGTTGAAGCACTATATATGTATTCGTACTTTTAAAAGTAATGACGATTCTTGTTTCCTAGTTTCTGTAATGCATAATAACTTTGCTCTCGTCCTTCCATAGAAAGTACAGAGCCTTGTGGGCCATTATGAAATTAAAATTGGTTTAGCATTTCTGAAATGTAGTGGAGTCAATATCCTATGTTCTGTGTTCCAGTTGCTTTGACTTGTGGTTCATTTAAAGATCATCTGATTTGGTGCCGAAACAGATTTTCTGTTCTAAGTAATGTTAGTGGAGGAGCGAAGTTGTTGAGGTTTTCCGGATGGGTATGCATTAAAGTAATTCAGCAGAGTTATGCTTGTAATATCCAGGGGTATAGCGGTATGATGTGTTGCATTGAGGTTAGCTCTCCAAATAATCTTCTTGTGAGCTTTTGAGAACTGAGAATAATCTGATAGTCATTTACTTTTGTCTGATTAATGAGTGATGATGCAGTAAAATCCATTTATTTTGTAGTTGAGATTGGTAGTATCTGTGCAGATCTAACTAACATCTGCTTTATTGCAAATGTTGGTTCTCCAGGTGTTATCAGCTCAGATGAATTTGACTTAGGTTTATATAAAGGGTTATGGAATTTATATTGCCCTAAGTCCGGGATATGTAAATTGCAGTTGTGGAAAGTTTTCATATCTATTTAACCCACTGGACAAGTATACATTTTCCTGCACCTGGTTTCAATGTAGTCAATTATTTCAGACTACAATCTGAAATCCTTTCTACTCGCTACTTCTCCTCTCTATTTATGGTGACAATGTAAATCTGGGTCAGAGCTGAGCACCCTGGTTCTCGTAGCCAGTTTGAGTGATTCAAATGTAACCTATCAGTGGGTGAAATGAATGTTGGTATGTGATTATATCATACAGCTCCTCACGTAAGAGTGATGCTTGGAGAGCAGGTACCCCTAAATCATCCAATGTTTTTACCTTTGACAGTGCAGATGAACCAACCCATCATACTCCTATCTCCTGAAGCTTATGGTCAAGCAGCAGGTGCCGGAGTTGGGGCTCAGTTCTAAATGCTACAGGGTCCTTTGCCCCTTTGTTCTAAGGGTTCTGCCAAGCCACTATAGCTAGGTATTTGTATGAGCTCCAGTGTTTGCCTCAAGTGTACCCCTCCCCCACACTACCTTCCCCCAGCTTGCCTGACTATCCATATCAGCAAGAACTCAAATGATTACATTTCTGATTCTCTGTTTCCTGGATGATTAACACAGTACCTTTCTAAGTCTCCTCAAGCTATGTTACAGTGGATTGATTGACTATTCCCAGCATTTGAGAGGCTAACCCGCCCCACTTTGGGCTCTCCTTGAACTCATGCTCCACCCCTACTCAGCTAAGGTCTCTATATCTATTTTTTAAACATCTTGTTTCACTACAACACATCAATCAGTTACCATTGCCTGCATCAGGCTCTTTCCATCATGTTGCCTGTCTAGCATGTAACTGTCTGGGACTTGTACACATTCTTCTCTGTCCTCCGCTGTTTATTTTCTTTCAGTTTTACAGTGCAATTCTCACTTCCCAAGGAACCTTCTTGCACTATTTTATTGCACTTTTGCAGTCCTACTCCATCACTGTAACTCCATTTTTATGCAGCATTTTGCCAATACTGTTAGACTTAAAAGATCTTTCCAACTGGTATTTCCCTACAGTCGTTAAACCTATGTATAGTACTTTTGCACTACTCTTATCTTTCCCTCTAATCTCCCCAACGTGACATTGTCGGATGTTTCTTACTGTTGTCGCTTCCCAAATCTTTGCCAGTATCCTGTATCTAACCTATGCTGCCCTTCACCCTTGGAGTCATGGCCTCAAGCTTATCCAAACTCTTCATTTTCTAATGTAGGAAACTGGGTTTTTGTTGCAGTACCCCCCAACCACACTTTTTGCCTGGTATTTGATGCAGGTTTGACTAAAGTGTAACTGGGTTCCTGCTAAGCAGGTCCCCAGTACCAGTGTTCTTTCCCTAAAAACTGTACAGTTGTTCCCCCAATTTGCAAAACCTTTAGCATCTTCGGTAAGTCCCTAGTAAATGGTACCCTGGTACCTAGGGCCTGAGGTAATAAAGAGGGCCCCTAAGGGCTGCAGCATGAATTGTGCCACCCTAAGGGACCCCTCACCAAGCCCATGCACAACGGCCATTGCATGCTGCGTGTCTTGGTGCAAACAAAAGTGAAAACACGACATGTCACACACCCCTGTGTGTCATGTCTCTAACACTGCATGTGATATTTGTAAGTCACCCCTACAGCAGTCCTGACAGCCCTAAGACATGGTGTTGAATATTACATGTGAGGGCATACCTGCATGAGCAGATATGCCTCGGTGCCGATCAGTCCTAATACTGGCAGTACAAGGGACCAGGAAAGCCATTTTAAAACATGTGCTGGACACCGGTGAAAACGAGGACCCAGCTTCATGATGGCTTCACTGAAAATGGGGATGTTTGGTACTGATGCCAGTGTTGGATTTATCAATACATGCACCCAGAGGCCACCTTAGAGGTGCCACCTGAAAACCTACCAAACTCTGGTGTACTTGGTCACAGGTTTCTGCCAGCCTGCCACCCGAGACACTGTTCTGACCGCCTAAGGTGAGAGCCTCTGCTCTCAGGAGACCCAGAACAAAAGCCTCTCCGGAAAGAGGATGTAACACCCCCTCCCACAGGATGATCTGCTGATTAGCCTTCCTTGGGTGGCAAGCCTCAAAGAGTTGCTGCCTTTGAAATGCGAACCTTGCTCCCCCCCCCTATCAGGAGAGGAAGCTGACCCCTTTGTCCAGGGCCCTCTTGGCACCTGGATAGGCAGGAAAATTAGCTAGTAAGGCAGGCGTGCCACCTACAGCTAGTACCACCCCTAAGGTGGGCTACTATGAGGTGGACACGATTTTCAGAAGTAGGCATCTTTGTGATGGCATACTTAAGAATTCTGGGACAGGGATATGCCCACTTCCCAAAGGAAGTGTTCATATAGGGGGAGTAGTGACCTCAAGAGTCAGTAGACTATTGGCTACTACCATAAACTCCCCTAACGTCCCTAAATTCAGTATTTAGGGGAGCCCCTGGCACCAGAGAACGAGATCCTTATGACCTACGAAGGAGGACACGAAGAGCCGCAAAAGCAGAAGACTGCAGAGAGCACCTGACTTGGCCCCAACCTGCTGTGCTGTCTGCCGTTCTCTATCAAACCTTCGCCAAAGGACACTCCTCCTGCAGCTGTGTTCCTCCAAAACCTGGGAGGACTACATGCCTTCAATAAAGACCTTCCGAAGAAACGCAGAACTGTTTCCTGTATCCTGCAGAAACACCAAAAGAAAAGACTCTTAGGCCTCCAGAACTGCCAAAACCATACACCTGAAGCCACCACTGCACCCATCGCCTCGGCACGATTTGAAGTGGATCACCAATGTCAACAAGGTCCTCCAGCCTTCCAGAGCTCGCGTCCATCGTGGTTTCACCCCTCTTGGACTCCCCGATGTTGCTTGCAGCTTCTGCACGCAGGCCCCCTGGACTGCAACTGCTCCCGGTAAGAAAACCCGATTCCTAAAGACATCTCTGCATCCGTTGCCCCTGGGCCATGGAGAAGAGGACCCCAGGTATGCCTACATTCCTGAGCATCGCAAGCCTTGAACCCCCTTGTTGGTTCACTCCGACTGGCCTTCCAGCCATGGCCTGTAGCCTCTCTTCGCAGTGGCCGATCTCCATGAAGTCTCTTTTCGCAGTTGCCGATCTCCATAGAAACCTATTGGACTCCCGATGCTGTTTTGCACACAACCGCCCTCGTGACGCTGGTGGTGTACTGCTGGTGCTGCTTTGGACCTTGCCCACTGCTCGCCTTAACTCCTGGAGATTGGTCTTGTAAGTCGTCATACTATACCGGTTTGCAGATCTTATTCTTCATTCCATAGGATAATATTGTAAAAATTGCACTGTGTCCACTTTTTAAAGGGAAAATAATTAATATTTAAAAACGTACTCACCGGAACTATTTTTCTCTGATACCTAAACATATATAAAGATACTTGCTACTTTTATAAATTGGTGTGGATCTCCTTCTTGAGTCGTTTGTGTCATTTATTGATCATTGTGTGTATTTGCAAATAAAGGTGCTCAACCACACTACCCCCTAACAAAGCACTTTGGGATTGCAAGGCAAGCACCTGTCCACTCATAAGGGAACCCCTGGACTTTATACACGGTATATCTGTTTTTTGATATCTCACTTAAAGAGGCAGCTAACTACATTGGTGGTGCAGCGGTGGGATACATGACTTGACATTTGCTGTACCACTTGATTGAGAAGTAATTCCACAGAGGAATCCAAAATTGTCTCTAGTTAAAAACTGATTTTCGATTTTTCTAAATTGTTTTCCTTTTAGCTGTTAGGGTCTTGGTTAAGTCCCTTTTCAAGACTGTTTAGAAGTCAAAAAGTAGTAAAGCAATTAGGCCTTTAGTAGTACTTAACATTTTTGGTAAATTCTTAAAAGCATTCCAACTACTTTAAAAACCATGTCTGATCCAGGGCCTTTCCATGACCTCAACCTGGCACCCTATCAGCACCTTAGGGTCAGTTCCGGATTACCAAATAGGCAAAGTAGGCACTGTCCTATGGGCCCCACTCCTTTTAGGGACCCAGCGACAACTGTTGGTGTTGGTAAAATGAAAAACATATTAGGATATCATTTGTGAGGGGGGGTACTAAATTTCGACTGCCTAGGGGCCTCCACAGTGTTTAATCCGGCACTGCTTAGGGTACTCCAATTTAAGGAGCTCTGTAAGGTCTGGAAACTTACCATGGGACCTAAACCCACAAAAGCTCATCTGCAGCAGTTGCTGGCAGAAAACCTCTCAAGTAAAGGTTCCCCCACTGGGGAAGGTGAAGAGGAGCAAGCGGTGGATGAGGTTAACACCACTACCCCCTCAACTCCACTGGGAGCACTCCCAGCAGTGTCCCAGAAGAGATAGATACTGAAGATGCAGATCTTGAGAAACTAGCCTAGAGGATAGCATTACAGGCTAAACTCCAGGCTATAGAAAAGGAAAGAGCTGAGCTGGCCCTAGGACCTATCTCTGGTGGCAGCAAAATTATAAATAGGGAGGAGGGTTTTGACCCTAAAATCCCCAAAGGGATTGTCCGAAAATATTCAGAGGGTGATGATATAACCAAATGGTTTGCAGCCTTTGAGATGGCCTGTAAAAGGAGACACCTGAACAAGAAGTACTGGGGCTCTCTTCTTTGGGAGCCGTTCTCAGGAAAGTGTATCGACATGCTGAGTCTTATGACCTCATGAAGGACTCCCTGATGGAGGGCTTTGGACTCGCCACTGATGAATTCAGGTTCAGGTAGGCTCAGAAAACCCAGTCAGTCCTGGGTTGATTTTGTAGACTTTTCAGTGAAAACACTAGGTGGTTAGTTAAAAGGTAGCAATGTGCATGGTTATGATAGGCTTTATAATTTTTTAATTTAAAAAAAAAAAATTTAATCTTTTTATTATTAACACTATCTTTTTTCACAGTTTTTACACAACAATCCTGTTACTTTTACATGGGGTACATGCCCCTCTGTGCATCATATTCCTTTTACAACAATTTGCATCGTATAGTCTTATGCATTTTGCCAAATGGGCTTTATAATTTAATTATGAAAGAGCATCTGATAAGTAATTGTGCTCATGAGAAGTTGCAATAATACCTGGTGGACCTGAAGCCAGTCTCTCCCCAAGAGTTTGGGAAGAAGGCTTATCATTGTGTAAAAACAAGAGTGTCCAAAACTAGTCATGGAGGGGGTGACCGAAAGAAAAGGGGTTGCTAAGCCTCCCAAGAGAAAAAAGTTGACCACTCTAAAGACAAAGAAAAGGAGTCCTCTGTTGGCCCCCAAAAACCTGTCCAGGAGAGGGGACCCCAGAGACCTCACAAAACAAGTGGGTACCAGGGTAAGAACTGCGACCCCAAGAAAGTTTGGTGCCTTAACTGTAAGCAGAGAGAGCACCTAGCCAAGGACCCTACCTGTCCTAAAAACAAACCCACTAGTGTACCTCCAGGGGTTGCTAGTGTAACTTTTGAGGATGATTCCTCAGATGAGATCTTGGGGTCGGACTGGGAATCCAAAGCAGCCCTGGCAATTTTGTCGTGCTGGCCCCCACTCTCTCCGGGGGCTGAAGGGGGGCTATGCGTGAAGCACTGCTGCTTAACAAAACCGGCCCCCAGCACTGCTGCTTTTGTTACTGGGGGCTGATATTGAAGCATCTCTGCAAAACAGGCCCCCAGTAACAAAACCTTCCCCCACCTCTCCAAAACCAGCCCCCACCCTTCCAGCCTTCCGGGCAAATGCCTGATGGCCACTACGGCCAGTCCGGCCCTGGGAGGTCCGCCTAGGCTTTAACTGAAAAGTGGACCTAAAAGGTGAGTTTGAGATTCCAGAGGAGAGTAGACACTTCCACCACCTACTGCTGAATGGAATCCCTACCACTGCCCTGAGAGATACCTGTGCCAGGCAAACTGTTGTGCATGACAGGTTGGTGCTCTCAAACCAGTATATCCCGGTTGAGACTAAAAGAGTAAGGGCTATCCCTGGGAAGGCTACTGTTGGACTTGTGAATTTAGGACCCCTAGAAATAGCTGGGTCCCTTAGTTGGAGAAGGGTGGTAGTCAGTACAGACCTCCTCCTTGACAGTCTCCTTGGAAACGACAACCCAAAGGTTGGTCTGAGCCAAAAAGAGTACTGTTCCAGTGCCAGTCCTCACCCAAGGATTCTGGCGGGGGCTTAACCTGCAGCTAGCGCAAGTAAGCCCCAAAACAAGAGGAAAAGAAGAAGGTGTAGGATAGGTGGGCCACCTTTAGCCAACGTTCCAGTGAGCCAAGGGGATTGTACCCCATTATGGGAGAATTCTTAAGTTGGCACTGATGCAGCCCCATCTGACCCATAAGAAGTTCTGACTAGTCAGGCAACTGTTAAGCCTGAGATGGTGGCTCCTTAGCTAACAGAAGAGAGAGTGGAAGGAGGGTGTTTGCTGCAGGAGGTAGTAACCCCCACTCTAAAACAGCAGACAGGCAACCTGAACCCAAAGAAGCCTGTGAGTTTGCACCTCACCCTGTCAGTGAAGAGCTAAGGGTGTGGTTCTGGGCTCTGACAGCTGTCACTGGCATCTGCTGGGTGTTAGCTCTTATGGCTGCACTGTCCTTGGCATGGTGGTCTGACCCCATGTCAAATAGCAAGCTAGGCTCCCTGACCCTGTGGTTCATGGTGGGGTTACTCAAGTTGTGGGTAACCTCTTTGGGTAAGCTGGGGGTTGCCTTGGCTAAGATAGGGTTAGCGGAGGTAGATACCTCTTTTGGACCTGGCCCTTTTTGCAGGTTTATCCCAAAACATTTTGCCTCCTATTTTTCTGACCCTGTTTTTGTTGGCTTTATTACTCTGGGCACTATACCACTGGTAATCGGTGCTAAAGTGCATATGGGCTCTGTGTAAATTTTGATTCGGATTGGTTATCCATGATTGGCATATTTGATTTACTGGTAAGTCCCTAGTAAAGTGCACAGGGTACAGCCCTGGCTTGGCTGAAGTCATTCCTCTATAAGCGCACACAAAGGGTGGCTTTACAACCATACCAGTCCGATCGTAAGCACTTATGGTGCGGGGTGCCGCAAGGGTCAGCCCTAAGCCCGTTATTGTTCAACATTTATTTGGCCCCACTATTTTCACTGACATCCAACTGGGGTGTGAAGGCAATTTCTTACGCCGACGATTCCCAGTTGGTAATTCCTTTCAACGATCAGTCGGAAGACTCTTTTAAGAGCTTTAAGGGCTGCCTGATAGATATAGCCCTTTGGATGAATAATAACAAATTGAAACTTAATGCCGAAAAAGCGGAGGTGATGTTTTTTGGTAAAAACCATCCCCCTGCTGCTGACTTGTGGAGGCGTGTGGAAATGGGTCCACCACCCACTCCAGCAGGTATTGCCCAAAATTTGGGAGTAAAGTGGGAGGCTGACTTATCCTTTTCGGCTCAAATTCAGCAGGTAACCGCTGCCTGCTTTGGCAGACTGAGAAACCTGCGAAAATGTTTACATCTGTTGCCGGAGGATTGTCGTCGGGTCGTGGTCCATGCCACAGTGACTTCTCGGCTGGACTACGTGAATGGCCTTTACTTGGGCTTGCCGGCCTACCTTGTTAAGAAACTCCAAATGGTTCAAAATGCGGCTGCGAGATTGATCAGACGAGTTCCATTTCGGCATCATATCTCTCCGCATATCAAGGAACTACATTGGTTGTCGATAGACAAAAGAATCAAATTTAAGGCCTTAACCCTAGCTTTCCGGTCAATCCATGGAACTTGCCCCAGCTACTTGAAACAACGGCTATGCACTTATAAGCAGACACGTCCACTGAGGTCCAATTCTAAGAATCTGCTCTGCACCCCACGAGTGAGGAAAGCTCGGCTGGGTGGCAGATCTTTTACGGTCGGGGCATCCATGTTATGGAACTCCCTGCCTAATGTTATGCGTCAGATTGTTTCGGAACCGCAATTCAGGAAAGCAGCCAAAACATGGCTTTTTAGCCTTGACTAACTTTCTAGGAGCCTTGACTGTTGCGTAACTCTTGCGTGCCACCTGTTGCTATAGCGCCGGGACACATCTATTGAGGTAGCTGTTCGCGCTCTATAAAATGCTGTATTATTATTATTATTAGGGCCAATAAATCAGATGCTACTAGTGGGCATGTAGCACTGGTTGTTCCACCCACATGAGTAGCCCTGTAAACTTGTTTCAGACCTGCCATTGCAGTGTCTGAGAGTGCAGTTTTGAACTGCCATATCGACCTGACAAGTGCACCCACTTGTCAGGCACTAAACCTTCCCTTTTACTATATGTAAGGAACCCCTAAGGTAGGCCCGAGGTACCCCCATGGGCAGGGTGTAGTATATGTGAAAGGTAGGACATGTATTGGTGTGTTTAACATGTCCTGATAGTGAAATACTGGCAAGTTCGTTTTCCACAATTGCAAGGACTAGCTCTCCCATAGGTTATCATTGGAGCTGGGTGGAGTCAACACTTCACCCAGTTTTCTTTGCCCTAAAAGGACACTCATTGTTGTCTTCTTTTTTCTTTCACCAAGGTTTTCCATACCACACCTACTTTTGTGGGCATACCCTGAGCAAGATCCACATTTCCTCTGCCTTCCTTTCAGTTTGCTTCTTTGTCCTCCCTCATATTCTCCACAGTTGTCCCTGTGCTCATGTCCTGCCATTAAAGTCACCTCTGCCATTGTACACCAGCTTCCCTAATCCCCTTCTCCTTCCTAGTTTCTCATACTCCTTTTCACGAGAGTACAACACAAGCATACCATTTTTCTCCCTCTTGTGCAGCCTCAACGAATGTGCCTTGCAATCTATGTGGCACTTTTATATTGTCACCAACTCATCTGCTGAACTGGCATTTCAATGTGTAAGATTTCTTCTTTCCATAGTCTCACCGCTTCCTTACTCTTTTTATTCCTTTGTGTACTAAACTGTAACAGATGTCTTTCTGTTTGATCCAAGTTTCGGTTGTAGTCTGTGGGGCCCTTGCGGTTTCCTTGAAAGCTTACTCCTAGCTGATCTAGGTGATCTCTGCTCTTCTGAGGCATTCACAATGGTTGCAACTGTCCACTACTTATCTGTTGGTAAGGTGTAATTGCGTTTAGAGATGTGCCTTTGTGTTTATAAGGGGAAGCTATCCTCTATCTTAGTAAGTCAGTCCATGGGTGATGTATGTATCCTATACACTTTAGGCTACGGATTGTTTGCTGCAGAGTGTGCATGGAGGAATACGCCTTTATTGCAGGTTTGGAGTATTTGTGGAAAGAATGGGAACAGGTTTTACTCGGCCCCTTAAGGGTTTCATATACCAATCGAGTATTTTTCAAATTTCTCAGCTTCGTATATTGATGTGGTGAGTGGATTTGCCAAATTGTAATGGCACTTGGAAGAGAGGTATTTCATCTCATTGCTCTATGACCCAAAGATGCCTCAAGGGAGACTATGCAGACTGGCATGACCGTGATCTGTTGTGATTTGCAAATTACCTGTAAGCAAGAAGTAATTTGCTTATCTTCCTGCCTGCACCACACAATAATTTGAACTCTGGCTTTTGTCCTTTATACCACAGAATATTTTATATCTCAGTTCAAAAAAGAAAATTCTTTGCTATCCCCAGAATAAGAATCTCGGTTCCCGATTTGCATTCAGTTCTTTGATTCTTTGTTTTACCGTAGTCTGGTTTCTTGAACTTTCTTTCATTTTGGGTCACATTTTGACGGAGAAATGTTTTCCTAAAGCTTTGAGAGTTCATTCTCTGAGGATTAGAGCCTTAAACATTGCATTTTTAAGAGCTTTTCGGTAGTTGATATTTTTAAACACTGCTTTAAGGGAAGCACTTCATGGTTCATCTGTGATAGGTCAATCATCTTGCCAGGTATTGTACAAGAGTGCCATCTTCTCATGTGCAACAGTGTTCTGATGTAGTGACGTGGCTGGACAGATTGATGGAAAGGATGTCACTGGATTGGAGAAGGTTTCACATAAACTGCTTGCAAGTCCTTTTCACCATTAATCTTCATGCTTACCTCTGTTCCGCTGGTCCCTGTGCTCGCTTTTTCCAGTATCTGAAGTGGTGATATGGGGACATGCCAGGTGCATGCAGCATTAAGTAGCGTTTTGTGCAGAAAACTATTTTTACAGTTTTTAGGTCGAGCCTAGGCAGTGTATGCGCTGTCTCTTCAAGACATGCTGTATTCATTCTGTGGACTTACAGCCCGCCCATTGCCTTTTTATTTGTTACTTCGATTGCCCTTTAAACAAGCATTGGCATAGCCAATAGGTCTCGCTTTTGGGACCGTATAAGTATTTAGTTTTGCAGCGTGAATCTTTCTGGATTCACTATGCTGTGCATTATTCCGCCATCTTGTGGTTGGGTCCGGATTCGTAGTCTTTTCTTTCTTTTTTTTTTTTTTTTTTTGTTGTTGGCCCAGGTGGGCGGCGACGCCCCACCATTTGGTGTCCTCGGTGACGTCGTCGCGCTTCCTGCGGAAGCTCCCACCTTTGGTCGCCATCTTCAGATTCTTTTTCCGCCGTGGGGTCTGGATCGTCGACGAGAAGTTCCAGAAAGTTGGACGAAGAATCTCGAAGTTGAAATAATCACCAAAAGATCGTTTCCTGAAGACACCGGACGAGGAGACGAGTACAGGAGGCGACGAGAAGGACGACGAGGTAGAAGGTACACGACCAAAATCTCAACGCCTACAGAGAATGCGCTCACAGGGGGCCCCCTGAGCGTGGGTATGGACAAGACACCGTTTAAGTTTTGCCAAAACTGTCACCACAAGTACGCCCAGAAGGACCAGCACCCAGTCTGCAACCTCTGCTTGCTGCTCAACCACATCAGCGAAGACTGCAACGCGTGTTCGGCGTTCACCCCGAAAACCATCCGGGTGAGAGAGAGGCAAAGAAGGGCGAAACACAACATGCAGGGCCAGGAGCACCTCCATCGCTCCGAGACCTGGGCCTCTCGAGTGGAGAGGAAGACAACATCGCAGAGGGACCGGAGGACTGCTCAGTTGTCGAGGTCCACAAGAAAACTTTGAAGGAGGTAAGGGAGACGTCGACCCCGAAGCACCCAAGCGACGCTCGAAAGAGTGAAGCTAAGGCCCCGAGCGACACTCTCAGAAGTGAAGCCAAGTCCTCGAAGGGAGCGTTGCCGCCGAAACACTCGACGAAAGCAACAGCAACCAAGGACAAACAACCGAGCGGATCCTTCGTGAAGGACTCCCAATCGGCAAAAGCCTCCGAAAAACCAAGGGCGTCGAAGGGACCTCCGAAAGGAAGCCTCGACGCCCAGAAAGGAAGGCCCGGCGTCATCCTCGACGTCCGAGACCGCGAAGAGGGGCGCTTCAGCCATCGACGCCGAAAGGGTCCACGAGATGGAGAAGAAGAAGAGAAGGCTCGAAGCAGAGATGGCGAGCATCCTGCAACGGAAAAAGACTTCGACGAAAAATGAAGCAATACGCCATTCTGTCGAAGCCAGCACGCGAAACACTCGGGGAGGGCGACAACGAAGACATCGAGCCCCCTAAAACCCCCGAACCGCTCGACGAACAGGGCGAAGAGGACTACTACTTCGAAGGCGAAGAAGAGTTCCAGTCTTACCGGGACTCGGCGCCCTCGGAAGAACAAGACCTAGACTGGCAAGACCTCGACGCAGAATCACCAGAAGAAGGGGTAGACTCTTATCCCTCGAGGTCTTCGCCGCCAGACTACATTGGAGCCTACAATGTGGTCGTCCAAAGGGCTGCAGCAACGTATGGCGTCGAAATGCAAGAGGAGAAGGCAAAGGCATGTTTCCTTTGGAAACCCTACTTCCTCAACAAACAAGGTCCCAGTTCCTACCCATGCTCCCTAGCGTCCTGGACCAGGGAAGGGAGGCCTTCAAAGAACCGGCAGTCTGCAAGGCTGTTACACCAAGGAGCGAAAAGAAGTACAAGCACTCCTCTAAAGACCCTGCGTACATACAAGGGTCAGTGCCAGCAGACTCCATTATCACTGCAACGGCCAGGAAAAGGGCAAATGTGCCCACTAACACAGGTCCACCTCCAGACAAGGAGAGCAAACGAATGGACCTCACAGGACGAAAGGTGGAAAGCCATACACTGGCGCATCGCCAACTCCAACGCCCTCATCAGCAGGCATGCATACCAGCATTGGGATGAAATGAGCCAGCTCATAACACACCTACCACAACAACACCAACAAAGGGCAAACCACCTAGTTGAAGAGGGCAAGGCTATCGCAAACACTTGCCTAAAATCAGCCTTGGACGCAGCAGAGAACTCCGGCAGGCAGATGATGATAGGGGTGACTGAAAGGAGACACGCATGGCTTAGGATCTCAGGTTTCAAACCTGAGGTACAAAGCAACATCCTGAACACGCCATTCGACGGCCAGAAACTGTTTGGAGCCCCAGTGGACGAGAAGTTAACGCAGCTCAAAAAAGACAATAAAACTGCGAGGTCCATGGGAGCACTGCAATTCAGGGGGATGAGAAGAGGAACCCCCTCAAGGCGGCCCAATGGTAGAGGGGGCAATGCGCCCGCCACTTCCCACCAATCTCCCCAACAAGGATACCAGGGGAACAACCAGGGCCAAAGCCAACAGGGACAACAGCAGCAAAATTGGCAGTATCAACCCAGAGGACGGTCCTTTCGGGTACGGACGGGGACAATCCCGAAGAGTGGATCAGCAGCCCACCTCAAAGTGACTCCACAAACAAACCAAACCCTCCCCTTTTAACACCAAGGGAGAGGAGAAGTCAACAGAAGGACAAAATAAGAAACACACACAGCAAACAAATAACCACCGAGCATACAACCCCGTTGGGGGGCAGAATAGGAAACTTCCTCACACAATGGAGGGAGATTACCACGGACAAGTGGATACTGAACATCATACAGCACGGGTACTGCATAGAACTCCAAAAACACCCACCGGGCAAAAAACCAAGACACGGGCAAATCCCGCAAGGGAGCTCGCCCTCCTACGTCTAGAAGTAGAGGAGCTGCTACAAAAAAGAGCAATAGAACCAGTTCCAATCAACGAAAGGAACAAGGAAGTCTACTCAACGTACTTCCTAGTGCCAAAGGTAGACGAAACACTAAGGCCAATACTGGACCTCAGATTCCTCAACAAGTTCGTAAAAACTCAAAAATTCAAAATGACGTCACTTCAGGAAGTAATACCCCAAATCCAAGAAGGGGATTACATGGCGACCATAGACATGAAAGACTCATATCTGCACATACCAGTCAACCACAAACACAAACGTCTACTAAGATTCGTGATTGGCCACAATCACTACCAGTTCACAGTGCTAGCCTTCGGGCTCAAGTCCGCACCAAGGGTGTTCACAAAATGCCTTGCAGCAGCGGCAGCGTACCTACGGAGAAAGGGCATACATGTATACCCCTACCTCGACGACTGGCTTGTGAAAGCAGGATCATACAGACACTGCAAGGATCACATCAAACAAGTCATACAAACACTGTCCAGACTAGGTTTCTCAATACATTGGGAGAAATCGTCAACAGAACCTCAGCAGATCAAAATATTCTTAGGGGCACAAATCGACAGCACACAGTCCAAGGTGTTCCCCAGCGACAAGAGAACTATAGCGCTCCTGAGGGAAACACGTCATTACCGCAAGGGGCAAGTTCTGACAGTGAGGACGGTGAGCAGACTAATGGGAATGATGGCATCATGCATCCACCTAGTCCCACATATCAGGCTGCACATGAGACCGTTCCAAGAATGGATACAGCAGCAGTGGTCACAAGCGACAGGGAGTTGGGAAGATCTAGTGGTTGTCACACACGCAGTGCAGCAAGAAATAGCGTGGTGGAAGGAAGAGAACATATTACAGGGGAAGCCATTCACACAGCCAAATCCAACAGTGACCATCACAACAGACGCCCACAGCAGGGCTGGGGCGCGCACATGGACAGACTCCGCGTCAGGGGGCTGTGGTCACAACAAGATGCAGTGAAACACATCAACTACCTAGAACTAAAAACTGTGTTCCTAGCCTTAAAAGCCTTTCAGAAGCAGCTTTACGGACAGCGAGTGCTGATACAAACAGACAACACAACCACCATGTTCTACATCAACAAACAAGGTGGAACACAGTCAGCACCGCTATCAAGCCTGGCACAAGAGATTTGGAGATGGGCCATCCCTCTAAGGATAGACCTACTGGCAATACACCTTCCAGGAATAGACAATGTAGAAGCAGACCGACTCAGCAGGCAGACGTCTGCATCCCACGAATGGGAACTCAACCAACAGGAGGTGCAGCGGCTGTTCCAGAAGTGGGGTACACCACGGATAGACCTGTTTGCAACACTCCAGAATGCAAAATGCCAACATTACGCATCCAGACAACCGGACCAAAGGTCCCTAGGGAATGCGCTATGGATAAGTTGGTCGAACGAATTTGCATCCGCTTTTCCCCCGATACCACTGTTACACAAGGTACTCAGCAAATGCAGGAGCAGCAGCATGACACTCATACTGGTGGCACCTCAGTGGGCGAGACAATCATGGTTCTCACAAATAATGGAAATGGCACAGGAACCAGCGCACAGGTTCAGCAGAAGGAAAGACCTCCTAACAATGCAAGAAGGAAAAGTGCTCCACCCAGAACCAGAGAGCCTCAGCCTAGCAGCATGGCTCCTGAGGACCTAGAATTCGCACACCTCAAGCTACCACCAAGCACCAAGGCAGTACTCAGAGAAGCAAGGAGACCCACTACAAGAAAATGCTACATTGCAAAGTGGAAAAGGTTCTCGCAATGGTGCATTAAAGAGGGACTGCAACGAAAGGTCACAAAAGAATCAACGGTACTACAATACTTAACGCACCTACTACACAGCGGGCTAAGCTACTCGTCACTAAGGGTTCACTTAGCAGCCATAGTGGCCTACACCAGGGAGAAGCGGGGAAAAGTTTCTTCACCTCACAGGTGGTCAAAAGATTCCTGGAGGGAGCTAAAAGAATAGCCCCCCAAAAGGATGCCAGCCCCAAGCTGGAACCTCAACACTGTGCTAACACAGTTGATGAAATCACCATTTGAGCCCATACACAAGACCACACTGCACATGCTCACACTAAAGACGGCATTCTTGGTGGCTATCACGTCACTGCGAAGGGTCAGTGAACTGCAGGCTCTTACACTACAAGAGCCCTACTTGCAAATACACAAGGACAGAATTGTCATGAGAACGGACCCACACTTCCTGCCAAAGGTGGTGTCGCGGTTCCATATTAACCAGACAATACAGATACCAAGTTTCTTCCAGAAACCATCAACGCCCACACAAAAGGCGCTACACACGCTAGACGCCAGAAGGGCAGTGATGCACTACATAGAAAGGACGAAGGAATGCAGGAAAACAAAACAACTCTTCGTTTCTTTCGCAAGCAGTTTCTTGGGACGACCAGTAACAAAAAATACCATAGCACGATGGATTGCACAAGCAATACAACTCTGCCACAAGCAGGCAGGACAAGAATTACAGGGAGCTGCCCAGGCTCACTCAACAAGGAAGAAGGGAGCAACGGTTGCGTTCCTAGCGAACACACCTATACAAGACATTTGCCAAGCGGCAACATGGTCTTCCGTGCACACGTTCACCAAACACTACTGTGTTGATATCCAGATGAACAAAGAGGCACAAGTAGGACAGAAGGTCTTACAGCACATTTTCAGCAACCAATGCTCATCTTCCACCCAACCACTGCAATAACAAAACCGCTACAAAGTCTATACACAGCATAATGAATCCAGAAAGATTCACGCTGCAAAACGAATAGTTTCTTACCTTTCGGTGTAGTTTTGCAGCTTGAAGACTTTCTGGATTCACTAGCGATCCCACCCGCCTCCGCCAGGAAGATAACATAGGAGGTTAAGGGTAAAACTAGAGTACATACAGAGTTTAGAGGGATCAAAAGAAAAAGAAAAGGATAAAAGAGAAAGACATAGACGACAAAACAATAACAGGAAAAGAAAAAGAATCCGAAGATGGCGACCAAAGGTGGGAGCTTCCGCAGGAAGCGCGACGACGTCACCGAGGACACCAAATGGTGGGGCGTCGCCGCCCACCTGGGCCAACAACAAAAAAAAAAAAAAGAAAGAAAGAAAAGACTACGAATCCGGACCCAACCACGAGATGGCGGAATAATGCACAGCATAGTGAATCCAGAAAGTCTTCAAGCTGCAAAACTACACCGACAGGTAAGAAACTATTCGTTATGCAGCACAATATCCTTGGTGCAACAACACCAACTGTTGCTTGGCTAAACACTTATAAGGTCCCAAAGGCAAGACCTATTTCATTGCAAATGCTTGTTTCCATCTACTGTAAAGCAGAGTAGAGTGCATATAACAAAAGTCCAGACAGCTGACTCAGCAGTAGACGTGGTTTAATGCTTCCTTGCTTGTAGTTGGTAGACGGCGTTTACCCTCGACTCGAGCCCTGGCCTTAGTAATTCCTCCGAACTGCCAGCCTAACAACTGATCGACTCACACTGCACACGAGATCGATTAGAATGCATGAAACTAAGACAAAAGACGGACTATGGAAGGGGCGGGACATCATCCAGTTGTAGAGTCAGAAACTCGATGGAAATGGCGCAGCCATCTTGGAATGTTTTTGCAAACGTTTGAGACGTATTAAAGACAATAAGTGAAAAGGAAATCGTAGAAAACAAGTCAGCTATTTTTTTCCTACTAAAGAATCAAGAATCCTGTATTTCCACGTTATCCCTCTTAATTTGGAAAATAAAATATACATTCTTACCTTGGAAAACACAGGGAGATTGAGTGAGAGCGGGAGAGATGCACAGGCAGAAAGGCATCCCGGGCGGCGGTGGCAACGGAAGCCGGGCAGATGCTGACATCCCGGTAGTCGTAGAGTCAGACCATCAGGGACTTGGGCTGAGATCCTAAAGGGGATCAGAGGACGTGACCACCAAGACTGAGGTCCCCAGGGACAGAGGAACCAACAACCGTCAGTCCTGGAACCATGGCTTCACTGACTACGGTGAAGAGAAGCCGCATCCTGGGGTACAGCCCTATGGGCACCGCTGAGAACACCAGGGGGGTCGTAAGTGAAGGCTCGGGTGAGTCACGGGGAGCAATAGGAGGTCGTGGTGGGGATAAACAAGTATTATGGGTTGGGGGAATAGTGCTAGGTTATAGAGGAAATATATTGGGGAGTAAGAGGCAAATGGGTGAGAAGAGTTAAAATGCCGAGGAGAACAAGGGAATTAGTGGGAAGAAATAAAAAAAATATCCAGTTGAATGGAGGGGAGCAAGAGTCGAAAATCGTGGGAAACTGAGAGGAATAGGAGTCGCATATAGAGGTGTGAAATAACAGTAAATAGTCGAGAGAAATTAGAGAAACAGGAAGAAATAGAGGGAGATAGCAGGAAAAATAAAGGGAGCATTTGGGGAGAAATAGGAGATGAGTGGAAATAGCGGAGGACAACAGTTGAGAATGTTGTGGAGCAGTAGAGGGAAAACAGTGGAGAGAAATAATTCTGTAAACTGACAAAAACATGAAATGCTTAATTATCATGCCAGATGGCGCCTCGGACGGTGAGAGGCTGCAGCAGCGCTCCGAGCGCATGAAGCTGACGAGGAGGGAGTGGGAGAAGGGAGGGGGTAGGGGAGGGGATTCACGCGCTGTAGAAAGCTAGATGGCAGCTGTGCACGTCGCGAGCGCTTGTGCGCGAACAGCAAGCTGGTGGCCGGCTTGGTAGCACTTTGAAAACAAAACACACAAGATGATGGACGGAATGTTGCACATTGGCAAAACATTCACCCCCAGTCACAGATCTGGGTTTAATCCATCGTTATTTTGCTCACCACGCCACCCCAGTTCAGACATGGCCATATGCAAATCAGTCTTGACCCTGTGCCTCATGGGAACAGTCCAGCCCGAACTGCCAAGCCATGTCTTCCCTGGACCGGAATCAAGCATCCTAGGACCGGTTTCTGGCTATCAGCCGTCATCAGCCAGGATAGCTTGACTCCAGTGGCGTAGTGAGCACGGGACCCACGTCTGGGCATACCCTTCCCACATAGGGCGAACAGCAAAACACACAAGATGATGGACGGAATGTTGCACATTGGCAAAACATTCACCCCCAGTCACAGATCTGGGTTTAATCCATCGTTATTTTGCTCACCACGCCACCCCAGTTCAGACATGGCCATATGCAAATCAGTCTTGACCCTGTGCCTCATGGGAACAGTCCAGCCCGAACTGCCAAGCCATGTCTTCCCTGGACCGGAATCAAGCATCCTAGGACCGGTTTCTGGCTATCAGCCGTCATCAGCCAGGATAGCTTGACTCCAGTGGCGTAGTGAGCACGGGACCCACGTCTGGGCATACCCTTCCCACATAGGGCGAACAGCAAAACACACAAGATGATGGACGGAATGTTGCACATTGGCAAAACATTCACCCCCAGTCACAGATCTGGGTTTAATCCATCGTTATTTTGCTCACCACGCCACCCCAGTTCAGACATGGCCATATGCAAATCAGTCTTGACCCTGTGCCTCATGGGAACAGTCCAGCCCGAACTGCCAAGCCATGTCTTCCCTGGACCGGAATCAAGCATCCTAGGACCGGTTTCTGGCTATCAGCCGTCATCAGCCAGGATAGCTTGACTCCAGTGGCGTAGTGAGCACGGGACCCACGTCTGGGCATACCCTTCCCACATAGGGCGAACAGCAAAACACACAAGATGATGGACGGAATGTTGCACATTGGCAAAACATTCACCCCCAGTCACAGATCTGGGTTTAATCCATCGTTATTTTGCTCACCACGCCACCCCAGTTCAGACATGGCCATATGCAAATCAGTCTTGACCCTGTGCCTCATGGGAACAGTCCAGCCCGAACTGCCAAGCCATGTCTTCCTGGACCGGAATCAAGCATCCTAGGACCGGTTTCTGGCTATCAGCCGTCATCAGCCAGGATAGCTTGACTCCAGTGGCGTAGTGAGCACGGGACCCACGTCTGGGCATACCCTTCCCACATAGGGCGAACAGCAAAACACACAAGATGATGGACGGAATGTTGCACATTGGCAAAACATTCACCCCCAGTCACAGATCTGGGTTTAAACCATCGTTATTTTGCTCACCACGCCACCCCAGTTCAGACATGGCCATATGCAAATCAGTCTTGACCCTGTGCCTCATGGGAACAGTCCAGCCCGAACTGCCAAGCCATGTCTTCCTGGACCGGAATCAAGCATCCTAGGACCGGTTTCTGGCTATCAGCCGTCATCAGCCAGGATAGCTTGACTCCAGTGGCGTAGTGAGCACGGGACCCACGTCTGGGCATACCCTTCCCACATAGGGCTGAACAGCAAAACACACAAGATGATGGACGGAATGTTGCACATTGGCAAAACATTCACCCCCAGTCACAGATCTGGGTTTAATCCATCGTTATTTTGCTCACCACGCCACCCCAGTTCAGACATGGCCATATGCAAATCAGTCTTGACCCTGTGCCTCATGGGAACAGTCCAGCCCGAACTGCCAAGCCATGTCTTCCTGGACCGGAATCAAGCATCCTAGGACCGGTTTCTGGCTATCAGCCGTCATCAGCCAGGATAGCTTGACTCCAGTGGCGTAGTGAGCACGGGACCCACGTCTGGGCATACCCTTCCCACATAGGGCGAACAGCATATGGCCATGTCTGAACTGGGGTGGCGTTGTGAAGCAAAATAACGATGGATTTAACCCAGATCTGTGACTGGGGGTGAATGTTTGCCATTGTGCAACATTCCGTCCATCATCTTGTGTGTTTTGCAATTCGCCCCAAGTGGGAAGGGTATGCCCAGACGTGGGTCCCGTGCTCACTGCGCCACTGGAGTCAGGCTATCCTGGCTGATGAGGGCTGAATGCCCGAAACCGGTCCTAGGATGCTTGATTCCGGTCCAGGGAAGAGATGACTTGGCAGTTCGGTCTGGACTGTTCCCATGAGGCACAGGGTCAAGACTGATTTGCATATGGCCATGTCTGAACTGGGGTGGCGTTGTGAAGCAAAATAACGATGGATTTAACCCAGATCTGTGACTGGGGGTGAATGTTTGCCATTGTGCAACATTCCGTCCATCATCTTGTGTGTTTTGCAATTCGCCCCAAGTGGGAAGGGTATGCCCAGACGTGGGTCCCGTGCTCACTGCGCCACTGGAGTCAGGCTATCCTGGCTGATGAGGGCTGAATGCCCGAAACCGGTCCTAGGTTGCTTGATTCCGGTCCAGGGAAGACATGACTTGGCAGTTCGGTCTGGACTGTTCCCATGAGGCACAGGGTCAAGACTGATTTGCATATGGCCATGTCTGAACTGGGGTGGCGTTGTGAAGCAAAATAACGATGGATTTAACCCAGATCTGTGACTGGGGGTGAATGTTTGCCATTGTGCAACATTCCGTCCATCATCTTGTGTGTTTTGCAATTCGCCCCAAATGGGAAGGGTATGCCCAGACGTGGGTCCCGTGCTCACTGCGCCACTGGAGTCAGGCTATCCTGGCTGATGAGGGCTGAATGCCCGAAACCGGTCCTAGGATGCTTGATTCCGGTCCAGGGAAGACATGACTTGGCAGTTCGGTCTGGACTGTTCCCATGAGGCACAGGGTCAAGACTGATTTGCATATGGCCATGTCTGAACTGGGGTGGCGTTGTGAAGCAAAATAACGATGGATTTAACCCAGATCTGTGACTGGGGGTGAATGTTTGCCATTGTGCAACATTCCGTCCATCATCTTGTGTGTTTAGCACTTTGAAAACCCCCTTACTAAAAGTCGAGCAAGCAGCGCATGCGCTGCTCTAGGCTCGACCTAAAAAGCTTGCTTGCTAGTGGTTAACCTTTCCTCTTTGTCCCTCCTTGTTGTCATTTGTTTCCTCCCACGGAGCAGTCACTAACTACTGATATCTTTCCACTTTGGTGCTTATCTCTTCATGTCTGGGACTATTTTTTCTTTCTTTCCTACTCGTCTTTGTCGAAGCTCCCTTTTTGGTGGGTTCCTCATGGCAGCTTAAAGGCATCATGAATCTCTGTCTTTGGTGTTCCCTGTAAATCATTCCCAGTATTATTTAAAGTGCCTTGTCCATGTGACTGTCTTTCTCTTTTATTGATATGCGCACAGAAAACCGAGTGTTTTTGGGCTTTTTAAATTAATTCTTTTTTTAAAATATAATCTGTAAGGCTGAACATTCAGTGCATTTAACCTGATGGCGTAGAGCATGCATTACTCCTCCCAGCCCACCGAGCCTTTCACTAATTGTTACGATTATGAGGGAGCCAAAACTATATATAATTTACCACGCTAATGCACATCGTGGTTGTATCCTCACACTTGCTCAGACGTTAATTTGAAGCCTCCGCTCCAATTTAATGCAATTGTATCAGTGTCCCATTCGATCTAATTTACATGTTTATATTTTTTAATTTTTAATTTGGAGTCAGGATGTTCCCGATTGCCATGAAGTAAAGCGATTCCCCCTTCCAAGGGGGCAACCGATTCGGCCAGCCATCCCAACACCATGCAGGCTCACTTATGTGACTCCATTGTTGCCACACCCTGCACTGAACGGTATACTCTTCCCCAAGCACTCCTTGGTCTGGCCCTGCCAAAATGGCCGGAGCATTTAACGCCCCTTTTCCCCTAACCCGACCTTGATGAGGGTCTCGTATGTAGTCTACCTGCACCCCTCCCTATTGCTGCCCTCAAATGGCGATGGGCACTCGGTGGCAGGATCTTGAATATTGCTGGTGCAGGCACTTCAGTGATAACACCATGTTCCCCATATGGGTGTGGTATTCTAACAAGCTGAGACATCCTCTTCCAGGCAACCCAAGAGGCTTCGCAGTGCTACGATGGTGGAAATTGCGTCCTGGGGAGCAGTGGGGGTAGGGGTAGTATGCATTTGGTGTCTGCATAACGATTAATGATGCTTAGAGTGAAAACTAGGGCGTCTGGAGTGGGAGGCGGTCCATTCGTTTTGGGGGTTTCTGTTGTGTTTCTG
The DNA here is from genome assembly GCA_963921515.1 of Calotriton arnoldi. Classification (NCBI taxonomy): domain Eukaryota; kingdom Metazoa; phylum Chordata; class Amphibia; order Caudata; family Salamandridae; genus Calotriton; species Calotriton arnoldi. Next base: position 375,219 of record CAWUFW010006834.1, read on the forward strand.
CAACACTAAACCGGAGAGTGGCGATGGCGACTCTCCCAGAAACCTCTGGCTAGCATGTGGACTTCAAAACATAATACAGTCCCCTGATGCATGCAAGCTTCCGCCCTCACGGTATCATTGAACCATTGGACTGGCAGCATGCATGGCTCCAGTCCATGGCAGAGCTGTGGCACCCCCTCTTTCCCTTTTTTTACCTCCAAAAACACGACACCACCACGTTCTGGATGCAACTGTTCAGACGATGTCCACTGCCTTAACGCCGAACGCTACTCTACACCACGGCACTCCACGCAATGCCACTGCACGCAGCTGCACTCCACTGTATGCAACGTCACTCCACTCAATGCAACGCCACTCGACTCTACACAATGCCAATCCACTCTACGCAACTGCACTCCACACAACTGTACTTAACTCTATGCAGCGCTACTCCACACTATGCAACGCGTTGCCACTCTGTGCAACGCCACTCCACGCATTGCAACTCCACACAGCGCCACTCAATGCAACGCCACTCCATGGAATGCCACTCTACGTGACGCCTCTCCTCTCTACGCAGTGCCACTTCACTCTACGCAGTGCCACTCCATGCAATGCCACTCCACGCAACTGCACTCCAACTTACGCCACTCCATGCCACTCCATGCAACTCCACTCCGCTCTACGCAATGCCACTCTGTTCTACGCAAGCCACTCCAATCCACTCCACGCAGTGCCACTCCACGCCACTCTGTGCAATGCCACGCCACTCTGTGCAGTGCCACTCCACTCTGTGCTGCGCCACTCCAGTCTACGCAACGCCACTCCAGTCGATGTAAAGCCACACCATGCAACGCCACTGTACTCCATGCAACGCCACTCTATGCCACTCCACGCAATGGCACTCTACTCAACTCCATTCCACACACCTCCACTCCAGTCTGCGCAACGCCACTCCACTCTACACAGCTGCACTGCACTCCACGCCACTCCACGCAACACTACTCCACTTAACTCTATGCCACTCTGCTCTGTGCAATGCCACTCTGCTCTACGCAATGCCAGTCCGCTCTACGCAATGCCACTCTACTCCACGCAATACCAAGCCACTCTATACAATACCACTCCGCTTTACGCCACTCCACGCAGCTGCAATTCACTCTACCGCACTCCACTCTGTGCCACGCAACACCCCTGCATGCAGCGCCACTTCACTCTATGCAACGCCACTTCACTCTTTGCAACGCCACTCCACTCTACACAATGCCAATCCACTGTACGAAATGCCAATCCACTCTACGCAACTGCACTCCACGCAGCTGCACTTAACTCTACGGCACGCCACTCCACGCAACGCCACTCCACTCATTACAACTCCATGCAGAGCCACACCCTGCAACTGCACTGCACTCTATGCAGCACCACTCCACTGTACACAATGCCACTCCACGCAACTGCACTCCACCCTAAGCCACACCACTAAACTCTACGCAGCGCGCCACTCTACGCAGCGCACAACTTTACACAGCGCACCACTCTACGCAGCGCCACTCCACTCTACGCAGCGCCACTCCACTCTTCACAGCGCCACTCCACTCTACACAGCGCCACTCCACTCTACACCACTCCACGCCACTCTACGCAGTGCTACCCTACGCAATGTCACTCTATACAGTGACACTCCACGCTACACAACTCCACTCCACACAACTGCATTCCATTCTATGCCACTCCATTCTATGCCACTCCATTCTATGCCACTCCATTCTATGCCACTCCATTCTATGCAGAGAGTGCTGCTTTCTATTGCACAGTGGTCCAAAACCACCCACAATATTTAAGACATGGTGAATGTGCCAGTGTATTTATTATGTAAAAAGCTCACCGCTTGGTTTTTGCAGAGCAAACTTAAAAAATACATAAAACTTCAGTATTGCACATAAAATTCAGGTTATAAGTAGAAGCAATGCATTTTTCAGTTCTGTTAAATATAATAAGTCTGTGGGATGTGCCGATTGACTTACCACAGTCAGTTTATTGCTACCTTGTCAGTGTGTACTGTATAATCCACTTGTGTTTCTTATATTGTGTTCTAAACATTGGACTTCTCCACAACTAGAAATCCTTAAGACATTTTAGGGCATATGCCATAACCTACATATATGTATGTATCCATGGGAAACTTTCCAGAAACATAATAGGGAGCGGAATTCAGCATCCACTCACCTCCCTTTTCGTTCTAAAAATATTCTGAAGACCTGTAAATACATATAATTGATTGGTAGTACATACGGAGTTCAGGGTGGTCACTTTAATAGAAAAGAGATAAAATCTCCTAAAGTCATCTGCTTTCTACTTAAACAGAATGTTTTTTACCTGCTGACACGTTTTATTTCTGAAAAGTGTATATGCATCTTTAAATTTTTATAAACCTGTACACATGTGATAGTATATTAATGCTATGTGTTTATTAGGTGATTTGTTTTTTTTTCCAGATGAATGAAATTGAAGTGTGTCCAGAATGTTATTTGTCTGCTTGCCAAAAAAGAGAGAGTTGGTTTTGTGAACCTTGTGTAAGTTTGCAGTTTTTTCGTATTACCAAAACGTCATCATCAATTTTATTTTCACAAAAGTAGTTAACCTTCCATTGCCATGGTATTGTACCTGATAATAGTGACGCATTGTCCAACATTATTGACACAAATGATGTATAGTAAATTTAATGCATTTCTGAATAACATTCTAGCTGTTTTCCAAGTGATGGTGAGGAAATAACTTCTTACAAATTGCCTGTAGATGAAGTTCAAAAATGGTAAAACAAGTTGGCATTAGAGAACTTTGAGGTTGACACCTTTTAAAACTGCATTGTAATCTGCTTGTCATACCTGTGATAATAAGTGATACACATAAATAATAGTTATTGCTATTTTTGTAGATATTAATAAGCTTATCCTCGTTGACATGGAAAAGTTACACTGAATGTGATTTTATCCCAGATGCTTTACATATTTTGTATTTTAAAGTTATGTAATGTTCTCAATCCCTGCATCTGAAACCAAAACCTGTGTCCCGTTTTACATAAAAAGATGCCCACCATGGTGATGAAGTATGTTTATCCTTGCTTTGTTTTATTCACCACTGGAGAAAGATTATAGAAACTGTGTATCACACTCTGCTATAGGACTGGTGGGACTTGAGGCCCTGCGGGACTTAATCCTTACCTAGCTTGTTCACCAGTACACCTACCTACTTGTTCCTCCAGCTAACATCGCCCAAGATCTTCAGTTACTTAATGCTCACCTGGGATCTCTGCAGTGATCTGAATGGTATATGGTTGAAATCTGGCAAAGCAGACTCTTTTTGTTATCCCTCTGAGGTAAGTAAGTTGCGTAGCATTAAATTGGGTTATAGTGTTGGAAACCATAGACGTCTACTATGAAGTGCTATATAAAAAACAAGTTACTATTTTTAAGACCAGCAAAGAAAGGACTACTGTTAACATACCTATGGTCATCTCTTACTGTGTTGAAGAACTGTACAGTTGCACTCTTCACATAGAAAGAGACAGTGTTTTGGAACATGGGCTTTAAATTGTTTCCCTTCCTTGCAACCCGCTAGCAACCTGTTCTTGGTTGACTCTTCGTCTCTTGCAAAACAATATAGTTAAAATGCATCACAGCTTGGCTTGGCAAGAAACATTAGAATGCAGTAGTGCAAAGAGTAGCAAAACTAGACCCCAACATCTAAACAAACGTAAGATGCCTCATTAGAACAATCAGTCAGATGAGGAAGAAACAGAAGTAGCGAAGAGGTTGCTGGATTAATGAGACATCTGGGGAAAGAACAAGGCATGAAGGTGAATATGTCGAGCGAGATGCTTTGTAATTGTAAGACACATTAGGGCAAAGCATTTCTTATGAGGTTCTCAAGAAAGGGATGCTTAGTGGAGTGAAAGTAATAAACAGTTATGGAATTGGGAAAAGATGCAGTAGAGGAAAGAGTGAAAGTAGGAAGAGAGCAAGAGGGGAAGGGGGAAGAAAAGACTTGTGCGACAGGGTGGAGATAGTAGGGCAGTGAGAGATGAAAAAGAGCACTGAGAGCAAACCAAAGTACATGAAGCAGGAACTAATACAGCAATCGGTGGAATGTGTGTGTGCAAGAGAACAAAATATGTATCTTTGCTTATGGCTGCCTCTGGTAACCGTTACTGTGAATATCAGATGTAAAATCTGGGTATTAACTGCTGTTACATCAGAGCAGCAACAGTGTTTAAAGCTGATGCCTTTATTTCGATTTTTGTCAGTTACTGTAAGTATAGAACATAAAAGGACCCCTACCAGATGTATGCTGATTTCAGCTTAGCAGTATCTCCAACTCTTATTTCAGAACAGAACCAAACAATGGCATGTAAGTATTCTGCAGGACTGATAACATCCCATAGTGGTATCACCCTCCTAAATTAAACTCCTTGCAACAAGGCTCAGAATTTATTCAGTCTAGGATGCACCATTCTGCTCCCGGGCACCAATTATACTCTTTAGTTCTCTATTTTGGTTACTGCCTCACATTTGGTGTGCAAGACAATGAAGGAATTAGGTGTCCTCTTTAGCACCTACACTTTGGACTTATCCTGTTAATCCGACTCAGAACTGCTATGCTCTGAAAACATGGTTATTTAGCTGACTGTTAAACTAAAGCATTACTCAGTGCCAGAACACCCTTTATAGTAGCTATTTGCGCCATACAGGTGATGCTCATTAATATCATCAGAATACCACAAGACCAGACATTAATATTTAATGCTTAATTGTTTAGTCCTATACAGCACACTCTAAAATTGTTGCTTCACTGACTCTCAGCTGAGAATTCTGTCTCATTGTTGTCATCCCACAGTGTTCCACTATCCATATGTACTCCCAAAACAACCTAAGCATGCTCTTTGGTGATTCCCCCCCATGCTAATTTTCTCAGGATCTGTCTGCACAGGTGCCTGAAAAATTTGATCTTCTCAAAATAGTACCCTAACAGAGTCAAAGAATATGTTGATGTTCTTGAATATACTTGGAATTAGTGGTGTTATGATGAGGATGTAACAAACACAGAGAACATTTTAGTAATCCATAAATAGCAATCCTCTCTAAAATGTTTGCTAAGGAGTGAAGATCTACTTCTATTCAAGTTTAGACCAATCAGTCAACATGCAACTTTTGCCCACAGCCAGGCGATCCAAAAACTACAGGTTCTACCCAGGATCCAAAATGATAGGGTCTAGCCATGTAGATGACTCTATATTTTCAATAATACACTTATCCAGTAATCCAGTCATCTGCTTTTCTGTGGACCTCTCATGAGGTTTGGCACAAGACTCCCCAACAGTATTGATTTCACATCTATCTATGTTATTTGAAGGCAAAACCCTGATGGCTAGATCTGTGATCTCATTCAGACTATAGAGTCCTTTTGGGATCATATTTCTGGTATCTGTAATTCACCAATCACCCCCCTGTTCAACAGTGAAGGTCACTTACATGTTACTGTCAATCCCCCCTCAAGCAACATTGTGATTAGTTACTTTTTCTTTTAAAGTTTAATAAAGAAATTATATCTTTCTACTACTATGTTCACTAGACATTTCATGCAAATCTGCAGGTTAGCCCCCCACCATCTTCCACATGTATATCTGGTAAGCCCTTAAATATCCTTCCTTCAACCTTGTGACTCAAACCTTTCTCCTCTAACTACTAGAATGTATATCACAAATATCTTTTTACTGTTTACAAGGCCCCAGACCTTTGCCTGGCATAGCCAAGAACTTTGTTGTTGGGATCCTATTTTATGCTGCATTGCTAGCTAATAGACTATTCTAAAGTGATTCACAAAATAACCTAACATAATTAGCTAAAATAACAAATTAAAATCATCATGAACTATACAGATTCACTACACATATTGTTCTCCCAGTATTACTTGTGTTAGATTCTTCTTTCCATCAGATTCTCCTGATTTGATTCCCAAGTACCACAGAGAGACGTTCAGCACAGCCTCCAAGTTATCCATACAGCGGTGAATGATGCCATTATCTAGCAGCTTCAATGCGATCTGTGATATTTATATAACCACGGATATAGACACTTCCTTCTGCAGTCCTGTGTGATGCATGGTGTAGCAGCACAATGGAATACACACATTGGCAGTGTGAATAAGGCTTAGAAATCCACACTTTCAGCTCCCATGCCCCTAGAAAATCAATATAAGGTCATTTTGATCTAGGGCTACAAAAACATTCTTTTTTTTGTGAACAAATATTTCAAGAACATTAATAGAAATCCAGTATGTGAGCAAGTTGTTTTATATTGGTTTCTGTTGAACTACTTTTAAATGTTTAATGCCAAATTTTCCACCGTAGAGTCATCCTCATCCTTTGGTGTGGGCAAAACTAAAAGGTTTTCCATTCTGGCCTGCTAAAGCACTGAGAGATAAAGAAGGTCAAGTTGATGCCCGCTTCTTTGGACAGCATGACAGGTAAGCATTCAACAAGTTGAAATTTTGTCTGTGATTTTCTATGATTATTTAATTTACTTATATGGCATCAGGAGGACTTTGTTGCCTCTGCGGTATGTTTGCAATTTTCCACCAAATTTCCACACTCCACTCTCCAAACGTCAGAACCTCCTTGTGCAAGGGAAATATGAGTTTTAAAATGCTTCTTGGTAGTTAACTCGGGTACTTATAATGATGAAAATAATCCATAGACAATGAGTGCCAGGTACCTACTGGGTGGCTACTAAAGACCTTGTCAGAATTAAAATTCATGGTCTTACACAAGGTTTACATTAGGTTGGGTACATTTGAAAAAGCGTGATCCATGAACTTCACAACTCTGGTGGTTAGTTGGAGATTATACCCAAAGAGACAAAACACAGATTCCTGGTGTGTGCAGTCCCAGGTAGAAAGAGTTGGAGGCTTGAGTCACATCCTTCATGAGAGTAGATGCAGATTATATGAGGACTGTTTCTTTGAAAGCTTCAGATAAAACGAGCAAACGGCTGAATGTGATTGAAAATTATGTAATAAGAAAAAGCAATTATTAATTTGTGGCTCATAAGGTGATGTAATTCTTAATGTAAATAAGACTGTGATTTAACTGAATGATATGGATCAGTAGTAAGTGGCATACATTTACTCCATGATGCCCTGTTTCTAGAATAGGTTTCCTATTACACGTCTTTTACCTACTGAAAATACATGTTGTGTCCATTGCATGAGCAAAGTTGATCTAATTGAGAAGCTCAATTAAATTAACTAACCAAGAATTCTCCGAGCCCAGATACTTCTTTGTCTCAGAATAATACCCGGTAGTCTCTGGATTTTTGAAACATAATATTTTTTTCAGTTTGTACCTGTGACTGGATGGTATCATCTTGCAGATAGTTTTCACATTTACAATTGCACAACACTTATGTTTTACAACCACATAGTCTTATTGGTCCCCATTCCTTCGCTAGCTAGAAGGACAGTCTGTTTCGCGGACGTGTAAGAAAAGAGTACATGAGATAGGTAGACAAAGGTAGAGATAAACTTGGCCAACTTGTCAGTGTGGCTTCAAATGTGATACTTTGTTTCTCTGTTATACGATTCCAGAGGTGAACTTTATATTGTTATTGAGCTAATAGGAGTTGGGTTGTGGGCGTTTCACTTCCTCTTGTTCACTCTTGTGTTTTAGCTGCCATGTTTTAAATTGTGCAATACGTCTTCTGGTCGCAGGAAGAAGCACACTCTTATGCAAACTTGAATTAGCTTTTGTTATGTGGTAAAAATGACAAAGACCACAAATTGGAATCCGTATGGTAATAAGAATTTAGATAAATGTTATGAATTCACGTAAACATTTGAGTACTCTGTTCCACTGGAATAGGTTTAGATTTATAAAGAAAAAATAATCTACCCTACCCTCTGACTAGCATTTATTATTGTATTAAAATGTACACTGAATCCTTTTCTAGCTACCACTCCTGAACTTTTTCTTGGTAAAGCATTCTCTTTTTCTTGTATCGTGGATTACTGGATTGGTTAATTTAACAGGTTTATCTATGCACTAAATCATTGCTATTATTTGTTTGCCTTTATTCTAAAACATCAAAGATGGCTATTGAACTTTTTTTGAGACATTATGTTTACTTTAGTCATTTTGAAAAATGCATTCTTTATGTTAACTTTTTTATTTTTTATTTTTTTTATTGCAGAGCGTGGGTTCCAATGAACAATTGCTACCTCATGTCAAAAGAAATTCCTTTTTCTGTGAAAAAGACTAAAAGCATATTTAATAGTGCAATGCAAGAGATGGAGATTTATGTAGAAAACATTCGGAGAAAATTTGGAGTGTTTAATTATGCCCCTTTCCGGACGCCATATACCCCCAACAATCAATTCCAAATGTTAGTAGATACTGGAAATCCTGGTGCTGGAACTGTGAAGACTGAGAAACAAGAGAAAATCAAATTGAACTTTGATATGACTGCATCACCTAAGATTTCTATGAGCAAACATGCACTAAGCAGTGGTGTTTCTAGTCGAAGGATTTCTATGTCTGATAACCCACGGTCACCAATGAGTACCAATTCCTCAGTTCATACTGGTTCTGATGTGGAGCCCGACACAGATAAGAAACCAGCTTCTAGTCACTTCAGTGCAAGTGAGGAGTCCATGGACTTTATTGACAAAGGCACAGGTACATATGTTTTAACCCTATTTCCCTTACTTGCCATGTGCATCAAGCTATCACTAGAGGGCAAGCAAGTGTCAATTAAAACATAATAAAGGCAGAAACATCAGATAAACTTCTGCAATAGAGCAACAGCACTCTCACATTGCATCAAGTAGTACAGCATTTGTCATTCTTTCCAATTTGGCTATGTCTGAATCTGTGTTAGTTTTCATCACAGATTAATAAAGATGGCAGGTGAATTGAGTAATGTCGGTGGACGTACGTATGGGTATGTATTCAGCCTGAACCTAGCTCCGAGAGCGGCAAAATGCTGCACGCTATGGGAGGAATTGGGTTTACAATACAAGATTGTGCTTGTCAAGCAGGATGTTACATCTTTTTCAATGAGACTACATTTCACATATTTACAATTGCAGTTCATGTATTTAGACACAAAGAAGTTAAATTAGTTGCTCAGCATCGTGTGGTTCAGTCAGGCGCTGAGGTCAAGAATCAACCCCAGATCTCTAGGTTCCAAAAATTGCAGGTTAGCTACAAGCCCATATTTCCTCCTGAATTTATTCATCTTGACAGCTCAGTTTCTTTCCACATCATCAATTAGCAGACCTCTCTAGCCATTGCTGACATAAGACTTCTCAGCTGGCTAACTCAGAAGTGAGATAGCAACTCAGTTACATTTGCATTCAAGATTCTTTACAATCCAGATATTTTGATCAGCAAAAAAGCATCATTATCTTTTATTTTAAAAATATGAAAAGGCCTCCCACTACTTGTGGGGAGCCAGGGCTATTGCATTGTATGTACAAAAAATGATGTTTTATATTTTCTTCAGTTTCTGTTAAATTGCTGCTACAAATCTTGCATTCCATTAGTTTTTCTGATATTTGAATACAGTATTTTCAAAATATTATCTTCTGAGTTTTACACTTTTCAGTAGAGTTACAGCGGATAATAGTTCTATTTGCTTTATCCATATGAATATTTCAGTTTGGCAGGCAAGAGAATTTCCACTTCACACCATACTCTTGAAATAAATGACTGTGTTTAGAACTGAATATGAGAATCAGGAGCTCCATTTGATAAAGTATTATCAGGCATCTGTCTTATTTGTTTCTGATGGAGTTAGATCTAGATAAACCTTTTCTGATTTGATTAAGACCAGATACAAAAGTTACAACTCCCGGTGTACCTTCGATATCACTTCTTTCTGGATTTGGGATCGTTTTTTAGAAAACACTTCACAATCTCCTGTGGAAGGAAATGTTTACTCTGAAATAAGTGTCTTATAGCATCATTTCCCCAATTTTAGGACTTTACTTTTTGCTCCTGTAGAATCATTTAAGGGGCACTGAAGTTGTCTATAATAGGATTTTATCAGGAGCTATAGCCTCTATATCCCCATTGCTCCATTAGCTGAGCAAGTGGGAACTTAGGGCTGGAGCATTTTGCTGTTACATTGAAGTTGTCACAAAATTCCCTTCTGTAACTTTACGAGGCTCTTGCGCTGAAAGCCAGATACCGAAAATACTGGGTCATATTTATGATGTGAGGGAAAATAAAGGTACTTCTCTTTTATCAAATATTTTTAATAGATTTACTTTTATCTATTTAAGGCCTAAACATTCGTCTATTTTGCTATGCATTCGGGCTACATACTGAACAGTGTTACTTAATAACCTACAGGTGCTTTACACATTTCCATCCAGCCTTGTTCTGGGCCAAGGTAAGTAATTGTATCTGGTACAATACCATGTTCAAATCAGTGATACAATACTGAAGGCTCTCACTTTTTGGGAATTTTGTGCGAGTCCTCTGATTCCATAAACTGACTTCGTTATCAATACTGTAATCCAAATCCTACCATCTAGCTGCATTATCCCATTTAGGTATCATCAGGAGTCTTCTAGTGGCTCCAGTTAATTCTGTATCAGCACAGATCCCTGGTAGGGCTAACCTTGTTTCCATAGTTGCATTAAAACCTAACACAACACTCAGAACTCTTCTATGCATCTCCCTAAAATTGTAACATCTCACAGCATGTCCACATATGCAGGGAATCTCTTCTAGTAGCACAGGCTCACACCCTATGCAGGAAATTGTTCTGTGGAACACCACTACTTAAATATGTTAATAATTTTTGAGTAAACTTATCCTCAGGTAAGACACTCTCATGCTATTTCTACAGTATATACATTATTGCTACCCCTTAGTGACATGCTAGAGCCTTGCTCCTGTCCCATTATTTCCCTTTCACACTTCCAATTCTTTCTGAGCTTCCCCATTATATCTTGTTATAAAGTTACTAGTCCACTAATTTAAAATGTAGTTAATTCATTCGTAGATAATTAAAACATTACAAATAAAAAGGTATTGCTTGATCAATGAATATCAATATCCTACAAGTCTATTTCCAAACACTTTAAAAAGTTTAAGATGCAGTTTTAACCATGAAATAGCTTTGTTGAAATCGGCGTAGAGGCCTTCAAATTTCTTTTCTAATCGAAACATAAATTTGGTAAATTGAAAATTTTAAATTGTATTATACCGTTTAGATATTCAGTTAAGGTCTGTCTACAGGTCTGAGTGCCCATTTGGTCTAATGGTCGTCTCAGCAGTTTCTCATTTATTAGTGATGGCCACTAGTAAACAACATGGATAGAATGGTTTCTATAGTGAGGGTACATAGTCTGCAGATGTTAGAAGACCTCTCCTTAATCCATAGTGGAATAAAGTCCAATGTTGGGAGTCTGCCAAGCCTGTAAACCATGAGTTTATGTTTTAAAGATTTCAAAATAACAAGTTTTTAAATAAAGTTGCTATTGCTGGACTGAAAGTTGTGAAGAGGTTTCAGAGCGTTATAGAAACAATAAGTTTTTGTTAAGAATTCTTTTAAAATCATTTGAGTTCTTTCACTTGCCAATTCTGTAAGGAACTATCTAAATAAGCGTGAGGCAGACATTGTTTGTCTAAAGTCATGATTTCTCTCCACATTAGATGATTCAATATACCTTTACTTGACCTCCTGAGTTTGAAGCATGTTATGCTGTATGGCCCTTGTCTGACTATCACTTGATTAATTAAGCCAAATTCCAAGTAAATTTGTGCCTGTGAAGCCTCTCTAGGTAACCAGAATGTTTTGTAAAAATGTTGGCTACTGTTGTATACAGGAGTTTAGCCTCACTTCCATGTAGAACGTTGCATCGATAGGAGATAGTAGGAATTAGCTTTGCACTCATTGCGTTCAAGGTTGGATACAGGGACATGCACCAAAGATTTTTGTAGAATGAGAGAAAAGCTATTTCCAAATCCAAGGCAGCTAGCTTTTTTATTTAATCAACTGTTTGTGTGCCACTATAAACTTGATGCTTGTCTTTTTTTCTCTCTTGCTAAACAAGACATAACTCCCAACAACTGTAATTGAATAATGTGTGTAATCTCGTTTAGACCTAGGCTAAATTATTTCTTTAACTTTGTGTAGGACTTTGATGTTTTCATACAGCATGACCCATTCTTTTATTACTGTAATGTCTTGTTTAGTAAATCCCTCACACCAAAACACCCAAACAGGCCTTCTCATGCCTTATTGCAAGTCTTTGGAACTCTAATCCTGACCACATCAGGTTTACTCCTCAATCAGCAATTGTGTGCTGCGTTATGTGGTCATTAGAAATATGAAACTATTTCAAATTAATCAAACTTAAAATTAAAGTAGATATCACATTTTCACTGTATTTAATGTTTTGTTGTGTTGTTTGAATTTGTATAATGCCAGCCCTGATTTGTTAATGCCTTTTATGAGGATATAGATAGGCCATCAATCAATTTAATAAATTTTCATTGGTTTTTCTCTTTTGTTTTTGTTGGCAGTTGGTTGTGTGGTTAGTAACATTGGTAAAGTTTTCAAATTAAACTAAGTTTGTTTGGGATAATGTAAAAATGTATGACTTATAAATATTTTTATTGAATTTTGTATGTATGCATATTTTTGCATTTTATGTGCCAGCTTTGGAGTTATTTGGTACGCTTGTTGGTGAATATAACCATTTATAAGTGAGATTGGAACAGTGGTGCAGTGTTATTGTTGGCTATTGGGTGCTATTTGGCTTTCAGAAGAGAGCTCAAAGAAGGTTTATAAATTTGTTTTAGATGCCTGTAGTAAGGGCAAACTATAATACATTGAATGAAAGTTGTTTGTTGGTTTTAATAGGAAAGGCCTTAGGTACAGATATTATCATTTTGTCACCATTTTTATTTTAACAATATATTTTATTAAGTTTTCATGGTATATTCCGGGCCGTAGCCCCATGTATACATTGTGAAGACAATATGTGTCATAAATATCATAACACACATAAAATTTTAACTCCTGCAGAATCCGCAGGTATAACAACAAAAACATTGCACAGTTAGTCACAGATCCCACAAGTCTATCATTATCTAATTGAATGAATATACAAATAATTATAAAGTGTAGTCCAAGTTGCTCAGTGACCAATACAATTAGTTGAACATGTCCTATCGAGGGTCTGGAGATGGGAGGGGGGGAAGCTCTATGCCCTGGTAAGTCGCCCAACAGGACCATATTTTTCTGTGCTTCTGGGGGCAGCCTCGGGCTTGGAACACTGCGATCTCAGCACCCATACAATCATCAATGGACCTTTTCCACTTACCAAGCGTGGGGGGGGACTCCTCCTTCCACAGCTGGGCGATATTGCGCTTAGCAATGGTAAGGGCTAAAAAGAGCATGTGCTGCTTGTACCGGTTCCCACCTTTCCCATCAGTACTATGCAGGAAAAGCAATTTTGGGTCATATGGGAGATCCCACGCCAGCACCTCGCCCACACATGCTACGATCCTCCGCCAGAATGGCTGCAATGCTGTACAGCTCCAGACCATGTGCATGAACGTCCCCTCCTCCGTCCCACATCTCAAACATATGGGAGACTGAATAGCACCCATCTTCCAAAGGCAGGATCGCGTGTAATATATTCGATGAATATATTTAAATTGCGTGAGACGGTAGCTTGATGACACTGCCGCAACTCGGGGGCTAGCCAAGGCTTCGGTCCAGTCCTCGTCGGTCATGCCGGGTGTGTCCTCCAACCATGCCCTTCTGGTCTTATGTATAGTTGTATGAGTGTGCGTTGTAAGTGTTTGATAGATCTGACAGATATTATGGGCTCCTAAGTCGCCCATTAGCAGGCGTCCTTCTAAAGGGTGGAATTCAGGCAAGCCATCCAGCGACTGAATTAAGGGAGTGAGAGCGTGCCTCAGCTGAAGGTATTTATAAAATTGATTCTTATGTAAATGAAACTCTGTCTGCAGTTGTTTGAACGATTTTAAGGTTGTCCCCTGTACTACATCGCCTAAAGTGGATATACCCACCAGGTCCCACCCCCGAAATCCCGCCAGGGCCGACACCGAGCGAAGGGTTGTACCGTGCCACAACGGGGTCGTCTGCGTCAGGCGGCCCTGCCATCCCATTTGCTTGACCGTATACCTATTTTGTCACCATTTTAAGCAATCTTCTAACCTTAGAATGGCACTAAAGCACTTTCCTACATTAGACGTCTCTTTTGTACAGTTGGTATATTGGAGTTTAAAAGTGCAAGAGAGAAGGAATATAAATGTCAGTGATAACTGAATTTAAGCCTGTCAAAAGATTATTGTTAATCTGTTAAAAGAATAGTAGGCCCAGTGGTTTCACTGAGGAGTCTGAAGTACTTTCTCCTCCACCACTTATGATGGCCTCTTTCTGCTTGTGTAGCCTTACAAAAAATACATCCGATTCTTAATTGCCTTTTGCACTTCCCTTGCAACCATAATATGTACATTCTTATGACAGAAGGGAAATGGTCTTTTCTATTGGGAAAGGACAATGAGATATCGTGGGACAGATTTTCAGATGTGCTCTGATCTGCAAGCCTGACGTTTCCCATATAAGCGCCTGGGTGCCGACGGTTATCCGTGCATCACATAAGATACACAGACAGCCTCTTTATTGGCCCCCCTTGCTAAATCGGGTATCAACATAACTGTGAGACACAAAGGTCATTTCTAGCAGAATAAACACTGCAAGATAACCAAACGACAGTAATAAAACCCCATCCTCTGATCATTCCAAAACTATGTCACAATTGTAACATCTGGAAATGTAACATTTGCCTTCTTGGTGTATAGAACCCACATGTATAGACAAGGTGTAGAGACTACAGGGCATAAATGAAAAGTAGGTGTTTGCATGCCTAGTGCCATTCTGCAACAGTGAGTAACCTATATCTTGCATATGTTGCATTAGAAAATCTAGACATAAAATGTTTTGTTTCTCTAGTAATTATAGATTTCCAACATTGATGTGCAAAAAATGACTGAATCCATTCTTTTTAATATAATATTTTAGCTTCTCCTGCATCAACGAAGACTGGCCAAGCGGGGAGTTTATCTGGTAGCCCAAAGCCATTTTCTCCACAGGCGTCAACACCGGTTTCATCAAAGCAAGAAAGAACACCCACCACTGGAAGCATATTAAATCTTAATCTTGGTTAGTGCTCTTACGTTAAATCCTTCCTCATATGTATGTGTATGAGTGCATTCTTTGTATGCCGTATGTTCACAGATTAAGCCATAAACAGCCATTTCTTTGCAGAATTCTCATACAAATAGTGTTTCTATATTGAAATCTGATTTGCACACACAGCTGACTTGCATAGAGTTAAAACGTAGTGGAGTCAATGGCTTCTAATGCTTAGATATATTTTAATCATAATAATAATTTCCAGCATCTATGTATATAGAAGGATGCATTTTAAACATCACAGTTTCTGGCATAATCCCCTTGCATTTCAAAGCTCCAATAATAATTTATTTTTTGAGGCACTTTCATAGTTCATCTTTTGAAGAGGCCAAAATCCAAAGCACTCGTGTAAGAGGTTGAGTTAATTAAAAAAACAATTGTTTAAGTGGTGCTACTTGCATGGATAGTAAAGAAATAAAAATGGTTTTGCAGGTGCCTAAAATGTTTCCTACATTACTGATTGTCTCTTTGTCCTCTAAATTAAAGAAATGAGAAAAACCTTAGTAAATAATTTACATTTTTGAATTAAACAGTAGCCTGATGAACGTTCCAACATTAATGAGCTGTTTCATTGCCATCATTTGGCATCCCTCAGCACTTAGTGTATTTTACCCTATTGGATATTATTAAAAGGATTACATTTATATGCTGCATTCAGTCGCAACTAAAGCGGACTGAAAACAGTCTAAGCTTTATGACTAACGACTGTAACTACGTCTTTTAAGTTTGGGACATTAATAGAATCTATTCAAGAAGGATAATTAATATCTCTTAAGTAAAACATTAGCTATGGGTGCTTCGAACCCCTTTAACATGTGCCCTATTCCTTATATCTGAAAGAGACACGTTAGTGACAGATTCCTTACCTTAGAATATCCCCAGGCATCAGGCTGGATCCGGAAAGTTTTTGCGTAGCAGTACCCTTGCGCGTCGGTAGGCGGCGTCGTGCGGCTCCGCGTCCGTCGTCGGCGTCGGGACCGCCGGGATGACGTCGCGGGCAGTACTTAGACGCCGCCCCTGCGCGCTGACGTCAGTTCTTCTTTTTTCCGCGCCAGTAAGCGCAGATCCGGGAAGAGCAGTGCCCTAGTCATTTTTTGACTAACTTTTTTGGTGATTTTTCACTGTTTTTTCTGAACGAGTCTCTCGACTCCGAAGGTGTCGTAGGGATGCCCGCTTCAAGCCCTGCGACGTCTGTGGTCGCATGATGTCGATCACAGACCCGCACTTAGAGTGTCTCTACTGCCTCGGCCGCGACCACGACACGAAGTCGTGCCCCGACTGCCGGGCCTTGCACCCGAAGGCTTTGCGGGAGCGGTCTCGAAAGCTCCTCGAGGTCCGGCAGTCGGCTCCGCGCCACACCAAGCCCCGGTCACGTGAGAGGTCGAGGAGCCGGTCGCGGAGTCCTCATCGGTCGTCGGGGTCCAAGTCTTCGCACTCCTCCGGTAAGTCGAAGCATAAAAAGTCTAAGAAGAGTCATCGTTCGACGACTTCGCCTCGCCGGTCTCGCGACTCGGCTGAGGCTCCTATCGGCTCCGTCCCCGCGGCTCCGGGAGTGCCTGTGGAGCCGCCCCCGCATTACCCGTCCTTCCCGGGTTCGGGGGCGACTCCGGCCGAGATACAGGAATTCCTGTCGGCCATGGCCCGCCTCTTCGGGCCTCAAGGTCCCCCCGGTGCGCCTTTGGGCCCTGCGGGCCCTGATGGGGTTTCCCCGGCGCCGCCGGCGACTCCGGTCCCGGCGCCGCCTGTAACACCAGCCTCGGTCCCGGCCCCGGCTTCGGCCCCGGCCTCGATCCCGGCTCCGGTGCTGCCGCAACCCCCATCGATGCCGGTTGACCTAACTACACCTCCGCCGGCGCCGATGTCTCCGGTGCCGTTCCCGACGCCGACCGGGGCTCCGGGCGGCGTCGTTCCCCGGTTCTCTCCGGATCCGGATATGGCGCCGGACCGGCGTCGCTCGACGCCGGCTCCGATGCCGCTGGGACTTTGGGTTCCACATGTCCCTCCTCCTCCTCCTTTTTTTGAACATGAATTGGAGGACAGAGATAACTGGGAGGGGTCTGATGACCCTCTCACACGGCAGTGTGAGTCTGATCAGGACTGGGCTGAGGAACTTGGGGATGCCAGTGGTCTGGACACCTCCCCTGACTCTGGCATGCTGTCTCCTCCATCCGTGGCAATGGAGGAGGGAGCTAACTTTGCAATGGTGTTGCGTAGAGCAGCTGGGGCCTTACACCTCCAGTTGCCTACAGTGGCTGTCAGGACTAACATCCTGACGGAAGTGCTTCAGCCGGCGGCTACCTCCTCGGAGCCACTGCTGCCGTTCAACGAGGCTCTTTCAGACGTTCTTTTGGGCACCTGGTCCAAGCCCACCACAGGGGCTCCTGTGGATAGGAACGTGGCCCGACGCCATCGCCCTGCTCCGGGCGACCCCCGTTCCTCTCTCTACACCCCACCCCTGAGAGCTTGGTGGTCCAAGCCTCTGCTTCCCAAAGCGCCTTCCCTACCGCTCCCCGGATAGGGAATCCAAACGCCTGGATCAATTTGGGAAGAAGGTCTTTTCTTCCGCCAGTGCTGGCTTGCGGTCAGTCAACACCACTTGCCTTTTGGGCCGATATTCCCACTCCCTGTGGGACTCGGTGGCGCAAGTTCTGCCCCAGTGTCCTGAGGAGGTCCAGACACTGCTTTCCCGCACCATTGCGGAGGGAAGAGATGCGGCAAAGTACACCATCAGATGTGGCCTTGATACCGCCGACTCGCTAGGCAGATCGCTTGCGACGACAGTGGCGCTGCGCCGTCACGCCTGGCTGAGGACCACTGGTTTCTCGGGTGATGTCCAAAACTCTCTTATGGACATGCCCTTTGATGGAGTCGGTCTTTTTGGGACAAAGGCAGACCATGCGCTGGAGCGCTTTAAGGACTCGCGGGCTACAGCCAAGTCCCTGGGCCTTTCTGCTGTGCGCCCTCAGCAACAGTCTGCTTTTCGCCCCTTTCGTGGCCACGGAAGGGGCGCCCAGTCACGTCCGCTGCCCAGCCACCGGCCCGCGCAGCAGACGCCTACGCATGGCCGAGGACGTGGCTCCCGCCGTGGCGGGTCAGGCAACCAGCGTGCGGGTCAGGCCACCAACCCCGCCCCGTCCGCGGCCTCCAAGCCTTCCTAGTCCTTCCTTTCAGGTGCACAGCACGCCAGTAGGGGGCAGGGTCCGCCATCACCTTCACCACTGGCGTGCCATCACCTCGGACAGGTGGGTCTTGGACATTGTCCGAAGGGGCTACTCCCTCCCCTTCGTGACCATCCCCCAGCCATGCCACCTCAATTCCACCGCATGTCAGGGGATCACTTGGTGCTTCTTCAAAAGGAAGTTGCGGCCCTCTTGGCCAAGAGGGCCATCGAGCGTGTTCCGACCCCAGAAGTAGGACATGGTTGCTACTCCCACTACTTTCTGGTATCCAAAAAGGACAAGGAGGACATGCGTCCTATCTTGGACCTCCGGAACGTCAATCGCTTCCTCCGGAAGGAGAAGTTGAAGATGCTCACCCTAGCTCAGGTCTTGACTGCTCTCGACCCTGGAGACTGGATGGTAGCGTTGGACTTGCAGGACGCATATTTCCACATCCCTGTCCTGCCGGCCCACCGGCGTTACCTGCAGTTCACGGTAGGCCTCTAGCATTTTCAGTTCACCGTGCTCCCTTTTGGCCTTTCAAGCGCCCCTCGGGTGTTCACGAAAGTGATGGCGGTGGTCGCAGCCCATCTGCGCCGGGCAGGGGTCCCAGTCTTCCCCTACCTCGACGACTGGCTGCTGAAGGCGGGCTCGTCCCAGGCAGTCGTCTCCCACCTCCAGACAACGGCCGAACTCCTGCACTCGCTGGGGTTCTCCATCAACGTGCCGAGTCGCACCTGATTCCTTCTCCACAGCTCCTTTTCATCGGAGCAGTTCTGGACACGACGCAGTTTCGGGTTTATCCTCCCGGACGGCGAGTCCGGGATATTCAGGCTATGATTCCGATCTTTCGGCCTTTATCCTGGGTTTCGGTACGGATGACCCTGAGGCTGCTGGGCCTCATGGCCTCCTGCATCCTGCTGGTCGATCATGCCAGATGGCATATGCGGGCTCTGCAGTGGGACCTGAAGTTCCAGTGGGTGCAGCACCAGTGCAACCTGTCCGATCACGTCCAGATCTCGGAGGAGACTGCACAACAGTTGCAGTGGTGGCTCTCGAACCGGCAATGGGTCATGGGCAGATCCCTCTCCCTTCCCCAGCCAGAGCACACAGTTGTGACGGACGCGTCCCTTCTGGGATGGGGCGGTCACATGGGAGAGGCGGAGATCAGAGGCCTCTGGTCTCCGGCGGAGTCCCGGCTCCATATCAACCTTCTGGAGCTCCGGGCGATCCGACTTGCACTCAAGGCATTCCTTCCCTCTGTCAAAGGGAAGGTAGTGCAGGTGTTCAGAGACAACACCACCGCCATGTGGTATTGCAACAAACAGGGTGGGGTGGGGTCGTGGACCCTATGTCAGGAGGCTCTGCGCCTCTGGACATGGCTGGAACATCAGGGCATATTCCTGATGGTTCAACACCTGGCAGGTTCCCTGAACGCCAGAGCGGACGAACTCAGCCGCAGGTGCATGATGGATCACGAATGGCGTCTTCACTCGGAGGTGGCGCAAGGTCTCTTTCAGCAGTGCGGAGAGCCTTGTTTAGATCTGTTCGCCACCGAAGAGAACGCGCAATGTCAGCAGTTCTGCGCGTTGGAATTTCCAAGGCGGCACTCGCTCGGCGACGCTTTTCGTCGCGAGTGGAGTTGCGGTCTATTGTACGCCTTTCTGCCTATACCACTTCTACCCAGAGTGTTGAAGAAGAATCGGCGCGACCGGGCCCAAGTCATTCTTGTGGCTCCGGACTGGGCTCGAAGAGTTTGGTATCCCGAGCTACTCAGTATGAGCGTCGATCCCCCGATCCGTCTGCCTCTTCGGGAGGATCTTCTGTCGCAGCAGCAGGGGACGGTCCTCCACCCGAACCTGTCCAGTCTCCACCTGCTTGCGTGCAGATTGAGTGGCGGCAGTTGATTCCTTTCGACTTGCCTCCCGAAGTTTGTGATGTGATTCTGGCAGCCAGGCATCCCTCCACTAAGGTGGTATACGCCTGCAGGTGGAACAAGTTTGTGGCATGGTGCACAGCAAAGGCTGTGGATCCCCTTTCTGCCCCTCTTTCTGAGGTTCTTCTGTTCCTTCTTTCTCTGGCCCAACAGGGTTCTGCCCTGGGTACCATCAAGGGCTATCTTTGTGCAATCTCGGCCTTCCTCAGGCTTCCTGATCAGCCCTCCCTTTTCAAGTCCCCTGTTGTTAACAGATTTCTTAAAGGCATTACACACCTCTTTCCTTCTGTTCCGTTTGTGATGCCTCAGTGGGACTTGAACTTGGTTCTTACCTTCTAAATGTGCGCTCCCTTTGTGCCTCTACAAAACTGTCCTCTACGTCTTCTCACTCTGAAGACAGCCTTTCTTGTGGCCATCACCTCTGCTCGGCGGGTGAGTGAGCTCCAGGCTCTTTCATGCAAATCTCCCTTTCTGTCTGTTCATCCGGACAAGGTTGTTCTTAGGACGCGTCCGTCCTTCTTGCCAAAGGTGGTTACTGCCTTCCACATTGGGCAGACCATCACTTTGCCCACCTTCTTTCCGCCTCCGCATCCTTCTAGAGAGGAAGAGAGGCTCCACCATCTGGACCCAAAAAGTGCGCTTTCCTTTTACATCAACCGCACACATCAGTTCCGGGTGGATGACCAGCTCTTTGTTGGCTACGTGGGTGCCAAAAAAGGTCGGGCGGTACACAAAAGGACCATCTCCAGCTGGGTCACCTTGTGTATCAAAGCCTGCTATTCTTTGGCTAAGAAGGAACCTCTTGTTGGGCTGCGTGCCCATTCCACCAGGGCTACGGCTGCTACCACGGCTTTAGGCCGCGGTGTTCCGTTGCAGGATATATGTCAGGCAGCTACGTGGGCCTCGCTGCACACGTTTACCAAACATTACTGCCTTGACAGTCAGGTCCGGAGAGACGGCTTCTTTGGCCGTTCGGTTCTCCGAGACTTCCTTGTCTGATCTTTGTTCGCAGACCCACCACCGGGGTTGGTATTGCTGGGGTATCTATTCTAAGGTAAGGAATCTGTCACTAACGTGTCTCTTTCAGATGCACAAGTTACTAACTTGTGTAACAATATATCTGTAAGAGACATTAGTTAGTGACAGATTCCTTACCGCCCCACCCATCCTCCCCGTTCTGCGAACTGATTTCTAGGGTTAAGGACATCCCTTTCAGGGCCCTAGTATTTTTCAGACACCTATGTCAGCTTCTTGCATGGCTCTGCGTTCCTGTGGCGGAAAGTCGTGTACAGAACTGACGTCAGCGTGCAGGGGCGGCGTCTAAGTACTGCCCGCGACGTCATCCCGGCGGTCCCGACGACGGACGCAGAGCCGCACGACGCTGCCTACCGACGCGCAAGGGTACTGCTACGCAAAAACTTTCCGGATCCAGCCTGACGCCTGGGGATAATCTAAGGTAAGGAATCTGTCACTAACTACTGTCTCTTACAGATATATCGTTACACAAGTTAGTAACTTGTGCATTACCATTTTGGATACCTTTATCAAAGATAGAAGGTACTTTTTAGCCAGGATGTGTTTAAATACTCACCTGTGTATCTACGCTCCATGCAGGAGAAGTATAGCAGAATTGTTTCATAGGGGTTACTTGAATGATGAGAGGCAAGTTCAATATTATTTTAAAAGCATGTTGCTCTGAGAAACTTTTAAAGCGGATAATAAATCTTTACTTATTTTAATTAAATGCATTCCTTCCTTCATTCTGGCTTTGCTGAGTAAAAAGATAGAAGATTAAAATTAAACTCTGCATGAATTAGTATCCCCTAGATCTGGGGGAAATGCGCTTAAATACCTTGGGCCCGAAATGGGACTAAGAAAATATTTACAAGGTTTCTCTGTAATGACAAGGCTGGCTTTGTGTCCTTAGTTGTCACTTGAACCAAGGAAATAAACAAGAAATGCAAAGCTACAACGCTAGAGCGGTGTTTGATAGATGTAATTGCTTGAGGAAAATTAGTGTGGCACCCTATGTCTAAA
Source organism: Calotriton arnoldi (assembly GCA_963921515.1). Classification (NCBI taxonomy): domain Eukaryota; kingdom Metazoa; phylum Chordata; class Amphibia; order Caudata; family Salamandridae; genus Calotriton; species Calotriton arnoldi. Next base: position 397,628 of record CAWUFW010006834.1, read on the forward strand.
AACACAAATTATCTAAACTTTGAGATCAGAACCTATCACGAAAAGCAAACGCTGAATATTTGTGTTAAATCCACACTTCCAATGCACTGTCTGCTTAAAAAGATATTAAATGAAGGTCTTGACAGCAAAGCCTTACAATCTTTCGCTAAGAAGAGCCTGAAGCAGAAATTAGTTTCTTTGAATTCAAAGCATGGGAATTTTGTATTTAAAAACAGAAAAAGAATGATTTGGTGCAGGGAGGAAGGAATGATCACTTTAGTGTCAATAACTGCCTTAATGTAGCCCTTATTTACCACACCAGTGTTGGGTGGCATGGGCGGGGGTATCGATGAAGGTGGAGTCTGGGATGCTTCCACAAAGGGGGAATCCCTCTTTTTGCAACAGAAGTAAACTGGGTCTCATATCCAGACCACAACTGAAGTATTCCAAGGAAAATGCATTGTTGGGGTTGGTGTGAGAAATCTGTTTCCAAAATTAACTAGGATTTCTCTAGCTATGTTACTCTACACTTAGTAATTTTCATTGTGGCGCAGGCCAGCTTAATTAGTCAAAACTTGATAACTACTGACTGTAAACAAAGTTGCACCCAGAATCTAGGTCACCGAATTGGGTGGTCTGACTTAATGGGTTTTAAAGATTGTTTATTTACAACTCCCCTCAATGGGTGTGGTTACCCTTAGAGAGGCTAAACATCCTAATGCAAGGCAAGGTCGGACAGCAATGCCAACCTGGCTTGTAGTATGGTGCTTAATTAATATATTACACATTTAGAAGTCTCAGTAAATGGCATTCTGCAACATGTGTTAATTTCAGCAGGAAGAAGCTTGACACACCAATGAGAGCACACACTTAGTAGTCTTATCTGCATTATGAAAAATGTAGAATAGCCTCCATCCCGCTCCTGGGGAGCCAGCTTTCCTTAACCAACATCCCACCCCTGAGAAGCCTGGTGGTGCAGGCCTCAACCTCCAAAATGAATCCTGGCTTGTTCCCTTCCACTCCACGAGATAGGGAATCCGAGAGGCTGGATACCTTCTGGAAAAGAATGTTCTCTTCCACCAGCATTGCACTGCAGTTGGTGAACATCACGGGCCTCTGTGCCAAACTGTGGGCGACTCAGTTGCACAAGGGCTGCCTATGCTTTTGGAGGAGGTCCGAGCCATCCTAAATGAGGCTCTCGCTGATGACAGGGACGCAGCAAAGTTCACCATCATATGCAGGCTGGACAAGACACTCGCTGGGCAGGGCTATCACTTTGTCAGTGGCACTCTGCCTCCACGCCTGACTGAGATCAACTGACTTTTCAGTGGGATGTCCAGACAACCTTTATGGACACGCCCTTTGATGGCAGTCACCTGTTCGGTGACAATGCCGAATCAGTGTGTGAGTGGTTCAGGGAGAGTAGGGTCACTGCCTTGGCGTTTGGGCTCACCATGGCAAGAAACCAGCCGCACTCTTCCAATTGCTCCTTCTGTGGCTACGATAGAGGCTAGCAGCAGCGTCCTTGCTAGCAAAGCCAACAGACGTCCCAAGCCTTTTCATGGTTGTGTCTCCCACAAGTCCCCTGGGAATCAAGGCCGATTATTGACTCAGCCCTCTGCCCCCTCCACGCCTTGACAGTTGTATCCTCCCAACCTCTTTAGGGTGCCCTCACAACAACTCAAGCAGCCTGTTGGAGGCAGGATCAGGCACCATCTGCCCAAATGGCAAGCCTTAACCTCTGACAAGTGGGTGCTACAAATTGTCTGGCAGGTTTACGCCCTTCCACTCCTAGAAACCTAGCCACCCCTGCTACCGTCTTTAGATTTGCTGACTGAGGACCACCGCTCCATGGTGCGCCAGGAAGTGCAGCCTCCTTTAGTCAAAGGTACCATTGATAGGGTGCTGGCATCAGAAGTAGGTCGTGGTTACTATTCCTGCTACTTTTCAGTGCCAAAGAAGGACAGAGGCCTCCTCCCTATCCTAGATCTGCGTCCTCTCAATCCCTTCCTGAGGAAGGAGAAATTCAAGATGCTAACAATTGCTCAGATTCTGTCTGCGTTAATCCCTGGAGACTGGATTGTAGCATTGGACCTGCAGGTCGCCTATTTTCAGATCCCTGTCCTGCAGGCCCATCTGCATTACCTACGGTATAGTGGGCCTAGAGCATTTCTAGATCGCTATGCTCCCCTTCCATCAGGAGTTCACGAAGGTGATGGTTGCTGTAAATCAGCAGGGGTCAAAAATACCAGTCTTCTCCCTACCTCGATAACTGGCTGTCGAAGACAGGCTCACCACAGGCAGGCGTTACGCCTGCCAGACTGCGGCAAACCTGTATTCACTGGGGTTCACTGTCAACCTGCTAAAGTCACACCTCGCTCTTTCTCGGATGTTCTCTTTCATCGGAGCCATTCTGTGCACAATGTGATTCTGCGCCTACCCACCGGAGTGGAGATTACAGGACAGTTGGGCTATGATCCTGATGTTTCAGCCTCAGTCCAGGATCTCAGTGAGGAGGACTCTGAAACTGCTCAATCTGATGGCCTCCTGCAGCCTGCTAGTGAAACACGGCAGGTAGAACATGCAGGCTCTGCAGTGGCATCTGAATTCCCAGTGGGCACAGCACCAAGGAGACCTTAATGATCATGTCTTGATATCGGAGTAGACCTCAACAGATCGCCATTGGTGGTTGCTGAATTGAGATTGGGTCCGTAGCAGACTCCTCTCCCTTCCCCACCCAGAGCTTGGCAGTGGTGACCGATGCATCGCTTTGGGCTGGGATGGCCATCTGGCAGAGGTGACAATCAGAGGCTTCTGGTCTCTGGTGGAGAGACTGCTCCACATCAGTCTTCTGGCGCCGAGGCCGATTCGCTTGTCATTGAAAGCTTCCCTGCCCTCCATCAAAAGCAAGCTGGTCCAGTTGTTCATGGACAATACTACTGCCATGTGGTACTGCAACAAACATGGCGAAGTGGGGGGGGGGGTCATGAACCCTATGCCAGGAGGCTCTGTGCCTTTAGACATGGCTGGAATGTCAGGACATTTTCCTGGTCATGCAGCACATGCAGGGTTTCTATTTGCCAGGGCAGATGAACTCAGCTGTCGATGCTGCGCAGCCCACAAATGGCACCTGCATCCAGAGGTGGCTCAAGGTCCCGTTCAGAACTGGGGAGAACCTTACCTAGATCTATTCCTCACTACTGACAATGCGTAATGTCAGCACGTCTACGTACTTGAGTTTCCTAAGCGGTTGTCGCTCAAATATGCATTCCGATTGAACTGGAATATGGGACTCCTATCTGCCTTCCTGACAAAACCTCTCCTTCCCTTACTTCTGAAAAAGATCACAACTTACTGGGGTCCAGTCATCCTGGTGGCTCCAGATTGGGCGAGGAGAGTATGGTATCCAGAACTTTTGGGCATGGGCATCTGTCCTCCGATCAGGTACCAGGGGAGGGTCCTACACGCGAACATGCACACTCCACCTTCATGCTTGGCATTTGAGCGGTGACAGTTGAGGGTCGTCTACCTTCCTCCCTATGTCTGTGAGGTGATCTTGGCAGCCAGACGTCCAATCAACAAAAACTGTATACGCCTACTGTTGGCCCTCTTTCTGCACCCTTGTGTTGTTGTTTTTTTGTCCTTAGCTGGGCACGGCCTTGCTATTGGCAGAGTTAAGAGGTATCTTTCATCCATCTTTAGTTTTTTTGCTTGGCTGCCCTCTAAGACTTCTGACAATCAAGACAGTCTTCTTGTTGGTCAAATTGGCCAGGAGGGTCAGCAAGCTAGAGGAACTTTCTGTTCACACTCCATACACTAGCTTCCACGTCAGCCAAAACATCCCACTGCCGACTTTCTTTGCTCCGCTTCACCCCTCCAAGAAGGCAGAGAGACTCAACCATCTAACCCTAAAAGGGCACTGTCATTCTATATGGATCACACCAAAAACACTGGGTGGACGTTCAGCTCTTTGTAGGGTTCACTGGAACAAAGAAGGGGAAAGCAGTGGAGAAACAGACTATCTCCAAATGAATTGTACTCTTCATCAAGATCTGTTATGCCATAGCCAAAAAGCAACACCTGGCAGGTTTGCTGAATCCCAGGGCGGACGAACTCAGCTGTCGAAGCCTAGCAGATCACGAATGGTGTCTCCATCCCGAGGTGCACCAAGGTCTCTTTCAACAGTGTGGGGAGAGCCTTGGTTAGATCCGTTATCCTCTGCTGAGAAAGCAAAATGTCCACAGTTGTGCGCGCTGGATTTTCTAAGGTGGCTCTTGCTTGTAGACACATTTTTGTCTTGAGTGGAGCTCAGGCCTCCTTTCCGCCCATACCACTCCTGCCCAGAATTCTCAAGAAGATCAGGAATGACCAGGCCCAAGTCATCCTTGTGGCCCAAGACTGGGCACATAGAGTCTGGTATCCCGAGCTTCTTCAGCTGAGCATTGATCCTCCGATCAGGCTGCCTCTTCGTGAGGATCTTCTGTCACAGGAGCAGTGGAGGAACCTCCACCTGAACTGGTTGACTCTACGCCTTCTTGCATGGAGATTGGGCAGCGGCAGTTGACAGCATTCGACCTTCCTCCTGAAGTCTGTAATATTAATTTGGCAGCCAGACGTCCCTCTACCAAGTCTGTGTACGACTGCCGGTGGAACAAGTTTGTATACTATTGTACTGAAAGGTCTATTGACCCTCTTTCTGCTTGCCTATCTGACATTTTACTTTTTATTTCGACCCTTGCCCAGCAGGGCTCTGCTCTGGGCACTCTCAAGGGGTACCTTTCAGCCCTGTCTGCCTTTCTATGGGTGCCAGACCAACCCTCTTTGTTTAAATCTCCCATTGTAAATAGATTTCTCAAAAGCCTTGTTATATGTGTTTCTGCCTTCTCCTTTCATCATGCCTCAGTGGGACCTTGATTTGGTTCTCACCTTTCTAATGTGCACAATTGCCCCCTCCTGCTGCTTACTAGCAAAACAGTCTTTTTAGTGACAATCACATCTGTCAGGTGGGTGAGCGAATTGCAGGCTCGGTCATCCAAGTCTCCTTACCTGACCATGTTCCCCGATAAGCTGGTGCTTTGCAATGGGGCCTCTTTCTTACCAAAAGTGGTGACACCCTTCCAATTGGGGCAATCGATCACCTTGACCACTTTCTACATTCCTCCGCATGCCTCTAAAGAAGAGGAGCGACTCCACCACCTGGACCCAAAGAGTGTTGTCTTTCTACCTTGACCGCACTAAAGAATTCTGGATGAACGACCAACTTTTCATGGGGTATGTGGGAGCTAATAAAGGTTGTTTGTGGTGCAGAAGAGGACTCCCTCAAGATAGGTCGTCCAATGCATCAAGGGTTGCTACGCCCTGGTGAAAAAGCAGCCTCCTGAGGGCTTAAGAGCTCATTCTACCGGAGCGAAAGCTGCTACCACGGCTTTGTAACGTGAAGTTCAAGTCCTTGACATTTGTCAGACAGCAAAGTGGGCATCCCTGCACACATTTACCAAGCACTACTGCCTGTGCAGTCAAGTCTTCAGGGATGGCCATTTTGGCTGCTCTGTCCTACAGGAATTCCTGGTCTAAACTTGTCCATAGTTCCTCCTCCGGGGATGGTATTGCTTGGGTATCTATTCAAAGGTAAGTAATCTGCGGCTAGGGGTCTCCAGCAGATGGACAAGTTACTAACCTTCGGTAACGCTTTATCTGGTAGAGACCTGATCTAGCTGCAGATTCCTTACCGACCCGCCCATCCTCCCCGTACTGCGGACAGGTTTTTAGGGTCAGGGCTGAACTGTTTGACGGCCCTAGTTGTTCAAAACACACCAATGTCAGTGCACTTCATGGCTCCGCGCTTCTGGGGTGGAAAGTCGTTAAAAGTAACTGACGTCATTGTGCAGAGGTGGTGCCTATATAGGCAATGCGGACGTCACTAGGGTGCCGACGACGTCATGCGGAGCCGATCAACGCCACATACTGGCACGCAGGTGTATTGCTCGAAGAAAAATCTTCCTGATGCATTCTGACCCATGAGATATTTATAGGTAAGGAATCTGCGGCTAGATCATGTCTCTATCAGATAAGGCGTTACCGAAGGTAAGTAACTTGTCTGTTGTAATGGGTGCTTTATCTGTTTGGTCCTCCAGGACTTCTTGCTCTGAGTCAGTTTGCAAGGTCACCTCCGGGAAAGTATTGCTTTAGTATTGATTCTAAGGTAAGCAAACTGCGGCCATAATTCTCTTTCAGATGAACAAGTTACTAATCTTCTGTAATGCCTTATCTAGTAAAGACTCTATCCAGCTGCATAATTCTGTCTTATGTAGTGAGAGCTGCAGATTCCTTACCAACCCTCCTATCCTCCTCGTTCTCCGAACTGGGCTATTCCACCTAAAAAGGTGTGTACACTGATTAAAAAAGCTTCTGACATGGCTCCTTACTTCTGACGTGGAAATAGTCACCAAAGAAACTGATGTTGTGGTGCTGTAGTGGTGCCTATGTAGGCACTGCATACAATGCTGATGCAGAGCCTTTCAACACCACCTTTCCACAGGCAGAGGTACTGCTTAAGATTTTCCAGATCCAGTCTGACATCTGGTGGATATACTAGGGTAAGGAATCTGCGGTTAAATAGAGCCTCTTCCAGATGAGGCGTTACTGACAGTAAATCATTTGTTTGATTTTTCCGAGTAGTCTGCCATGACCAATGTGGTATCAAAATTTATTCTTTGTAAAGTAAATGTCAGCCCCTTTTGAACCAATGTACAAATGTCTTAATTTAGCAGCTGACCCGTAAAGCTGCTGTTTTAGTTGCATAACATTATTAGGGTGTGTAAGAAAATTGCAGCCTTTGTCAGTTGAAGAATCTATCACACTGCACATAAAAACAGAATAGTTCTGAGGTCAAACGTCTTTGGCACATTTGCTACATACCTATCTCTCATGCCAGTCCTACAATAATTCAAAAAGAAAAGATCTTACAATTGTGCTTTCACCGGTCTTGCTCCAAGAATTTGGAAGGCTCTGCCTCTGCCTCCCGAGATCAGATCCAATCCTTCCACTGCATCTTTCAAGGAACATGTCAATCGGCTATTCTTGAGTGAACATTAACAGCATCAACTTGTTCTCATGCTTTGTCTACAAATTTGATTCTTATTGTACACCGTTGTTGCGATTTATTGTATGCTTGTCTGTTAACCCCAACCCCTGACCTGGATTGTTTCCCCCCTTTGTTTCACAGTGTATGGACTTAACTACACTTTTTGTACCATTGTGTGTGGTTTTATTCGAGCTTTCGCCACATCTGTACAGCGCTCTGATACCCGTAAGGGTCTTGTTCGCGCTTTATAAAACTTTTCAAATAAATAAATAAATAAAATAATTGAATTGCAAACTGAGATCATTATATATATATATATATATATATATATATATAATAAAGTATAAATAACCTACTGGCGGTTGTCAGTAGGTAGTAATGGGTAGGACCATGTTTCCATAGGAAAAGCGTTTTTTGACTTTCCTAAATCTTTGGCGCCATTTGACGAATCGTCACAAGTTGTTTTTTAAAAAGGTGCCCCAGTGATGTGATTTTAGTTGTGCATGGAAAGTTTCGGTGTGATCTGTGAAGTGGGGGCCGAGAAAAAGGAGGGGATCAAAATAAGTGCATTTCCCAATGTTTATTCCCATAGGAATTTTAGACATGACTACAGCCTGAACCACTGGATGGAATTACACCAAATTTGGCAGAGATGGACCTCTTGGTCCAGAAAGCGCCCTTTTTGTTATTTGGTGTAAATCTGTTAAGTATTTTCCAAGATATTAAAAGAAAATCACATTTTTATATATAGGGACGCGAAGGCTCCGCGAACCGTACCAATCTGGTGCTTATATTTGATTGTCTGCCAACACTTCAACCAGGAAGTCAGCCGAGTCTCAGAAAAAACGTTTAAAAAAAGAAAATGGGGCAGGGTAGGAATACCCTGACCCTCTAGCCATGATCCTGTGGTTGCAGAGGGATCCCACCAGGGCAAAAAAGCACTTCTTTAAAAACTTTTTGTAGAGAAATTGCTTGATTTTAATAAAGCCCCCAGCTGGGCCAGGTCCCGAGGGCATGCCTAGTTTTTAAATTTAATGGAGGGGGACCACATGGAATTTCACACCCCAGTCTCTGGAAATACCCTTCGCGGGCCCACGCTTCTGTTGAGGCCTTGAGCCCATCGGCAGTTACAAACGAAGACTACCTGTCTCGTTTCATAAAAGATTTCACTGGATATCTATCCTAGAGGAAAGCTTATCCCTGGTGTCTCTACTGTGGCGTTAGTTATTGATACACCCGATAGATTTCGTCCAATCGTTTGACGTCATCTTCCATGATCGTATATTTACACAAACCATATATCCTGGTTTACCATCTTGGTGATAAGATTTTGCTCTTCCTGGAATTTTTAGATGTTCTCCAGTGAATTGCCTAGAAGCGCACATACTTAGACCTGCTTGGTAAGGTCCCGGCATTAATTTTCAATGTGGTTTTCCTGATGAAGGCGCCATGCTCGCCAAAACGCGCTTCGATACTTTGAAGAACCAACATTGCATCATTTTGATCAATTATTACTTTGTCCTTTCTCATTAATTCTATCGCTCTCATATTGTCTGTGATCTGTCTGCAAAGTTTGAGATGTTTCATCATTTTGTGTGATTATCTAGATCTTTCGGTGGGAAATAATATCAAGGCACAGTTTATCGTGACATAACTTTCAAATATATTATATTTTCTTTTCTCTGTTATTGTGTTTTAATGTTCTGTCATTCTATACATGTCTATTGTGTATTGATATTGTATCTCATGAATTTTTGTACTTCGTAGTCATTTTAACTAGAGTTTTGTACTAATAAAATTGACTGTTTATATATCAATAGTGGTACATTGAGTATTAGTGTTATTAGTGTAGAATGATGGTCTTATATCTCTGATGACCAACTGAAATTGAACGATCGTATTTTCCCTGTCCTAGGAACGTTTATTAGTTACAGGGGGTCCTAGTCTTTACATTATATGATATATATATATATATATATTTCATGTCCTGGGACCATCACCTCCTCGGGGCTATAAAGACAATTAGGGGGGCTTTGCGGATCCCCCCACCCGGGCACCCCCACCGCACTGGGGATTTTATAAATAAGGAGGGAGGTTGCATGGACCCTCCTCCTAGCTCTTTAGAAGCCCCGGGTACCACCACCTCCCTGAACAAAGGAGGCCCCGGAGCCGTATATGGTTTGGGGACCGCCACCCCCCCTGGGCTGGCTCCTGTAATCTCCTGTGGTGCCCACCCTCTGGAGATAGCTGTTTGCTTTTGCTTAGTGGGAGCTGACGGCACTGTATAAGTGCTCCTACTTGCTGGAAGAGGAGCTTATATCTCTTTTCCTGCTCGCAGACATGCGGGCAGGAAATGAGATGAAAGTATTGCTCTCGCATGCAAGGAGCCGCATTTCCAGCAGCTTCCTGTGTGCGAGAGCAATGCCGGCTCCCGCAGGAGACGGAGAGCCGACTGGGACCGCAGAGGCCTGGAGTCTCTCACTGTGGTCCCCAACATGCAGACTGGATGCCCTTGGTGGGACCAGGGCACACAGTGAGATGTGGCCGGACCCCAGGGAATGGGGTCCCCGGGGGCCAAAATCGTCCTGGGGAGAGGGGGCGTGGCCCCCTCTTCCCGATGTCTTTAGTAGTATGCAAAGGTGTTCCCCTTTTCCCACGTTGATGGACAGCTTAGCAAGAGGCCCCGCGAGTGCGTTTCCAGATGATTTTGGTGACCGTCTATTGATGCAGAGGAATACAAGGACATCTCCACCAAACAAAGAAGCACTTACTTCATTTAGTTAAGGGGAAGTGCCCCTGTTTTGGTGTAGATTCACGTCATTGTAGGCTCGTCTTCTCTTGATGAGGGTAGACGTTATCACAAATTTATGGATGAAGACACTTGAGGACCAATCACATTTCCGAAATTACATGCACACAAGGTCACTGGAGACATTATCCCATGTTGTTTTACGCAGCTGTAGCGCATAATATGCACTAGACATTTTCGCAACAAGGTAGTGCTTACAGGGCCTTAGCCACAGGGTGCCGAGCAGGGCTGGGCCAGCCTACAATAGTGCCTGGATCCCCCTAAATCAGAGTTCCGAGTCTTGCTTAAAGATCCTCCCAGAGATTTCGTATGTTGTGTTTTTTTAATTCGGAAGATGAGTTTTTAACTATTAAATTACACCGTGGGTTGCTTTGCTGGGGCTCTCTCTAGTGTGTACCGAATAGCTTCTGTGGAGGTGCATGGCATATGCCTTAAGATTTGCCTCTGCGTGGTACTGTCTGCACATGGTGCAGCCCATGCTTACAGTCTGACGTCCAGTAGGCGCGGTACCGAGGTGCTTTGCAGCCGCTTTCTCCAGCCACTTCCCCACACTACATAGACCACCGCTTTTCTGAACTTTGCCCACAGCAGTACAGTGGTCGTAGGTTGCATCACTGGTCTGGCGCTGTCCAGGCCACTTCTAGCCACTGACTGTGCCAGAATCAATACAGGCCTGTGACATAAATAAAAGCAACAGGTAAGAGTGCAGCCGTGACTTCTGTGTGACTGTTCATGTGCCAGTATTACGACCACAAATGTGGACAACAGTCTGAGTATTTTGTATATGTGCGATTTTTACTGTGCAGTGCCTAATCTATGGAGTCCCTGGAGAGCAGCGGCGTTGGTCACTGAAAAGAAGGATAAATGGTAAAAGATTGAGGAAGCAGGTGTGAGGAAGGAGAAAAAGAAAAGAGAGAAATTCAGCAAATAACATACGGCATAAGGATCAGAAAGAAAGGAGGAAAGAGTGGTAGGAGAGGATAACAGAAAAGCAGGGGTGAGGGAGACAGCATATGAAATTAAGAGGAAAGAAGAAGAAACAAGGGCAAAAGAGCAGAGACTGGAAGAAGGGCGGGATGGGGGGAGGGCAAGGAGAAATAAGAGCGAGTGAGTGAAAGGTGTGAACAGCAGGAGAAATTAAAGAAGGCAAGGAGTGTAGAGACTGGGCTACTGCCTCTGGTTCATGTTTCTAAAATTGTCCAGCAGGCTTGGGGCAGAGTCGGTGAAAGGTTAGTCTCTGCTTGATACATGCACATCCTTCCATGGCCCACCTGCCTTTAAGGATCACGGGTGTGCAAAATTTGAGTAATTTGCTTTAATGTACTTGTGCAAAATGTAAGCAGAATTACGAGAAATTAGGGATAATTATGCAAAGTGTAAAACAAGCATTTTGTGCTACACAATAGTCCAGAAAACAAAAACACCATCAACAGCAGCCACTCAATCTCTCTCATGTGTTTTCCATATGCATGGGACATGTCCTGGTAGGAGTCTAGACAAGTGGAGGTGTCAGGAAGGTTTGTGAAAGCAGATGTGATTATTGAGGTATGCTGGGATAGTGTTATGTACTGCATTGACCACAAAGCCACTCAGACACTCTCACAGACCCACTCACTGACCTACACAGCTACTTACTCAGACACTCTTAAAGGTGACCGGTTACAGTTGGGATTACAAATTAAAAAAACCTTAGAAATTCACTAAAAAAACAAAGGTTACAGAGACGTTATAGTTAGGCTCAAATTTCACTTGTACAAAACCAGTGAAATTCAGCAGTTCTAGTTACCTGAGCTTACTATAACTTATGCCCCCGCAGTGCACTGCTTATGACCTCACATATAACATCACTCATGACATGGTCAGTGATATCACTCATGACATCTCAAATGACAGTGAAATTTGAGCCTAACTATAATGTCCCTGTAACTTTTGGTTTTATCATTGATTTTTTAAATTCTATTTTCTAACTATAACGTCCCTGTAACCTTTGGTTTTTTTTCAGTTTGTGTGTGTGTGTGTGAGCATGTATGTATGTATGTGTATATATATATATATATATATATATATATATATATATATATATAATATATATGTGTGTGTGTATGACCCGTGAGCAAGGATTGGAATACGCCGAAACTCATTGGGTATATCAGCATCTAAGTGAATAAAATGGTTATGAAGCACATCAGAGTTTAATCATCTTTCTGCTGGTGGCAAGTGTGTGTTCCGAGCACTGTATAGATACTGAAAAGTTAAAGTAATGTTATAGTTTGGTAGAATGTTCAGTAACAACATAACATTTTAAACTCTTAAGAGCTAGAGAAATGCACCAGTTGTAGTTATCTTAAGTAACTTGTGTCTTATAGTAACTACAACTCGCATGTTGCAAGAGACGTCATTGCTCACACCCGTAGGGTGCAGCTGCATTTATGCTGCTCCTTCCGGGCGGGAACAATATGTGTTATGTTTCCCTGCTCTCATCAATGCGGGCAGGGAAGCAGATCACAGGTCTTCTCTCAGCCTGCGTGAGCTTTTTTAAAGCTCATGCTGGCTGGGATAGGACTTAGTGTTTGCTCCCGTTTGGCGAGAGATTTGAAAGTGCTTCTGCCAGATGGGAGCAAACACATGCTTCCCTGCCCACGCCAATACAGTAGGGAACTACTGTGTTCCAGAGATAGGCTCCCCGGGACACAAAGTGAGCCGGCCCCGTAGATGAGGTCCCCGGGGGCCTTTAAAGGCTCAGGGAGGTAGGGGCCATGCAGCCCTCCCTCCCTTTTGTTAAAAATGACTGGCCCTTTCCCAGGACTTTTTTAATACTCGGCGAGGGGGAAGCCTGCGCCCCCTCCCCTAAATAATTAAATTGAGCCCCGGGGGATGGGGTCCTTAGGGCCAAAAACATCCCTGGGTGGGGGGGCATGCACTGCCCCTCCCATTTATTAAAATGGCGGCCTCGGGGGATGGGGTCCCTGTGTCCTTAGGCTCAGGGAGGGGGGGGCCATGCGCCCCTTTCAACCCAAAAAAACCATTCCCCCCACCCCGGGCCCTTTTAATACAAGTGTTCGGCCTGCGCTCCGGTTTATTTTAAACATTTTGCTGCAGATTTGTGGATCTTCCCCAAATTTGTGGCAAAAAATATATTTTTGCCCACAGGCTCCACCACCAGGTCAAAGAGTGTTAGGGTATCCCTACCCTGCCCCTCTGTCTCTTTTTTTGTGCCTTTTTTTTTAGGACTCAGGATTGAGTTGCAGGTCCTAAGATGGCTGCCACCACTTCCTAGTTGAGGTGGTGAAAGCCATTCAGATCTAAACAGGAGATATGTCAGATCTGCAAAGGCCAGTGCTTAATTTGAGCCGGTGCTTTCCGGTGCTCAGCACCGGTACTTAATTGGTTTCCGGTGCTCAGCACCGGCACCTCAACCATACTTAGAACAGTCTACCACATGGTGGCGCTGCTCATCTAATTTAGAGATGAGCAGAACAACGGTTGTTTAGAAATACAATATACATTGAAATTGCTCATACCTGCCTCCCCAGCCATTCCTTTAGTTTTGGGGACCTGAAATAATCTGAACTGTCGCATTTATATGCTAGAGAGATGGTTAGTAGTTGTTTACACTGAAATCTAGCTTTCTGCCAAATTTGGTGTAAATCTGTTCAGCGGTTTGGGCTGTAGCAGTGGGTAAAGTTCCTATGGAAAAATAAATGGGGAAAACGTGTTTTGGGACCCTCCCTTTTCTCGGCTTTTGCTTGACGAATCACCCCAAAACTTTTCATGCACAAATTACTCAAAAAGTGGGGATTCGTCAGACAGTGCCAAAGTTATTAGCAACACAAAAAAAACATTTCCCATGTAAACACGATATATATATATCCGAGTTTCCACATGACCTCCTGCACTTCCTTTCGGCGAGAAGAGAGCAACGAACTCCAGTGGGTATCATGCAAAATTTCTTTATCTGAAAGAGACACGTTAGTGACAGATTCCTCACCTTAGAATATCCCCAGGCGTCAGGCTGGATCCGGAAAGTTTTTGCGTAGCAGTACCCTTGCGCGTCGGTAGGCGGCGTCGTGCGTCTCCGCGTCCGTCGTCGGCATCGGGATCGCCGGGATGACGTCGCAGGCAGTACTTAGAAGCCGCCCCTGCGCGCTGACGTCAGTTCTTTCTTTTTCCGCGCCAGTAAGCGCAGATCCGGGAAGAGCAGTGCCCTAGTCATTTTTTGACTAAGTTTTTTGGTGATTTTTCACTGTTTTCTCGAAGTCTCTCGACTCCAAAGGTGTCGGTAGGGATGCCCGGCTTCAAGCCATGCGACGCCTGTGGTCGAATGATGTCGATCACAGACCCGCATTAGGATTGTCTCTACTGCCTCGGCCGCGACCACGACACGAAGTCGTGCTCGGACTGCCGGGCCTTGCATCCGAAGGCTTTGCGAGAGCGGTCTCGAAAGCTCCTCGAGGTCTGGCAGTCGGCTCCGCGCCACGCCAAGCCCCGGTCACGTGAGGGATCGAGGGGCCGGTCGCGGAGTCCTCAGCGGTCGTCAGGGTCCAAGTCTTCGCACTCCTCCGGTAAGTCGAAGCATAAGAAGTCGAAGAAGCGTCATCGCTCGACGACTTCCCCTCGCCGGTCTCGCGACTCGGCTGAGAGCCCTGTCGGCACCGTCCCCGCGGCTTCGGGAGTGCCTGTGGAGTCGCCACCGCATTACCCGTCCTTCCCGGGTTCGGGGGCGACTCCGGCCGAGATACAGGAGTTCCTGTCTGCCATGGCCCGCCTCTTCGGGCCTCAAGGTCCCCCTGGTGCGCCTTCGGGCCCCGCAGGCCCTGATGGGGTTTCCCCGGTGCCGCCGGCGACTCCGGTCCCGGCGCCGCCTGTCACACCAGCCTCGGTCCCGGCCCCGGCCTCGACCCCGGCTCCGGTGCTGCCACAACCCCGATCGACGCCGGTTGACCTGACGACACCTCCACCGGCGCCGATCTCTCCGGTGCCGTTCCCGACGCCGCCCGGGGCTCCGGGCGGCGTCGTTCCCCGGTTCTCTCCAGATCCGGACATGGCGCCGGACCGGCGTCGCTCGACGCCGGCTCCGACGCCGCTGGGGCCTTGGGTCCCACATGTCCCTCCTCCTTATTTTGAACCAGAATTGGAGGACTCAGAGGACTGGGAGGGGTCTGATGACCCTCTCACACAGCAATGTGAGTTTGATCAGGACTGGGCTGAGGAGCTTGGGGATGCCAGTGGTCTGGACACCTCCCCTGATTCTGGCATGCTGTCTCCTCCTTCCGTGGCAACGGAGGAGGGAGCAAACTTTGCAACAGTGTTGCGTAGAGCAGCTGGGGCCTTACACCTCCAGTTGCCTACAGTGGCTGTCAGGACTAACATCCTGACGGAAGTGCTTCAGCCGGCGGCTACCTCCTCGGAGCCACTGCTGCCGTTTAACGAGGCGCTTTCAGACGTTCTTTTGGGCACCTGGTCCAAGCCCACCACAGGGGCTCCTGTGGATAGGAACGTGGCCCGACGCCATCGCCCGGCGACCCCCTGTTCCTCTCCCAACACCCCACCCCTGAGAGCTTGGTGGTCCAAAGCGCCTTCCCTACCGCTCCCCCGGATAGGGAATCCAAACGCCTGGATCAATTTGGGAAGAAGGTCTTTTCTTCCTCCAGTGCTGGCTTGCGGTCCGTCAACACCACTTGCCTCTTGTGCCGATATTCCCACTCCTTGTGGGACTCGGTGGCGCAAGTTCTGCCCCAGTGTCCTGAGGAGGTCCAGACACTGCTTTCCCGCACCATTGCGGAGGGAAGAGATGCGGCAAAGTACACCATCAGATGTGGCCTTGATACCGCCGACTCGCTAGGCAGATCGCTTGCGACGACAGTGGCGCTGCGCCGTCACGCCTGGCTGAGAACCACTGGTTTCTCGGGCGATGTCCAAAACACTCTTATGGACATGCCCTTTGATGGGATCGGTCTTTTTGGGAACAAGGCAGACCATGCGCTGGAGCGCTTTAAGGACTCGCGGGCTACGGCCAAGTCCCTGGGCCTTTCTGCTGTACGCCCTCCGCAGCCGTCTGCTTTTCGCCCCTTTCGTGGCCACGGAAGGGGTGCCCAGTCACGTCCGCTGCCCAGCCACTGGCCCGCGCAGCAACCGTCTTCGCGTGGCCGAGGACGTGGCTCCCGCCGTGGCGGGTCAGGCAACCAGCGTGCGGGTCAGGCCACCAACCCCGTCCGCGGCCTCCAAGCCCTCCTAGTCCTTCTTTTCAGGTGCACAGCACGCCAGTAGGGGGCAGGGTCCGCCATCACCTTCACCACTGGCATGCCATCACCTCGGACAAGTGGGTCTTGGACATTGTCCGAAGGGCTACTCCCTCCCCTTCGAGACTATCCCCCAGCCATGCCACCTCAATTCCACCGCATGTCAGGGGATCACTTGGTGCTTCTTCAGAAGGAAGTTGCGGCCCTCTTGGCCAAGGGGGCCATCGAGCGCGTTCCGACCCCAGAAGTAGGACGTGGTTGCTACTCCCACTACTTTCTGGTGCCCAAAAGGACAAGGAGGACATGCGTCCCTATCTTGGACCTCCGGAACGTCAATCGCTTCCTCCGGAAGGAGAAGTTCAAGATGCTCACCTTAGCTCAGGTCTTGACTGCCCTGGAGACTGGATGGTAGCGTTGGACTTGCAGGACGCATATTTCCACATCCCCGTCCTGCCGGCCCACCGGCGTTACCTGCGGTTCACGGTAGGCCTCGAGCATTTTCAGTTCACTGTGCTCCCTTTCGGCCTTACCAGCGCCCCTCGGGTGTTCACGAAAGTGATGGCGGTGGTCGCAGCTCATCTGCGCCGGGCAGGGGTTTCAGTCTTCCCCTAACTCGACGACTGGCTGCTGAAGGCGGGCTCGTCCCAGGCAGTCGTCTCCCACCTCCAGACTACGGCCGAACTCCTGCACTCGCTGGGGTTCTCCATCAATGTGCCGAAGTCGCACCTGACTCCTTCTCCACAGCTCCTTTTCATCGGAGCAGTTCTGGACACGACGCAGTTTCAGGTCTATCCTCCCGAACGGCGAGTCCGGGATATTCAGGCTATGATTCCGATCTTTCGGCCTCTATCCTGGGTTTCGGTGCGGATGACCCTGAGGCTGCTGGACCTCATGGCCTCCTGCATCCTGCTGGTCGATCATGCCAGATGGCATATGCGGGCTCTGCAGTGGGACCTGAAGTTCCAGTGGGCGCAGCACCAGGGCAACCTGTCCGATCACGTCCAGATCTCGGAGGGGGCTGCAAAACAGTTGCAGTGGTGGCTCTCGAACCGGCAATGGGTCATGGGCAGATCCCTCTCCCTTCCCCAGCCAGAGCACACAGTTGTGACGGACGCGTCCCTTCTGGGATGGGGCGGTCACATGGGAGAGGCGGAGATCAGAGGCCTCTAGTCTCCGGCGGAGTCCCGGCTCCATATCAACCTTCTGGAGCTCCGGGCGATCCGACTTGCACTCAAGGCATTCCTTCCCTCTGTCAAAGGGAAGGTAGTGCAGGTGTTCAGACAACACCACCGCCATGTGGTACTGCAACAAACAGGGCGGGGTGGGGTTGTGGACCCTATGTCAGGAGGCTCTGCGGCTCTGGACATGGCTGGAACATCAGGGCATATTCCTGATGGTTCAACACCTGGCAGGTTCCCTGAACGCCAGGGCGGACGAACTCAGCCGCAGGTGCATGATGGATCACGAATGGCGTCTTCACTCGGAGGTGGCACAAGGTCTCTTTCAGCAGTGGGGAGAGCCTTGGTTAGATCTGTTCGCCACCGAAGAGAACGCGCAATGTCAGCAGTTCTGCGCATTGGAATTGCCAAGGCGGCACTCGCTCAGCGACGCTTTTCGTCGCGAGTGGAGTTGCGGTCTGTTGTACGCCTTTCCGCCTATACCACTTCTACCCAGAGTGTTGAAGAAGATTCGGCGCGACCAGGCCCAAGTCATTCTTGTGGCTCCGGACTGGGCTCGAAGAGTTTGGTATCCTGAGCTACTCAGTATGAGCGTCGATCCCCCGATCCGTCTGCCTCTTCGGGAGGATCTTCTGTCGCAGCAGCAGGGGACGGTCCTTCACCTGAACCTGTACAGTCTACACCTGCTTGCGTGGAGATTGAGCGGCGGCAGTTGATTCCTTTCGACTTGCCTCCCGAAGTTTGTGATGTGATTCTGGCAGCCAGGCATCCCTCCACTAAGGTGGTATACGCCTGCAGGTGGAACAAGTTTGTGGCATGGTGCACAGCAAAGGCTGTGAATCCCCTTTCTGCCCCTCTTTCTGAGGTTCTTCTGTTCCTTCTTTCTCTGGCCCAACAGGGTTCTGCCCTGGGTACCATCAAGGGCTATCTTTGTGCAATCTTGGCATTTCTCAGGCTTCCTGATCAGCCCTCTCTTTTTAAGTCCCCTGTTGTTAACCGGTTTCTTAAAGGCATTACACACCTCTTCCCTCCTGTCCCGTTTGTAATGCCTCAGTGGGACTTGAACTTGGTTCTTACCTTTTTAATGTGCGCTTCCTTTGAGCCTCTGCATAACTGCCCTCTTCGTCTTCTTACTCTGAAGACAGCCTTTCTGGTGGCCATCACCTCTGCTCGGCGGGTGAGTGAGCACCAGGCTCTTTCATGCAAACCCCCCTTTCTGTCTGTTCATCCAGACAAGGTTGTTCTTAGGACGCATCCGTCCTTCTTGCCAAAGGTGGTTACTGCCTTCCACATTGGGCAGACCATCACTTTGCCCACCTTCTTTCCGCCTCCGCATCCTTCCAGAGAGGAAGAGAGGCTCCACCGTCTGGACCCCAAACGTGCGCTTTCCTTTTACATCAATCGCACACAACAGTTCCGGGTGGATGACCAGCTCTTTGTTGGCTACGTGGGCGCCAAGAAAGGTCGGGCGGTATACAAGAGGACCATCTCCCGCTGGGTCACCTTGTGTATCAAAGCCTGCTATTCTTTGGCTAAGAAGGAGCCTCCTGTTGGGCTGCGTGCCCATTCCACCAGGGCAACGGCTGCCACCACAGCTTTAGGCCGCGGTGTTCTGTTACAGGATATATGTCAGGCAGCTACGTGGGCCTCGCTGCACACGTTTACCAAGCATTACTGCCTTGACAGCCAGGTCCGGAGGGACGGCTTCTTTGGCCGATCTGTCCTCCGGGACTTCCTTGTCTGAATCTGTTCGCAGACCCACCACCGGGGTTGGTATTGCTGGGGTATCTATTCTAAGGTGAGGAATCTGTCACTAACGTGTCTCTTTCAGATGCACAAGTTACTAACTTGTGTAACGATATATCTGTAAGAGACAGTAGTTAGTGACAGATTCCTTACCGCCCCACCCATCCTCCCCGTTCTGCGAACTGATTTCTAGGGTTAAGGACATCCTTTTCAGGGCCCTAGTATTTTTCAGACACCTATGTCAGCTTCTTGCATGGCTCTGCGTTCCTGGCGCGGAAAGTCGTGTACAGAACTGACGTCAGCGCGCAGGGGCGGCGTCTAAGTACTGCCCGCGACGTCATCCCGGCGATCCCGACGCTGACGACGGACGCGGAGCCGCACGACGCCGCCTACCGACGCGCAAGGGTACTGCTACGCAAAAACTTTCCGGATCCAGCCTGACGCCTGGGTATATTCTAAGGTGAGGAATCTGTCACTAACTACTGTCTCTTACAGATATATCGTTACACAAGTTAGTAACTTGTGCATTTGGTCACAGGTTTCAAAATCTGACGCGTTTCGGTCAACAAGTGACCTTGATCACAAATGGAAACGCTATACGGCTTATCTTATATTGCACACCCCCCTGTGTCACATGATCAACACCATAGAAGAAATACTTCATCTTTTACTTCTCCCAGTGATAGTCTATTTTTCGGAGCGCTCGTAATGATATTTATGTTTTTCTTTTTCTCGTATTATCTCATTTTACGACCACATTGTTATTACAACAAATCTAAAGATAGCTTTTTAAAGGCAATAGATATGTATAACTTAATATATATAAATAAATAATTAAATACATAGATTTTGTATATACACACATTGAAACATTTACATCCTCCATATAAAAAGATGTTGTTCCTATGCACATGAAATATATATTGCTTCTTTAGTGAACCCCATTGATGTCATGTCAACACATGCTTATATGACCGCATGAATGCTAAAATGGGTATTAATTATCAACAACCTTAAAATTGCTACAAAAACATCCTATCGTAAATTGAAGCGCCTGTTTTTCTCTTGTTTTTTGTATTATAAAAGTATAATGATTATAAAGTGCTTTTGTGCCTAGCAGCTCCAAAGTAAGTGCTTAAGTGCATAAAAAGTGCTATGTGCATACTAGTGCAACTATGATGTTCGAGGCATATGAGCTGCAGATTGTACACTGTGCATAGATCGCCATCTGGTGTTGGGCTCGGATGCTTGCACTTTGTTGTTGTCTTGGAAGAGTCTTTTGTAGTCACGAGATAGGTGACTCCTCCCTTGGACGATAGTGCGCATGGGCATCGACTCCATCCTCAGATTGTTTTTTTCCGCCATCGGGTTCGGATGTAACTTTTGCGCTCCGGTTCGGTACTTTATTTTCCAAACCCTTTCGACGCGCAAACTATCTACAACTCGACGGTATTGTTTTCGATCGCGTGATCTTCGACGCGCATCTCCCCTACTCGATTCCAGTCGTCGACGCGGGCCGTTGGGCCTATCGACGCCGTTTGGGCCTACAGCTCATGGAAAGGACTCCATTTAAAAAATGCCCCCAGGGTGGAGCGAAATTCCCACACAGTGACCATCACAAGGTCTGTAACCTGTGTCTCTCGCCCGAACACGACGAGAACAATTGCCAGGCCTGCGCCTCTTTTCGATCTAAGAAAACCATCCGTGATCGCCGGGCCCGATGACACATCATGGCGCAGAGAACAGCTCCGGCACCAGTGGACATCTTCGATGAAGGCCCCGATGTTCCGGAGGACGATTCTGAAGACCTGCAAATCGTGTCCGAAGCAGACGACTCCGACTCAGACGACCACATCACTCCTGGTCAACGAGTGAGTACAACTGCCCCTACCCCAACTCCACCCGAAAAAACCAAGGCCCTGGTCAAGACTTCGCCTGCTGGCCCCAGTCGCGACCAAAAACAAGCTTCAGAAGCCCCGCCCTCGGGCTCGGCTCCGAAGATAAAGGACAAGCCTTCCGGTAGCTCGGAACCGAGCAAACCGTATATCAGTGTCCCACAGGCGCCTTCGGCACCGAAGACGGGAGACCAACCTACTCCCAAAAACAAGTCGGCACCGACCACCTCGACGCCGAAAGAAAAACCATCGACTCCGAAGCCAAAACCTTCGGAACCGAAAAAGATTTCCGGCTCCATAGCCAAGCCAAAGGACCCTAAACCAACTCCTAAGGCCTCGGAGCAGAAATCCAAACCTCGCTCGGACCCGAAGAAGTCGGCGCCGAAAGCGGTTACCGAACGGGAAGAACTTTTCCGACCGGATCCCGTCGATCCCAAGCAGAAAAAGCTGCATATAGACCCTAAAACAGGACATGTGGCTACTGTTCCACACAAGAAGAGGAAGCTGGACACATCAGACACTCCTGCAGTGCCTGTAAAGAAAAAGACTGTGCCACTTCACCTATAAGACCCTCTTCTCCTGTTTCTCCTTGTCAGCCTGTTCTTCCTCCTAAGCCTGTCCTTCCTCCTGTGCCAGTTCTTCCTCCTAAGCCTGTCTCTCCTCCACAGCCTCCAAGACTTCCACCACATTCACCACCACCACAGGATGATGTTGATGATGATTTAGGGGGTGGGGGAGGCACCAATGACCCTTTCACTGATCCTGACGACGATACAGACGTACCACAGGACGATTGGGACGATTATGATGACCCAATAGGTCCCCCAGACCTCCCTGCTCCCCAGCCATATCCCACAAAACCATCTCCCCCAGATGACAATATTGGTTTTGGACAACTCGTAAATAGAGCTGCTGTCTACCATGGTGTCCACATACATTCAGACCCTGCAGACGAGGACTTCCTTCTAGACACCTTTGAACAGTCCCAGAAGACTGTCCAAACCCTGCCTATGTTAAAAGGGGTCATTAAACATGCCCCAGACATATTCAAAGACCCAGTGAGGGCTAGAATTCTCAATCCCAGGATTGACAAAAAGTATAAACCCGCCCCTGACGATCCCACCTACATCAAGGTGCAGCTACCCTTAGACTCACTAGTGGTATCTAACACTAGGAAACGCGCCAACTCTCAAACCTCTGGTGACGCACCACCTCCGGATAAGGAATCTAAGTTGCTAGATGCCTCTGGCAAGAGAGTTGCTGCTCAAGCAGCTAATCACTGGCGCATAGCCAACACCCAAGCATTACTTGCTAGGTATGATAGGGCTCACTATGACCGACTAGAGACCCTATTACAACATTTGCCTGATCAATACAAAACCCAGGCAAATGATTTAATTCAGGAGGGCAAACTAATAACCAACGCATCAATTAAGTGTGCCCTGGATGCAGCTGACACAGCCTCTAGATCTGTTAACACTAGTGTGCTACTCAGACGACATGCCTGGTTACGCATTTCAGGTTTTAAACAGGAGGTTCAAACAGCTATCCTTAACCAACCGTTCAATCAGGAACACCTTTTTGGACCGGCTGTAGACACCATTCTATAGAAGATGAAAAAGGACACAGAGACTGCTAAATCCATGGGAGCATTACAGTCTCCATCCACACGCGGTTCCTTTCGTCGCTCCTTCTATAGGGGAGCATCCAAAAACATTGGAACAGACACCGCCTCCTCTTCATATAAAAACACCACTCACACATCCCCAAATAGAGGATATTTTAGAGGCGGATACAGGGGAAATAACAACAAGGGGAGAGGCCGAGGTAGTAACAACACTCGTGCCTCCCCCGCTACTAAACAGTGACTTCCCTCCGCTCCCTCCAGACCATTCCACTCCGGTCGGGGGAGACTCTCACAGTTCCTACCTGTCTGGGATTCCATCACAACAGACAAGTGGGTAAGACAAATTATCCAGTATGGTTACTGCCTGGAACTCACAGCAACCCCGCCCAACATTCCACCCAAACAGCGTCCAATGTCCACAGAACACATTACGCTCTTAAAACAAGAAGTTCTCTCACTGCTTCAAAAGCATGCAATAGAACCAGTTCCCTTACAGCATCAAGGAACAGGGGTTTACTCACTGTATTTCCTAATCCCCAAAAAGGACGGGACCCTAAGGCCAATACTCGACCTCAGACCCCTCAATCTCTATATACAGTCCGATCTTTTCCATATGATCACTCTGCAACAGGTTCTTCCACTGCTACAACAAGGCGACTTCCTTACCACACTAGATCTCAAAGACGCCTACTTCCACATTCCCATACACGCTGCTCACAGGAAGTATCTAAGGTTCATAGTAGATGGACAACACTATCAGTTCAAAGTCCTACCATTCGGGGTGACCACCGCACCCAGAGTGTTCACAAAGTGCCTTGCGGTAGTAGCAGCACACTTGAGAAGACAACAAATCCATGTCTTTCCATATCTCGACGACTGGCTGATAAAAGCCAAGTCATTCAACCAGTGTGTTCATCACACTCATCAAACTATCCAGCTGGTACACGACTTAGGATTCACAGTAAATTACCCCAAGTCAAATCTCCAGCCCTCCCACATACATCAGTATCTAGGGGCCACAGTAGACACTTCCAAAGCTCTGGCATATCCCAGTCCAGCCAGGATAGCCAGTATGCAAGCCCTAAGCAGCAAATTTCAACCGCAGCACTCCCTCCCAGCAAGGGTATTCATGCAACTCATAGGAATGATGGCCTCTTGCATTTTTATCGTACCTCATGCAAGGCTTCAGATGCGCCCCTTACAGGAATGCCTAGCACGTCAGTGGAACCAGGCTCAAGGACAACTTACAGATCTGGTGTTGGTGGACAGCCGCACACTTCGCTCTCTGCAGTGGTGGAACACACGAAACCTGTCCAAAGGGCGGCCGTTCCTCGAGCCGGTTCCACACATAGTACTGACAGCAGACGCATCACTCACCGGTTGGGGAGCCCATCTCCTAAACCATACAATTCAAGGCAAATGGACCACTCAACAGAAAGTGCTCCATATCAACCACCTAGAATTACTGGCAATATTTCTAGCATTAAAATCATTCCAAGTACATCTACAACACAAGACTGTCCTAGTCCGCACGGATAACATGACAGCCATGTACTACATACAGAAACAAGGAGGCACACATTCTCTGCAACTGTCCCAGCTCCCACAAAACATTTGGAGATGGGCCATTCCACAAAATATATACCTGCTGGCAAAACATCTTCCAGGAATTCACAATCAGATTGCGGATCTACTAAGTCGACAGACACAGCAGATACACGGATGGGAACTTCATCCCCAAGTTCTCCAACCTTTTTCCCAGATGTGGGGTCAACCAGACATAGATCTGTTCGCCACACACACAAACGCAAAATGCCCAACCTTTGCCGCCAGGTTCCCACACCCATTGTCCAAAGGCAATGCGATATGGATGAACTGGTCAGGCAAATTTGCGTACGCTTTTCCGCCACTCCCACTGATTCCCCTAGTAGTACGCAAGCTCAGACAACAGTCTCTCAAGATGATCCTGGTGGCTCCCACATGGGCACGCCAACCGTGGTTCACAACACTACTGGAACTTTCAGTGGTTCCACACCAAAAACTACACCTCTCCCCAACATTGCTAACGCAGAGCCATGGAGAGATAAAACACCCCGATCCAGGACAACTGAATCTCACCGATCTGGCTCCTGAAGTCCTAGAGTTCGGTTATCTTAACCTTCCGCCGGACTGTATGAACATCATTAAAGAAGCCAGACGCCCTACTACTAGAGCTTGCTATGCAGCAAAATGGAAAAGATTTGTCATCTACTGCAAAAATAATAAAATTGATCCACTGGATGCTTCCATCCAGGACATCATTTGCTATTTGCTACACTTACAAAGATGTAATCTAGCATATTCATCCATACGATTACATCTAGCAGCGCTCGCCGCTTATTTACAAAACAGACAACATTTGTCATTATTTAGAGTACCTGCAATTAAAGCCTTTATGGAGGGACTTAAAAGAATAATTCCTCCCAGACTGCCACCCTCGCCGGTGTGGAATTTAAACATTGTTCTTACCAGGCTCATGGGTCCCCCATTTGAACCTCTACATAAATGTGAACTTCAGTTTCTCACATGGAAAGTTGCTTTCCTTGTCGAAATTACCTCTCTCAGAAGGGTAAGCGAGATCCAGGCTTTAACCATACAAGAACCATTCTTACAAATACATCATAACAAAGTGGTTCTCAGAACAAATCCAAAATTCCTTCCCAAAGTCATCTCTGCTTTTCATCTTAACCAATCAGTTGAGTTACCGGTGTTTTTCCAAAACCCAAACTCTGTGGCACACAGAGCTCTTCATACACTAGACGTCAAAAGAGCACTACTTTATTACATTGACAGGACTAAACCCTTTCGCAAAACAAAACAACTGTTTGTAGCCTTCTCCCCACCTCATAAAGGTAACCCCATCTCCAAAGCTGGGATCGCGAGGTGGATAGTAAAATGCATTCAAATATGCTACCAAAAGGCTAAACGCACATTGACAATTCCCCTAGAGCGCATTCAACACGCAAACTAGGGGCTTCCATGGCATTCTTAGGGAACATTCCCTTAGATGACATATGTAAAGCAGCAACATGGTCTACACCACACACCTTCACCAAACACTATTGTGTTGACGTGCAGGCGAAGCAACAAGCTTCTGTAGGCCAGGCTGTTCTTAAAACATTGTTTCAAACTACTGCAACAGATACAGGTGACCACCGCTAAGGGAGACACTGCTGTACAGTCTATGCACAGTGTACAATCTGCAGCTCATATGCCTCGAACGGAAAATGCTACTTACCAGTATGCATCTGTTCTTGGCATGTAGAGCTGCAGAGTTGTACACGCCCACCCGCCTCCCCGGAACCTGTATCTGTTCCAGTATTATCTTAATTAGATACATTCACATGGACATCTCTTACTTCTTACTGACTCCATCATTTCCCATCATGGCGAAAAACAATCTGAGGATGGAGTCGATGCCCATGCGCACTATCGTCCAAGGGAGGAGTCACCTATCTCGTGACTACAAAAGACTCTTCCAAGACAACAACAAAGTGCAAGCATCCGAGCCCAACACCACATGGCGATCTATGCACAGTGTACAACTCTGCAGCTCTACATGCCAAGAACAGATGCATACTGGTAAGTAGCATTTTCCTTCTTATCAGTGCTAAAAGTGTTTTAAAATTATTTTCATAAATATAACTGTATTTTCGGAGGTGTTTAGATGATACAGATATGCTTTTATCTGGTGGCGGTTTTTCTGAATCTCATGAATTGATTGACCCCTGCTTCTACTTTCGCTGTGGTACATATATGATGGTATAAATGGAACTATATATACATATTTAATGCGGGAGGTTATGATGTTATCCACATCTCTTGTTTCTTATTTACAGGAAATTGTGGAGATCTTCGGTGTTGTTTAGCCCATTTGGAGCTTTACAGTCGAACTCCAAGATCATGCGTGACTCTAGTTGTCGCAGCATGCGTTCCCTGTTTCCGCCTCTATGGAGGCTAGGAACTGCATCTACAACATAGTATTTTAAACATTTGAGGTCGTTGTTGTGCTCATTCCTAAAGTGGCGTGCGACTGGATATGCGGTATCGTTATTCACGATGGCCCGTAGATGCTGTAATATCCTGACATGCACCTGTAACCTCATGCTGCCTACATATTTTAGGCCACAGGTGCATGTCAGTACATACACCGCATATTCTGTTCTGCAATTGAAGCTGCCCCTAAGGGCAGTCTCACCCGGGCTGAATAGAGTAGAGTAGTGTGTTGTATTGACTCCAAATTTACATGCTCTACACGTAGAGCATTTGAAAAATCCTTGCCCAGGTTTAAGCCACATGTTGTTCGAACTGAGTTCAGGGCTGCTTTTGACTATTTGCGATCTCATGGAAACTGCTTTCCTGTAAGTTAATGTGGGTGCTGTGGGAAGTCTAGCTGCCAGTACTCCATCCTGAGTACAATTGGCCAGTTTTTCTTGATTATGGACCTCACCTGCCTCTCTTGCTTACTGAACGTGGTAATCAGTCTAGGGGTACTTTCGTCTGTTCTTTTGGGTCCCCCGGATGTAAGTAATCTTTGGGTGGTTTCTCTATTTTGTGCCCCTGATGTCATAAGGGACACCCTGGATCTAGCCCCTACTCGTTTCACAGCATTGCTGAAAGTGCTTTCATCATACCCCCTTCTCCGGAATCTTGTCAGTGCATCTAGTGAGCATTTTTCAAATTCTGTCTGTGTACTGCAAATCCTTTTTAGTCTCAAAAGTTCCCCATATGGGATACTTTTTATTAGGTGTTTTGGGTGCGAGCTGCTGGCATGTAATGTTGAATTGCCTGCCGTGGCTTTGCGGTATAATGTTGTTTCCAATTTCCCCTCAGCTATGTACACCTTTACATCTACAAACTCGATATTGGTTTTGCTAATATTGGATGTAAATTTTAGATTGACAGTATTGATATTAATATCATGGATGAATTTTATTGCACTTTCCTGATCTCCTTGCCACACCACGAAGACATCATCTATGAAACGTAGCCAGTATTTGACATGTAGAGAATACATTTCAGAGTGTGCTATCCTGAGAACCTGTTCCTCCCACCAGCCAACATGCAAGCAGGCATAGCTGGGGGAGAAACAGGCTCCCATTGCAACGCCCCTGAGCTGTTTGTATAGATCTTTTCCAAACATGAAGTAGTTATTGTACAGACACCATTCAATTAAATCTAAGAGCATTTTGTTATGTTTGTAATAGGTTATAGATCTAGTGTCCAAGAAATGTTTGACCGCTTTAAGACCTGTGTGGTGTTCGATGCTAGTATATAGCGATTCGATGTCCAATGTAATGAGCATTAGATCTGTCCATTCGATTTCTCTCACTTTTTCCAAAAAGTGTCCGGTGTCTTTTACATAGGTTAGGAGCCCTTTGACTAAGTCCTGCAGAAAGAAGTCCACATATTGCGTAATATGCTCACCCCCACACTTTTTATGGCAGAGATTATCGGTCTGCCCGGTATGGGTGTTGTATTTTTGTGGACTTTAGGTACAAAGTAAATTGTAGGGAGTACTGGATAATCATTATGTAGGAATTTGAATCCCTCACTTGATATTAATCCCTCTCTTTTCCATTTATATAGGTCTTTTTTTAATCTTTCTTTTGCCGTATTGTATTCTTTTATATTAGTTTTTTCGTAGCATTCTTGATTGTTTAATTGTCGTTGGGCTTCCTGTAGATATTCTGTTTTGGGCCATATCACTATATTTCCGCCCTTATCGGACTTATTTATAACCACTTCATGATTGTTCCTTAGTTTTTTGATCAGGTTCGCATATTGTATCTCTTTGTAGTGTTTCATACGTTTTTTGTGTTGCACTTTATAGTACAGTTTTTTTATGTCTTCCGTTATCCTCTCATGGAAAATGTCAATAGCATCTTTTGGCATGACTGGGAGGAATGTTGATTTGGGCTTAAATGGGCTTTTGCCCGCATTTTGCTGAGCTATATTCATGTCTTGTAATCTTTCCTGGGTTGACCCAGTGTTTGTAGTGTCCAGTCTGTCCATGTTGATTTCATTGCTTAACTCGTGCAGAGTTAACAGGGTTGGAATATCCGATACTTGGAGCGATTCTCTAGCCGTATTGATGGTTTTCTTGGCCGCATTTGCTTGTCCTGTTCCCTCATTGATAGTGAAAAATTTCATAAGCTTTAGTTTGCGTATAAAACAAAAGATATCCAATCTGGTACGTCCATAATTGAAGTTACTTTCTAGGTTGAAAATAAGTCCCAGCGATAGCAGTTGCTGTTCTGCTTGTGTCAGTATCATGGTCGACAGATTGATTATCGTGTTGCCGTCCATTTCTATTTCCTGCGCCATTGTGTTTTTTTGGTTTTTGTGTTTCCTCCTTTTCCGCCTTGCTCGTCTCCTTGCGTTTCTTCATTTCCTGTTTGCTTCTTTTGATTTCGGGGTCTCAGGGTCTGCCGGCGATCCAACGATAAAAAATCCAGCTCTTCTTCCAGGCTCAGTTTGTTTCTGCCAAGCTGTTCACTTTGGTAACTGGAGCTTCCACTTTCTGACTCGGTTTCACTTGTGAGTGAATTTACCTCAGATGTTGATGATGCATCATTTATTACACCCCCTGCTCCTGCTGTGTCAGCCGGTGCGGTAGTTTTGGGCCTATTGTTGAACCGCATCCGTTTGACATTGTCATATTTGCGTGCAAAGGTGAAAATTTGGCCTTGCTCGTAATCTGCCTTGTCTTGTGCGAACTTGTAAGCCTTTCGGATTTTGATTTTTTCTTCTTGTTTCTTTAGCCGTTCTTGGATATTTTTCCGTGTTTTTGTGATGTATTCAGTTGTTTCTATTTTGCCCAATTGTTCATTGATGTTGTCAATTTCACTTATCAGTCCTTGACGGTCGATCTCAGCATATTTTATCAGGATCTTTCCCAGGTTCATCGATGCCGCCAAATTCTCTCTCCCCATTCTTATAGCATGTTGGGGTTAGGGTTGTCGAAACTGGGTGCTAGAAGTAT
Source organism: Calotriton arnoldi (assembly GCA_963921515.1). Taxonomy (NCBI): domain Eukaryota; kingdom Metazoa; phylum Chordata; class Amphibia; order Caudata; family Salamandridae; genus Calotriton; species Calotriton arnoldi. The sequence goes on from CAWUFW010006834.1 coordinate 427,209, forward strand.
TCTTAGCCCTCGAGGGACTCTTCCCGCTTCTTCGTATTTTGTTAAAGATTTGTGCTCCCACCATTTGGTGATCTCGTTGCGCATACACTTCTCCAAGGCTTTTAACAGTGATTTAGCATCAGTGTCTTTGCTTGTTGCGCTTACGCTTGTGAATTGACCACTCGTAGATGCTTTGGGCAGGTTGTTAAAGAGTTCATCCGCCGCTGACTCTCTCTCCCGTACTGCGTCCGCTGACATTTTGAAACTTAATCCGTGAGTGCCTTGCATGGTGTAATTGGACCACCGGCTGCCTTCTGCCTACCGCACCTCGCCACCTGTGCCTCTTGCTGATTCACTCACCGCCTTGATACTGCCTCCGACGGGTCCTCCGACCCTGCCGATGCTGTGTCTTGACCGGTGCTGTGTCTTGTAGCTGCAACAGGGGGCTGCCGCCAATGCCTCCTCCTGGATCCTCGTATTTGCTTTGGTTGTGGGCGGCTGCCTTCACCCCAAAACTTTTCATGCGCAAATTACTCAAAAAAGTGGGGATTCGTCAGACAGTGCCAAAGTTATTAGCAACACAAAAAAACATTTCCTATGTAAACACAATATATATATATATATATATATATATATATATATATATATATATATATATATATATATATATATATATTGTGATCAAGGCAGGCGACTGCCGAAACGCGTAATGGCGAGGCTGTTTGAGCGGTAAATAAAACAAATTTGCACATACTTGGGTCCACTCATTTGTTGGCGAAAAGAAGCAACGAAACAAAAGCGAGCAACTGATATATATATATATATATATATATTTATTTGTAGTGCACTAAGATACTCCTTACACCTAACCAAGAATTCAGAAATACTAACTTGCTCTTTGTTGTTGTGGTGAGCAAATCAAGGGTAATCAAACATGCAACCAGCATGTAGTTTTACCCATGTTTTGACAAGCCATTCCTGCTTGGACATGGATGCAAGTCTGGAAGTAGTGGTAGGCCAAGGAAAACTAAGAAACTTAGTATCACCAACAACACATCTTTAAAACATTTTCAGGAGAAATAAGATTGATTTAAATGTCAATATAGGAAAGTTCATGTTGTAAAAAAAAGTTTTACCTGTACTACTAGTTTTGGGCTCATCTCAATTATAGATCAGCAATATGTTGCTGTCTACATTTATACACATGTAAACTCAGACATTCTGTGATGAAAGAACTCTGCAATCTGGTGATGCATTGAGGTCTCATGCATAATGGAATTTCGCTTGTAGCCCTAGTGAACTAATCTAAAACTTTATATGGTTAATGCCCATCATCAAATCAAAATATTTTCAAGTACAGCAACTAGTTTGGGAGTTACATACAGCATTTGGGAACATAATTTGATTTGATTTTCATTGCAAAACTCATCATCAGGATGAATACCGTTTTGTTTCCCCTCAGGTTTATGTTTCAAGTAACTTTTTTGAAATCCAGACAAAATGATGCTTTGCTATGTAATGTTTTAAATAATTGTATTGTCTTTCAGATCGCAGCAAAGCTGAGATGGATCTCAAAGAACTGAGTGAATCCGTCCTGCAACAATCCACTCCTGCACGTCTCATTTCACCAAAGCGACAGATTCGGAGCCGATTTCAGCTTAATTTGGATAAAACTATAGAAAGTTGTAAAGCACAACTAGGTATGTGTAGGTGCATTTTAGACACATATAAAAAAAGTAATGTGCATTCATTAAAATACAGGCATCACTTCAAAGAAGGATAATCACAGGTTATCAGCATGTCGTTTGTCTCAGATTAACTTGTTCCTTAACGCATAGTGTTCATTACAGAACTCTCTACATTTTTTTTTCATTTCTTCTTACGTTCATTGTGGGTCTACAACTCAAAACTTATTTAGGATTGTCTCAACTCTTTTATTTGCCCTCAGAGATTGCTGTGCATTTCTTTCCAAGGCCTCCAAATTTTCAGAAATTTCCGCGGGCACGCTTACACTTTAGTACACCACTTCTTTTGGCTGCATGCACAAATCTCTGTATTGTTGCCCACTGTTCCATTGATGGGATTGAATGACTTTTCCATAATTTCACAACATCACTAATAGTCACCTTCAATGCTGCATTACATCAGATTATATTTTGACAATATTGGGTTCTGCCACATCGCTAATTGGGGCTGCAATTCGAGGCTGTCACTTGTCACTGATTTGTTATGGCGTATGTCCCCTCCTTCTGAATGGTTTTACTTAATGACATTCCCTTAGGGTGTGTATAAGTGTCCCAACCCGCTCACACCCTTGAGATATTTATCATTTTCCACCCTTCCTATCTTCAGAAGCCTGGAATTACAGCCCCAATGACCTTTCATAATCGGTCATGGAAGTACTCTACCCATCAGGAAGACTCTGAGCTCCCTCTTGTGCACCATGTACGCTTTCTATTTGGCAGTCCATCATTAAGTTTTGCTGTATGAGTTACTCCTTATTTTTGGTAATACATATATTTTGAAATATCTGAACCCCTCTGCTATTATTCACAACAGACACTCCCACTTTTTCGGAGGTACCATATCTGTGAGGGAGAACACAATCTATTTGATCCAGATTGAGATTCACCAAACCTAAAAATTATTTCTTGAATTCTGGAAATTGAGTGCCAAATGGTGAAGGCGATCACCTGCATGTAATGAGACTGGCTCCAATTCAGAATCTCACCTAAGTCCTCTAATAAATGTGTCCCTCCTGATTTAGTTCAATGACTCCGGGGCCAACACAAAGGGGAAGGGGTGAGGGGACAGCCCTGTTGCGTATCTCAGCGGAAACGCCTCCAAGATGGTATTTGTAGGAAGCTGGCTCTTTATATAGTGGACCAAAAAGAGGTGCACTCTGTAAAGAGTCCAGGCAAACTCCAAAGGAATTACAGAGGCACAAATGACACCCCAAATGCTCTCTTTTGTGGTAGTGTGGGTGAGCAGAAAGGTATATCAGAGGGTAGTGCTAAGCATTTATTGCACACAAAAGGCTGTAATTGAGACACACACTCAAGAAAGAAATCCAACACCAATTTATAAAAATTACACATACTTCTATATGAATTTAAATACCAAGATCATTGAAATGAGGTAAGTACTTTTTGAGTTGAGAATTTTTACAGTTTTCCAATCTTTTGGACTTAAGTTGTGAATGGGGTAAGGTCCAAGGCATTGGTGCGGCCGGGTGCTAAGGTACTATTTAGCGTTGGGTGCCCAATGTTATCCTATGGGGGGAAAACATGTACTGCATTCGGGCACTTCACAGCGACTTACGTGACCAATTTCCTGGATTTTAGGTGAATATGGGGCCAGGTCCAATGCCACACTAACAGGTCACCTCGGGAGGCCCTGGGCGTCCGGGTGCAGAGGTGTGTTACGGCGTGGGGTGTCCCATTCACTTTGATGGGGAACGGACCGGTTGCAAAGAGGCTGCAGACTGGGAGACCAGTCAGGCTGAACCAACAAGGAGGCTCGGGTCTCGAAAGGCTTGGAGACATGGGGACTCCTTTGGTCCTCTTCTCCTCGGGCTAGGGCGGCCGGGTGCAGAGGTGTACTGAGGCATTGGGTTTTTGTCACCAGAGACAATCGTGGTAGAGGGGGCCTGCACAAAGAGGCTGTAGGCGGCATCGGTGAGTCCACTGTGAGGAACCCAAAGTTGGCTTTGTGTGAGGTTTGGGGGACCACGTTGGCACCATTGGCTCACTTCACCTCTGGCTAGGGGGAACGGGTGCAGTTGTGCTTTCTGGTGTCGGGTTTGCGGCGGTCCTAAGTCCTCACAGTACTTTTGGAGTGTCTGCAGGATGCAGGGAAGCAGCTCCGCTAATTTACGGGAGTTTCTGGGTCTTTGTTGAAGGCCGGCAGTCCTCCCTGGCTTTTGGAGGCACAGCAGCTGCAGGATGAGACAACTTTAGCGTAATCTGGCGGGAACAGCAGACATGCCGGCAGGGTTGGCGCCAAGTCAGTTGCTTCTCCACAGTCCTTGCTTTTCGCTGCTCTTCGGTGTCCTTCTTAGGTCGGCAGGGATATGATTAGGGGCATTAGGGGAATGTAGGGTAGTAGCCATTGGGCTACTGTCCCCTGGGGTCACTATGCCTCCTATATGACCACTTCCTGTGGGAAGTGGGCATAACCCTGTCCCAGAGTTACTAATTCTGCCATCATCAAGATGGCAGACTTTTAAATATCATATCTACATCCAGTAGCCCACCGTAGGGCTGGAACTAGCCTGAAGGTGGATATGCCTTTCTGACTACTAATTTTCCCATCTGCCCTGGCGAAAAATGGGCCCTGGTTAGGGGGTTGGCATCCCCTCATCTCTGAGGGAAGCCAGATTTGCATACCGAAGGTAATGGACTCTTTGAAGCTCCATTTCTTGGAATGCTAATTTACCAGCCTTCCTGGAGGAGGTGCAAAACATCTCCCTCCAGAGCAGGCATGGTTTCTGACCTCCTGAGAGTGTGGACTCTCACCCCTGGGGACAGAAACTCATCTGTGGTGGCAGGCTGGACTGGACCACTCAGCCACCACACTAGATGGCTGGTAGGTTTCAGAGGGTACCTCTAAGGTACCCTCTGGGTGCATGTATTAATAAATACATCACTGGAACCAGTATGGGTTTATTAATGTGAGGTGTTTGATACCAAACACCATATGTTTCAGTGAAGCCATTATGTAGCTGGGGAACTCGTTTTGACCAGTGCCAGGACGTACCTTAAGATGGCTTCCCTGCTCACTCACTTGCAATATCCAGGGATAGAACTAGACATCACAGGGGCATATCTGCTCATTCAGGTATCTCCTCACATAAAATATGATACACCCTGCCTTAGGGCTCAAAGGCCTGCTGTATGGGTGACTTCATATATTAGATGCAGTGACTTTGGCATGACACACAGGAGTGTGCCATGTCATGTTTCACTGATAGTTTGCACCATGTCGCTCAGCCTGCAATGGCAGTCTGTATGAAATATGTGCGTGGGTGCCTTAGGGTGGCATAAGATATGCTGCAGCCCTTTGGGACCCTCTTTAGCATTCATGTCCTAATTACCTGGGTACCATTTATTAGGGACTTACAGGAGTGCTACAGTCCTTAGCCATTTGTAGCACAATTAGACAACACCTTGTTTTGTGGAAGGAGGGCTGCTACTGAGATCTGGTTAGCAGGCCTCAGCGCACTGTCGGAGTCGAAAATCAACATGTAGTAGTTAAAAAGGGGGCTAAAAGTGTGTGTGTGTGGGGGGGGGGGGAAGTAACTGCAACAAAAGCCCAGTTTCCTACAGTATCATTGACCCTGACACTAGAGGTTTGCTCAGCGTAAAGGAGAGATATCAAAGACATGAATTCCAGGCCAAATCCTATTTTTATTGTTAGAGTAGATGGTAGGAAAAGCCATTTCAGTGAATCAAGTGCTTTTCGGCATCTTAGCAATAATATCACTGCTAGTACTTTAATCTCCTGTGCCCTCGGTAGGCATCTGTTTAATTGCCTGAGATTGTGTCGCATAAACCTAAGTCATGTGGCCTAGCGGCTAGGGCGGTCGATCTCAAATCTGGGGAACCGGGTTCGAGTCTCGGCAATGGCGCTCAACATCCTGTGATTCTGGGCAAATCAGTCAATCTCCCTGTGCCTAACAAAAATGTATGTGTCCTTGTGTAACGCAACTGGTGCTCAGGTAAAAAGCTCTGATACCTTCGGGTCAAGTTTGCGCTATGTAAAACTCCGGAAAAAAAAAGTTATGAATCCTGATTGTTCTAAGTGGATCATTTTATGTATAAATATGTATAGACGATTGGCCAAGACCTTCACTAAGTTTAAAATATGAATATTTAATATAGAGGTCGGAATATACAAGACGCACCACTTGTGCAATTTGTAGTGTTTATGGCTGAGCATTATAGTGCCCCTCCTAAGATCTGGGGATATTTTTCCCTCATCCCTGACCCCATAAAGCAGCTAATGGTTCCCCAGATTAACTACGGAGGCATTTGAAGAACTTGGTTGGTAGCCCATTTCAAGGGTTTTCGCACTTTTGAGTTGTTTAGCTCCTTCTCCATTATCTCCTTTTCATTCCTTGATAGAATGGTAAGTAGGAGGTCCTTTGTAAATTTAGCTACTTTGTCCATGGAGCACTGGAGTCTAGGTTTATATGTCTACAGGTACAAACACCTGCACATTTCTGTTGGTTGCTCCACTAATTTCTCGTGTTCGATCTAACGTGTTGTACCCACCTCTCGCCGTCTTCTCTATTGGACAACCACTATAAGAACTTACCTGCGTTTTAGACACATTTATTGGAAGCTGTATGACAAGCATGTTTTATTGTCTTAAACCAGCAAAGCACATGTGTACTACTTGTAACGAGCAGGATGGCGTTCTGTAAGCCATACAAACTGCTACAAACATAGCCAACTTGCTGTTTTTTATTTGCACCTTTATTTTAATTACAATAAAAAGTAAGACTGGCTTTTGCTGTCTTACGTGAAATGGTTCATTTTTGCAACCCCACCATTTTCTATAGATCATGACAAAGTATAACTTTATATTTTTGTAGTTCTGTTTATTTAATGCTTAATAGAATGCAGTTCTGGAGCAAATAAGTCCCTCTATCTTTTACTACCTTTTTCATTTGCTCATTACTGAAAGTCATGCATGATTAACTTGTGGAAATGCTCAGCGCTGCATACTTAAATGTGGTGTTATGCCAAACATATAGTGGTGGATGGATACTAGTTATTGATGTCTGGCAGGTAGGAAAGTTCCAGCTCTTGATTGGGGATTGTTTTTCCATGTATTTCCTTTCATGGATAATATATTTCCATGTCTGACTGAAAATGTTTCTACTAGCAGTACACTTATCTAGTTTCATTCTCTTACTGCTCATGTTGGGTGTGTTTGGACATATGCAGTGAGTAAAATGAACCTCATTCCACAATGTGTAGCAGAGCATCGGAGCAATTTAACTTTCTGATGCTCAGTACAGAGTTTCTTCCGACAAGTCCCACAAATCTGTGATAGCAGAAGCACACTGGTAAGCGCAGAGGGTCCTACTTGGGATAACTCCTCGCTGTGTAAACGAGTGACAGCAAAGAATAACACAGAATATACACCATGCAAGTTAAGTGGGAGAGCCTCACTTAGACAAACATAGCTTGACCATATCCAGTATACCACCCTGAACATACATATGTACCTGTAGCCACATGCAAAAACTTGAATCCATTAATTTGTTCTCATATACTTTCATCCAGCACATCACAATTGAACCTATCCTGCAGCAACTTTCAATGTATTCACATTTTAAGTATTAGTATCAGTTTATTGTTTGACTCTTCTTTGCCACATTTGTTACATAGTAGGGAAATTAACCATCCCCATAATAGATTCATTGTCAATAAGTAGAAAATCCATTCCAAGTCAGTCTTCAGACTAGCAGAAGTGTGGGTAAGTGATGAGAAAACAAATCTGGGAGAGAAAATGCCTAAATGATTGTTTAAGTAATTTGATGAATGCTTTGAAGATATCTGAAATTGTACTCCATTTTTAAATTGAGATTACATTTTATTTTATCATGGTCAGGAATAAATGAAATTTCTGATGATGTCTACAAAGCAGCAGAGCACAGTGATTCTGAGGAAACTGAAAAATCTGACTCGAGTGACAGTGAATACGTTAGTGACGATGAACACAAGTCAAAAAATGATCAAGATGATGGAGAAGAAAAAGAAAATAAAACGGAGAAAGAATCTACAGTGAAAAAAAAAGTTAAGCAACCTGTTCAGACAGAGGTTAAAGATGAAATCAAAAGCACAACCCCGCCCGTGGATAAAGCGGAATCCCCAGTAAAAGAAAAGCCTAGCACAGATACAGAAAAGGAGATTCCAGAAAAGGTTAAAAGTGTGCCACAGCCTGCAAAGGAAAAGCTGAAAGGTAAAGATGAGACAGACTCTCCTACAGTTCATCTTGGCCTGGACTCAGACTCTGAGAGTGAACTTGTCATAGACCTGGGTGAAGACCCTGCTGGACGGGAGGGGAGGAAAATCAAGAAAGAGAGTAAAGAGGCACCTCCTAAACAGGATGGTAGGTTTTTAATGTCATTGTGTCCTATATTTTTCTGATTCTTTTTACAAGTTACATGTGTGATATGTGCAGTACCATGCAAGATTATGTCCTGCTGTGAAATGCAAAAGGTGTATAGCATTTATTTAGTGTTATCTCTATTTTTTGCCATTTATGGTGACCTTTCTGAGGTGGGGGGGGGCACCCAGTTATTATATTTTAATTGGTAGAATATCACTTGATGTGCAAACATTAATTCTTTACTTAATGAGCACATACAATTTAGTTTTTTTGGTTACTTTTACAAATTATCAAAACCATCAATAATTTAGGCATGTAACTCGTTGAGAAGCGCCATATTGTTTTTGTTTAATGGCACTGATCACTATTATCTTCAGCTTCTTTTGTGGGTAATGTTCACCCTCTTTAAGTGTGTCCACTCTGAGTAATAATTGTTCTGTCTCAGTGGTAATTAAATAATCTTGACAGACGTGTTGCCATAGGTAAGTCCCTGGATTACTAATTGGTTACAGTGGTAAGGGTAATAGTGCTGGAGTCAGTCTTACAGAGATGATTGCACATGGAGGGGAGCTGCAGGCAGCAAAGGGAGTGTGGTCTGGGAGTATGAACTCTTCATGAATGCTCCAACAATTGGATACGGTAAGAATGTAGTGGCTGGTGGTATACAGATGATAGGTGTAGCACACAGGCGTGCCAGGATGCTTCTGCTTTAAAGGTCCCCAAACTGAAAGCATCAGTGTTCTTTAGGTCGAACCTAGACAGCGCTGCCAGGTGATCTAATGCATGTAGTTTGTGGGTGTTTGACTTAACCCATGCTTTGGATTTGTCTAATTGGTTGTCTTTCAAAATTCTGTGCTTGCCAATGGGTATTTTGGCTTCCTGGTCCCTCCTTTTTCCAAGTTACACACTCCCCTGGAGTATTGCCCCAGGACTTGTCGGCTTCCGCTCTTTCTATTTTACTGTCCGTTCAGGAACTTATGTTTTTTTAATTGTACAAGCGTTTCCCTGGCTCAGCACGGCGCCCCCTTCGGGGTCGGGTCTTTTCCCCCTGATCTTGCAGGCTCCCCTGGTACTGCCACTCGCTCCCTCTCCTCAGGCTGTGGCTGCCTGCTCCTCCCCCTGCTTGTTTTAATAGCTATCACTTGTAAGCCTCATACCACACGTTTGATGTCTTTAAACTTTCTCAACAGCATTGTCCTGGTACCTATTTCACCGACGCGTTCTCACTAAAACGTGGAGTGTTTTGGCATGTGTACTGGTGGTCCCACTTGTGCTGGAATGTCCGTGTTACTTGTTGCATACTTCAATTGTAAACCTGTGAGAAAGTGCCCTCTTTCTGCATGGTGTGCCCCCACTTTTTGCTGAATTGCTGATGTTCTTTGACTGAGTGTGCCCTGGGCTCCTGCTAATCAGGTACCCAGGGCCTATGTTCCTTCCCTAAAATTGCATTGACGCCTAAACCCAATTGGCATCTCTGGCCCCAGGTCAGCCCCTGGTAAATGGTACCACAAGTACCCAGGGCACTGTGACCAGAGAAGGCCTCTAAGGGCTGCAGCACTTATTGTGCCACCCTTAGAGGGCCTGTACCACTACACTCACACACTGCCTTTGCAGGTTGCGTGTTTTAGTGCAGAACAAAGTGAAGAGTCGACATGGCACACATCCCTGTGTGCCATGCCTACAACCCACTGCCCTGACCTAGATCAGCCACCCCTCCAGCTGGGTGCACTATGCCAGTGGTGAGGGTACAGGTGCATGCCCAAGTCCATTCTTGGGCATTGTAAGTGCAGTGCTGCCATTAAGAGTATATGATGCTGGGAGTTTGTCATTACGAACTCCACAACACCATAATGGCTACACTGAAAACTGAGAAGTTTGGTCTCAAACTTCTCAGCACAGTGAACCCACACTGATGCCAGTTTGGGATTTACTGTAAAATGCACGACAGAGGGCATCTTAGAGATGCCCCCTGAAACTCGACCAACTTCTAGTGTCCCGACTGAGTGGCTGCTTAGGCTGCCATCAACAGACATGTTTCTGGACCCCTGGGTCGAGAGCCTGCTGCTCTCGGGGGCCTGAAACAATGCACATCCTGGGACGCAGTGCCAAGCCTCCTCCCCCAGGATGGGCAGGGTTCACGAAGGGGAAGCTTCACAGGCATGCCGCCTTTGTGAGCCTCCCCAGACCACTTGCTGCTTTCAGCAACTGGTCCCCACTGGTTCTGACCCCCACTTTGGGTGGGAGAACCGGCAGGAAAACAAGTGAGGGAAGAGAGGTGTGCCCACCTCTGCCAACTCCACCCCTCAAGTGGGGGAGGCGAGGTGAAGCACAACTCCGAGTCCCCGCCATCTTGAGGATGGGGGGACCCAACCAACCAGGGACAGACTCATCCCCCCTCCCACTGGAGGGTGGCATAATAGGGGGTGTACCCACCCCAGGGAAGGGATCCATTGGTCCCTGCCCTCTACCTACCTGTAACGCCCCTAAATCTAGTATTTAGGGGGCACCCTGAACCTTGCTTCCTCAGATCCAGAAACGACAAGAAAGAAGATAAGAAGAAGGACCCAAGGCCGTGCAGACCTAACAAGAGGACGACGCCCACTGACTTGGCCCCAGCCCTACCGGCCTGTCTCCCCTCGAACCTGCTCCTGCGAAATCCTGGCGTGTCCTGCAGCCAGCAACCTCAACAAACCCGGAGGACCTGCCTGCCTTCAATTCAAAAGACTGTATCTCCCGAGAACAGCGGACCTGTTCAACTTGCAACTTCTGGCAGCAGCCGGAGACCGCGAATCCAACCCACTCTGCACCCACCGAACCCGACCCGAGCTCGAGTGGAAAAACACGACGAGGAGGTCTCTCCGGTGATTGTGACCCAAGAGCCGGAGGTCCCCGACCAGCATCAAGACCCCAGCCGACGCCTGCAGCCTCAATCCAGAGGACCCCCTCTACCGCGACCAAGAGCGGGTAAGACTTTCCGACGCCAAAAGGCACCCCTGCACCCGACGCCCCACGGCCTTGGGTGCTACAACCAACGGTGCCTAGCCAACCCAAGACATCCCAACTTACCCCTCGAAGTGGTGGTCGCACCCAGAAGGTCTTCGTCCCCGAGCCTGCAGTGTTTCTTTCGACCGGAGTCTCTCCATAGCAAACAGGGCGCCCGGCGCCAAAACAGCACTCTGCACCCGGCCGCCCCAGTGCCGCTGAGGGTGCACCTTTTGTGCTGACCTGCAACCCCAATTGCCCTGAGCTAAACCCTAGGAGCTTTGCTCACACAGCTGTGTGGCCTGCTTGCTAGCAGCCACCAACCGGAGACCCCCTATCCTCCATAGGATAACACTGGGCCTCAACACTCTGCACCCGGCCGCCCTAGTGTCGCTGAGGGTGTAACTAGAGTACATCACGGACCCTGGGGGACCCCTGAGTCTATCCCCAGAACCTTAACTCCCACAGTCGATAACTTATCTTTGAACAGATAACCTGTTTTTCCTCCATAGGATAACATTGACAATTTTTATCCCAAAAAGTTTCTAAGTGTGGAGTTTTGAAATCTAAAAATATTCTTTACAAATCGCACGAATAACCAAAACGTATTTACTTACCTGTTTGCAGGAAATGTCCCAGTGCTGAATCTAGGTATCCAGCACTGAGTTAGAAAAGTAACGTAAAGAGTAACTTACCTGTAATTTACTGAAAAAGCCTATTCATTTCAATGTACTGTATTTGCTAAGTATTGCAACCTACTGCATCCCCTGTAAATCAAACAAAGTACAATTTCTATTGCATTTTCAAACTGTCCTACATTCAGCAACGTATTACTGTAAAGTATTTAATGCTTACCTGTGCCAGGCTTGCTTGGTTTTAAAAATAAAACAGTATATTTTTTATACAAAAACAATTGGCCTAGAGTTCAGTTCTTGAGTGTGTGAATTCATTTGCTGACTGAGGATGTACATCAAATGCTTAACACTGTCCTCTGATACTGCCTTACTGCTCGACCACTCTACCACAAATAGAGAGTAAGGTTCTATCTAACTTCAACCTCTGCCTACCTCTGGGGTCACCTGCACTGTATACACACTATACCTCATTTTGGTGTAGTATATATAGAGCCAGTTTCCTACATTGGTGGCAGCGGTGGGATACACAACTTTGCATTTGTTGGACTACTTGGTTACCACCTGATCACACGACAGAACTCTTAAATTGCCTTTAGAATTCTGATTTTTTTTCAAATTGGCATCATTGCAAAACCTACTAAAGGTCTTGTTAGGGCCTTGCTTAAGTCCCTTTAGAATTTTAGGAAATAAAAAGTCACTGTAGTCAAGGGTAGAGGGGTTAGAACTTTTTTGTTAGAATGTCTCAAAATAAGAACCCAGCTACTAGTGAAGATAACCATAATGACATTCAGGACATGGTTGAGGAGCTTGACCTCACCCCTTACCTTCACTTGTCTTTCAAGGAAGTAAGGTCCTTATGTAAAATTAAAAACATACCAATGGGTCCCCATCCAACCAAACAAAAGCTCCAGGAGCTGTTGGCTGAGTATGCAAAGGCCCACCTCTCTGAAAATGGTGATGACCAGTCAGAGGGAGAAGGAGGTGAGGAGGGTAGAGATAGGTGCCCACCTCCACCACTTCCTAGGGAAGAAAGGGACCATGTACCCCTACTTCCAAGAATCAACCTCTGGGGACCTAGAGGCCACACAGGTGGCTCAGGTTCTGGTGAGGACATTGAGGACAGCCTCAATGAGGAAGACTGCCTTTTAGCAAGGCTGACCAAAAGGCTAGATCTAGAGATCAGACTCCTGGCTCTAGAGAAAGAGAGAAAGGAGATGGGTTTAGCACCCATCAATGGTGGCAGCAATCAAAATAATAAGGATGAAGAGCAATCTTATGATCCTAAAATCCCCAAAGGGATTGTCCCTAAATTTGAGGATGGTGATGACATCACTAAATGGTTCACAGCCTTTGAGAGGGCTTGTGATATGAGAAAGGTGAAGAAACCTCTCTGGGGAACACTCCTATGGGAACTGTTCTCTGGTAACAGCAGAGACAGACTCCTGACCCTTTCTGGGGCAGATGCTGGGTCTTATGTTATGTTATCTGATATTTATAAAGCGCACGGCTACTCCCAGCAGTGTCCCGGCGCTAGGAACAAAGACCACATAACATCATACAGTGCAATTCCTCTACAGCGGAACTCAAAGCTGAAAGAGCAATGTTTTTAGACTCCTCCTAAAAGGTCTTATGACCTCATGAAGAAAACTCTGATTGAGGGATTTGGACTCACAACTGAGGAGTACAGAATTAGATTCAGGGGGCTCACAAAACCCAAAACCAGTCCTGGATTGATTTTGTAGACTACTCAGTAACGACACTAGATGGTTGGTTAACTGGACACAATGTGCATGACTTTACTGGAATTTACAACCTGTTTATGAAGGAACATATTTTAAGTAATTGCACGAATGAAAAGTTACATCAGCATTTGGTAGACCTAGGTCTAATTTCTCCCCAAGAATTGGGAAAGAAGGCAGACCACTGGGTTAAGACTAGAGTGACTAAGACGACCACTGGGGGTGACCAAAAGAAAGGGGTTACAAAACCTCACCAGGGGAAAGGTGGTGAGAATCCCCAAGATAAAAAGTCTGAGTCTTCTAAAGGGCCCCAAAAACCTGCACAGTGGGGTAGGTCCCAAAACTCTTCCCAATGTGGTCCTAGATACAGGGGGAAGAACTTTGATCCTGCAAAGGCCTGGTGTAACAACTGTAAGAAGTTGGGACACTTAACTGGAGACAATGCTTGCCCTAGGAAAAAGGCCCCTAGTCCTACAGCTACTCCTGGTGTAGCAAGTCTCCAGATGGGATCAACAGTGTGCCAAGAGCACATCAGGTTGCACACTGAAGCAGTTCTAGTTTCAGAGGGGGAAGTTGAGTTTGCCATTGTAGCTGTGTGGCCACCCAACTTAAAGAAGTATTTACAATACTCTTGGATTAATGGAACTAGGATAGAGGCTCTGAGGGATACAGGTGCCAGTGTCACTATGGTGAGAGACACACTGGTTTCCCCTGAGCAATACTTGATTGGGCGTACTTACCCAGTCACCAATGCTGACAGCGTTACCACTAACCATGCAATGGCTATGGTGACATTAGACTGGGGAGGGGGCGGTGGGTTACTGGCCTAAAACAGGTAGTGGTCTCTCCAAAGCTACCAGCTGCATGTCTGCTTGTCAATGACCTGGAAACCTCAGCCTGGGCTGAGGTTGAACTAAAAACCCATGCAGCAATGCTGGATATCCCTGAATTGGTGTGTGTAAAAACAAGAGCACAGAGCAAAAGGCAGGGTGAAAAAGAAGAATTGGAGCCTGAAAGTATGGCCCAACCTTCCAAGAGAAAGGGTAAGAAGACTGGGAAACCAGCTTCTGTTCAGCAAAAGGATCAGGACCCCTCTCCTCGGGGAGAGGACTTGGACACCCCAGAGGGAACTGAGCCTATGGAGCTTGACCCTTACCAGGTTGAACTCTTGGGCAGCAAGACTGTCCCACTCTTTAAAGCCTGAGGCAGCAAGCTGTTTCAGAAGCACAGGGAGATGTGAGTGGTACCCACAGAGTTTATTGGGAAGAGGGATTACTGTACACTGATGCAAGAGACCCCAAACCTGGAGCCACCAGGAGAGTGGTAGTGCCACAGAGGTACAGGGAGTTCCTCCTAACTTTAGCTCATGACATCCCCCTAGCTGGACATCTGGGCCAAACCAAGACTTGGGAGAGGCTAGTTAGCCACTTTTACTGGCCCCAGATGCACCAAAAGGTGAAGGAGTTTGTCAGCTCCTGTGTTACCTGTCAAGCCAGTGGCAAGACAGGTGGCCACCCAAAGGCCCCCCTGATACCACTGCCTCTGTTGGGGGTTCCCATTGAAAGGGTAGGTGTGGACATAGTGGGTACACTTGAACCTCCCACAGCCTCAGGGAACAAATTCATTCTAGTGGTAGTGGATCATGCCACTAGGTACCCTGAAGCAATTCCCCTTAGGACTACTACAGCTCCTGCAGTAGCCAAGGCCCTCATTGCTGTCTTCACCAGAGTAGGGTTTCCTAAGGAGGGGGTTTCAGACAGAGGTTCCAGCTTCATGTCTGCTTACCTAAAACACATGTGGAAAGAGTGTGGAGTGCAGTACAAGTTTACTACACCCTATCACCCACAAACCAATGGCCTTGTTGAGAGATTCAGCAAGACATTGAAAGGCATGATTATGGGACTCCCTGAAAAACTCAAAAGGAGATGGGATGTCCTCTTACCATGCCTGCTTTTCGCTTACAGAGAAGTGCCACAGAAGGGAGTAGGGTTTTCCCCCTTTGAACTTCTGTTTGGCCATCTTGTGAGGGGACCACTCTGTCTTGTAAAAGAGGGTTGGGAGAAGCCTCTCCAAGAACCCAAACAAGATATTGTGGACTATGGGCTTGGCCTAAGATCCAGAATGGCTGAGTACATGGAAAAGGCATCCAAAAATCTTCAGGCCAGCCAGGAGCTTCGGAAGCACTGGCATGACCAAAAAGCTGCACTGGTTGAATTTCAACCTGGGCAAAAGGTGTGGGTTTTGGAGCCAGTGGCACCAAGGGCACTCCAGGACAGATGGAGTGGCCCTTACCCTATCCTAGAAAAAAAGAGTGAGGTCACCTACTTGGTTGACCTGGGCACAAGCAGGACACCCAAAAGGGTTATCCATGTGAACCGCCTAAAGCTCTACAATGACAGGGCTGACATCACCATGCTGATGGTGACTGATGAGGAGCAGGAAGCGGAGAGTGAACCTCTCCCTGACCTCCTCTCATACAGCCCAAAAGATGGGTCAGTAGATGGAGTTGTCTTTTCAGACACCCTCTTTGCCCAACAGCAGACTGACTGCAAGCAAGTCTTACAGCAGTATGCCAAGCTCTTTTCCTTGTCCCCTGGTCTGACAAACTGGTGTACCCATGATGTGGACACTGGTGACAGTGCACCTGTCAAAAACAAAATCTATCGACAGTCAGACCAAGTCAAGGAAAGCATCAGAGCTGAAGTCCGCAAGATGCTCGAGTTAGGGGTTATTGAACCCTCTGAGAGCCCCTGGGCCAGCCCAGTGGTTCTAGTCCCCAAACCTCACCCACAGGGCGGAAAGAGAGAAATGAGGTTCTGTGTGGACTATAGAGGGCTCAACTCTGTCACAAAGACAGATGCTCACCCTATCCCAAGAGCAGATGAGTTGATAGACAAATTGGGTGCAGCCAAATTTCTAAGTACCTTTGACTTAACTGCAGGGTACTGGCAAATTGGCATGGCCCCAGGAGCGAAAGAGAAAACAGCATTCTCCACACCTGATGGGCATTACCAGTTCACTGTTATGCCCTTTGGTTTAAAGAATACCCCTGCCACCTTCCAAAAGTTGGTGAATCAAGTCCTTGCTGGGTTGGAGTCCTTTAGTGCAGCTTATCTTGATGATATTGCTGTCTTTAGTTCCACCTGGCAGGATCACCTGATCCACCTTGGTAAGGTTTTAAAAGCCCTGCAAGCTGCAGGCCTAACTATCAAGGAATCCAAATGCCAGATAGGGCTGGGAACTGTGCTGTACTTGGGCCACCTTGTTGGTGGAGGCCAGGTACAACCCTTACAGCCCAAGATCCAGGCCATCCTGGACTAGGCAGCTCCAACCACCCAGACCCAAGTCAGGGCATTCCTTGGCTTGACTGGGTACCACAGGAGGTTTGTGAAGGGATATGGGTCCATTGTGACTTCCCTCACAGAACTCGCCTCCAAGAAAATGCCCAAGAAGATAAACTGGACAGTTAGTTGCCAAAAGGCTTTTGACACCCTGAAAGAAGCAATGTGCCCAGCACCAATTCTGAAGGCCCCAGATTATGCCAAGCAGTTCATAGTGCAGACTGATGCCTCTGAGCTAGGGATAGGAGCGGTCCTATCCCAGAAGCTCCTATCCCAGACCAATGATGAAGGCCAGGACCAACCTGTTGCTTTCATAAGCAGAAGGCTTCTCCCCAGGGAGCAGCGTTGGAGTGCCATTGAGAGGGAGGCCTTTGCTGTGGTTTGGTCCCTGAAGAAGCTGAGACCATACCTGTTTGGGACTCACTTCCTAGTTCAAACCGACCACAGACCCCTCAGATGGCTAATGCAAATGAAAGGGGAAAATCCTAAACTGTTGAGGTGGTCCATCTCCCTACAGGGAATGGACTTTGAAGTGGAACACAGACCTGGGACTGCCCATGCCAATGCAGATGGACTTTCCAGGTTCTTCCACTTAGACAATGAAGACTCCCTAGGGAAAGGTTAGTCTCATCATCTTTCGTTTGGGGGGGGTTGTGTGAGAAAGTGCCCCCTTTCTGCATGGTGTGCCCCCACTTTTTGCTGAATTGCTGATGTTCTTTGACTGAGTGTGCCCTGGGCTCCTGCTAATCAGGTACCCAGGGCCTATGTTCCGTCCCTAAAATTGCATTGAAGCCTAAACCCAATTGGCATCTCTGGCCCCAGGTCAGCCCCTGGTAAATGGTACCACAGGTACCCAGGGCACTGTGACCAGAGAAGGCCTCTAAGGGCTGCAGCACTTATTGTGCCACCCTTAGAGGTCCTGTACCACTACACTCACACACTGCCTTTGCAGGCTGCTTGTTTTGGTGCAGAACAAAGTGAAGAGTCGACATGGCACACATCCCTGTGTGCCATGCCTACAACCCACTGCCCTGACCTAGATCAGCCACCCCTCCAGCTGGGTGCACTATGCCAGTGGTGAGGGTACAGGTGCATGAGCTCTGTACCCCTACAGTGCCCAAGTCCATTCTTGGGCATTGTAAGTGCAGTGCTGCCATTAAGAGTATATGGTGGTGGGAGTTTGTCATTACGAACTCCACAACACCATAATGGCTACACTGAAAACTGAGAAGTTTGGTATCAAACTTCTCAGCACAGTGAACCCACACTGTTGCCAGTGTGGGATTTACTGTAAAATGCACGACAGAGGGCACCTTAGAGATGCCCCCTGAAACTCGACCAACTTCTAGTGTCCCGACTGAGTGGCTGCTTAGGCTGCCATCAACAGACATGTTTCTGGACCCCTGGGTCGAGAGCCTGCTGCTCTCGGGGGCCTGAAACAATGCACATCCTGGGACGAGGTGCCAAGCCTCCTCCCCCAGGATGGGCAGGGTTCACGAAGGGGAAGCTTCAAAGGCATGCCGCCTTTGTGAGCCTCCCCAGATCACTTGCTGCTTTCAGCAACTGACCCCCACTGGTTCTGACCCCCACTTTGGGTGGGAGAACCGGCGGGAAAACAAGTGAGGGACAGAGGTGTGCCCACCTCTGCCAACTCCAACCCTCAGGTGGGGGAGGCGAGGTGAAGCACAACTCCCGAGTCCCCGCCCTCTTGAGGATGGGGGGACCCAACCAACCAGGGACAGGCTCATGCCCCCCTCCCACTGGAGGGTGGCACAATAGGGGGTGTACCCACCCCAGGGAAGGGACCCATTGGTCCCTGCCCTCTACCTACCTGTAACGCCCCTAAATCTAGTATTTAGGGGGCACCCTGAACCTTGCTTCCTCGGATCCAGAAACAACAAGAAAGAAGATAAGAAGAAGGACCGAAGAGCCGTGCAGAGCTAACAAGAGGACGATGCCTACTGACTTGGCCCCAGCCCTACCGGCCTGTCTCCCCTCGAACCTGCTCCTGCGAAATCCCAGCGTGTCCTGCAGCCAGCAACCTCAACAAACCCGGAGGACCTGCCTGCCTTCACTTCAAAAGACTGTATCTCCCGAGAACAGCGGACCTGTTCAACTTGCAACTTCTGGCAGCAGCCGGAGACCGTGAATCCAAGCCACTCTGCACCCGCCGAACCCGGCCCGAGCTAGAGTGGAAAAACACGAAGAGGAGGTCTCTCCGGCGATTGTGACCCAAGATCCGGAGGTCCCCCCAGCCTCAAGACCCCAGCCGACGCCTGCAGCCTCAATCCAGAGGACCCCCTCTACCGCGACCAAGAGCGGGTAAGACTTTCCGACGCCAAAAGGCACCCCTGCACCCGACGCCCCATGGTCTTGGGTGCTACAACCAACGGTGCCTAGCCAACCCAAGACATCCCAACTTACCCCTTGAAGTGGTGGTCGCGACGAGAAGGTCTTCGTCCTCGAGCCTGCAGTGTTTCTTTCGACCAGAGTCTCTCCATAGCAAAGAGGGCGCCCGGCGCCAAAACAGCACTCTGCACCCGGCCGCCCCAGTGCCGCTGAGGGTGCATCTTTTGTGCTGACCTGCAACCCCAATTGCCCTGAGCTAAACCCTAGGAGCTTTGCTCCCACAGCCGTGTGGCCTGCTTGCTAGCAGCCACCAACCGGAGACCCCCTATCCTCCGTAGGATAACACTGGGCCTCAACACTCTGCACCCGGCCGCCTTAGTGCTGCTGAGGGTGTAACTAGAGTACATCACGGACAATGGGCGACCCCTGAGTCTAACCCCAGAACCTTAACTCCCACAGTCGATAACTTACCTTTGAACTGATAACCTGTTTTTCCTCCATAGGATAACATTGACAATTTCTATCCCAAAAAGTTTCTAAGTGTGGAGTTTTGAAATCTAAAAATATTCTTTAAAAATCGCACGAATAACCAAAACGTATTTACTTACCTAAAAGACTTTACCCCTACACACGCTGTTATCAAAAAGACTAAATGTCCCTTATATATCAGATGTCCCTGTTCAGTTATTACAGTCAACATAAAATTTGTCTTGTCCACTCTTAATTGGTGTTTCTTCAAAAACGAGTCGTTAGGTGTTCGCTTATTTTCTTTATTTCACATAAAATGCCCAGCCAACACGTGTTTCATCGTGGGGAGTGACCCACATGACTTCTTCAGGGCTGATTGATGCAGACGCGAAAATGTCCCGTTCTCTCCGCCGGTTCTACTTCCGTCCCGGCTGTATGTAGTGATTGGGTCCTCCACTATTAATTAATGTCCTATTCTCCCGGTTCCGGTGTATCTAAAATCCTACTGAGGTGTCTTAATATCAATCCCTCTTGTGTGTCAGCGCATCAATTATTTCTTAAAATCCAATATCTGGCATCTAGGCGTGTACGCCAACCTCCGTCTCCCGCTCCGTGTGTTCGTATTATGACCCGGAAGTGTATTTACTTACCTGTTTGCAGGAAATGTCCCAGTGCTGAATCTAGGTATCCAGCACTGAGTTAGAAAAGTAACGTTAAGAGTAACTTACCTGTAATTTACTGAAAAAGCCTATTCATTTCAATGTACTGTATTTGCTAAGTATTGCAACCTACTGCATCCCCTGTAAATCAAACAAAGTACAATTTCTATTGCATTTTCAAACTGTCCTACATTCAGCAACTTATTACTGTAAAGTATTTAATGCTTACCTGTGCCAGGCTTGCTTGGTTCTAAAAACAAATTGGCCTAGAGTTCAGTTCTTGAGTGTGTGAATTCATTTGCTGACTGAGGGTGTACATCAAATGCTTAACACTGTCCTCTAATACTGCCTTACTGCTCGACCACTCTACCACAAATAGAGAGTAAGGTTCCATCTAACTTTAACCTCTGCCTACCTCTGGGGTCACCTGGACTCTATACACACTATACCTCATTTTGGTGTAGTATATATAGAGCCAGTTTCCT
The DNA here is from genome assembly GCA_963921515.1 of Calotriton arnoldi. Taxonomy (NCBI): domain Eukaryota; kingdom Metazoa; phylum Chordata; class Amphibia; order Caudata; family Salamandridae; genus Calotriton; species Calotriton arnoldi. The sequence goes on from CAWUFW010006834.1 coordinate 447,970, forward strand.
ACAAAACCTAAACGTGAAACACATATTGCCTGACTTGAAAATGGCACCCGCTTGGGACAAATGTCCGACCATAGTGATGACAAATTGGCTGTGCCTGAAACAAGATGCTCTTTGTAGTCAGTCTTTCATGGAGCTCCTTTTACCTGCAGCTTCATGTCCGCCCTGGAGAAGCAGCTACAGAACCAGCAGCTGCTGCACCAGCTCAGGAGCCGAGCCTATGTTCTGCTGGCTGGTGCTCTCCGGCCACACTTGCTTTCCTCCCATCGCTGCTTGATTTACATTGTAGCCCCAAGTCGCGTGACCATATCATTTGGCAACATTATACGGCATCGCAGTATTATTCCAGCATATTTGCTCACAGTGTTGTGTGGCGGGTGTGTGTGGGGCACCATATGCTCTTTAGCAGCCGGCTTATGACCATGGAGCATTACAAGAAAATGGCATGACTGAGGAGAAATGGTATTAAGTCTGTTTTATTGAGTTTGCTGTATGCACACACGCTTTGGAGCAACGTGTTTATGGGCTGGCACCTCAAATGTACATCCTCACTGTGCCTTTCCCCATCTTCATTTTAGGCTTAGCTTATGGCCCGTCGCTGCTTGTTTTACATTGTAACCTCAAGTTGAGTGTCCATATCATTTGGTAACATTATACGGCATTGCAGTATTATCCCAGCATGTTTTACGTTGCTTTCAACCCGTCGCTGTTTTTACTTGCTTTCCGCCCGTCGCTGCTTGTTTTACATTTTAAGCCCATTGTGGTATACTGCCTTTCTGAGTTCAATGTGATTTGTTAGTCATGGAACTGTGGGGTGTCATTACAGAATGTTGGATTGGTCATAGGCTGTTGTCATGACATTCCATGGGGGGTTGGACAGAGAAACCAGGGCAGTTGATGGAGAGTCTGCTGGTTGATGGATGGGATTCTTATGCAATAAACTTAAGAAGAAACAGCACTCTGGTGTCAGGTCTTGGTGTACCAGGAATGCTTCACTGGCGTAGTCGGCAGTAAGAATCTCAACACAGAAGATTGGTGAGAGATTTCCTATTTTAAAAAAAAAGAAAATAAGGATAAAAGAACCTATCTCCAAGCACGCCTTATCCGAAAGGAATTACCTTTAAGGGCACTCTCTTCTCCACGCACTTCACATCTCTCATCTCTTGTGACATTAGCTCTGGAGTTTGAAAGTTGACGCTTATAAAGTGACCTCGTTTGAGTGTGGATTCACTGTAAGGGACTGGGAGCTTCGCCGCATATGTGGGTCTTGTTATTGATTTTGCCTCTTGCCTATTGTGATCGATGCGGGCTCGTCCTTTGAAGTGTCAGTTATAAGTAATCCGCAACTGTCAGAGGATACTTTTCGTCATTTGCAGATTCACGAAGGAAGCGTAATTGATTGTGTTCTTACGACACTCAGTACTGTGGCTCCTGTCATATTAAGGGGTACTTTTCGCAATGCTAAGAATCGCTAAAGAATACTTCGTATAGCAAAGTCTGCTTTGAATGGAAATTTTGAGCGTTACTTGCCTGAAGTTGACTTTCAAATTTCATGGAACCCTGAGCGCGATGGTCTTCACAGTGTGTTCCAAAGCTCTGTCTTGTCTGGAATACGCTTCTGCGTGAGACACGTCAGTGCGTAGGCAAGCGGCGTGGCAGCCATCTTTGTAGTTTTGGCTGGGAAACGTCATCGTGTAAAGAAACGTGGCAGACATCTTCGTTTGGGAAGGTTCTCAGTGTACAAGATTGGTGCGCTGATGCGCACTGCATCCACAAAATTAGTGCGCTGATGCGCACAGCATTCACAAGTCATTGAAGGAGTATTTACGAGGAGCTGTAAGAAATTTATATTGGTTGTGCATCTTCACGCTGATGCGCACAGCTCTAACTGGATCTGGTATTTGTGCGTGGCAGTTATACGCTGATGCGCACAGCAGTAAGTTTCCTAACTTATTATAAGTTGCGCGCTGATGCGCACAGCATTCTCCTGAAAGTGATGTGAACTGTGGTAAACTCGTTGATGCACACAGCACTTAGTACGCTGGTGCACACTACATGAAAAGTTGATTACATTGACAATAAGTCAATTTCTAGTGGTTTTCTTGGTCACACAGTGTAAAAAAAAAAAAAAAAAAAAAAAAATTTTTGGGGGGTTACTGTTGGCATGATTGGGAGTTTCAAAGTATAATCCCTGTCGTGGTTTAAAAAAAAAATAGGGGAATTAGATAAAACTTGCTGTGATTATGCAAAACGTCACTGCTGCACCCTTTTTCCTTAGCTCTTCAGGTGACCCTATTATTCTGTGGAAAAAGTGGAAAGTGGTCTTTGAAAGATACGCTAGGGTATGCGGTCCCTCACTTAGCGCGGAGAGGAAATCTTCGCTATTGTTACACTGTTTAGGGTCAGAAGGTCAAGATGTGTTTGATCACTTACCAGACTTAACTACAGAGGAAGCTAATGGACTCAATGACTATGAAATATGCATCAAAAAACTAGATAAGCACTACTTACCGAAAGTGAGTACTATTTTGGAACGATATAAATTTGCAAAAAGAATGCAAGGTGATGATGAGTCTGTCGAAGGTTATGTAACTTGTTTGAGGAAGCTTGCATCTTCGTGCAAATTTGACAATCTCACCGACGAACGAATACGTGATCAATTCATGTTTGGTGGCAATATGGAAAGAGTCAGAGAAGAATTGTGGCTACGTGATGAGCCCACATTAGATGAAGTTCTCAATGTTGCCAAGAGGATTGAACACTCATTGAAGTGTGTAGCTGTTCTTAAAAAGGATTCTGAAAAAGTATATAAAATCCAAGAAATTAAAAGCAAGAGTAGAACAAATGCTGGTCTGAGGGATAAACATAAGGGGGCGGTAGTGAATAGTGGAAGATCGAGTGATAAGTGGACTAACGTTAAGTGTTTCAGATGTGGTAAGCCAGGACACTTAGCAAATGACAAAAAATGTCCTGCTTTGGGTCAAATGTGTTCTAAGTGTAAGAGAAAGGGTCACTTGGCGCCATTGTGCAAGAGCAAGCCCATTCCCAAAGTTAAAGAAGTTGATGTATATGACAGTGAAAATGGTGAATCTGGGGGAGATGATTATGAGTGTGGACAGATTGTTGTGCAAGTAGTAAGTGGAGATAAAAGAAAAAATTGTCCTTGTGATGACATTTGGGTAGAAGGAGCAAGCACTAAAGTGTTATTTGATTCAGGTGCCAAAATAACGATTATCTCGTGTGGATTCTACTTGGAGAAGTTGAAAGGGAAGGTAAAACTGTTGAAACCCGATATTAGGCCTTTAGCTTATGGTGGAGAACCTATTAAACTTCATGGTTATTTTGTAGGTCTCATAGAGTATAAGGGAAGATTGGTTTCTGGAAAAATTTATGTTTCAAAAAGGGAGACAGCATCATTAGTTGGATCCATCAAGGTGATCTTGGAGTATATCTTGATCCCAATGCTGATCCTCCGATTCAACTTAAAAATGATGTGGGTTCGGTTCTTGAAGTGAGTGGTGATGATTGTTTTATTGCAGAGTTAAAGAAGGATTATGCTAAGGTTTTCAGGAAAGACTTAGGTTGTCTTAAAGGGTACCAACATAAAATTGTACTTAGGAAAGACGCTACCCCTGTTTGTTGCAAAGCAAGGAGCGTTCCTCTTTCCGTGAGGGATGACATGAGGAAGGAAATTGACAAATTAAAAAGTTGGGGCATTATTGAGAATGTTGAGGGGACGGAATGGTTGGCCGCAGTTGTAGCAGCTCGCAAATCCAATGGAGAGCTGAGGCTCTGCATTGACTTAAGGCAGTTAAATAAATGTGTAGTTGTTGATAAATACCCGTTGCCAAACATAAATGAATTGTTAGCCTTGTTAGGTGGTGCTAAGGTCTTTAGTACAATAGACCTCACTTCAGCTTACCACCAAATAGAGTTAGAAGAGTCGTGTAGAGACTTTACTTCTTTCATTACGCCGTTTGGTACTTTTAGATTTAAGCGTATGCCATTTGGTTTAGTATCAGCCTCCTCGGTTTTTCAAAGAGTTATGGAGAAAATACTTAATGGTCTCTCAGGTGTATATGTATATCAAGATGATATCTTGGTATATGGCGATGATGTAAATCAACATGATGCACGCTTGAGACTAACTTTGGAGAAATTGTGTGATCATAATTTAACCATTAAGGCAGAAAAGTGCAAGTTTAGAACAGACTCAATAAATTACTTAGGTCACAATATTACTAGCGAAGGGGTTAAACCAAAGTCAGATTTAATTAATACTATACAAGAAATGAGTTCTCCTTCATGTAAGAGTGAACTCATGAAGTTTTTAGGAGTAGTTGAGTATTATGGTAAATTTGTGAAGAATTTAGCGGATTGTGCTGCTAATATGAGGTATTTGTTGAAAAAGGGTATTGATTTTGAGTGGTCTGATTGTTGTGAGAAAGAGTTTATTCACATCAAAGAGAAACTTAAGTCTGCTCCATCTCTTAGCAGTTTTAACCCAAAGTTCAAAACTTTACTCATCACCGATGCCAGTGAAAAAGGGTTGGGTGCAGTTTTGCAACAATCCAGTCCCAAGGGCATGCAAACCATAATGTTCTTATCACGCAGTCTTAAAGATCCTGAAACTAGATATTCGGTGGTGGAAAGAGAATCCCTCGCTGTATTTTGGGCCATCAAGAAATTAAAAAGTTTCTTTGGGGGATCGATTTTGAAGTACGAACCGATCATAAACCTCTTATTGAAATATTTAGCAAGAAAGGCCTTGATTCCATATCTAGTAGGATAACCAAGTGGGTGATAGGTCTACAGGAGTACCATTTTAGCATAAAATATATTCCTGGTTTAGAAAATAAGGTAGCAGATGTGTTGTCACGTCTTACACCCAAAGTGGTGTCTGAAGAAGAAGACGTAGTAGATGCTGAAGAATGGGTTTGTGTGATTGACCAAGAAGTAGTTTCTGAAAAAAGATGGTGTGATGAAATGTCTAAAGATGTCACTTTAAATGAGGTCATGGGACTTATTAGGAAAGGTTGGATCAGTAAGAAGGATGGATCAGATTCTTGTAAGAATTTTTGGTCATTGCGTAATGAATTATCCGTTGACAGGGGATTATTGTTTCGTGGTACGAGGATAATTCCTCCAAACACCCTAAGGAAGGAGCTCATTGATTTGGTTCATTCTTCTCATGCTGGTTTGACCAAATGTAAGGAGAGATTACGCATGACCTATTGGTGGCCAGGAATGGATAGGGAGGTTGAGCGGATATTACGTGATTGCATTCCATGCTCACTGAGTGATAAATCCAAATGCACTCGGGTGCAACCGATGGTTTTAAGAAGACGTCCTTCTAGACCATGGCAAGATGTAGCTCTAGACATTTTGGGTCCTATTCATAGTAATGGCTCGCAAACTTTTGTGTTAGTTGTTATTGACATGTATTCACGGTGGCCAGAAATTTTCTTTTTGCAAGTTATTGATTCTAAACACATTATTAGCTGTTTAAGTGATTTGTTTGCGAAAGAAGGGATTCCTGAATCTCTATTAACTGACAATGGGGTTCAGCTTGTTTCTGAGGAGATGAGAAACTTTCTCTCCTCTAAGGGAATCATTCACAAGACATGTTCCCTCTATCATCCAGAGGCCAATGGAATGGTTGAGAGGTTTAACAGAGTGATCAAAGAAACTATAGCTTTAGCAAAGTCCCTTTCTTTAGATTGGAAGTCTATGGTAATAAACAAAATAGAGGAATACAGATTGTGTCCTCACTCCACGACTGGGAAGACACCCTTCTTGCTTTTCAGGGGTAGAATTCCTAATACCAACGTGGAACCTGCGTGGGTAAACAAGTACGAACTAACTAAAGGGAAGGAGTGTAAATGTGATGAGCGTGAGATTCTCAAGAGAGAAGAGGAGAAAGCCAAAGTGAGGAAAAGTTACTTTGATGCCAAAAAGGCAGTCAGAACCACTAAAGTAGCAGTTGGTGACATTGTGATGGTTAAACGTCCTGGTCTGATGGGCAATTCAGCTTCAAAATTTATGAAACCAATAAAAGTGATTAAAGTGTTTAAAAATGCTGTAAAGACCCAGGATCATCGCATTTGGAACCTTAATAGAGTTGTTGTAGTCAAAGGGAAGGTTAGCCGTGAACAAAGTGAAAGTTCGTGTGGGATAACTCCGCAGGTTGGTGGGAAAGGTGAAATTCGTAGTTCATCTAGGAGGTGCAAACGACCATCTTATCTTTCTGATTATGTATAAATGTTTTGTTGCATTTTGTTTAGATAAAGGAGGGAGGTGTGTGGTATACTGCCTTTCTGAGTTCAATGTGATTTGTTAGTCATGGAACTGTGGGGTGTCATTACAGAATGTTGGATTGGTCATAGGCTGTTGTCATGACATTCCATGGGGGGTTGGACAGAGAAACCAGGGCAGTTGATGGAGAGTCTGCTGGTTGATGGATGGGATTCTTATGCAATAAACTTAAGAAGAAACAGCACTCTGGTGTCAGGTCTTGGTGTACCAGGAATGCTTCACCCATGTTGTGTGGCCATATCATTTGGTAACTTCCCAAGGCCGGTGTGACTCCTGTTCTTAGAGGCCATGCAGCTCATATCTCGGTGGCCTAACCCCATCGACGCACGTTCGGGCCCCGCAAGGTTGGAAGGGGCCCCATTTAGTTCCACGCTGGCGGCTCCGGCCTCGGCTCTGGTGGGCCCCTAGAGATCCATTCCTGGATCTGGACCGACGCCGGTTGTGCCATTTCGATCTTCCCCGGCACCATCCCCACTGTCCTCCCCGACTCAGACAACGGAGCAGAATGGGCGTCACACAGTGCCCACTCAGACGCCGGCAGAAGCCTTGCCTTCTAGATCAGAGCATGAGCATTATTTTCATCGGCTAGGCCTCGGAGAAGACTGGGAGAGGTTACTGGACCCTTTAGAATACCATCCCTATGAGGAAGTAGAAAGTGTGGGATGGTGTGAGGACCTGGGTGAGCCAGCAGCCTGGATACATCTCCAGATGCTGGTCAGCTTTCTCCCCCTACCGTGGATATGGGGGAGGGAGCTTCTTAGGCAGTGGTTGTGCAAAGGGTGGCTGGGGTCCTTCACCTTCAGCTATCCATGCTGGCAGTCGAGGCTAATCTCTTGACAGATGCTGCAACCGGGAGTCTCCACATCGGAACACTTACTCCCATTCAATGACACCCCCACTAACGTCCTGTTTGGTACCTGGTCCAAACCCAGCACAGGGCCTCTTGTGAATAGGTCGATTGCCCACCGCCATCGCCCGCACCTAGGGACCCAAACTTCCTCACGCAACTCCCTACCCCTGAGAGCTTGGTGGTCCAAGCCTCCACCTCCAAGGTGCTTTCCCTCCGCTCCCCCGGATAGGGAATCCAAGAGGCTGGACTCCTTTGGGAAGAAGATGTTTCTTCTGCCAGCCTGGCATTGCGGTCTTTGAACACTGCATGCCTTTTGGGCCGTTATTCCCATACTTTGTGGGATACTGTTGCGCAAATGTTGCCACAGGTCCCGGAGGACACCATGGCTGTACTCTCCTAAGCTGTCACCGATGGGAGAGATGTGGCAAAGTTCACTATACGATGCAGACTTGACACAACCGACTCGCTAGGCAGAGCAGTTTCCACAACAGTGGCCCTTAGGCTCCATGCCTGGCTGAGGACGTCTGGCTTTTCTTATGGACTTGCTCTTCGATGGCACCCGTCTCTTCGGAGACCAGGCAGATTCGGTGCTCGAGCTCTTTAAGGATTCTTATGCTACGGCCAGGTCCTTAGGCCTCTCTACTGCCCCACGCCCACCGCAATCTGCCTTGCTCCTTTCGTGGCTTTTTGCTGCACCATTTTCCACCCAGTAACTGTGCCACGCAGGTTACCTAGCCTCTGCTTGGCCGAGGGCGTGGTACCCACAGACCTCGTGGGTCAGATGGCCAGTGGTCTGGTCAGTCCGCCACCCCTCCCTACTGCAACAGCCTCCAAACCTTCCTAGTCTGCCCCTTTACCATCATGGGCACCCGGTTGGCTGCAGAATTCGCCATCACCTGCCCCACTGGCAGTCTATAACATCGGACAGGTGGGTTTTGCAGATTGTCCAAAGGGGCTTCTCCCTCCTCTTCGAGACTACCCTTCTCCCCCCATGCCACCATCTCACAATCAGCTGACGGAGAATCATCTGTCTCTTCTCCGCGAGGAGGTCACAGCTCTCTTGGCCAAGGGTGCCATAGAGAAGGTTCCAGTGCCAGAAGCAGGATGTGGTTGTTATTCCTGCTTCTTTCTGGTTCTCAGAAAGGACAAGGGCATTCATCCTAGCTCCATCTCTGAACTCTAAATCTCATCCTCAAAAAGGAGAAATTCAAACTGCTCACATTGGCTCAAGTCTAGTCTGCCCTGGACCCAGGAGACTGGATGGTAGCGATGGACTTGCAGGATGCTTATTTTCATATTCCCGTACTGCCTGCCCACCAGCGCTGTCTGAGGTTTATGGTAGGCCATGAGCACTTTCAGTTCACCGTGATTAATTTTGGCCTTACCAGCACCCCTCGGGTGTTCACCAAAATGATGGCGGTGGTTGCAGCCTATCTGCGGAGATCAGGGGTGCCAGTCTTCCCCAATCTCGATGACTGGCTGGTGAAGGCGGGCTCGCCCCAGGCTATTGTCTCCCACCTCCAGAATACGACAAACCTTCTGCACTCACTGGGGTTCACTATCAATGTGCCAGAGTCATACCTGACTGCCTCTCAGACGCTCCCTTTCATCGGAGCTATTTGGACACAGTGCAGTTTCGGGCTTATCCTCCCGAGCGGCGAGTCTAGGCTAGTCAGGCTATGATGGCAATATTTCATCCTCTATCCTGGGTTTTGGTTAGAGACTGACTGAGGCTGCTGGGCCTCATGGCTTTCTGCATCCTGCTAGTGACACATGCCAGATGGAATATGTGGGCTCTGCAGTTGGAGCTTAAGTTCCAGTGGGCACTGCATCAGGGGAATCTCTCCAAACTGGTCCACATCTTGGAGGGAATGTGAACAATCTGGAGTGGTTGCTAACGAACCACGATTGGGTCAGAGGCAGACCCCTCTCCCTTCCACAACCAGATAGCATGGTAGTGACAGATTCATCACTCCTGGGATGGGGCAGCCATCTGGGAGAGGTGGAGATCAGAGGACTCTGGTCTCTGGCGGAATCCGGACTCCACATCAACCTGCTGGAGCTCTGTGTGATCCGACTGGCATTGAAAGCCTTTCTGCCCTCCATCAGGGTCGGCTGGTGCAAATGTTCACAGACAACACCACAGCCATGTGGTACTGCAACAAACTGGGTAGGGTGGGGAAGCAGACTCTTTGTCAGTAGGCCCTGGGTCTCTGGACATGGCTGGAACAGCAGGGCATATGACTGGTGGCTCAACACCTCTGGCACGTTCTCTGTACACGAGAACGGACAAACTTAGCCGAAGATGCCTAGCGGATCATGAATGGAGTCTACACACGAAGGTAGCGCAAGGTCGCTTTGAGCAGTGGGGAGAGCCTTGGTTAGATCTGTTCGCCTCTGCCAAGAACGTGTAATGTCATCAGTTTTGCGTGCTGGAGTTTCCAAGGCAGCACTCCCTCTGAGACTCTTTTTGTCTAGAGTGGAGCTCAGGCCTCCTGTACACCTTTTCGCCCTTACCACTTCTGCCCAGAGTTCTCAAGAAGATCAAGAATGACTGGGCCCGAGGCATCCATGTGGCTCGGGACTGGGCACGGAGACTCTGGTATCCCGTGCTACTGAGCATGCCCATTGATCTCAAATCAGGCTGCCGCTTCGGGAATATCTTCTGTCACAGCAGCAGGGAAGGGTTCTCTACCCGAACCTGTCCACTCTCCTCCTTCTTGCGTGGAGATGGAGCGGCGACAGTTGACAACTTTTGACTTCCTCCCGAAGTCTGTAATGTCATCTTGGCAGTTAGGCGTCCCTCCAACAAGACGGTGCATGCCTGCCATTGGAAAAAAATTGTGGCATGGTGTGCAGAAAAATCCATTGGTCATCTTTCTGCCCCTCTTTCTGATGATCAGCTTTTCATCCTATCTCTTGTCCAGTAGGGCTCTGCTCTGGGCACCATTAATGGCTGTCTATCTGCCATTCCTGCTTTTTTGCGGTTGCCTTATCAACCCTCTTTATGCAAGTCCCCTACTTTATTTGGTTTTGACTTTTTTGATGTGTGCTCCTTTCAAGCCTCTACACATTTGTCCCCTCAGGCTTCTTACCTTGAAAACCGCTTTCCTTGTGGCAATTACATCTGCCCACAGAGTAAGTGAGCTGCAGGCCTTATCTAGGCCTCCTTTCCTCTGTCTGTTCTGACAAAGTGGTGCTTTGCACAGTGGCCTGCTTTCTACCAAAAGTGGTCTCTCCTTTTCATGTAGGCCAATCTATCTCCTTGCCTACCTTTCATGCTTCTCCACATCCCTCTAAAGAAAAGGAGCGACCCCACCGTCAGGACCCAAAAAGAGCATTGTTGTTCTACCTTGCCCACTCACAAGAGTTCTGGGGGATGACCAATTCTTCATGGGGTATGTTGGTGCAAATAAAGGTCGGGCGGTGTAAAAATGGACCATTTCGAGATGTCATGCTCTGCGTCAAAATCTGCAACGCACTGGCCAATAAGCAACCTCTTGAGGGCTTGTGAGCTCATTCCAGCAGAGCTAAAGCTGCAACAACTGCACTAGCTCGCAGAGTTCCGGTCCTGCACATCTGTCAGGCAGCAACGTGGGCTTCCCTGCACAAGTTTGCCAAACACTACTGCCTGGACAGTCCGGTCCGCAGGGATGGTCACTTTGCCCGTTTGGTCCCGCAGGACTTTCTTGCTAGAAATTAGTTTGCAGACCCTCCTCCGGGGATGGTATTGCTTGGGTATCTATTCAAAAGATAAGGAATCAACAGCTAGAACTCTCTATCAGATGAACACGTTACTTAACCTTCAGTAACGCCTTATCTGGTAGAGACTATATCTAGTCACAGATTCCTTACAGACCCACCCATCCTCCCCACTCTGTGAACCGATTTCTATGGACTGGGATAACCCCTTTCAGGGCCCTAGTTTAGACACACCAGTGGTCAGTGTTCTTCATGGCTCTGCGCTTCTTCTGTGGGAAGTGGTGAAAATTAACTGACATCAGTGCGCCTGGGTGGCGCCTATATAGGTACCACGACGTCACTTCCGGCGTAGCCGAAGACCGACCCGGAGCCGATCGACGCCACCTACCGGCGCTCAGGGGTACTGTTCATGAAAAATCTTCTGGATCCAGCCTGGGGACATTCAAATGGTAAGGAATCTGCAGCTAGATATAGTCTCTACCAGATAAGGCATTACCAATGGTAAGTAACTTGTTCATCAGGTCCCACTGGTGGCTCTTCATCTTCAATTCATCCCCTTCGTAGTTTGCTGCAGCTGATGCTTGGAATCATCTGAGATAATGGTAGGATTTCTGTAGGGCCAACAGAGCTCTTATCTGTCATAGGGACGTACACTAAAAGAGCAGAGAAGAAAAATCTTTTTCAGAACTCCAGTAATTAAAAAGATTTCTAGAAGTGGAAACCAAGCTAGAATGTTATCACCTCCAATGTGGAATTTTAATTTAGTTCTCTCAGGATTAATGACCCTGCCATTTGAGTCAATGCATAAGGCGACTCTTAAAACATGCCATGTTAAAGACTGCATTCTTTAAAGCAATCACCTCTCTTCACAGAGTAAATGAAATTCAAGCTTTGCCTGTTCAGGAGCCACATCTACAAATACATAAAGTTTATAATGAGAAATAATCCTCACTGTACCCAAAGTAGTTTGTGTTTCACATTATTCAACCCTTTGTCCTACCTGTCTTCTTTCAACAACCAAAACGCAAGCGTAGAGAATTGTACTAGGAGATCAGTGAAGTAGATCGTATAGGCGACAAAAGCAATAATGAAACCTGAGCAATTCTTTGTATTGCACGCTACAAAACAAATTATAGCATGATGGATTGTTAAAACTATCCAATTATATGTTGTGTTAGCAGACAAAGAGACACAAAAATCCAAAAGTTCATCCAGCAAATGAAAAAAAGAGCTCCAGTAGCTTTCATAGGTAACACCTTAATACCAGATATTTGCATGGCAGCCTCTTGGTTTTCAGTTTTACAGTATTGAATTCACTAAACACTACTACTTAGATACACAACCAAGGCGAGAGCCACTGGTGGAACAAAATATACTTTAACAATTGTTTGCATCTTCTCACACTTAACATATTCCCCCACTAGAATTGATACCGCTTTAGCATCAATGCACAGATTGTGACTCTTGACACTGCAACAATAGTTTGGCAGCTTGAAGCGCCTCTAAATTCATGTGACTGTGACACTCCCACCTCCCCAGTGAAGGAGGGGAATTGATGCAAAATACAAAAAAAACTGAAGATGGAGACTATGTAATGGGGCATTGTGAGCTTATGCTCACAGTTATAGGGAGGTCAGCTTGACTGCATGTTTTTGACACTGACAAAAAAAAAGTTAATTTTAAATACAGTTTCTGGACCCAACCACTCAATGGTGGACTAATGCTTAGCATGTGAACCTAGATGACCTTAGCATGTGAACATAGATGAGCTACAACTGTCAAAACTTGTCCCAGTTAAGTAATCCGTTCCTTACTTCTCATTCCTAACAATTTTCAAAACATGACTGCTCTGCCAGAACAGTAAATTCTTAACCATTTGTAAAGGCAATCTCTTTTGAAATCCATATTGTTTTACCAAATTATAATAGAAGGTGGTCACCCTTGAAGGTCTCAACCTGCCATTATATATTAACACCCTTCTCAATGTTTTTATACAGTTGTACCACTGCCTACGATTCTTCCTTGTCCCTGATAATCCTGATGTTACTTTTATTCAGAGGGTGCCTGGCACTTTATAAGTTTTCCTTCATCACAAGTCTCACTCAACCTTTAATCCACTCTATTTCTGGAAACCATTTGTAGTCACTTAACTAAAATCAGATAGCGGAAACCCCGCAGATTACTTTAGAGTGTTGTATCATGCCACCTGACACATCGCGTAGATCTGAACACAATTCATTTGAGGACAATGTGCATTGGGTTTATTATTTATGTCAAGGGACCCATGTGATTCATGGTGGGAAGTGTTTTTACAGTTGTTCTGCGATAGCTGCAAACTACTACCTTGTGCTTTGCAATCTCTAGTTCGATTTCTTGACTGTGCACATTAGAAATTGTATAAGTACTGATTGGTAAAACATCACATATGCACATCTTCCACCAATAGATGATTAATTGAAAACGATAATGAAATATGTATTACAATGTATTATTGATTAAATGTTTTATATTTTTAGCTGAAGGTCAAGTTCCGGCTACTACCAGTATAACCACACTGCCTCCACTAGAAACACCAATACTTACACGATCTTCCGCCCAGATTCCAGTAGCTGCTGTTACAGCGACAACCAGTGCTACTTGTACAATTGCTATTCCAATTGCAGTAACGAGTAGCCCTGTGAGAAAGCAGAGGCCACTTCTGCCAAAAGAAAATGTAATTGGGTTATCTACCGCCCCACGGGCAGTGTGGAATTCATCAGGTAAATTTCAAACATCCTCTCAGAAATGGCACATGCAGAAAGTTCAGCGGCAACAGCAGCAACAACAGACTCAACAGTCACCAACTTCAGTAGCATCTCCAACATCTACACCACCAACGACTGCAGTAGCAACAGCAACAACAGCGCCAGCAATGACAGCAGCGCCCACAACAGCAACACCCACAACAGCAGCACTCACAACAGCAGCACCAACAATGGTTTCAGCACCAGCAACACCAACAACACCAACGTCAGTACCATCTACACAGTCCTCTCCAGGAATAAGATATCAAACAAGGCAGGCTGTAAAAGGTATGGGCTTTATTCTCTGATGATTGCTGTTTTTGTTGTGCATTTTTGTATGTATTGCAAAATTAGTGTAACACTCTAACACATTGTTGGCCCTAAAACAAAAATGTCCCACACAACTTAGTTACTGGTGAAAATACGGGCAGAGGATGGATTTCACTAGCTTTGCATAACATTTTTTTATCACTGGTCTTGATAGTCTTGGAGAACTGAAAAATAGCTTACTTAGCACAGGTAACATTTTGGAAAAAATGGCAAGATGCTGTTGAATGGCAGTGGCATCTTTGGCATGGGAGGGCTGGAGAGCAACACACTTGACCATTATTTAAAAGTTATTATGTAATAAAGAACACAAATTAATGCTTTTTAGGTCTTTCCTATGCTGCGCATGCGCTGTCTCTTTGAGACATGCTGTAGCCACCCTGTGGGCTTACAGCCCGCCCATTGCTTTTGATTCGTTTCTTCGTGTGTCCTTCCCAAAAGCTTTCTTCAGTGAGGGTAATCTGTGTTTTTTATCCCTCCTTCTTGTGTCTTGCTACCTTTCACGAAGCAGTGGCCTATTACTTGTATCCTTTCACTTTGGTCTATTTCAGTTCGTGTATGCACACTATTTTTTTAGTTTCTTTCAGCTCGTGCTTTTGGAAGGGTCCCTTTTGTTTCTTTGTAGTGTTGATGCTCCTAGCGCCGTTTCTGTAAACAGCCCTGTAAATCTTGTCCTTATCTCATCACATTTACTGTTTTCCAAGGACGCCAGTCTCGTCCACCCTCCCCTCCCTCATCGCCGCTTGCCCTCTCCGTTGACGGCCTCTCTTTCAGTCTCCTCCCCTCTGAGTCCCGCTTTAGCTTCCTGTCTCCTTGTTACAACTGCTTCCAATGAAGAGCTACACGCACACGTGAGACCACCAATCATCACACAGAGGCACAACCCATTAACAATAATTATCACAACCATATATGCAAACCCAAAACTTTGCAGCTATGTATTTTATAAAAGGAACCGTTAGTGTTCAGTCTTGCGGCTACCCCGCGCATTCCAACAGTTAACGTTTAGGAGCAAGGAAACCAGTTGTGCAAGTAGTCTACTTCATCTTTTTTGCGCTGCGCGTGACTCAAGTTCGCTGAAGGATTGCGCAGACACGATGCTGCAAGACGTGATTGATTTACAGACATTGATTCACACTTTTATGTCAAACCGCATCAGCAATACTCCACATCCTAAGGCAAGTGTTCAAACCATGCAGGGACTGGTGCAAATAGATGTTTGTTACATACCCTCACAAAGTATGTTTATGGTGCCTGGGATCAGAACACAATTCCATGGGCTGCTATGACTGTGCCCAGATCAATCTGAAGACCATACTGTCCCTCGAGGCAAAACTGAATGTTGCCAAACCTTGGACACTCCACGCCCTCACCAGTTGAAGTAGAAAGGAAGATCTTGTTTCCGCTCCTGAAGTTGTTCCTATGGCAGAGAGCGTTGCAAGTCTTCGGGTAAGTTCAAGAAAAAGCATAAGATTCCAGTGGGAATCTGCCCCTTCCTGTCACTTTCCCTCTGGAGAAGGTTCGAGAGCATCAGCATGCCACTCGGTCTCTCACCCAATCTCCATTAGAGTTGATCCTGAGCCTATTCCCCAATATACCCTGAATATCTGGGTCCGTCAGTGATGACGCAGCATGTGAAGGCCCTTAGTGAGGCCATGCTGTGCATTTTCATCACTTTAATGCTTCTCTCTAGCGTGCCCTCGGGACCCTGCAGATCCGCATGGGCCTACAGGTAGACTTCCACCTTAGGGTCCACCCGTCTGTGCTCCTTGAAACCCCTTCGAGTTCAGCACAGGTTATGGTGAAGTCTTCAGTTCTGGCGTCACCCACTCCACTGGAACCCTTCACATTGACGCCGTCCCAACACTGCCGAACAATTGCAACTCATTGTGCTTTCTGACTGAGCAGAATCCACCTAAACTGAGGATGCACCCTGATCCCACTAGAGCTCAGCAAGCCGACAACCTTTCGGAATCAGAATCCTTGCTTTGCCCATGCGGTAGTCCCCAGTCTTTTCACAGTCTTTTCTACATTGATTCAGACATTGATAATTTTGATAAAGGGGAAGATTTTGTTCAGAATAGGATGAGGAAAGCTGGTACTGCAAGATGTCAGTGGCCTAAATAAGTTCTCCTGGTACTCGCCTCATTTCTCCTCCCTGCCCTGCCACTGAAGAAACCATTTTCTTTGCCCACAACGGCCATACTGAGGTGCCGAGGTCGGATGTTATTACGACGCTGCCACACACAGCCCGTTTCTGGCTGATAGAATACGCCGTCTGACAAGGAAGCATAGACACAACACATACTCGTGTTTGTTGGAACCATTAAGGACAGAAGCAACTACTCTTCTTGGAATTCTTGGAATTTCCCAGCCACATTAAGGCTGGGACGGAATTATAACCAGCCAGAAGGCTCAACACATTTTCCTGAATATATAAAGCCCTGAGGAAGTCGCGGGTCCCTTGTCCCGATCGACGAAACACGTGTTGGCTGGAGCTACAACAAGAAAACATTAAATCTACCTATATATGCCATACTTGTTTCTTTGCTACAAGTTATTAACATAAAACACTGTCCGTATGTGTGCCAGGGCTTGATATGAATTGTTGTACAGATCCTTGGATCTGAATCGTGGGGTGTTGGGTGATTACCCCCTCCCTGGGCACCATATACCAAAAAGTAGTAGCAATATATATACCGGTAAGAGGGAGCGCCACTTCCACCCAGGGCACGATCATCCGAAACAGTAATCTCCAAGGGGAAGATTTTGTTCAGAATAGGATGAGGAAAGCTGGTACTGCAAGATGTCAGTGGCCTAAATAAGTTCTCCTGGTACTCGCCTCATTTCTCCTCCCTGCCCTGCCACTGAAGAAAGCATTTTCTTTGCTGTCTTTATGTGGAGAGCAACGGAGGTACTGGACCTACAGCTACCTATTATGGATGTGAAGACTCCAGCCTAATCAAGCACCTACAGAAGCTCTATTAACATTTAATGAGGCCCTCACGGATATCCTCTTGGCCACGTGGGTGAAACCCTGTTCGGGACCACCAGTCAATAGTCAGGATGCTCAACTTCATCGTCCAGCACCAGGCAACCATGACTAACTTTCATAACATCCTTAACCAGAGAGCTTTGTGGTGCAGATTTCCAGCAATAAGGTATATCCCAACACAATCCCCACCAACCCCGCCTGATTGTGAGTCTAAGAGAACAGAGACATTGCAAGTGTACTCTTTCCTCCACAAGCCTTCCTTTGCGATCAGTAAACACCAGCTGTCTTCTAGGCTGCTTCTCCCATGCCCTATGGGAAACAGTGATCCAAATGTTACCAGTAGTCCCGGTGACCTTGGGGAATCCCGAAACCCAAGCTATCCAGATGGCATCAACACAGCTAAATTTGTAATTCACTCTGTTTTGGACATGGCTGACTGCTTGGGTTGGGCAATGGATCTGAGAGTGGCACTTAGATGCTATGCCTCAATGTAGTTTACGGGCTTCTCTGGTCATGTCCAGGCACCTTTTATGGGCATGCCATTTGATAGCCCTCCCCTTTTCGGGCGACAAAGCAGGTTTAGCAGTGGAATGGTCTAAGAAACCTAGGGCCACAGCATGTTCTTTGGGTCTGTCTACCCACACCAGTCAGTTCTACCAGCACTTTCACTCCCTCCTTAGCTATAGCGGAGGTTTTAATTTTCGTCAATGCCAGACCCATCGCCAGTCCAGCAAGCCTTTCAGCCTATTCATGGTTGAGGGTGCGATTCACAAATACCGCATCCAAGGCATCAGGAACACATTCAGCTCAGTCCCCTGCCCTTCCAGCAACCGCAGTCACAAAACTGCTTTAGTGTTTTCTTTACTGCACACGCCACCCTGTTGGAGGCAGGATCTGTTATTTTCTCCAGTGGTGGCAAGTCATTACCTCTGGCAAGTGAGTCCTCCAAATTATACATCAGGGCTACACCCTTTCATTTCTTTCCACCATGCCACTCCTTCCACCACCATCAGGGCAACTGATGGAGAACCACCAGTTTGTCTTGCAGCAGGAAGTGCAGGCCCTTTTGGCCAAAGGGGCCATGGAGAGGGTTCGGATGTAGAAGCTGGGTGTTATACTTAAAATGGACATCATGTTTTAAATTTTAGCACTCTCAACACCTTCCTGCAGAAAGACAAACTCAGGATGCTCATGTTAGCCCATGTCCTGTATGCTCAATTCCCCAGACGCTGGGTGGTGGCATTAGACCTGAAAGATGCTTATTTCCATATCCTAGTCCTGCAGGCGCTAACTATGATTCAGAGAGGCCCAGGAGCATTTCAGTTTGCAGTCCACCCTTTTTGCCTCACTAGTGCCCCACAAGTGTTTACTAAAGTGCTGACAGTGGTCACAGCATACCTTCGGAAGATGGGAGTACCAATCTTACCCTACCTCGATGACTGGTTGTTGAAGGCGGTCTTGCCCTAGGCAGTCATTAACCACCTCCACATAACAGCGAACATCCTAACATCATTGGGTTATGTATCAACATGCAGAAGTCACACCCGACTCCTTCTCAGACACCCTGTTTATCTGAACCATTCTGAATATGGCATTGTTTCGTCCCTTTTCCCTGGACCAGAAAGTCCGCAACATTCGGTCTATGATCAGCCTCTGTTCTAAACCTAAGTGCGGATGACTCTGAGCTTATTGGGATTCCTCGCCCCTGCATTCTGATGGTGTCAGATGCTAGAGGCATATGCAGTCTCTGCAGTGGGAACTAAAGTCCCAGTGAGCACAGCACCAAGGGAACTTTCTAAATTGTATCCAGATTGCACAGGAGACTGCAAAAGATCTGCAATGGTGGCTGCTGAACTGCAATTGGGTCAATGGCAGATCCCTCTCCTTGCCCCAACCAGAATTGACAGTGTTGACGGATGCATCACTTCTGGGTTGGGGAGGCCATCTGGGAGAAGTGGAGATCAGAGACCTCTGCTTTCCGGCGGACCCCTGACACCAAATTATTTTGCTGGAGTTGAAGGCGATTCACTTGGCATTGAAGGCTTTCCTGCTCACGATCGGAGGAAAGCTGGTACAGCTGCTCACAGACAACACCACTGCCATGTGGTACTGCTGCAAACAGGGTGGGGTGGGTTCCTGGGTCCCATGCCAAGAGACTCTATGCCTATGGAAGTGGCTGCACTTCCAGGGATTTTCTCTGATAGTGAACCAGTTTGCGGAATCAGGGCGTGCAAACTCATCCACTGGCGCTTAGCAGACCCCAAATGACAGTTCGACTCGGAGGTGGCTCAGAGCATCTTCCATCGATAGGGAAAACACCCCCTCAGTCTTTTCGGCCCTGCCAAAAATGGGCAATGTCAGCACTTTTCCAGATTGGAGTTTCCAGGAAGGCTCTCTCTTGGAGACTCGTTCCACCTAGAGTAGGGCTTGGACTCCTGCATGCGTTTCCGTCGCTACCTCCCCTGTCCTGACTTCTGAAGATCAGGAATGACTGGGCAAAGTCATTCTTGTGTCACCGGAGTGTGCCAGGAGAGGGTGGTACCCAGAACTCCTGTGCATGAGCAAATGTCCTCAGATCAAGCTGCTGCTTCGGGAAGAACTTCAGTTGCAGCAGCAGGGCAGGGTACTGCACCCGGGCCTGCACAATTTGCATCTCCATGTTTTAGTGGCGCAGTTGACATCATTAGACATTATTCCTGAGGTTGATGATGTCTTCTTGGTGGTAAGCTGTCTCTTTACAAAATCTGTGTATGCCAATCATGGGGATAAATTTGTGTTTGGCCATTGCAGGTCAAGTTGTCTTGTCTGACTTTGTTTGTGTTGTCCCTGTCCCAGCAGGGACTTGATTTGGGCTTTGTTATAGGCTATTGGCACTGTCAGCTTTGCGGTTTCCAGATCAGCCTTCTTTGTTTAAATCACCCATTGTGATGAGATTTGTGAAAGGTTTGCAGCATTCTCCAGTATTGGGGTATCTTTCATAGATTCATATGCTTGAATCATTCCCCTAAGTCGACGTGGGAGTCCCACTGTACCATAGTAAAGCAGTATGTATCCGTATCATAGGCTATAATGCCAAAGCAAAGTCAGCTTAATAGCCTATCTATGTCCTTTTAAAAAAGGATCAAACTTGAACAATGACCAATCAGGCGACAGCACCCTTAGAACGCTCCCAACAGTGGCATCTTCCCTCAGATTTTCACTGCACGTCATGTGTGAGGGAGTCTCCCTGAGCTCTGCTCATTTCTAAAGATTTGGTGTTTTCCAAATTGGTTTCTCTCTGTTCCCGTATGTCAGAACTAGTCAAGAAAGGACTCTTTAGACCTTGTGCCACTTGTGGTAAGAAAAGACTTCATTCAGAAGATCCTCATAAAGAATGTATTTGCCTTTACCCATCCCACAAGGTGAGAGACTGCAAAATATGCAGAACCTTTTCTACCAAAACCCTCAAGAACCCGTAAGGGAAGACTATGATTATGGTTGCAGAAACGTAAATATAAAACTGCAGTTGTTTCTGAGAAAGAATGTGGTGAGTGTTCTGTTTCCTCACAGACTTCCAAGAAGAGGGAAAGGTCTCACCATGAGTCCCCTCACAGAAGCAAGAAAGCCTTTAAAAAGACCCATTGTGTATCTACACAAGGCTTCTCTCATGAGGAAAAAAAGGAAAAGGGCTTCTTCAGACTGTAAATTTGAACCTTCTACTTAAGCCCTAAGGGAGTAGGTAAGGGATAATTGTCAGGGGTATGTCTAATCAGACATGTTCACATGACATGGGGGGGCCCTGCCACCTGTCTATATGGGTGCATGTGGCAGTAGCTTAGTAAGAACTGATGGGGCACCCTCCAGGGTAAAAATGCTGATTTTGTTTCACATCTTGACATTGATTGTAAAAGAAGAGTTTTTGGTGATTCTGTGGAAAATCGTATGAGGAAGCCTCTTCCCTACTATGAGGATCTTTACTAATATTCACTTATACAAAAAATCGTGCCTTTGCATCAGACCCGTGTTTGTCAAACTCTTAAGTGAAGATTTAAGTTTTCCTATCTCACTCTCCAATCCTTTGGCCTCCGCAGGCCCCTTTGTCCCGTTCCCACTTCCCTTGAAGGTTTCCACTAGAGGAGTCTGCGTGTCCCTTCCTCTCCTTCTGTCAGACCCCAAAGCTTTTACCCCTGGGGTACTTTCATAAATATCATCTTTTTGCATGACCATTGGCATTGTAACACAGTAGGCTATGTCCAGCAATATTTTAGCTTTTTTGGTTTCTACCTCATTGATAATTGAATGAAATTTCTAGGTATTTAATAGTGTCTTGAACCTCACTTCTCATGGGGGCACACAAAAGCAGATCTTCTAAGCCTCAAAAGGATTTAAATGTAACATACCCTCTTCTGAAAAAAGGAGAGAGGGTGGTTGAATTTAATTTCATACTACAATGAGCTGTGCTCTTTCAGATATGGCGTGTTAGGAGTCAGACAAAGTTTCTGCCAGAATATCTCTCATGCTTCATATATGGACCCTGCCCTGGCCCCTAGAAACAGTACCATGCGCACCCCATCCTGGCCCCTAGAAAGAGCACACACATATGCTCTCACTTTTTTTTCAATGTAAGATTATTTATTTAGCACTATTTGTACATACATTTTATGTATCAGAACGATGGTAATTCTGATTGTACTCTTAGCAGTCTAATATAAAACAAAGTTAACATTAGCAATACCACAAACATTTTATATAACATATCCCTACTTTCTCTGTTTGATTTGTCTAGTCCCTACCTCAAATCAGTGTATATGTTATCACCCTCATAGTTATTGTACTGGCTGAGTGGTTATTGGAATGCCCTAATTGTACACCAAGCCATGTAGGTATCCCAGCATACTTGGGATAGACTTCAGCATGTCTGCTTAGCAATCAGTCTTCGTGTCTGCCTCATCTAAATCCTCAGTGCTCTTTATACCTTCTCCTCCAGTGATTCTCTTGGGGGAGGTGAGAGGGAACTCCTGTGCAGCTTCTTGTATCCTTGCCTCGGAACACTAACAGCATCTATATTAAAGAAGCATACTGAAGGCAGGCAATTGTTGCCACTTCTATTCCCTTGCAATCCTTATCTATGCGAGGTAAAATGGACTTGCAGCCAGGGCTTTAAGTGGAATGAAAAAACTAGGGGGTCTCTCGAAGGGGCGTGGCCGATGTTATTATGGGCATGGCTTAAAATGACGCAAGGTAAAAATCTGTGCGTAGCAGTGTGCCGCCCTACTGGTATTTTGCTGCTTCTGTCATTGCATACAGATATATAATACAACAAGTAACAATACACCTACAACAAGTCAGGTCTATTGGCTTTACCAATGGTTTTTAGTTGTGTAAGATAAATAACCAACAACTATGGCTTCGTTGTATAGAATATTGAAAATGCTTCAGTTCTGAAATGATGAGGCTGTGAAAGAATGAGTCTCTTTGAAGTTACATCAAAGGCAGTGAAGGGTGGGACTGCTGCAGGGTTAGGTTTTTTTTTTTTCACCCTGAGGATGAGGGCAGAAATGGAGAGCCTGATAGGGACCCGTCTCAGCACCTGCTTTTCAGAACTGCCGGTGCTGAGCACCGGCAAGACCCGGCCCACTTAAAGCACTGCTTGCAGCTATAATAATTGCACGTAGTCCTGTAGCTTTTTGAGAGCAGAAAATGTCAGTACTCTGTTTTGTTAATGTGATTAATGTTAACTTACAGTTCTGAAAATAAAGTCTGAAAATAATATGGCAATCTTGCATGCACACAGCTTTACCTTTCACAATATTAGTTTTCTAGGCCATCAGCCTGACACGCACATACACTAAAGAGTTAGTGCTTCTAGGTTGTCATACAAATCAGTCCTGGCCTGTATGTTTTATGTATGTATTGCCCAGTGCTTTAAATGGAAAGAAATAAGTGCAGGTACTCACCTGAGCTGTGGATTAGGGGGCAGGGCTATGGGGGCGGGGCTACGGGCAGTACTAAGGGACGGGGCCAGAGGCACACATTACACATTTAATTGAGCTTTAAATGGTGTGCAGATATGCACACTGCAGACAACACTCAGTCATACAAATACATGCACAGGGACATAGAAGCACTTGTTCACGCAGACAGGGTATTTAGCTCATGTGTTTTAGAAACGCATATTCTGTTGTCCACATTACTACACCTTGTTTCCCCGACCGCACCCCCCAATGCTGTGCTACAGCGTCATCATCACCACCTTTCTCCTCGATCTGGCTCCAATCAAGTGCTGCCCTACTCGCCAGCAGGAAGCCTTCTCTTAGGTTTCCCGAGTCACGAGAAGTGCCTTTTAGCAGGCCCTTCTCCCACACCTACAGTGCTATTGTCTCCACAGAGCCTGAGTGGACACTGTGTCAATCACAGTGTGAAGCGGGCCCCTCCCAAACTCCCTGCCTGCTCTGATTGAATACATATGGGCGTTGTCAATTAGTAGATTGTAAAGGGAGATTAGCACTCGAGTGCTTCACGAAAAGGGACCGACTCCTCAGCTGTGTCACGCTTCTTTCTTAGCATGCCAAATTGCACTAAGTTGGCTTGCTGCCCCATGAGTACCGGTACTCTCTTTGGGACGAGAAAAAGTTCCGGTACTCAAAGGCAGAAAATTTAGAAGTGCCGGTACTTAGTACCGGTGAGTACCGGCCCATTTAAAGCACTGGTATTGCCACGAAATATCAGCTGCGGATGACAGTAGTGCCACTGCTGAGTTGTGTTGGTACAGGGATCTTTGTCCAGATGGTGTACAACCCCTTGCACACTAGTCTCCCTTTCCCTCTGTTTCAAGGGGTAGAAAGGACATTGTAATTAATGTGATGTGTTGAGCTTTTGATTTGTCTTACAACCTGTAAAAGGCGTTTAAAGGACATTTGAGAAATTTCTCTTTAGGACTGGTCTAAAGAGATCCATGATGCTTTGGCGGAGATCTCCTTCACTGTCCTCTTTAGTATTACAGATGTGCCCATTTTCGCTGGGAGCAATATTCCAGGTCCTCGTAGCCTTCTCCATCCTTCCAAGTTGTGGAACTCAAGGCCACCCACTGGAAACTCCCTCCAGAGCCATGCTCCTAATCTGTCCTGCTCTTGAACTATGCAGGATCCATCTGTTCCCAGCCTGACGGAATCCTTCCCAGCAATGCCCCATGGATTGGAGGGTGAGGCAGAACCATTCTTCCTATGGCTGCCATCTGTTTCACATCCGGTCTTATCCCAACATTCTGGTACAGGAACACTACTCGACCGTCCGTTTATCCACCCAGCTTGTGATTTTCTTGTCCTGGACTTACCTGCTGCCGGTCCATAGCTAATCATCAAGCCCCCGTCGTGCCTCTAAGAGGACTTTCTAGTTTTCTCGTACCCCGCCCCCCCGGGTGACATAGTCGCACCATTCTGCAAGATATTCGTTCTTTAAGGAGACACTTTTACTGTGGGAATCTGTACGTGGTAGTCGAATCAGAAATTAAACTCGTATTATTCCTATATATCAATGTAGAGTTGTCCTTCCTGTTCCTAGTGTTCCTCAGACCTTGCGACTAATTCAAATTACCGTCAAAGGTAGGCAGCCAGAGCCTAAGCTCTTCCTGCCTACATCCTCACTATGAGGTGTCGGGGTGTTTTCTGTTGGATGCTCCCTTCGCAGTGGGCCCAAAAAGAATGCAGACCGTGTTTCTGGTCCAGCTTTTTTGATCGCGACACCCTTCCTGTGTTTATATGACGGTCACTATGTTTTGGTTTCGTTGCTCTTGGCTGCCCTCTAGTGGTGCGCAAGGTGACTTGCGGCCAGCGTGGTTTTAAGTCCTAATCCGACTTGTTTTTAAAAATGTGTGCCTACCGCGTGAATGACTGGATAAACTGTCTTATTTGTGGCTCCCTCAAAAAGAAATTAGACAACACAAAGAGAAACGGCTGCTCTTAGTACCTCCATGTTGTTTTGGGAGCTGCTTATCTTTCCCTTTTTGAGAAGGTACGTGCCTTGCTGTTCCTGTGAGGATACAGAGCTAAGATGGCTGTCGATAAAACAATAATATTTAAAAATAGGAAGGCTTGCCTACACCCACGAAAGAAGATTTTAAGTTTGAGAAAATTCTCTTTGTCGACTGTCTTGTTTTGGAGAGAAAGGTAAATTAGAAGGGGCAAACATAATAAAGCTGGAAATGAAATAAAACCATTTTTTTTTTTTTTTAAATTGAAGTTTCCTTAAAAAGGCGGAGCTGCCCTTTATCGTGATTTTCAAAGCTCGTGTATTACAATGGTGTTTGCTAAATCACTATTTTCCATATTTCCCCTTTTCATATAGTGATGATGATAAACCGTTAGTTTACATTTTTTTTTAAGTGAAACACATCTGCATCCAAGTTTGCAGAAAAAAAAATGACATTTTGTGTAAATTACTTCTACAATAAAAATAATTATGGGTTCCTTCTGCAAAAGGCATTTCATCATAAATCGCATAATACTTAAAAGTTAAAACATTCGACAAATAATCACTATAACGTGCTTTAAGGTGCAGACAAATTGCACAAATGCCCTGCCAACATTACCCGCGGTGAAATGCTGTGTTTTTAATATTTTAACAATAACCTTATTCGGCATGACAGGTTCATTCAGTAGGTAGTTTTAAAGATCACACCTAAGGGCATCATTTCACAACCATCTGTAAATTGTGGGCACACTAGGACCATGGCAAGACAGAAGGTGGAGGAATAAAATGGTAAAGTTTTAAGTTCTTTGATTGTTTAATTATTCTAATTGTTCATATGTATCATATTTTAATGTATTAATATCTTAATGCAAATTTATTCTGAAATCTGACCTGTTTCATGCCTCTCATGGAACATGACAGTATATTTAGAACGATTGTGGGAAGTTAAAATGTGTGGTGATGAAGGTGACAAATGGGGGGAACACGTAATTCTTAGGTTGTTTTTACAAAGACTGCTGCAATAAATCTGAAAAACACCTTTTTATCAATGCTCTCTTAAATGGGGTGTGCCAAAATCGAACGTTATGATCCTCACCACCCTACAATCTAAACCTCTGTGTCAGGAAAATGGCAACGGAAGTCTAAAATCTTTTCCATGTCTATTTCTCCTCAGTTTTTTTGTTTTTTCCAGGACCGACTCATGGAGTTGTCAGACTGTTATTGCGTATGGAGTCTTGCGTGATAGAGAGATTTTCTTTTTAGTTATTTCTCATTCTGGACCGGTGTTAACCTTTAGATACTGCAGCAGTTTTGTGCCCCTACAGCTGTACTATCTAAAATTCATTTTTTTTTTGCCTTCTACTTTACAATTCTAACCTCAAGGTGATGGTATATGCAGTTCTGCTGCAGTGATTTCACCCGCAAACCTTCCTACTCTGCATCTGCAAGCACCATCTCAATCTGTTCCACATTTGATGTACAACTTGTGGACCGATAAACATTTCAGAAGAGGAATCGCATCTAGAATGCATTTACTGTCTTTATGCTTATGAAGGCATTATACAATTTAACCTTAATTAAATGTTTTTCACTGCTAAGAGAAGGGAGAGGTTAATGAGAGTTGTGTTCTTAGAATCTGAACATGCGTTGTGAACCAGGCTCCGACACTATCCATCCGACAGTGCGAACAGTTGGAAAGAGTCCTTAGAAAAGTATCTGGTACAGAGTATCTTATGGTCCTGGCTTGTCAGGCAGCCCTGCTACCCAAAATATAGTAGCAAGAGCAGCGGGAAAAGATATCCACTGTTAGTCGATGTTGGAAAACGGTTTAAAACTCCAAACTGGTTTCATTCTAGAACTTTATGCTTTCAAGCCAACTTGAAGCACCATCTAATTAGTGGCTAAAATCAAATGACTCCAAAACCATAGCTTGGTCGGGAAGCAAAAAGGTGCATCGGGAGTAAAGTTTGTGAATGCTGAGAAAGCTTATTACGCTCAAAATTCTCATGTAGCTAATTTTTCTTTCAGATAATTATTCATTGTCCCCACAGAAGTAGAGAGCTGTGTTAAAATCGTCAGTTAAGCCCCAGTTTAAGTGGCATCCAGCTAGAAAATCAAGAGTATTTTTTTTTCTTTAAATGTGAGTGGGTTTTATTGAATCAGTCAACCTGGCTCATCTGTGCAAGAGTGGTTATTCTTGACTACTGAACTGCCGATTGGGAAACTTGATGTTCAATCTAGTTCCAACTGTCATATCACAACTCAAATTGCAGTTTTTTTTTTCACAACAAAATTTTATTGTCAACAGCCAGAGAATGCCCAGCAGGGCGTTGCACAAGAACAGAGTTGGATACAAATCCCGGATACTGATGTCGACATTTTGCAACAAAATACATAATGAGAAATTCTGTACATGACAACTGGTCATGATAACAAGAAACCATAGTGTCACCCACCCACTGCGAATATAATGCAAAGACAAACCATCTAACACCAGCGAATCCACATCCCAGTCATCCATAAATCCTACCATAGCAGTCTATATATGTTGGTCCACCGGTGAATCAGGAGGAGGCTCCAAATAAATCCCCCTATAGTCCGCCCTCAAATTGCAGTTTTAGTATTTAGTAGGGAGCCTACATATGTTGAAGGTTGTTATTGAAAATATGGATTTATTCTAACTAATCATAGTTATCATTAACCACTAGCTTCCTTAGTCTCAACATCTGACTGCGTTGAACCAAGCATGGGTACTTCCTAGGCCTGTAATTGGACCATGTTACTTTGCAAGCTATAGGCTTATAGCTAAACTTCCCAGTGTTTGTAAACGTCCTGCAAAAATTCCTTATCACCAGCAAAAAGAGCTTAATTTGTCATGTCAGGAAGTCATCCTGGTTGGGTAACCAAAACAGTCTTTGCCGATGTAAAGGAGCAATAGAAAAACAAAAGGGACAACTCTGTATTCCTCGGAACCCAGATATTTGTACATGTCAAAAAGAGCAGTGGTATGTATCCAAAAATTGTGAGAATCCGCTTACATCATTCCATTTATGATTTTAGAATAAACATCATACTTTAATCTTACCTCAGTACAAAATGTTTGGTGCTATAATAGTGAATAAAGTGCAGTGGTGGCTCGCCGAGGGAGTGCTGCGGGGCGGGGAGGGCAGGGTGGGGGGCAGTGAACTCGGACTTACGACGGACAGAACTCCCTCTGTTTTCTGTCCGTCGTATGTCTGAGTCCACTACCACCCCTCCCTGCCCCTCCCATCCCCGCCCCGCAGCACTCCCTCCTAGAGCCGCCACTGATGAAGTGACAGTATATGTCTCAAATTTAAAAACAGGTGAAATGAAAAAGTGTTCAAATCATATATACATACACAATCTAGCCCAGCCACAGGCCCCCTTTTGCAGTCCTATTAAAAAGGATCAGTCTATGTTTCACTTTCTAGTCATAAATACTGGGTCTTCACCAGGGCAGAAAGGTCAGGAGACAATTGGTGTACCCTTAGTCAAACAAAAAGACATTGTGTGTCATACAGCGATCTAAATCAATATCGAAACTGATATTCATAACTACCCATTCAAAATGCTCAGCGTGTGCCAAATGGAAAGCAGAGGAAGTCAAAGTCTTTCCTGTGTTTTATTGACAGTATCACAGTTGTAATCTACCAGTGTGTAAAGGATGGTACATGAAACAGACAGCCGTCTCTTTCAGTGTATCCATGCTTTTTCACTTTGATCATTACCCTATTGCTTTATTTGCCTTTGCAGCACCTAGAACTTTGTATTGAATTAAGATAAAATAGTGGTATCATGAGATTAATGGGCAAGTCTTTATTCACTTGTTTCTGTTAACTTGATGAATGGAGTGATGTTATCTGTCACTCCCAATCTTTGGGCACAGAAGTCCTGTTCATGCTGTTAACCCATTATTTTTTCTAGACCAGTTGGGAAGAAATCTGTTGGAACCATAGTTCTTTTTGATGGGATGTCTGGGAGCAGCTGCTGACTAGGTGCATCTGTACCAGGGCATCACCTGTGGTGATGCTTAGCATGATGGCAGCATTCAATGAGTTATTTGAAAGACTGGAATGGCGCAAAGGTCTCGTTGCTTCATATGCCTTTAAAATGATACTCATTCTTTTTTCAAGGCTGCTTGAGTGCGGATATGTTTGAAGCTCAGTGCCCCTGCAATTTTAACTTGCAGAGTTTCTCAGTGCTCAGCATTATGCCCTACAGCCAGTATTTAATAGCAGCCATTACGTGAGCCTTTGTAGCCCGACCGTAAAGTAATCAACTAAGCTGATGCAACTTTTTTCCTGCTCAGTGTGTGCTCATTAATACAAGATGTTTGATACCAAACATCCCTATTTTCAGTGAAGCCATCGTGTAGCTGGGGAACTCTTTTTCACTAGTGTCCAGCTCAAAATGGCTTCCCTGTTCACTTGTACTGGCAGCAATAGGGCGGACCAGCACAGGGTCATATCTGCTCATGCTGTTATGCCCACACATGTAGTGTAGTGCTCCGTGCCTTAAGGCTGTAAGGGCTGCAGTAGGGGTCACTTGCCTATACTCCATGCAGTGTCTGTGGGCATGGCACATAGGGTTGTGTTCCCTGTCATGTTTTCACTTTTGTCTTCACCAAGACAAGCAGCCTGCGGTTTCAGTTTGTAGGTGTTTGGTGAGGGACCCTTTAGGGTGGCACAGTTCGTGCTGCAGCCCTTAAGGACCGTCTTTGGCCTCCTTGCCCTAGGTACCAGGGGTACCACTTACTAGGGACCTACAGGGAGTGCCAAAGTTATTGCCAATTGGGTTACAATTGTACAGTGTTTGGGAAAGAGATTTGGCACTGGGGATCTGGTTCGCAGGGACCCAGTGCACTTCCATTCAAAATCACATCAAATACCGTCGAAAAGTGGGGGTGACCATGTCAAAATGGGGCACTTTGCTACAGTTTGCGACTGGTACTGCCTAAAACGTATCACATCCCATCCCAGCATCCTACCCTGCAACCATACCCTTAACAAGGGGTATCTCAACCTTCTAGTGGAGGAGGTCCTAGCGCTCCTTCAAAAAGGGTCCATAGAACAGTGCGTCCATCAGCGGGGCAAAGGGTTAAATGGGTTTACTACCTCTCCTTCCTCAGCCCCAAGAAGGACAGCTCCCTCAGGCACTATTCTGGACCTCCGGCTCCTGAACTAGTACATCCTCCCAACACTTCCGTATGATAACCCCACAGGATGTCATCCCGGTGCTTCAACAAAGTGACCTACAGGGTGGCGTTAGACCTCAGTGATGCCTAATTTCACATCCCCATTTATCACACCCACTGGTGCTACCTACGCTTCATGGTAAATGACCATCATTATCAGTTCAAAATACTTCCATTACTGCCCCAATGATCTTCACCTAGCGCCTGCCCACTTAAGGAGGGGAGGTATCCATGTTTTTTCCTACCTAGATGATTGGGTGATCAAGAGTGCAGGCAACCTCCAGTGCCTAGCACATACCCATGCTACTACCACTCCCACATTCCATCGTCAATGCGCTATGGATGAACTGGTCTTGGATCTTTGCGTACACCTTTCAACCTCTCCCACTCCTTCTGTTTGTGATGCAGAAGATGCGGCAAACATCTCAGATCCTTGTAGCCCCCACCTGGACCAGACAGCCCCTGTAGTTGGCACTCCTCAAGATGTCAGTCAGTGAACACGAGAACCTTCCCTACAGGTTGGACCTTCTCAACAGGAACCAAGGTCAGATCAGGCATCGGGACCCCAACCTGTTGAATCTAGCAATTTGGCAGCTGAAGTCCTAGAGTTTGGCTACCTGCATCTTCCTACGAGAGTCTTGCAAGCCTACCACACGAGCCTGCTGTGTTGCAGAATGATAGAGATTTGTCCATTACTGCATCTTAAAACACTGGAACCCGTGTAAACCTGCAGTCCAGGACTTCTTATGCTACTTGCTTTATCTCCAAAAGTGAGGCCTGGCCTACACTTTAATATGGTTACGTTTAGCGGCCATAGTTAACTAAATACAAAACAGGGAATACTGCTCCCTTTTCTGCATACCTGTTGTTAAAGCATTCATTAAGTCCTCAAAAGGGTCATTCCTCCCAGGGTTCCCCTACTCGATATGGAATCTTAACATAGTGCTCACCAGCCTCAGGGGACCCTCTTTGAGCCGTTACCCTCTTGCCCTCTCTGGTACTTCTCCTGGAAAGTGGCCTTTCTTGTGACCATAACCTTTCTTAGACTTATTAACAAAAACCCTTCATTCAGCTTCATCATGATAGGGTAGTACTCCAAACGAACCCTAAATTCCTCCCCATGGTGGTTTCCCCTTTTCATCTCCACCAAACCATAGATCTTCCAGCCTTTTCCCCCACAATCAGACTCGGTAGCAGAGAGCCCTACCCTTAGATGTAAAATGCGCTCTCATGTATTGCATTGATCGAACCAAGCACTTTCACAAATTAGATCAGTTGTTTATAGCCTTTGCAAAACCTCATAAAGGCCACCCTATATTCAATGCAGGCATCGCCAGATGGATAGTCAAATGCATTCAGAATTGCTATCACAAAGCTAAAATAGCGCTCCTTGTCACACTTTGAGTGCACTCTACACGCAGGAAAGCAGCGACCATGGCATTTTTGGAAAATATTCCTCTAGCTGACATATGAAAAGCAGTCTCTTGGCCAACACCACACTCCTTCCCTAAGTATTATTGTATGGATATCCTAGCCAGGCAACAGGCTGTAGTTGGCCAGACGGTCTTAAGGGCTTTATTTCACACATTTGCAGCATCCACACGCTAGCCACTGCTTGTAGGAGGGTATTGCTTTACCATCTATGCAGAGCGTGTAACATGCTATAAATGGAAAATGGTACTTGCCATTTAAGCATCTGTCTGTAGTGTGTAGTAGATTCATATGAGTCCACCCTCTTCCCCGGAAGCATGTAGCTCAGCTCATATATCTCTTCCTTTATTAGCTAGCTTCCTTGTGCAATCCTCATGTGGACCATACTGTGTTTACTCACCACTCAGTTTAAACATACCTAAATAGTGAATTTATTAAAGTGCAGTAGACTGACATTTTTTTTGTATACATAAATTACTATTAAATTGGAAAGTAGAAATATAAAAATGATTAACCAGGTTGAGTGATGTGCCATGTTAACCCTCCTCTTAAGACACTCAGTTGTTTTGCCTTTGAAAAGAAACTTCATTTCTTGTATCTGCTTTGTAACTTTTATTTCCAGATCAGATGCATCTTTTTTTCTTAATCATGAATGTTCGGTCCAGATCAAGCTCTGTACTGAGATAACATTCTATTTTATTTTTTATTTTATTTGGGAAGGATAATCAAAAACACTATATACAATGTAAATTCATTCACAAGTACATTATTATATAATGTGCCTTACTTTTAAAATATTCTCATAGGTGTTCATATAAATTGCATATTTTTTTACTTTCTCCATTCACCCATCCTGAAAGGTACATATGTTCCAATTTCCAATGTTGTATAATGGATTATGTAATCGCCAAGGTAAAAAAAATCTTCATATTTCGATCTAAACTCGCCACACGTAATGATGAGCCTAAGAGCATGATTTGCAGATCCAAGTTCAGATGGCAGTTAATATGTAAATTAAAGAATTCACAGATTTCATTCAAATAAGATGCAAGCTTGGACATAATACAGCTATATGCATCCAGTGTCTTATCAATGCTTGCTGACATTGAAAACACAAAGGAGAGTTATACCTATTAAGAACCTTTGGTGTGTTATAAAGCACCCATTTGTAAAAGAAAGCGTTGTCAAAAATTGCTCCAGGGCATGACTCCCAATTAAACTGAGTTTTCTAACCTCATATTATCGGTGATGTGGACTCCTATTCCCATTTAATATAGAGATCCTTCTATTGTGCGAGTCTTAGGAGATTGGAGCCTGTTTTAAAAAAAAATATATCTTTATTGGTATTTGGTATACAGTATTGCATTCTTAAGAACCTTGCGATTATAAAATTACATCTTTCAGTCAATCCGGTTCCTTTCCATACAACATATGCAGTCTGCTTTCAAATTATAATACATTCTAACATTTTTCCGAGATGGGTGGTCTACCATTCTCAGTTTTAACCTTATATATAGTATTATTGACAACTGATCTGTTCTGTCAGCTGTATTGTTCTAATCCGTGATGTACAAACCCAGTACACAATAAGATAGTCTTCATTACGAAAAAAAACATAACATACAATAAAACTTTGCAGAGAAGGGGTGTAACAAGATTGTTTCGATTCCACGTTAGTCGAGCTACGGCATCTTGAGTAAACCATTGTGGGATTCAGGGCGGAGTGCCAGCTACCCAGATCTTTCCACTATACTCCACCACCATCTGTGCCTCATCTCTCCTGGTTCTCCCCAGCATTCACAACACTTGGCTTTTCCCATGTTATCATTACATCTCTCCATTGCCCAGCTATAGGGAGCTTCCTCTCTCCTCTGGCCTCCTCCCCTTGTAACACTCTGCCCTCCGCCCCAGCCCACCTGATGACGTCTGTATTCCAGGTGTCTAGTTGAGGCCCCCTCACGGACTTCCATTCCATCGCTACTCTGTGCTTATGAAGGCCAAGAGCAAGGTCTATCAATTTATTCCCCACTTTCCGCTTGGGTGGCCTCGGGAAGAGTCCCAGCACACATACCTGGACCGTTAGCGGTAGCACCCTATTTAGTACGCTACTAATCTTGTCTAATACCGCTTCCCAGAATATCTGCATATATTGGCAGCTCCAGACCATATGTCCAAAGTCTGCATCAGGGTGATTGCATCTCGGACAGTGTCGCATTTCCCCCCCATATGTCACATTAAGGTGGTGAGGTGTTAGATACGTCATGTGTACATAGTTAAACTGTATGTACTTTAGGCGAGTATTCCTTGAAATCTTCTTGGGAGAAAGCAAGACTTTATGCCACTCCGCGTCAGTGAGCTCCCCCCTCCAAGTCTATCCCGTTTCTCACGAAGTCCGCTTAAGGGGCCGAGGGATGTTGCGACCAGCGCAGCATAGAACCACTTCACTAAGTGCCGAGCTGTGCCTAGTGTAAGTAAGGCATGTAACACCGGCTGAGTCTCTGGTTCCTCCTTCCCATTATCCCAAAGCTGCACAAATGTACGGGACAAGGCTTCATATAGTAAAAACTGCGCTGGGGGTAATCCATTATCGGCTACCAGATCTCCAAATGGAAGCAGTGTCTTGTCCGAATAGCAATCTCCAACACTATCCAGCCCGCCTCCGTCCATTGTACCAATTGTTCGCTTGTAAATACTGATTGGGGGTCGCCATGTGGTAGCCCAACCAATGATAGTACCGGCGTATATTTAGCTGGGCGAAGGCACTTATTTTGACACCTTTTCCAGGCTTGCAATGCAGTACGTTGTAGCGGTGAGCAGTAAGGTGTAATTGTTGACGGAATGAGCAACTTGGCCACCAACAAGTTGGGACGAGAGTCCGGGTTGGCCAACCATGTGCCTTCCTCATTCACCCCCTCTACCCATTGTGCCAACCATTGAAGTTGGGCCGCCAGCATGTAATATTCGAAGTTTGGGACTCCCAGTCCCCCTTCTGCCAGTGGACGCTGTAACGTCTTCAGAGACACCCGTGGTCGTCCGTCTCCCCACACCAGCCCTCGCAAGAGAGTGTTCAAGGGACGGAACCAGTTACTTGGCATCAGGACCGGCAAGTTTACAAAAAAATACAACAAGCGGGGCAGCATAATCATCTTGGACAGGAAACCCTGGCCATTATGGGTAATTGGAGGGTACTACAGAAGTGTACACAAGAACGCAGGGAACGCAGCGCTCTATTCAAGTTCCCTTCCTTCAAGTCCTCCAATGAATGAAAAACATGTATGCCTAGGTACTTAAACGTGTCTTGTGCCCAATGTATGTTCACAGTCAAAGCTTCCGGCCTACTTATTGGACCCGCCACAGGAAAAAGGTAGGTTGTGGCTATATTGACTCGAAGACCCGAATATTGCGCAAATCTATCCAAAATCTGCAATGCCTCGGAAGTGCCTGTATTGGCCTCTTCCAGGTAAATTAGCAGATCGTCAGCGTCTAAGGATACATTATACTGACGCCCTCCTATCATCAGTCCTATCCCGGCCCCACCCTGCCGGACTCTTTCCGCTAGGGGCTCTATAGCCAGGGCAAACAATAAAGGAGAAAGTGGACACCCCTGACGCGTCCCCTGCGAAATCTTATATTGCTAGAGATCCTCCTACCCGTTTTGACCCGAGCAGTGGGTGAGGTACATAATAGCTGCACCCATCACACCCATTCTTTCCCCAGTCCCATACGAAGCATCACCTCGACCAGGTACTCCCAGCTAACTGTATCAAAGGCCTTTTCTAGGTCGATTGATAGTACCGCAGCCTGTCTTTTGGAAGGGGCGTCCGTGTGATACAGGATAGAATAAAGTCTGCGCAGGTTGTATGAAGTATTGTGCGACGGGATGAAACCATTCTGGTCAGGATGCACTAGGGTTCGCTTATACGGTAGAAGCCTACCCGCCAATACCTTAATCAGTATCTTAAAGTCCAGATGAAGCATGGCGAGGGGTCTATAATCTTTTACTCCGGCCTCAGGCAGTTTAGTCTTTGGAAGTGGGATCACCAACGCGGTCTGGGTAGACCCGGGTAACTCCCCTAATTCATATGACTCTGTGTTCAGTTTAACTAGTTGAGGCACCAATAAGTCTGCATATTTTTGATAGAATTCTTCTGGTAGGCCACCTGCCCCCGGTGTTTTACCCGTTGCCAGCGCCATTATAGCCGCTCTGACTTCATGCGGGTTGATAGGGTCCCCCAGCTCCTCTTGTGCCGCATCATCCACCATGCGGAGCGGTAGTGGCTCCAGGCAGCTCCTGACGTCAGGCATGCGTGTGCCCATTGGAGCAGTATAAAGATGTTCGTAATAAGAACAAAACGCCTCGTTGATGCCCGCCGGGTCATGTATAACTTCCCCCGTACCTAAAGTCAACTGTGTAATAGGTGCCCCACCTAATTCATGTTTAATTAATCTGGCTAAGAGGCGACCCGCCCTGCCTTCCTCCTTCTGAACTCTGTCCAGATACTCTCTGTGGCTATAGCACGGTCGAGTGCTTTGTCGTATCTCCCACGGGTTTCCGATCGAGATAAGCGGGCTGTTTCCCCCGTTCCCTGGGCACTATCTAGCCTACGTAGTTCTCCCTCTAGGTCCATGATTTCCCATTGAAGGTCCCTGTGTACCCCGATCGTTTGTCCCATGCAGTGGCCCCGTACTACCACCTTAAACGCCTCCCACTCCAGCAGAGTGGAGGAGGCTGTGTGGGCATTAATGGGAAAGTATGACTCAATAAGCGCCCGCAACGATTCACGGAAAGGTGCATCCTCCAATGCAGAGGGGTTAAGTTTCCACGTCGGAATCGGGAGTCGACCCCCTGACGTTTGGTGCGTCATTATCAGCGGGCTATGATCGGACAGTGTACGGCCCAGGTACTCGGTATGGAGTACCGTACAATTAAAGTCTGGGGAGCAAAGGAACTTATCCAACCTGGTGTGCACCTGGTGAACGGGTGAGAAGGAGTATTCCCTATTTGCTGTGTGTTGCTTCCTCCATGTGTCTTCCAAACCCCAGTGGTAAATCCAATTACGGAAACCAGCTGCCGTGCGGTGTGGCTGCGCTCCCCGCAGCAGAGGATACGAGCGGTCTGCCGATATGTCGGCTACGCAGTTAAAATCCCCACCCAGGACTGTGAAACCCGTTATGTGGTTAGGCTAGTATAGGGGAAAAATTCTCAAGAAATCCCATTTGGTCATGATTGGGAGCATAGATATTCCCCAAGGTCACTTCCTGACCGGCCAACCTCCCGGTGATTATGTATCTTCCATCCTTATCAAGGGACACTCTATCCCGTGCAAAGGGGATCCCTGGCCTGATCCATATCAGCACCCCCCGAGCAAAAGCAGAGGCGGTGGTCGCAAATATTTGCCCCCTCCATCGTCGCTTCAGCTTCCCTGCCTCTTCTACATTCAAATGAGTTTCTTGGAGGTAAGCTATATGGACATCTCTGCGCCGTAAGTATGAATATATGATATGGCGTTTAGCCATAGACCCCATCCCCCGTATATTCCACTTTAGGAAGCGTATCACATTATGGGATTGTGCCATTGTAAAAAGACGACCTTGGATGTCCACCCAGTGGGACCCCCCCCCGCCCTGCTCATTCATTCCTGCACCACCACCCCCTCTGCAATGTAAACAACTGACTAATCCAACAAAAAGACCCCCAAAATGGTCAACTCCCCATCCCCAGGGCAGTCCGACAACGGTCGGCCGCCCAAACAGAGTTTGATACATTATGCTCTTAAGTGAGCCTCCAATCTAGTGGGGCTCTCAATGGGGTGGCAAAGATGAAACAGTATATATGGCGCGTATACCTCCCAGAACGCACCGGCCCTACCATAAAGGGCGCTGCCCAGGACCTGGGGATGCAGACGAAAAGCGGCCATAATTACCGGGACCTAAAACGAAAACCCAAGGAAACCCTCCCAATCACCTTCCTATCCAAATGATATCGTCTGCAGTATTTGGGGTCACCACCGGTAAATTGTTACTGTCACTATGGGAAGAATCCGAGTCCTGATCCCCAGTTTCCTTTGAAGAGCGAGCTCCAGGTTCCGGAGATGGGCTCCTGCCCGTCATGAGTGCCGCAACAGCCTGCAGCGCCTCTGCTCTTTCCTTCTCTGTTTGCGATGTAGTCGGTCTTTTAGCAAGACCCCTCCGATTTCTTCTTCTAGCACGCTTCCCAAGTTCCGCTGGTTTCTTGGCCATTGAATTGGAGGACCGCCCCAGGGAGGCCCCCCCCCCTTTGTACGACTTAATCCAGTCCCACGCATCCTTCGGATTGTCACAGTAGGGCGTGTTCCCATCTAGAATAATACGCAGCCGGGCAGGGAACATCAAAGAGTACTGCAGACCCTCATCCCTCAAGGCCCTCTTGACCTCTATGAACGAGGCTCGTTTTCTCTGAACCTCTAGCGTGTAATCAGGAAAGATGGAAATTTTACTGTTGTCCAATATGTATGGGCCGTCAGCACGCGCCCTTTGCAAAAGTAGGTCTCTGTCACGGAAGTGCAAAAGTCTGGCCACGACCGTCCGCGGCGGCCTACCCGGCGCCAGCGGTCTGGCCGGCACTCTGTGAGCCCTTTCCAAGGTGTAGAACGAAGACGGGCCCTCCGGGGCTACATTGGTTCTAAGCCATTGTTCCAGGAAAGACACCATATCACCATCTTCTGCTCCCTCTGGGAGGCCCAGGACTCTATTGTTCCGTCTATTGCGTCCTTCCGCGTCTTCAGCCTTCCGCTCTAGTACGCCCAACATGTCCGTCAGCAACCCCACCTGCGCCTCCAG
The DNA here is from genome assembly GCA_963921515.1 of Calotriton arnoldi. NCBI lineage: Eukaryota > Metazoa > Chordata > Amphibia > Caudata > Salamandridae > Calotriton > Calotriton arnoldi. The sequence goes on from CAWUFW010006834.1 coordinate 486,351, forward strand.
TGACTTCTGCGCAGGTATCAGGACTACGACATTAGATTCCGTCTCCTTCACTCTTTCAGAGAGTTTCTTGGGCTCTTCCCGCAGTAATCCTAGGCCTGCCGCCACTGTGCTCATAACTGAGATTGGAGCCTGTTATGAGATGTTAAGCTGAGTAATATTTTTAAATGGGGTGGTGCTACCTCTTGCTGATCTACTTTGGAAAAATATGGATAATTTATCAAGGAAGGTTTAATTTTCTGGAATGTTAACCAATACCATATAACATCTCTTGAACATATCAATTTAATCTATTCTTTAGATTGAAGTACTCTCATCTTATAGAAATTTCTGACCCAGTTGAGCCCCATTTCTTCCATCCTCCAGTATTGGATCTTTCATAGATTTACATGCTTGAATCATTTACTGCTGTTTAGGTGGGAGTCCCACGGTAACATGATAAAGCAGTATGTATCATTATCATAGGCTATAATAGCAATGAACAATCACTTTAATAGCCTAGCTATATCCTTTAAAAAAAAAAGGACCAAACTTCAGCCAGTCAGGCGATAGCACCCTCCAAAATACTCCCAAGAGGCTGAATCCCTCAGATTTTCTACCACACTGAGTTCTGCTCAGTTATCTTCTAACTGGTATAGTAAAACTTATTTACTACTACTACCATGCCTGAAACATCTAAAAAAAAAAGGGCTCTTTAGGCCCTGTGGTGCATGTGAGAGGAAAAGGCTTCATTCAGAAGACCCCTACAAGGATTGTATTTACGGCCTCTATCCTCAACATAAGGTGAAATACTGTAAAATCTGTTTCACCTTCCCTACTAAGACCTTAAAAGACAGAGAGGGGGGTTTCTTTTTTGGCTTCAGAAAGCCAAATCTGTAAAATCTGCCAGCTCTGAGGAGGACAGCGACACCTCGTCGACCTCTCACAAAAAGTCACATATGAGAGAAAGGTCGCATGAACAAGGGACCTCTGAGGAGTCCAAGAAGACTTATCATGAGTCTATCAAGGACAGTTCTAAAAAGGAGAAACAAGTTGAAATCTTGTCAGGAACTAGCAGGTCTGAGCTTACTACTCCATCTGTGAAGACAGACGTTCGTCCTTCAAAGTCCTCCTTGGAACCGTTGACGACAAGTCCAAAAACCGCCTTGGAAATCTCGACGATGACCGTTTCGCTTTCGAAATCACCATCGTCAATGACAACTATCACCACAGTGACGTCGACGACAACAACATAGACGACACCTTCTAAATTGTCATTGGCGCCTATTCCATCGATGAAAGCACCGCCGATGACACAGGTGCCCTCTTCGACGACAGCCCTGTCACCAATGACCCCGTCAATGAGAATAATGTTGTCAATGTTGACGATAACAAAGGGATCGACAATGTTGTTGTCACCGTTCACAATATTAAAAGTGGCAAAGACTTTCGTCCTCCCAGAACTCACTTCTCCCAGAAAAGTGTCACCTCTCCCTCCAAGCTACCTTTTGGATGTGGAAGAGTCAGAGGATGACGGCCCATTCGGGACAGCCCACAGCCCCTCGAAACTCCACGTGAGTTACCAGGACGAGGAAGACCAATATTACCAAGAATTTTATGAGCCACAAACAAGATGTTCGGAGAGACCCAGACATCAGGAAGAGCATTTCCAACTGTATGACTGCTCTCCTTCGCAAGAAGCTGTAGTACAAGTGCCTCTATTATAATTGCAAGGCCTGCAGGGGATGCTCCAGGATTGTCAAAAGCGATTTCGGGAGACCGCAAGACTACTATCACCAGTGCAGTTCATGCACCACCTCCATCACCAAGAACACCAAGGCCTGTCCCACCGCCATTAGCACCCAGGTTGACTCCTGCATCTAACATTGCAGTGCCTCCTAGGGAGGATCCTTCGTCATCGGATGATGATCAGGAGGAGGGAGAGATTACTGACAATCCCTCCCACCAGGAATGGAATGACTATCTAATTCCTACCCCATCTCCACTGGCTCCCCAACCAGTGGATTCTTCTCCGGATGATATAGGATTCCACAACCTGATGGAGAGAGCTGCAAAGAGGTTCCAGCTTCCAATGTCTGTCAAGCAGTCAGATTTTTTATATGATTTCAAAGAGCCTGCAAGGAAGTTGTTGCTCGCCATTCTCATAGTAAACTACATTTGGGAAGAAGGCACAAGGATTATGCAAAACCCAGCTACGGTAGCCGTTGTTTTGCCTCGAAAAGACAAAAAATACAAAGCATTAGAGGAGTCACCTGCCTGCTTGGTGGGGCATCCAAAGCCGGATTTAGTTATTTCTCAAGCGGCTCCGTGCCATTCAAAAATTCCTTCTACGACTGTCTCAGCTCCACCGGATCGAGAGGGCAGACGCCTAGACAATATAGTTAAAAGGTTTTCATTGATGTCCACCATCACAGTCCACGTAGCTAATTTCTTTGTTATATTGGGCCGGTACGACCGACAAAGGTGGTCCGGTATTGGTGCACTGATAGATCGCGTGCCAGAGGATAGAAGATCAGAGGGTAAAAGAATCCTTCAGGGTGGGAGAGAACATCCTCCGGAATTATCGATTGTGCGATAGATCTAGCCTTCACTGGATTGTGGCAGGAGCCGCAGTGTTAAGGCGCAAAGGATGGCTAAAAGCAACCTCTTTCCGGCCTGAGGCCCAATCAAAGATCCTGGATGTGTCTTACGATGGGAAGCCCTTTTCCGTAAGCATGTCTATGATGCTTTACAGGCCATCACGGCAGATATGGACACCTCATTGCCCTTTCGAGGAGTGCATGGAAGAGGTTTCTCCTCTTATAGAGGGTGTTATCAGCGCATTCAACAACCCTATCAGCAACAATAAAAACCATCTTACCAACAGAAGTCCTATCGTCCTCCACCAGCAGCAGCCTACAACAAGCAAGGGCCTAGGCGGAAACAGACCCCTCGGGGTAGAAAACAGTGACCTCTCTCAGGTATCGGCTGCACCCAACTACGCAACAGCCGTGGGTGCAAACATTTCCAATTTCTTCCAGAACTGGCGGCAAATAACCACAGACAGATGGGAATTAGACCTTATCACCTATGGTCGTACCCTGGAATTTGTCAGAAGACCACCAAGAACTCCACCAAAGGGAGGTGCAAAAACAATGGACTTCGTAATAACTATGGATGCCTCCCTAGAGGGAAGTGGCGGTCATCTGCAGGACCTGCAAATTCAAGGAAAGAGGTCTCCGCTCCAGAAGAGCATGCATATCAATCACCTGGAGCTCAAAGCCATCTATCTCAGTCTCTGAGCTTTCCTACCAAGGATAGCAGGGTCTTGAGTATTGGTCCGCACAGGCAATGCCACTGGCATGCATTACTTGAACAAACAAGGGGGAACACGATCGCTAACGCTTCCCAAGGAAGCTCAGGAAATTTAGAGCTGGCTGACAACACACAAGTTAACTCTTCAGGCCGTATACAAACAATCTCTTAGTAGACATGCTCAGCAGAACCATGGACAGCTGCCTCGAGTGGGAGCTGGATCATTTGACGCTGGACAGAATCTTCTTTCTCTGGGACAAACCCAGCATTGGATCTCTTCGCAACAAGCGAGAACCGCAAATGCCAGTTGTGTGCAAGTCTGTATCGACACTCAAGGTTGTGGGGGAATGCCTTTTCGATCAGATGGTCCGGGATCTACATATATGCTTTTCCCCCTGATACCTCTCCTACCAGAGGTTCTCAGCCAAATTAAAGCGGAGCAGCGTCGTCTAATCCTGATAGCCCCCAGGTGGCCTAGGCAGCATTGGTTCACGGAGCTTCTCCTATCGGAATCCAACCACAGTTACCTACAAATATCCCGAACAGTTTTGACGATGCGCCAAAGCCAGGTCCTTCATCCAGACCCGACTTCTCTCCACCTATGTGCATGGCTCCTGAATTCCATGAATTCAAAGATCTGAATATACCTCAGGACTGCCGGGATATTCTCTCAAAGGCAAGGGCAGAAGCCACAATAAATATATATATGCTGAAATGCAAACGTTTCTGCCAGTGGTGCCAGAAATCAAACCTATATCCTATATTAGCATCACCTAGGCAGATACTACCCTATCTTCTTTCGCTAGCTCAGTAAAGGTTGGTGCATGCGTCTATTAAGGTGCATCTCGCGGCAATATCAAGATATAGACGCTCATTACATTCTCTCGCTTTGTGTTCAAGCAGAATCATCAAACAGTTCATGAAAGGATTGTTCATCGTCTTTCCTCCAGTAAGAGCTCCTCCCCTGGACGGGCACCTGAACATAGTTCTATCTCAACTCAGAGTCCATTCGAACCCATACACAGAGCAGACCTCAGATTTCCCACATGGAGGGTTGCATTGTTACTAGCGCTCACTTCGACCAGAAGGGTCAGTGAGATATAGGCTTTCACAACTCAAAAACCCTTCTTGCGCTTCACGAACGATTCTGTAATTCTCAGAACCAATCAAAAATAATTCCCAAGGTCCAGTTGGATTTTCATCTCAATGAACCGATAATATTACGGACTTACTTCCCGAATCCGAAATCACCAGCAGAGAGGTCTCTCCATATGCTAGTTATCAAAAGATGTCTAAAATTCTATTACATCGCACTAAACAGCTTAGAAAAACTGACCAAATGTTGGTCTCATATGAACACACTTGTAAGGGTGCCCCAGTCACAAAAGCAGCCATCGCTCAATGGATCTCAGCCTCAATCCAGTTCTGCCCCTCAAAGGCTGCCAAGCCACTCACAGCGAAATCCAGGGCACACTCAAGTAGGGCAGTTTCCACCTCAACTGCTTTCTTTGCGGGAGTGCCTCTAGAGAAAATGTTGTGCTGCGACTTGGAAGAATGTCTAAACATTCATGCAGAATTACTGCTTGGAGTTGTTGCAGCGCAGTGATGCATTGGTTGAACAGGCTGTACTATGCCACTTATTTCAATAAGGTGAGCCTCTTTTGGTTGCAAGTGTTTGCGTATGTATATATGCAAATTTTAATGTGATATATATTTCTTGAATTGCATATGAATGTTATTTATGTATATATTTTCTACCCACCATCTGCTATTTGTGCTAATGCTATAAAGTATACAAATACAGTAACTGTTTGCTATTCTGATTCAAGCATGTGAATCTATGAAAGATCCAATACAGGAGAAGAAAATGAGTTACTTACCTGTAACTGTAGGGCTCCAGTATTGGTATCTTTCATAGATTCACATGCGACCCACCCTCCTCCCCTGAGAGGCTCCCCTTAAAGCTAGGAATTATTTTTCCCACTTGTGCTTTGAAAATCGGAGGTATTTTTTTTAAAGGACAAAGATAGGCTAATAAAGTTATTGTTCGTTGCCATTATAGCCTAAGATAATGATACATACTGCATTATTATGGTACCATAGGACTTCCACGACAGTGAATAATTCAAGCATGTGAATCTATTAAAGATACCAACACTGGAGAACTACAGTTACAGGTAAGTAACTAATTTTTTTATTTGATGGCTCAAATGTCAAAATAAGGCCTAAATATATATGCAGTAGTATATGCACATGTATGGGGGGGTGGGGGGGGAGGTCAAAATAGGTAATGGATTTTTAATTTTTTAAAAAGATTTTTATTTGAACTATCTTATACCTTATTTTTTATGGACATTTAGGGTTTCTCAAGAACATTGGAAGATTTATAGCAAGCTATTTAAACATCTGTTTTATGAAAGGATCGTTGAACACATTAGGTTGAACTTCATAGTATAGTCAAGTGAGCAGTCTATATAACACAAGGTGTAGATAACACTCCATATTCTCAGGTAATTTGTACATTAATGTTGCCAGTGGTCTCTTAAAACGCCATATATGTTTTTATATTGGGTTTTTGATCGAAATAATTGGCTTGTATTTTACAAGTAACATTAATAACCCAAAAATAAATAGAGGCAAAAAAGACATTTTTATGAAGGCAAAACCCTGGCAATAATTGACGGTGGAAGTTATTTGAATTTGTCTAGAAGCGTTTTTTATCTACTAAAGGTAAATAGTTTCATTTGGGCAAATCATCATAATTGGATGATCCATAAATACCTAAATAATTGCTGTATTATCTTTATAATTTCCCCTTCTATTCTGAGCAAATGGTATAGGTATTATATACTATTGATTCTTTCTTGGTGTGATTAACTTTATAGCCTCCCATTTCGGTGAACTCTTCCATCTTATCAAAAGCGTGAACGTTACTGCTTTCTCCTTTGAGATTTAATGAGGTCAGCATATAATGTAAGTTTTACCATTTGTGGAATCGGTGGCTTTCTTTCCATCAGCACAAATGACTTCAGCTAAAGGTAAAATGAATACCACAAGTAATAGCGTTGACATAGTGCATCTTTGTCTTGTACCGTTTGAAATATTTACTTGCCCAACTAGCTCTTAAATTAATCATGATAGTAACTGTTGCATATATATGTATATATTGCGTATAACATTTATAAATGAAACTGAAAAAACAGATTACTCCAAAATTACACATGAATTGAAAGACATTTCTACATCAGTATTAAGTATTGTAGCTTTGTTTGTGGAATTGGTCAGATAATCTGTTGCTTTCGTGAGATAATTAAAATTTGCACTAATAAATCTACCAGGCAAAAAAGTTCTGATCATAATCTCATGAACCAGTTTTTTGCAGCTTGTACTAATCCTGTGCCCATACAAGTACAAACCCTCATTTTAAATCCCATATAATTTGCAGTGTCTTATGCAATTGATGTGGTGTCCTCATAAAATTTCTTCCTTCACACTTTCTTTTTTCCGATTGAATGAGGTGTCACGAGAAGAAAACAAAAATGTTTTAACTGAGGACAAGGAGTGTTTCTAAGAGGAAACTTACCATGCTTCTATTGCCCTTGCAAAGACCCCTGCATTGCCTTCAAGGCTGAAGTTTGTTTTTGAATCTTAGTTCAGTTCTTCGCTAAAAGATTTAAATTGTGAGGCTTTCAAAGCAAGTTTTATACATGGGTGGGTTTTTAGCTGCCTCCAGCGCCCACTTACTCTAACCCAAATAACCCTTCTGTGACCCTTCGAACTGCATTCTCTTCTGTGAGGACCGGTCCCTAGCCAGTCATTTGATTGTAGAAGTGCTGGTTAATATCAGGATATGAGGTATGCTACTTCACACAGTTCGGTGCCTAGAACTACGCTCAGGGAGACTGGCTTACCTCTCACAACAACTTCCGACGTCCCCACATCAGAATTTCAGCTGGACTTCTCAAATGTTCTATGGCTGCAGTGTTGAAGGGGTGTGTCTCACAGCAGGAAGTAATGATTATGGCTCCAAGCAGAAGTGCTTGTGCACCATGAAGACTCTTCAGCTGACTCATCAGCGACCCAGACGTAGCAATCACAAACAAATAAAAGGGCAGGCCTTGCCTAACAACTTCCTCCATCTTTAACAACAGAATCTGCTGACTCGCCTCCTCTCCTCCACCATCTACCAAATGGCAGTGTTCGGGAAAAGCTGAGCAGCAATCCCTTACTAAAAGGTCCTCAAAGAATTTCTAAGGGAGACTTTGCCTCCGCTCTCTGGTTTCAGGAGTGCAAGCATTCCACCTTCGCTCTCTGAGGAAAGCAGTATCCGTCCTTCATCTTTTGCTGTGCTAAACCAGAGGTCATCAAAAAATGGCTACTACTATTCCCAGCAAATATAGTTCTGTTGCACAGTCTTACTATTGTGTACGTGCCACGGAAAAATACTTTACACATGCACACTGAATGTCAGCACAAAAGTGTATGTGCTATAATTAAACAGATCTTTTAATCGAGTGGGAGCAGTAGGGCACACTACTTTCTGACACAGATAAAGGTCTCATCAGGACTATTAGTTCACAGAAGTTGGTATTCTGCCACCTCCGCTTAATGTTAAGGACTCAGGACATTGAGCGTAGCCCCATGTCATTAGAAAAGGGCATGTTTGGTACTCCCTTCCAGGTCACAGGAACATTTCTGGACCTTGGCATTACCTGGAACAGGCCCAGGCCTCCGCGCGCACACACTAGATTATCATAATCCTTGGACTAGTAAAATGTTGAATTCCAGATTCACATGCATTTGGGTCACTCATGGCAGAACTAAATTCCTGTGTAGTATGCAAGAAACAGTGCTGTCCCCAACACCACCTGTGCTGTAGCCACTTCGACACTAGAGTAATCCCAATTGCATAAAGTTTAAAGATACTTTCATTCTGACAACAGTGAATACTGCCATCCAGGGAGAGGAAATTCAATGAGAACAAATAACGCTGCTGAGTGATGCATTTTCTTTTTTTTTGAACATTCAAAAATCCAATATTACCTTGAGTTGAGAACACTTATGCTGTTGAATTCAGTACATTATGAATCTGGCGAACCTTTAAATGAAAATTAAGTGTAAATATGAACATTCACATTGTGAATTTTGTGTGGTCTTGGCCTACATTCTCACCTGTTTTCATAAGGAATTTTTCAAAAGTGTCAAGCATAGAATAGATTTATCAATTGTTTAATCAAAACACATCCAAAACTGTAAACCGTATTGAAAATTGATAAAGCTTAAAAGGCGACTTGAAGAGAAAATTCAAACCATTTTCCTGTTTTTATTTTCCTTTTTTTTTTTAGCTGTTCAACAGAAAGAGATCACACAGAGCAATACCTCAACGTCAACAATAACATTGGTCACTAGTACGCAACCAATTTCGTTGGTTACCAGTTCCGGATCTGGGACCATTCATACTACTTCAATAAATACGGATTTACCTATAGCAACTGCTTCCGCTGACGTTGCTGCAGATATTGCAAAATACACCGGAAAGGTAAGTTCCTAAAGAAAATTCTGTTAACTGGTGCCTTTTAAATCCTTTACGACCAAGCTAATCACGTGTTGCACTGAAGAGTGCAGATGATGAATTATGTGCTGCTATCCACAGAAGATTTTATCTTGCTTTTGTGCTATGCCAATTATAAAGCATAGTTGACAATGCCTTGCTTTTCTCTATTTGTGTTGCTCTCACAGGAGCAGACAGAGCCCATATTTATGGTTTAAATCTTTTATTATTTTGTAAAGACAAGTGTAACAATAGCCGCCACCTACATCCACCGGCCGGCGGGGTTCAGTTGCATTTACTAGAGTAAAGAATATAGAAAAAGAGAAATAGAAGAGAGAAGGGGAGGGAGATAGGCTTACCTTATTCAGGTTGTGTCCTGTGAGTTGAGCGGGCACCATGAGAGCCCCTGCGGCAACCAGGGTCAGCAACCTTCATTCGTCCGTGAGGGGGAGGGGAGGAGGAGCTTTAGTAAGCTGGAGCACTCAGAGATATCTCGGGCATGTGAGTTCTGTGAATTCGGTGGACAAAAATTCTATGGTGGTGCCCCATGTTTTGTCAAACTTAGGGAGGGAACGTGTGAGGCCGGCTGTAATCTTCTCCATCCCCAGTGTTTCCCATAACTTATATAACCAGTCTAGTCGGGAAGGTATCTCCTTAGTTCCCCACCTAGCCAGCAGCGCCTGCTTGGCAGCTCCCAGAGCCAGGGTGATTGCTCTGCCACGGCAGGATCTAAGAGGGTACATCAAGGCATTGGGGAGCCCTAGTAATATGAAGGAGGGGAGTTGAGGTAGGTCAGTGTGGTATATGCTATCTATCTCTTGGAGGATTGCGTCCCAGTAATCCTGTATCTTTGGACATAACCATAGAATATGTGTAAGCTTGCCCGCGTGACCACATTGCCACCAACATTGCCCATTCTCTCCCGGTTTCCATCTGGCTATCCTCGCTGGCGTATAATACCAGTAATGCGCAATTTTTAAAAACATTTCTTTGCCTGCTGTACTGCAGGAGGAAGCTCTGGCTCTATATATGATATCTTGTCACTCCTTGGGGGAGAACTCGTACTCCAATTCCGCCTCCCACCTACGCTGCGCAGGGGACTTGCTATGCTCCTTGGGGGTGTTTAGGAAAGAGTATATGTCCGACAGCAACCGCTTATTGGATGTTCTTGTAATGTACCGCCGCTCAAATTTGGTCAGGGGGCGACCTGCGTGGGGGCGCACTTGTGGCTGGGTCACCCAGTGGCGAAGGGCCAAATATTGCCAATAGGCGTTCCGAGGGATCCCAAAGCCTGTGACGAGGCTAGTAAAATCCATCACTCCCTTCTCGTCGAAGAGATCCCCGACGCGTTTGCAATTGGCCTCCTGCCAATGGAGATAACCATTACCCGTGGTTGCCGAGGGGACGTCCGGGTTTCCTATAAAGGGGGCCAGGGGGGATATAGGGGAAGAGAGGTTACACGACACCTGTACCCTATCCCACACTCCCAGGGTGGTTCTCAGGACCGGGGACACATATACCCCACTGGGTCGGTGCCGTCGGGGAAGCCATGGGACCTTCCAGATGTGCATGCCCGCTATCGAGCGGTCTATGAAGCACCAATGCTTCTCCGACTCCAATTTGTACCACTCTAGCATACATCTAAGTTGTGCCGCCTGGAAGTAGCGGTCCAAATGCGGGACACCCAGTCCCCCATCTTCCTGCTTCAAATATGTCTGGCGACGGGCCATTCTCGCCTTCTTACCTCCCCAGACGAAGTTATCAATAAGGCGTTGCAGCTGTGCCAGCAGAGTGGGTGGCGGTCGTAGCGGCAGTGTCTGCATCACGTATAGGATGTTTTTTAATGGCTGCCAGTCTTCCCAGCCAGGACATAGTATGCCTCTTCCAGTTCGAGAGTTCACCCCTGACTTCTGATAAGAGTAGCATAGTTCACTTGGGCTATCCTATCTAGAGTGGGGTAAAGCTGCAGGCCCAGGTACTGGACACCCTCTGCCGCCCACGTGAATGGGAACTGTGTTGCCAAAGCCTGTTGCTCCGCCTTGGGGAGAGTCAAGCTCAGAGCCTGTGTTTTGTGGATATTGACCTTGAAGCCAGAGGCTCGACTGAAGCAATCCAGTTCCTCCATTAAGGGGGGCAGTGAAGACACTGGTTGGGTTAAAAACAAGACCACATCGTCCGCGTAAAGTGAAATTTTATGCTCCCTATCGCCCATTCTGATCCCAGAGATAATCGGGTTTTGGCATACCCTTTCTGCGAATGGCTTCATATATAGAGCAAAAAGCAGGGGCGATAAAGGGCAGCCCTGCTTGCATACCTCTTCTAATGCGAAACGGTCGGGAAGTCACTCCGTTGACCCTAATCTGCGCCTGTGGGTCCATATATATGCAGTCCACCCATTTCAAAAATCTGTCCCCCGCTCCGAATCTACGTAGGACCTGTTGTAGGTACGGCCAGTGAACTTGGTCGAATGCCTTCTCGGCGTCGATCGAGAGAAGCACCGCGGGTCGCTGAGTACGTTGGGATTTATCCAACAGATGGCACATCCGACGCGTCCCATCACTGCAATTGCGTTCTGGAATGAAGCCCAATTGGTCGGGGTCAATCAGACCTTGCATATGTGGTGCCAGCCGGGCAGCCAGACTGCTCGTGAAGATCTTAAGGTTCACGTTAAATAAAGAGATAGGGCGGTATGATGCGCAATCCAGAGGATCCTTGCCCGCCTTAGGGATCACAACAACCTCAGCCATGGCCATAGTCGGGGTCAAACTACCGGTATCACTAAAAGAGTTAAATAGCCGTACCAGCACAGGGGCCAACTCCTGGGCAAATGTCTTATAAAAATCGGTCGAGAACCCGTCTTCTCCAGGGGCCTTACCGGACGTGAGACCACGTATGGCCTTAAGGACCTCCTCCATGTGGACGTCTGCGTCCAGGTTCGTCGCCTCCAGTGGGGGGAGGGACGTCACCGGGACATCCCGCACGTAGGACTCGGCCGCTCCCTGGTCTAGACCGTCAGCCCTGTATAGATCTGTGTAGAAGGACTCAAATCTGCCTGCTATGTCGCAGTCCGCGCGCAAGACTTCACCGTAGGTGTCTCTAATTTCTACAATATGCCGAGTGTTCGTCTGTGCCCGGAGTAGGTTTGCGAGGAGTTTCCCGGCTTTATTACCTCCGGCGTAATACCGCTGTTTGGTCCGCAGGAGAGAGTATTCCGCCTGGTCGAAGTCCAGGGCTTTCAGCTGCAGTCTAGCAGCGTTAAGTTGTCTCCGAACCTGTACGGCACCCGTCCGACGATGGACCCCCTCTAGCTCTTTCACTTGGGATTCAAGGCGTTCCCTTTTTTCCTTTCTATTTTTATTGACCCCTGCCGCTCAGAGCCCATATTTAAAGTAATGCACATCATACATTAAACAATTTAAACCCAATCTATCTGTGAAACAAAGGAGCTGACATGGTGAGGAAACTTCCATCAGAACTGGATAGGGAATAAATGTTCCCTTTCTAGGGGATTGTTAAAGTAACAGTAGGCCTGTAATAAAATTCATTTGAATTGTATAACATTATCTAACAGCACACGTTAGTCACATGTAATTACTTGTTTTACTGATTGCAAATTATTCATTTTTATGTTTATGGCAAAGGATTGAGCACTTCATACATTCAGAATATCCAACCATATATATATATTTTTTTAATCTTGAGTTCGAGCGAAATGATACGTGGAGGAAATTCACGGCCAAGAAATTAATTGTCAAATAACACCTTTCACATGTACAGGTAGTAATACAAGTAAAACATTAAATAATCATTGACTGTCCTCAGAACTGCTTTGGGGTGAATTTTGCTGGGCTTCTATTTTCAAAAACTCTCTGATACACTTCCATGTCCGGGGTCGGACATTGTACCTGATAACACAGGAGGTGGCCGGGACTTTTCTGAGACGGTGGTGTCTCTGAAGGAAGCTGAATGCTGGACAGTCTCAGGCCAGGGAAATGGATAAGAGTGTGACGCTCTTTCCACCAAAACTTGGAATCCAACTTGATGGTTGTGCATTGCTTGTATCCTGCTGTCCGGAGATACTCTGGTTTTGTGAAAGTGATTATCCCATAGAAACTGAAGCCGAGGAGGTGAGGACACTACTTGTAGAGGATAGGAAAAGCCCTACAGCACACCTGAGCTATGAAGGATTAATTCTTGGTGCACAGTCGGGTGTGGAAGCAGACAGACCTGAGGAAGGCTCCATTGAATCTGTAGATGAGGTGCTTGACAGAGAGGGCATTAAAAAACGTGCCCGAATGACCTCAGCCCTTTACACACAGAGTGACTTTTGCTGGGGACCACTGTAGTCTACTGCTCATCTCAATCTTCAGCCACAGTGTTACAGAGTGTACCACGGTCCAGCCACACTAAAAAGAGGAACTTTTTTGCACTGTTGCAACTGCAGGAAATAAGGGTTGTGTTCGATCCCTGTGTAAGCCCATTGACACAGAGTAAGTCTGTCTTCTGACCTCCTGCAGTACCTGAGGACCACTACTAATGGCTTAGACCGTAAGGCCTCATAAATGGAGGGCACATTGGAGGAACTAAAGACTAAGGCGGAGCAGACTTAGAGAAAGGTATAATGTCTGGACCCTACTCTGGAGGCGAAGGCCTTTCGCAGGGGAGCACTTTGCATCACTCTGAATGCGTTAAGCCTTTTGCTGTCATATCGATGGTAAGCCTGGAATAAGAGCTAGGGAGCATAGATGGTATGGCCAGAGCTCCTCTTTAGGGTGCTGTCATTGACAGAGGGAGATTTTGCAAAGTCTCTACTGCTGCACTTCTGAGAGAGGATGTCTTAGACGGCGACACCAGTGTGGGTCTATATCTTCTCAAGGTGATCTGGTGTCCTACAACAGGCCTAGACGTAAGACACTAGTGGTGGGAAACTCCAGAGGAGAGACGAGGGGTGAGATGGGAAAAGTCTCACCAAATGATCTGCTTTTTAGGAGCACTAGGATTCACATTTTCCTAGACCTATATCTCAGAGTAGGAGGAAAGAACTCAGGATCATCAAAAAGGAGATTCTGGCTCTCGAACTATGGCCTTCATTCTGGTTTCCTGCCAAGTTCCATGTCATGCTGAAGACGAAGCACATTTTTCTCTTTCCTGCACTTTCTTCTGCACGTATATACTTATGATCTTTTCTGGGTATGAAAGTCTGTGTTAGATGTTAGAATTAGATACATCATACCAACGTGCTATTAATTATACATAATATAGTAATTATAATTATATAACTAGAAAGGTTTTTTTTCCCAAAGTTTTTGGCTTGTACAAGGGTTTCCATTCTCAACAAGCAGATTTGGAAAGGAAGAAGGGCCGAAGCAGCTTCCGGCATCAAGCAGATCCCCCAAACGACTAAATTGATAGTGGAAAAACAAACTAAACATCAAAAAGGAGTGTGAATTAAAAATGAAACAGAAGTGTGTAACACTTTAATGCGAACAGGTAAGAGAATTGTTGCTTGCACATTGGGGTAGTCAGTTTACTGGCCTCCACAACAATTTCTTTTCAACAAAAGATAATATAGCACTTCCAACAAATTCAGTTTCTTTTTCAATATACTTATGTTATAATTGACTGACGAAGGCCCAGGCATATGAGCACAAAAGGTTTTTTCTCCCAGGCCTATTCATTGAACTTTACAAAGAATAACAAGAGGGCGCAAGGTTGTGGAGGTGCAGTAATCTTTTTAGCAGCCAGTCAGACTTTGGGCCCAATATATGGATAACAATTCTTTGCGGAAATGAAGTCCGCAGTTTTGTGGTGAAGGAGAAGTCAGAATAGAAGCATGTGTGACTCTCATGCCATGAAGACTAGGTCAGGCCAACACCTGGTTGCAGTAGATACTATACTCTGGTGGGTCCTACCTGACATTTTCGTCTATAAACGCTGTGCTTAACATATATTTTTATTTCTATTATTTTGTGATTGTGTAATTATTCCAAAGACCTTGGTGTAATAAGTTAACTAAATGCCTCTCAACAGAGATTTGCTACTTTACTTCCTGTCTGACCAAGTATGTTTGCTTGTTAATTTCTTTGCAAACTCAAGGATTTGTGAAAGTAAAAACAAATAGATACTGCTTGGATAGAACACCAACTAGCACGAAGTATGCAGTTTATTACTTTTACTCATTCAACAAAGGGGATAGAAGTGAATAAGGCATGTCTAGCCAACGGAATAGTTTCATGTAGAAGAAAACATTACCCCATGGCAGCAAGGGTGTTAATATGCAAAACAAGATGCACTCCGTGAGACAGGGCGGGTGAGACAGCGTACCTGGAAAATTGTAACATTGCAATTTATTTGCAAAGATGCTCCATGCTACCCGGTTGATTTGTTTGCTTGACATCTCTGCCTCATCTTAGTCTCCTGACAAGGTATACATGTGGGTCGAACTTTCTTTAATCTTATTACCTCCTCATATTCTGCATTCTAATGGGCTCTTCACACTGTTCTTTGTACAGCAGGTACATCTATATCCGATTCTTGGTGTAAAAGCATTTGTCAGTTGCCATTCGCTATACTTTTGCAGCTTTACATGAGAATCATTAAACCTCCCCAGTAGATAAAGGTATGTTCAAAAGTTAAGCGTCTTATTTTTGTTGGCATGAAAAGAAATCTGACAAGCAGTCAACCCCATAAATTAGAGCAGCTGTCTTTACCATCCCTCGATTACTTGCTAGTGCACTACTTGTGCAGCTATAAGACAAGACAGTAAGGTCCTAATAATTGTTACTTTCAAGTCACTTCAGCTTACACCACATTGGTGATGGAGAACTTAATTCTTTTGAGGGAGCCAGCAACCTCATTTATAGCCTTAGAGGGAGTGAGAATGGGATTTTCAGGACGCATTTTCTGGACACCAGAAGAGGACAAAGCGATTATAATTGTTTCACAGTTTTCCGTGCCATTATCGAAAGGGCTGTGGAAATACCTGTTCTTATATAACGTGTTTCACATGGGATTCAAAGTAGTTTAACTTATTTAACTAGTGTTTAGGAAAAGGAGTTATTGTGTTTAAAATGATTGCTTTGAGACTGTGATATCTGGGATACTATTGTTTTGAATTCTGTAGGTTGTGTGATGTAATTTCTTAATGCAGGAGTTATGCGATCAAACTGCTTCCATGTGTGAATCTAAGTAAACCTTTAAGTAGTTTTATCATGTTTTGTTGTAAAGTTGAGATATGTGGTATCTTGGCTAGTCTATTTACTCTATTGTTTTATGTATTGTTGTCTCACACTTGGGTATTTGTTTGATATCCGATTTAATTTAAGTGAGGAGTCAAACGTCTATAGATTCAGGTTGTGTTGTGGCTGGGAATGCAAGTTGTTTCTGTGAGCATCATTGATAAATCCCATACCTTTATCAGTACACCGATATTGCCAGTTGTATCGTATAGAAAAGCTTTTTGTAATTATTTCTGCAGGTAATGTTTTCATTAGGTGTAGAGGATCCCACAGTCTTTCGTTTACCTACTTGTTACTGATCCAAGTGTAATTTTACATGGTTTCTCAAAAAGCTTATAAAAACAGAAAAGTGATGAATGGAATGCTTGCGTTAGTCTTAGCCACTAGTAATTACTTGGTGGTGGGAGGGGTCACATTCTGTCGCATTGTTTATTGCCTACTGTGCTGCTCAAGACAGCAACCATCCATATGGAAATACGATTTGATTCTGCTCCAACAGGAGCTGTCTAAACGTGAACTGCAGTGTCTCTTCCATTCCAGTTGGGAATACAAGCAACCCTATACCAGATTGGGTCTTGTTTCACCTCTACAGTGGCACAGTAAGCACAGAACCTGCGAAAGGGCATGTATATTTCACCTGGGCATCGCAGTTGGGAAAACAATAAAGCAATGGTTGCAGTGCCTAAAGTAAAATAGTTCAGCAACTCTGTAGTTCTAGGGCACACACTCATGCATAATATAATAGTTATTGGGAGCTATACTAATCACATCTTTGGATGACCATTCCTGGTTATGGATCCTAGAGTTCAAGCGAGAACAATGGTGGATTGTTTGGGCAATGTCTGGTGTTCACCCTGTTCACTAAGAGTGCTTTCAGGCCAAATTTGAGTAGAACGGTGCTCACTGGGTTTTAAGCTTTCACAATTATATGTAGATAGTGAGGTTATTGTAATGTGGATGTTCATAAATATAAAAAACGTTGTTTGATGGTTGGGAGGTTTAGATGAGAAAGGTTCTGAAGATACAAGCTATATTATTTTATAAAATGGAGTTATTCTGTGACTAGTTGATTTTAATTGAAGTGATGTATAAAATGTTTGATTGGATGGGGAGGCCAAATGATTTGGGTGAAATAAACTCTGATTTTACACACACTCACACTCACTCTCACTCACACTCTTTGCAGGTGTGTTTATTTTTACTTTAATTTAGCATTAATCAAAATTGACACTAGGACAACTATTGCTTATTTGGGACATTGCCATTGGTGGCAGGCCTGACAGAAAAACTAAGAACAAATTTACACCTTTTAGGTCAAGTGCTTACAGGCACAAATTTGCTTATTAAAGTGTTCATCTTCTTATGGCCTCAAAACATGCACCCCAGGGGACTTCAGTACTGGAAAAAAACATGATGGTTGCAACCCACAATGGCTTGCGCAAGTCTTTCTTGAGTAACTACCATCGGATGGACCCGTTAATCTCATCTGTACTGTCCTCATCCTGAGCAACTTGCAGGCAGCAGAGCACCTTGAAATCCACATGCATACAGCCTGTAGCTTGCTCCCACTTCAAACATTTGTGGTCCAACTCAGTGTCTAATTTAGAAGATCACCCCCACTTGTCCAAAGTTGCCATGCCACCCCAACTATCATCCTCTGTTAAAAGGGTGAATTTTCATCTAGGTGTTAATTATTGGCACTTTACAAACAAAGGCATTTCATAATTTTAGAATTACATTTTAGGGCACTGAGATCACCAGTTTGTTTCCTTGTCCTAGACACAGCTGTGGTTGATCAATTTTATTACATTTAAACTATTTCACTCACTTCTACTGCTTCCTCTCCATATTGGTGATTTTAAAAAAAACGTATTTGTTTTATCTAAGTAACTTTGCTTCATAATATTTTGTCTTTGTATTATTTACTTTTTATTTCAGGAACTAGTTTTTTTATTTCATACTTTTCCACAATTTGGTAAAGCATCTAAGTCTATTAATTAATGCATGCAACATCCATGTTCATTTCTATGCCTATACCAGTTTGTGTTTCGCGAGATTACCTTGCTTCATCAGGTAATAGTACTTAATTTGTCAGCTCAATTGAAACCGAAACAAAGAGGTGAAAAACAATGATGACTTATTGTATCTGTAGAACTGCACATCTTTCTAAATGCAGCTTCCTCACCTTTTGATTTCCCTCCAGGCAGCTGGGTTTGATCCGGAAACTTATCCAGCAGTTGCTTTTGCCTCCAGAAGTGACGGTGCAGAGCTGTATTTAGTCACCACCCCTGCATGTTGATGTCAATTCCTTAATTTTGCACGTGGATCCAGTGCTCTGCACCCTAACTTTTGTCAGACCCTTACCGACCTCCAAAGCGATTTTGCTGACCGTGCTATAATAATATATCTCCAGAAAACTGCAGGCATCAATCGGTGCTGCACCTGCAGAAAGCAGTTGTCAGTCAAGGATCTGCATGGCATCTGTTTTTGGTGTCTTGAATCCAAGCAGGATTCATGCCTCAGATGCTCCCAGATTTTTTCATAGACTGGATCGCTAAGCAAATGGTTCTTTTTGGGAAGGGTTTCCTCTTAAACCCTTGACTTATTTTCATTCTGGTGGTGGCCTGTACCAACTCCATTAAGAAGGACGCAGCTGCTCCGGATTGCATATGCAACCTACCTTGGTTGAATCCTGTTGTGGGGCCCGCAGCGTCTTCAGATGGATGCTCCCTTCCCATGGATTATCAAGTCAAAGGCGCGACCTTGCTGGTATCCTGTTCTGTCATTTGGGCTACAAAACCACATATTGTGGCGATTCCATGCCCTTCATTTTGGCCTAGTTTACCAAAACTCTGATCAATCAATTCCCCTAAGAGCTATACGTACTTGTGAACTGCATTATCAGCTACTTTAATTTATTATGCTAGGTTACATCCTCTTGTCCTGCCAATGATCCTTTAACGTGGGATGGATCGAAACACTGTGTCAATACTTTGATCCCCTCTGGATCACGGAATATGCACTTGCTGTTAGCTTTACGTACTGAGCTCTTACTCCCGTTTTTGTTTTTATTGTGATCACTTCTTTGTATTGCCCGCAAAATTGACTGAGCGCCGTTTGTTCACACTACACTGAGCACCAGCTTTTCATACATTGTTATCGATTCAGTGTGTATGCTGCACACAGGTATATACGGAGGATATATTACTTTTGTTCAATTGCATTTTGTGGTTATATCCTTGCTAAGTGATGGTATGCCCTTAACAATACATTATTTGAGTATTGTACAAACAATTTATAACTTGTTTAATGATACCTACTAGGACAAACTTGCATGTTTGTAGTTGATACCCTTGTCCTGTTGGGTCTACTGGTTGCTCCTGTTCTGATACTCCATTATTCTTTTAGTACTTTTAATTTGGAAAATCAGACTTTCTTAATAAAGTAAAAAACCTTACTGTTTCAGATGATGGAAGCAATTAAGGGAACAATGACAGAAATCTATAATGATCTTTCCAAAACTACCACGGGAAGTACGATAGCAGAGGTGAGTATTTAATTTTTGTGTCTGTTTTTATTTATGTGGCGCACACTGCAAAATAAATTTTCTCTAGGGGTCATATGGCAAGGGAAGATAAAATGGCAAAAAACAAAACGGCAATCTGAACCCACTCATGTATTTGGGTGCATCTTGATGTTTTTAGCTTTTTATGTAATTAGGTGTGGAGCAATAATAAGTCTTTCACTTGATCACAAGGGACCGTGAAGCCAAACTGTTAGGCCACATATGCTTTAAATAGGAATACAGGCAACCTCAGATGCTTTTCTGTCTTGTCCTTCACTTGTCCTCCAGGTCGTGAACTGGAGAAGCCATGGGTAGCAAATGTTACTCCAGGCAATTAAGTTACTACCCGCGATCTCGGGAAAACTTCAAGCTGGTGGCATGTAGAAAATACCCTTTCCGTAGTTCTGCTTTTTGCCCTTTTACTGCTCCCTCCTCATCCCCCAGGTGCCAGTAGGGGATTATTTAGGGGCAGGGGCAACAGGTGGAAAAAGGGCCTACCCGTGTTATTCTCAACCATCAAAAGGTGCATGATATTAATTGTGCTGCAACTTGGTCAATCGGTTTCCATATTTATCCTGATGTAGCTTTAAGATGTCACAAGATGAGTGGCTTTGCTGCAAAGTAGATCGAAAATCATAGTCGCATTCCATTAAAAATGAAAGTAGAAACAACTCTATAATACTTAATGTTTTTCAGTTTTTTTGTTTGTATCTTTTGAAAAGCATCATATCAGCATTTGAACTACATCATAAGATTTGTGTTGTCAGCAGACGGTCCGCAAGGTGACTCATTTTGGTGGTAGATTTTGCATTTTGGATTCAGAAATATGCCCACTTTGGTTCATTGTAAATACCTATGAATATGTATCACAAAAGACCACAATGTATTCATGAAAGATAATTTAATAAGGGCTATAGATTGGATGTTGCACACTGAAGGAGGTTCCCAAACTCCCCAATGGGCAGTGAATCATTATACAAAACGATTGCGCCAATATTCCTGTATATGATGCCAAATACTCCGTTTTTAATCCAAGATGCCGTCTTCAAGAAAGTTGATAGTGGGACAAGATCACTTTTGTGGGACGGTAGTGCACCCAGGATTGTAATGACAATACTGTCCAGAGGTCTGTTTGAGGGGGGAATTGCCTTACCAGACCACAATTATATTATTGGGCGTCCCTGTTATTAGTAATCAATTATTTGTATTTGCCTCGCAGCAGGAGCCCTTGGTTCATACTGAAAAGTGAGCAGAGGATCCCAAGTGGGTAACTAAGGGCGCTATATGGTTGGAAATCTTCAAGAGTTGGACCTTCACTGACCACCACAGTGATTAAAATTTGGCAAGCAGCTAATCATAAAATAGGCTAGGACGGGAGAGTCACTTTAGTGACCCGACTCTGGGATTCCAGTGTACGTAGAGATTTGCGCAAACTGGAAGGTTTCAGGAACTGGGACCTCTTGGGACTTTCTAAAGTAGCAGATAAATGGGGTGCACCTGGGACTATACTATTGGATGACATACAAACACAATTTGAGTTCGCTGAAACTCAAAGATACAAATACCTACAGGTTAAACACACTGACCAAATAGAAGGACAAACTCCAGGAAGTGCATGAAGAATTGCCACTGTAGTATATAGAGTGTTGGGAGCTACCCTTGATAGGTATTCCATTTTGCTAATATACAGGACACTTCGTAATAGTATAAGGCTGCTTGATGCCTTCAGAAGTAAATGGGAAAATGATAGCTGGATATTGGAAGAGGAAGCCTGGGGGGAGTCATGTAGGTGCCCATATGAGGTCAATTTCAATTTGTCTTTATTGTTTGATTACTTAAATCATGACAATTAAAAGGAGTACGTATTGTATACAGGAGTTAAAAAGCAAATCGTTGATACAAAATGGTTTAAAAAAGAAGCGGTGAGATTGCTAAAAATTCATTGGAGCGAGATGTCCCTGGTGGTTAAATGTTCATAATTGTCCGAATTCATGGTTTATCATATGAGGTTACAATCATGGCTGAGTTTCGACTACTGCAGATCCGGATATTGCATTATGCGTACCTCTCAAGGACCTAACTACTGAAAATGGTGGAGGGCTGAAAATCAGAGATACCTTAGATGGTGCAATCAGACAGGTACACTAGTCCATAGTCTGTGGAGCTGTACATATATGCAACACCTCTGGGTAAGGGTTGGTCGTCTATTTACAAAAGTGATCAATGAGATACTAGAACTACAAACCTACACGATTCTGGGGATATGGTAGTACATAGAGCTACCTAAATATACTGAAATGTTCTGTAATGTGTCACTGATGGCGACAAGAAGAGACACAATTTATGTTCTGGGGGAACCAGCCAATATCCTTGCCAGATCGTAGGCCTCAAAATGGTCTGATGCATCCAGGCTGAAGAAACAGTGCATAAGGCACAGGGATGTCCATGGAAATTTATTAAAATTTGGTGCTCTTTGAGAGAGACTAGAGTAATGAATGAAGAAGAAAACAACGCATGTGATACTGGCTGTAAACACTGCAGGAGCTATATCTTGGTGGCATGGTGAGGGAGGCGGGAGAGGAGTTGGTGGGAAATCTAGGTGCAAAATAGTGCGATCAAAGAATAAGACGCTGTGTTCAAATGCCTTCTGTGATGTCATTCTGTACTGTTGATGTAACAGCGCTAATCTACCTGAGGGTGGGACACGTCTTTTGAAAAAACAATAAAAATATACAATAAAACGTTAGTGCATTGTGAGTTAAAATTCACCATGCAACTTAGCCAAATGATGCTAGCCAATTCCCCAAATACTAGCCTTCTGATTTGTTGTGGAGGAGCATTTTCTACTGGGAGAGATGTTAATGAGATTACGTTCTAATTTCGTTATTGGCTTTTCTGTTGGAAGAGGTAGTATGCACATTAGTGGGTGTCAATAGTGATTACGCCTTAAATTTTGTATCATTGTTAAAACTAATATATTGTGAACTGAATGCTGATGACAGTTTATTTTGCATAGAGACTGCCTTTTCATGTGCTAACTAATTGTGCCAGTTTTAAACAAGTGACTTAGATTTTAATGGTAGTCCATCCATAAGCAACATTGTTGAAAAGTTGTTTTGCACTCTTCCCTCTCTTTGTTTAGAATGCAAGTACATCATGTTACTGTCTTTAACTACCATTTGCACATGTAGGATTGTGGGACTTGGGTTCTCCAAAAGAAGGATACCCTAAGCAATTTGCCTACTGAACTGTGTTGCTGCCATTAAAATACTCTTGAGCTCCCTCAACAATTAGGTTGTTTCAGATTTTGGGCCCTTGGATAGGTTACGTTCTTAAGTCTCCAAGTCAGGTAGTTGAAAGTGTTACTGGTAGGCATTTTCCTGTCTAAGCTGTCATTGTCCCAGAGACTCAGACCTGGAGAACCGGTCTGAATCACGGCTCTCTGCTTGTCTTTTCAACACTCAGAGGGCTTTTTATGTCTGCCTGTGCTGTTACTGTTGATTCATCATGCTTGTGTGGCTACTTTCCAATCTCGTTCCTCTTCCTCCTTCGGAGAGAGGAGTTTTCTGCATCATGGGTCTGTAGCACTTGGCTAGATTGTGCATTTGCCGGCTCTCCTCCTGTGACGGCGACTCCTGATGGTGAGTGGGTAAAATTGCTTCAGAAACCTTGGAGAAGATTTGGAACAGCGAATGAGTGGTGATACCTCTTGGTAAAGGTAATGGAGGAGAAGAATCCAAAAATCTTATTTTTGGATTCCTAATTGACTTGGGGCGACTGGTGGCACTGAGGGTAAAACCTACATGGATTTTTTCAGAACTTTGAGTCTTGCGCCCCCGATGTTTATTAATTCGGGTCCTCAGATCTGTGTTATTAAGTTAAATCTTTAAAGAGTTTGTGAACTATCCAAAATGGTGGAGGCCCACCTGAAAAAATAACCTGGGGAGCATCAGTCCTGCGAATGGCTGCAGGCCTAACAATCCAATTTGGTGAGAAGAAGGTGCCACCATGAAAAGACACCGACCGTTCCGAGTTGCTGACATTTTCTCGCTCCCTACTTCCTCTCTACCAATTTGAAGGGAAATGCTCATGGAAAACAGCTCTTTTGAGGTGCTGTTAGAGGTAACTGCCTTCTAAAGGGTCCATCCGCCGGTAAGTCACCGATAATGGTTTAACCCACTTTAAACTCTTTGGGAGCCTAATTAACCCTACTGCTAATGGAGACTAAGCAGCGACGATATGGAACGGAAGTTAATAGCATCTCCACAGTGAAGTACCTGCTTTAGTAATACGGCATCAAGGACAACATCCCCACCCTGCCAACTAGTCAATAGTCAATAAAACTTTATTCGGTTTTTTACAACCATAAAAGTATACACTAAGCAGCATATCATTCAATAGAGTAAGCAAGTCAGAATCATAGAATATATAATACATTTTCTTAGACCTATAATTCACATAACCTAAAAATGCGAGATAAAAATCATCTTAAAATTAATAAAAACCAACTATTCCATTTTTGAGGCACACAAACCTTCTAGTATGTCTCGCACAATGCTTCTATCCATTAATAACTCATTCTCCCTATAGCTTAAAAGATCTAAATTTCATCAATACTCTTTACATTTAAGGAACTCTTTCACTTTATTTATATATTTCCCAATAGCACAGGCTATATCTAAATTCTTCATTCCCACTAAGAGGTTTACAGCTTGCAACCTATTTTTAATTTCATATTTTTTAAAAATCGGACTTAAAATCTCTCTTCGTATATCTAAAATCTTCAAGCAATCTAATAATATATGTAGAATATCACAGGTGGTGCCTAAAGTGCAGGTGCATTTTCCATTGCTATTTATCATTAAGTTTTTTACCCCATTATTCGTGTAACAGGGGTTTATCCCAATTCTCAATCTTAGCACTTCACGCCTTAACAGGCAGCTGGGTACCCTGTTGATATAGGGGTAATGTAAATCATTTTTCCATACTGAGGCCATAAAAGTAACTGAGCTTTTCAGTAAGAGGTATTCTTGATCATGGGTTCGAGACGCTTCTATTCCCAGTGTCCTAAGTTCTTATCTATCTTTAGGTCTAGGGACTGAGGGCACAACTTTAGCTTTAAAACACCATACGCTTCAATAATTGAGGCTCTGGTCTCTTTTGCCCAGGTCAACTCACTATTGGCAATTTCATTTTTACACCACTGTGAGATTTTTGGTCCTCACCTGATCCTAACCGCTGCCAGAAACGCAATAAAGCCATGCAGGCAGTTATACCCCATGAGGTGATTCCCAATTCTAATCTTGCTGCTTGTACCATGGACGATCTAGGCAGCGAGAACAAACATTTAAGGATATTTCCCTCCTCTTTGTCCCATCCCTTTTACCACTTAAATAGAGTACCTCTGCACCATACAAAAATTGTGGGGGGACCATTGCTAAATAGGCCTTTAACACCGGTCTATCAGACATTTCTCCATATACACTATTAAATCTTTTTAATCCCTTCACAGAAGCCGATGCCCTCATTTTTAATGCATCAAGATGGGTATACCATTGCAGGCTACTCACGAACCACATTCCCAGATATCTATATTCTGTTACTTTTTCCAGCATCTCTATGCCCAGATACCAGGAGAACTTTGTTTTTCTTCTTCCAAAACATAGGATTTTGGTCTTCTCCATGTTTACCACTAATTTTTTAGTTTGGCAGTATTCTTTAAACATGTTTAATTTCCTTTGTAGACCAATCTCCGTCTGGTCCATGATTACCAGATCATCTGCATATAATAAACAGGAGATATGGTTTCCTCCTAGTTTCGGGCTAGCCCCTCTAACCTTTCTAAATTTTAGGGGCATCAGTCCTGCGAATGGCTGCAGGCCTAACAATCCAATTTGGTGAGAAGAAGGTGCCACCATGAAAAGACACCGACCATTCCGAGTTGCTGACAATTTTCTCGCTCCCTACTTCTTCTCTACCAATTTGAAGGGAAATGCTCATGGAAAACAGCTCTTTTGAGGTGCTGTTAGAGGTAACTGCCTTCTAAAGGGTCCATCCGCCGGAAAGTCACGATAATGGTTTAACCCACTTTAAACTCTTTGGGAGCCTAATTAACCCTACTGCTAATGGAGACTAAGCAGCGACGATATGGAACGGAAGTTAATAGCATCTCCACAGTGAAGTACCTGCTTTAGTAATACGCCATCAAGGACAACATCCCCACCCTGCCAACTAGATTGGCTACACTCCCTTTTCTATATGCTCAGCAGGCTGTGCCAGTGTTACTGATTCCTCTACATGGTCAGAGTGTACTGGACATTGTGATTGAGAATTTAAATGAAGGATATTTGCAGGCGGTGGAACCACAACCACAACAGAGAGGAAAGGGGTAAGCCAACTTAATTGTTCAGCAGCCCTCATTGGTGCAGCCGCCCGAGATAACCTCATGCCATACAAGCCATTTGAACCATACTCTGCCCCCCTCCATTCTGGAAAAGGAGGTTATTATATATTTTTCCTCAGCCCTGTCCACATCACCAAACTCCTCCCACAACCCTATACAAGAACTGCCACCTCAAAATGCACCTAAATAGAGAGCACCCGGTAACATGGGTGAATCATAGGAGTAATATTCCTTTTCTACTGCTACGTGACAATTACACTAGCATTACTAATTGGATATGACCGCAGCATGAGCGGTTGAAAGTACAGAGCAGAGCTAAGATACTGTTGACCAAAGCCACACGTCAATTCAACAGGCATTACCAAGCATCACAACATTTTTCCTCTACAGTGATTGCTCAGTAACTCTATACCCACCTATGGGTCTCAGTCAACCGTGGAAAAGGAACTATCTATCATTAGCAATATCTTCGGCGGCCCTAGAAATGAGAGACCAGGGGATAGAGGGACATATAGGAACTATTAGAGATGCTCTGAAATAGGGGTATTGATCACCATCCGCCAGGGCAACGTTAGAGGCTTCTGGAGATTCAGCCAACTCTTATTCTGTTAGTGAGGATGGCAGTTTGAACTAGAGCCATGTTTGAGACCATCTTAAGGGAGATAAAAACGAATCAAGACTCTTCACATAGAACAGGCTCTCAAGGTTGATAGGCTGGGCAACAAAATCAAGACAGTGGATGAACAACAATCTGTCCTGGTGGAGTCTTGAAAGGAAGCAAAAACTTTGCTATGGGCACTAGAAACTGCAGCATAGAAGATAAACCTGAAAAAGACCTTATTTTGCTAATGAAATCATTTACTCGTCCATTTCACAAGAACATTGGATCCCCTCCACCTAAGACTAGAGGTAGGCAACTGTAGGAAGCTGGCTCTGTATATACTATACCAAAGTAAGGTATAGTGTGCACAGAGTCCAGTGGAACCCCAAAGGTAGGCAGAGGTAAAAGTAGATAGCACCTTACTCTCTATTTGTGGTAGTGTGGGCGAGCAGTAAGGCTTTATCAGAGGGTAGTGCTAAGCATTTATTGTACACACTCAGGCAAGAAATGACGCCACACACTCAAAGGCTGAACTCAGACCAATTTGTTTGTATAAAAATATTATTTAGTTATATTAATTTCCTAGAAACAAGCAAGCCTGGCACAGGTAAGTGTAAATGGTACTTTTCAAGGCAGGCTGAACAATACAAGCAAGTTGAATGAAAATGACTTTGTTACAGGTTTGTAAATACTTTGAATACAGTTGAAATTACTGTTAGAATACTTTTGATTACTTTGCAGATTACTTTATAGATTACTTTTTCAACTCAGTGTGATATGCCTAGATATCACACTGGGACATTTCCTAGAGAAAAGGTAAGTAAATCAGTTTTTGTATATTTGCAGTTTCTTAGAGTTCCATACAAACCAACTCCACACACACAATTTTCAAAGAAAAGCAGTCAATGCAATCCTACGGGAGGAAATGAAGTTATCGGTTTACAGGTAAGTACTTGGTTATGGGAGTTGGTTTTCTGGGGTTAGAACCAGGGTTCCCCCAGGGTCGAGGATGCACTCTCAAAGCACCCTCAGCTGCACTAGGGCGGCCGGGTGCAGAGTGCTGACGCCCAATGTTATCCAGTGGTGAATAGGGGGCCTCCGGTTGGTGGCTGCTCACAAGCAGGCAACAAAGTTGTGGGAGCATAGCTCCTGGTGTTATGCTCAGGGCAAAGGGGGATCCGATTTAGCACACAAGGTGCACCCACAGCAGCACAGGGGCGGCCGGTTGCAGGGTGCTGGTTTGGCGTCGGGTGCCCTGTTGATTTCAATGGGGATTCTCTGGTTGCAACAAACACTGCAGGCTCGGGGACGAAGATCTTCTGGAGGTGACCACCAGTTGGAGAGGTAAGTTGGGATGCCTGAGGATGCTGGGACACCGTCGGTTGGGCCACCCAAGGCCGTGGGACTTCGGGTGCAGGGGTGTCTTTAAGTGTCGGGTTTTTCTTACCGGCTCCGGTTGCGGTCTGGGGGATCTTCCAGAAAGGGGCTGCAGGTGTAGTTTGGAGATTCGAGGCAGGTCGGAGATCGCCAGATCTCCGATCAGGTTCACCAGGGAGACCTCCTTGCGGTGCTGGGCCACTTGAACTCTGGCCGTGGGCGTCTGGTGCAAAGTGTTGCAGACTCGCGGATTTCGCCTGAGCCAGAGTCTGTTGGTGAGTAAATCCGGTGCTCACGGGAGACAAAGTCTTGGTTTAGGAAGGCAGGGCAAGTCCTCCGGGTTTGTGGGTGCTGCTGGCTGCAGAACACGCTGGGATTTGGCTGGAGCAGGTGCGAGGTGGGGACAGGCCAGTAGGGCTGGGGCCAAGTCAGTGGGCATCCTCCTCTTCTTAGTTAAGGACAGCTTCTTTGGTCCTTCTTCTTCTCTCTTCTTGTCTGAGGAGGCAAGGTTCGGGGTTGCCCCTAAATACTAGATGTATGGGCGTTACAGCTAGGTACAGGTCGGACCAATGGGTCCCTTCCTTGGGGTGGGTACACCCCCTATTACGTCACCCTCCAATGGCAGGGAGGCATAAGCCTCACTCTGGTTGGCTGGGTCCCCCCATCTACAAGATGGCGGGGACTGAGAGTTGTGCCCCACCTGAGGGGTGGGGTTGGCAAAGATGGGCACACTTCTCCTCCTAACTTGGTTTTCCAGCTGATTCTCCGGCCCAAAGCGGGGGTCAGAATCGGTGGGGGCCAGTTGCTGAGAGCAACAAATGCTGGGGTAGCTCACAAAGGCGGCAAGCCTTTGAAGCTTCCCCTTCGTGGACCCGAGGCTTGGCACCTCGTCCCAGGATGTGCATTATTTCAGGACCCCAAGAGCGGCAGGCTCTCGACCCAGGGGTCCAGAAACCTGTCTGGGGTGGCAGCTGGCGAGAAGCCACTCAGCCAAGACACTAGACTTAGGTCGTTTTTCAGGGGGCATCTCTAAGATGCCCTCTGAGTGCATTTTTCATTAAATCCCACACTGGCATCAGTGTGGGTTTATTGTGCTGAGAAGTTTGATACCAAACTTCCCAGTTTTCAGTAAAGCCATTATGGTGCAGTGGAGTTCATAATGACAAACTCCCAGCACCATATACACTTTATGGCATTACTGCACTTAGAATGTCTAAGAATTGACTTGGACACTGTAGAGGTACAGGGCTCCTGCACCTGTACCCTCACCACTGGTATAGTGCACCCAGCTAGAGGGCTGGCTTACCCATGCCAGGGCAGTGGTTTGTAGGCATGGCACACAGGGATGTGTGCTGTGTTGACTCTTCACTTTGTTCTGCACCAAAACACACAGCCTGCAAGGGGGGGGCGGGGGGGGGGGTGTGTGTGTGTGTGTGTGTAAGTAAGTGTGTGTGTGTAAGTGTGTGTGTGTAAGTGTGTAAAGGTGCAGGGTCTCTGAGGGTGGCACAATAAGTGCTGCAGCCCTTAGAGGCCTTCCCTGGTCACAGTGCCCTTGGTACCTATGGTACCTTTTACAAGGGACTTACATGTGGCCAAAGAGTTGCCAATTGGATTTTGCAACAGTACAGTTTAGGGAAAGAAAATAGACCCTGGGTACCTGGTTGGCAGGAACCTAGGGCACACTCAGTCAAAGTACATCAACAGTGGGGGCTACCATGCAAAAAAAGAGGCACTTTTCCTACAGCAACTAACTATTATATTTTGTTTTCAAGATGATTTAATAAAAGAAAAAATCTTGGTTTTAGCCAGAGAGGCCTGCCTCTCAACTGTTTGCTTGTTATAGTACTCTGATGCTCCCTCGTTAGGTTTGCCCTTTTGAAGTCCCCCTACGCAGAAAAGTACAGAATTAGGAGTGTTTGTTTTATTTAATAGATGTTTTAATATCTTAGAAAATAAATTATGCTCACTTAATAACCAATCAGAGGGCAGCCACACATGATGACATTGGCAATAGGGAGAATGCTAATGCAAATCTTGCTCTTAAAACTCATAAATACATTTGAGGTTGTATCTACCCCTAAAGGTGCTAGCACCTCCGGTTTTCTTTGTGCATCAATTTCTAACTGCTCATTCTAATTACATGTAGATAAGTTAGTTTCTGGATCTGTAATGCATTGAAATATTTTTTATTTTTACTGCATCATGTTGTTTCTGAATTTCTAACACCTACCAACTCTTATAGAGTGCTTTGACTACTCAACATTGTTAACCTTGGAGTAAAGAGCCTCTAGGGAGTTATTTGATTATTCAATTAAAGTGCAATAGTGTTTGTGCCCATGGGGGACTAGTGCCTAGTAGACATGGACTGCTCTTAAGCCCCAAAATATGGACCAAAACACCCCACTAGGATGGTCCTAGTGAAGGAACCTAATGAACACCAAATGTCGTATAAACATTTGTGTTAAACCTGTTTGACAGTTAGCTGTTTTTGACTGACAAAGGTGACACAGCTTTTGAATCAACACAGTGTGAGCAAATATTTAAAGACTTTTTTCTGAAATGTGAGGATCCACATCGGAAGGGTGCATGCCCACGCTCATTACTTATGTTGGGGCAAACACTTCATTACAATGGCTGCAGAAAAGGTGATTATCGTATATAGATTGCCCTGTTAATTCCTTCTGTAAAAGTTATGATTTTTACAAAGCATGCTTCTCAAACTTTGAATGTGTTTTTGGAAGTTAATGACAGGTGGGGTTTGAATTTCATTTAAATTGCATTAGAGTATTATTTAAAATGGAGAGAACGGTGTTCTTGCCCCACCCTCGGATATTTTTCCTATCAGAAGTTTACTAGAACTCTAGCTACAAATGTTATTTGCATACAAGTGTATGTACAACAGTGTATTGCACACTTTTGAAACTCAACAAAAACTAGGACTGTACACAAACTATGAATAGTTTTATATTTACAAAGCTGAAATGAAAAACTGAATTATTAACTGTATTACTTGTTCTCAACTTATATCATGTCACAGCTGAAATGTGGAATATGATTGTTAATATCTGAATTACTTTTTAAAATTCCTTACCACAGATACGCCGTTTAAGGATTGAAATAGAAAAGCTGCAGTGGTTACATCAGCAAGAACTCTCTGAAATGAAACATAACCTTGGTATGAGACTTGTAGCTTTTTTTAATTAATTATTAGATGCCATCAAAAATGTTAAGATATTTGCAGCTTTTCTTCTTCTTTTTGCTATTATCTATAAAATGCTGTGCTGGTAGGCAGTGAAGGTCATAATGAACAGATTTAATGACTATACAACTGGGCCTGTCAACTGACCTATATCACATTTCAAGGACATTTAGTCACCTCATGCCTTTTGCTCTCTCTGTAAGAGGTGGATAGAGTAGTTGGTTTTAAAACAGTTTGTTAACTGTTCCTTCAAAATTGACATAATAGTTGAATTTACTCAGTATACTAAGGTGGTTGTACAGAATCTGGAATACATTAATGCTGCCATCACCCACACAAAGAGTCTAAAAAACAAGAAGGATCAAGACGGTATGGGTAGACTTTCTGCTATTAATTGAGAGAAGACCTCACATATCCGCACGATGAACTCCATCCACTCCGGATCACCTACCGACCCCTGCCCTCACCACGTCTTCAACAAGGCCGACGCCGTCATCGCACCCCACCTCCGGGACATCATCAACACCTCCTTCGACACCGCCACCTTCCCAGAGAGCTGGAAGCACGCCGAACTCAGCGCCCTACTGAAGAAACCGTCAGCGGACCCCACCGACCTCAAAAACTACCGCCCCATCTCGCTCCTTCCTTTTCCTGCCAAAGTCATCGAGAAGACCGTCAACAGACAACTGGCCGCCTTCCTCGAGACGAATGGATCCTCGACCACTCGCAGTCCGGCTTCCGGGCCAACCACAGCACCGAGACCGCCCTCATCGCAGCCACCGACGACATCCGAGCCCTGCTCGACAACGGGGAAACAGCGGCCCTCATCCTCCTGGACCTCTCCGCAGCGTTCGACACAGTCTGCCACCGCACCCTAGTGCAACGCCTGAACAACGTCGGAATCCAAGAGAAGGCACTGGAGTGGATCATCTCCTTCCTCGCCGGAAGAACCCAGAGAGTCCGCCTCCCCCGTTCAGTTCCGAGGCCACCGAAGTCATCTGCGGCGTACCACAAGGATCATCACTCAGCCCCACCCTCTTCAACGTCTACATGAGCCCCCTCGCAGCCATCGCACGCCAACACAACCTCAACATCATCTCCTACGCCGACGACACCCAGCTGATCCTCTCCCTCACCAACGACCCCACAACCGCCAGAACCAACCTACATGAAGGGATGAAGGACGTAGCCGAGTGGATGAGGAACAGCCGCCTGAAACTGAACTCAGATAAGACGGAAGTCCTCATCCTAGGATCATCACCCTCCGCCTGGGACGACTCCTGGTGGCCCCCTGCCCTGGGCAACGCACCCAAACCAACGGACCACGCACGCAACCTGGGCTTCATCCTGGACTCCTCCCTCTCAATGACCCGACAAGTCAACGCCGTCTCCTCGTCTTGCTTCAACATCCTACGCATGCTGCGCAAGATCTTCCGGTGGATCCCCACCGAAACCAGGAAGACGGTCACCCAGGCCCTCGTCACCAGCCGACTGGACTACGGCAACTCCCTCTACGCCGGAACCACAGCCAAACTTCATAAAAGACTCCAACGCATCCAGAACGCTGCAGCTCGACTCATCCTGGACATCCCCCGACACAGCCACATCGCCAGACACCTGAGAGACCTGCACTGGCTCCCCGTCAGCAAGAGAATCACGTTCCGACTCCTCACCCACGCACACAAAGCCCTCCACAACCAAGGCCCCAGATACCTCAACGACCGTCTGACCTTCTACACTCCCACCCGCCAGCTACGATCGACCAACCACGCCCTCGCCGCCGTCCCCGCATCCGAAGAGCCACAACGGGAGGAAGATCCTTCTCCTACCTGGCTGCCAAGACGTGGAACTCCTACCCATCCACCTCCGCCTTACCCAAGACCACCTCTCCTTCAGGAAGCAACTCAAGACCTGGCTGTTCGAACAGTAGCGGACCCCCCTCCCCCAAGCGCCTTGAGACCCTCCGGGTGAGTAGCGCGCTATACAAATGATTGATTGATTGATTGATTGACATATCCAAGCAGACATGGGTCAAGGTACTAGTTATTAAAATAAAGGGGTGGTGTGTGCAAGTGACAATCTTAAGACTTGTACTAGTTTTGGTACAGGGTAGTGAGAAGTGTGAGTGGACATTGTAAGGCCAGTCTCAAGCCAGGCATATGACTTGATTGGTGTCACATAAAAGCCTGTATTAAGTTAAATGACCTTAGCATAGAATTGGAATGTTGTAGGCTCGACAATTCATGAAATTTAATTAGCAAACAAGTAAACAGTGCAGTCAAATATGACTCATTTAGAAAATAGCAAACGAAGACAAAACCTCATTGATCAAGGATTGCAAGCAGTGATGTACGCTAGCCAGAAGCATAGTTTAGTTGTTCATTCGTGGCCTCGAGATTAAATATCATGATACTGAACATTCTTCGTCATATTATGTAATCTTAATTTGATCGTACAATGTACTGTTTTGGGATAACTGTATAAATAAATTCTAAACCAATATTTTAATGAAAATACATTAATAAGGCTCCATCAGTCCACACCTGAGCCATGTTTCCTGCTTGCAATCCATGGTCAAAAAAGTATATTTTTCATTTATTGTAGTTAAAAAGGGTCAGAGTATCTCATTGTGCCACAAAAAGACCCAACCCCATTTGGTTCTACCAACAAGAACCGTGGCACACTTTGGTTCTTAATTCATATTGCATTGCATGTGGATAATGGCATTTTAAGTAATAACTAATCCTTGAATTTAATAGCATGCACGACCACGATTATCTATATTATGTGGAGCTTCTGGTTCATGTTCGTAAGAAAACTGGCCATGCGTTAGCCAGAAACTGTTCCGATTGGAGCAGGGTAAAGCCTGATTTGCAGCTCCAAGTATTTACCAGTGGCTGAGATTAATTCAAGCGTTCCATCCATCACTTTTTTGTATACATTTCCAGAATAAGGGAAGCGGAACATTTTAGCGTTCCTTTTTAATGAGTACACACTGCCAATTTAGAATGCTATTTTGGCAGGAAGTGCTCTGTGTGTTGCATGTGTTTTCCATTTTTATATAGTAGTTACATTAATTATTATATATTTCCATTTTTGACAACATGATTATTAACTTGGTGGAGAGCAATTTATGAGCTTCCACGCATATAAGTGAGAGAGTAACCGAAAAATAAAATGGATATTTCAGTGATAATTCTTGGTCTTACTGTGGACGTCTAGTTCTCAAAGTAACAGTCTTAGAAAAAATGTATATAAAGTCTTTGGACAGCACCAAAATAAAATTAAAATCCAGAAATTGAACAGATACAATTTTCATATCAGTTTAGTAAAAAAGATTACAGTGTAATGATTAGCATGACACCAAAATGACAAATTGATAAACAAAGCCATGGCGATCTTTGAAAGTCAGAAGGTCGCAATACATTAGATTGAGTGTTGAAGCAACATATAGCACCAAGAATATAATTCAGTTTTTAGAAACTATACTTGCTGTCCAAAACATTGTTATCTTGCAGCAGCAAATATCTTTCTGTCCAAGGGCTGTGAAAAGCAAATGTCAAAGATTTAAAAAAATGTAGCAGCAATTTGTGTCCCTACGACGGCCCCTCAAATGCAGCAGATGCTCCAAATGCTTCCACACTTTCAGGAACTCTTCTGGGGGACTCGGACCACATGTATAAAAAATAGAATTATTTCCTTGCTGTCTTCTTGTGGGTCCCAGTCAAATGTCCATTCCTCACTTCAAAGAATGTTGACTATGTTCCTAGTGACCGTCGCAGATCCCAAACTGCTTGGGACAGCTTCCAAGATACCAGAGCTCAGATGATAGTGAAAGACAGGTTCAACTACTTGCTTCAGGCATAGTTCCCACATCAGTCCCAGTTAACACTGGTCTGCTGTGTTGACTTCAGATATTCACCCCTTGCCCTTGACTTCCTTGTAGACTGCAGCTACACTGGCCTTTATAAACCACCTTTAGAGCTTGGGTGCAAAAGGTGAGGACAGGCTCCAAGACCTTGGTCCTCTTTCAGCAGCAGACCTTTCCTTCTTCTCTGAGATACAGTCCAAACTAGTGGCCGTACCATTAGAAAGGTTATAAATAGCAGCCCTGACCTCTTCTAATACTTGTGCTCTCTGACTTGGTGATGCACAAATGATAAATGTTCACTGAAACTTGATTTCCACACATAAATTGTGTGTAATACAGGTTAATCAGTAAAACGGTATGTCTGTACAAATACAGTGGCCCTTTCAGTGGAAAATGTGCTGTCTGTAAATGACAGTGCACTACCACATGATGCTTTAGTTGTATTAAAAAATTGCCTGCTTCATGTCCATTAATGCTAGGTGGTTCGCTAAATGTTGTCATTCTAACAATTGGCTTGTAGTGCTAAATGGTTTGGGAAGCACTGATCTGAGGTGTTTTTGGCCTTGCAAGGGTTTGCGGTAGGCACAGCTAAAGGTTTCATGTCAGTCTTTTCAAACTTTGTTTGTCAGACGAAGCTTCACTCTAAAAGCCACATGTGATGCAGTTTCTGAAAGGCTTAACACTTATATTCCCCTGAAACTGTTTTTATGCCCTATTTGCACCTTAACTTGGCCCCTATGTTTCTCATGTGCACTGTGTTCAAACCCATGCCTAATTGTTCCTTCCGGCGCTTGATTATATTAACACAGTATTCCTTATTGCAATTACTTCTGTGCACTAGGTCACTAAGCTGTAGACGCTGTCAATGCGGCCTCCCTGCCCCTCTTTCTTCCCCAATATGTTGGTACTTAGGACCCGGGCCTCTTCTACCCAAGATGCTATTGTTCTTTTACACACAGCAATCCATCCGCATGCTGTTGTTTTTCTCTCTACCACATTGCTTGAAAGAGGAGAGGTTTTGTCAACATGATAACAAGAGAACCATAACCTTCTATATCGATCAACATCAAGGAGCATTGTATTGATCAGCTGAAAATGGAAAAGCGTTCTAGAAGAGGACTCTGTTGAGATGGATTGTCCTATGCATAAAATTGTTCTACGCTGTAGCCAAGAAGGACTCCCCTGGAAGCCTAGGGGTTCATTGCACCACAGCGGAGACCACTACAGCAGTATTAGTAAGGGGGTTTCCTGGCTTGAACATCTCTTGAATCTCTACGTAGACATCCATGCACATGTTCAATAGGCACAACTGGCTTAACAGTCAAGTTTGCAGAGAGGGTCATTTTGTCCGCTAGGTCCTGCAGAGCTTTTTGGTTTGAGTCCACTCCTCACACCCGCCACCTTTTGGGAGCTACTGTTTCTGTATTTATTCTACTGGTGAGGAATTTGTAGTTAAGTGTCCATCAGAAAACCAAGTTACATACTGCTAATAATGCTTTTT
Source organism: Calotriton arnoldi (assembly GCA_963921515.1). NCBI lineage: Eukaryota > Metazoa > Chordata > Amphibia > Caudata > Salamandridae > Calotriton > Calotriton arnoldi. The sequence goes on from CAWUFW010006834.1 coordinate 522,948, forward strand.
ATGGTGGATACTCTGTCCGACTCCAGATTCGACAACCTCCTCCTCCCTCCCTGTTTTTTGGAGTGGATATCTGCACATTCTGACAAGGTCCCATGTTAGTTTTCACCACACTGTCACCTGCAATTTGTCTGAGTTGATCAATGTCTGAGGGCGTGGAAGACGAATGATACAGAAACTGATATCAGCTCGCTGTGGTGGAGCCTAAATGTGGCTTTACTCCGTCTCTTCCCGACGGTGCGATGCTGATGTGGAGTCAAACAGTGCCATCTAGGCGCATGCTGTGAGGCATACACAGCACAAAGAAACACCAAAACAAAATGCAGCCTTTTTGAAAATTGGTACTTTCTCAATATAAAGATTGTAAAGTAAACTTTAATTTTGAAATGTCCCATTTTGACATTTGAAATCTGGCCAGCCTGTATTATAATAATGCTACATAACCTGGAGGTCCAACAAACTTCATTGTTAACATCCCCAGTCTAGTTTGGCTGAGAGGACCAGTCACATTATCAAAGAAGGTGTGCAGTGGGCTTTTAATGTTTATTTACCTGTTGAAGAGGCCTTTTCTTTGAGTAAGGTTACGTATTTCTTGCTTTGTATTTTCTGTAATAGTTTTAATATGCTACTTGAGGTCAAAGTGATCACTGGCAGAAATAAATTTCCTCATTCCCAAAATGAACTGTGATAATTGAGAAAGAGTTCAAGCTAAAAGAGTAAGCATCGGTGATTGGGTGACGATCTGTAAACCTTGTTTATCCAGGTGCCCCTAGCCCCACCAAGGACTTTAATGCGCTGGGTCTCCGACTAGGCAAGGCCCTTTCGGACCCCGCTCCTGGATGTCTGAGGCTCCCACCTCGCTCCTCCTGCTCCTTCTTCTGCCTCCCTCTCTCTTTCGCCCTCCCTCTCTCTTGCTCCCTCTCCCTCCTGCTCCTTCATGTTTTCAGGATGGTTTTGGTGACTTCTTGCTGCTTTCTTGTTGCTTTTCTGTTGCCTTTTTGCCTTTATGCTGTCTGCTTTTTGCCCCTGTTTTCCTCTGTTGATCGTCTCTACCGGTCTGCTTATAGAGCCACTCTTGTACTCTTTCTGCTTGCTCTTTCTGCAACTTTTGTTTTTTTTGTATGTTCTCTCATGCACCGCTCTTACTCATTCAGCTCGCTCTTTCCTTTGCCACTCTCACTCATTTCTACTAGTTTTGATTTTTTCACTGTTCCATTTGTGAGTTGCCACTACTGCTTTTTATGCCTCCTCTATTCTCTTTCACTTTAGCTCTTTGGGGATTTTTTCGTTTTGCCTTTGCCCTCTTTTTGTGCTCTGTTGCTTTTCCCCCACTCTATTCCTCCCTTTCCTCCTTGTGAGATCCATACCCGATATCCTGCCTTCCCACTCTCCCACACCCCCTACCAGCCCTGCCCTTCACCCCTGGTCTCCTTTGCCCTTCCTACTCCACTCTTCCAGGACCTACTTAATGCGGCTGCAGCAGGGTTGTGCCGCTGGTGCATCAAAGGTGTGCCAAAGGCAAGCTGTCTGCGATCGTCCATTCTCTGCCCTCGGCCCCAGCATTCGGAACACTGGTTCTACCCCCACACATTGCTACCTTGCCGTTACCCTCTCCTGCAACAACAGCACCAAACACTGGACACATCACACTGACTAGCCCTGATTACATGCTACTCCACTCTCTCATGCATGCTTCTCAACACCCGTCTGCTCATCAAACATGCCACAGAGATCAGGGACTTTGTTGCACAACTATGCACCAGACCTGCTATTCTTCAGAGACATAACTCAATCCATATCGGCTCCTTACATCGCCACTGTCATCCCTCCTGGCTACAAGATCGCCAGGCAGGACACAAAGAACAAGTCCGACGGCGGAATCGCCTTCATCTTCAGGGACACCATCAGCTGCACCACCTCCATGGACACATCCACAAGCAACATGGAACACCTCTTGTTCAAACTTCACATCACAGCCAACTTCACCCTAAGTGACACCCTCATCCACAGACCACCAGGACCGCGCACCAACTTCACCAACACCATCACAGACTTTGTCACTCCACTCATCCTGAACTCCAGCACCTCCATGCTCCTTGGAGACCTGAACTTTCACCAAGAAGCCCGTGCTGATCCAAACTCGACAGCTCTACTCGAAGACGTCAGAAATCTCGTCCTCACCGAATGCATGAATGGACCCACACACTCCACTGGACACACCTGGTGGACCCAATTTTCACATCCTTCAATAACATCTCAGTCAACAAGCCCACTCAGAGCACTTTGACAGTCCACATCTTCGTCAAGCTCAGCATTCATGTCCTGCATCAACACAGACCTATCACCCCCAAACCAACTCGCCGAAACTGTACAACATCTCGGGTTGAGTGGACTACCTCATTCATGGAACACTGGCACAAATTCAGCAGTAGCCCACCTGAATCCATCAACAACTTGATCACCACCTGTGCCAACAACCTAGCCCTGCCCTCAAGCACAGCAAAGCCACAAGATACAGACCTCAAACCATTTAGCACACTGAGGAACTCAGGATGACAAAACACTACTGCAAAAAACTGGAGCGCAGATCGAGAATAAGTCAAGGCAATGTGGACAGTAACACCTTCAAATCCGCCCTGAGACACTACTGCCAATAGATCTGGATCACCAAACACACTGCACTTTCAGACTGCTTCGGCACCAAGAACAGCAAAGAGATCTTTGCCGTGGGAAAGGTTTCACTTCACCAGCAGCCGCCTCCAGCAGCATCACCCCTTCATAGGACATCTGCAACAAGCTCTCAAAATTCTTCTGCAACAAAATACCCTCCATATTCAGCAACTTTGACCCTCAACTATACCCATCTCGCAACTCGACTCCCCGTTTCAACCAGGGAAACGTCCTTGACCACATGGCCTGCTATCACCATAAACTAAACTGCTGTCACCATGCAGTCCATCCATTCCGGGGCCCCATTGGACCCCTACCAGGCCTTCACCAGAGGACTTCAACCCATCAGCGTAGCTCTCCCACCTATCATGAACACCTTAATCTCATCTGCGACCCTCTCGGACATATGGAAGCTGTAGGAAAGTGCCCCTTTTGACATGGTTACCCCCCCCCCCCCATTTTTTGCCTGGTATCTGGTGTAATTTTGACTGAAAGTGTGCTCGGTACCTACCTGCCAGGTCCCCAGCACCATTGTTTTTTCCTAAACTGTACGAATGTTCCACAATTGGCAAACCCTTTGGGATCCCTTGTAAGTCCCTAGTAAATGGTACCCCTGGTACCTAGGGCATTGGACCCAAAGAGGGTCCCTAAGGGCTGCAGCACAAATTGTGCCACCCTAAAGGACCCCTCACCAAGCTCATGCAAACTGCCATTGCTGCCTGCGTGTCTTGGTGTAGAGAAAACTGAAGAGTTGACATGGCACACATCCCTGCCATGCCTGCCAGCACTACATGTGGTATAGGTAAGTCACCCTTACGGCAGGCCTTACAGCACTAAGGCATGGTGCACTGTACCCATGTGAGGGCATATCTGCGAGAGTGGATATGCCCCGGTGATGTCCAAGTTCACCCATAGATATTACCAGTGCCCAGGGAAGCCATAACAAGTACATGGGCTGGACACTTCATTACGAGTTCCCCAGATACATGATGGCTTCACAGTACCCCAAGGTGTTTGGTACCAAACACCTCATCTTAATAAACTCGCATTGATGCCAGTGCTGGACTTATTAATAAATGCACACACAGGGCACCTTAGAGGTGCCCCCTGAAAATCTACTGACTACTAGTGTGTTGACTGACTGGTCTCAACCAGCCAGCCACCATAGACAGGTTTCTGACCTCCTGAGGTGAGAGCCTTCGCTCTCGGTGGAAAGGAACAAAGCCTGCTCTGGGCGGAGGTGTTCACACCTCCTCCAAGCAGGATAGACATTCCAGGGCGGGAAGCTTCAAAGACCCTGCCGCCTTTGTTTTGCGACCCGGGCTTCTCCAGATAGTGGGGATGCCCACCCTCCTGACCCCACTTTTTGGCAGTAAGGCAGGCAGGAAAATGTGTTAGATTAGGAGGTGTACCCACATCCAGCCAGCACCACCCCTAGGACGGGCCAGTTGATGTGGACCCCACTTTTCAGCTTCCTCCATGTTGTTTTGGCAGGAATTAGCCTTCTGGTGTCGGGGTTATGCCCACTTCCTACAGGAAGTGGTCATATAGAGGGTGTAGACACCCTCAAGGTAGGTAGCCCAATGGATACTACCTGTCACTCCCCATTATGCCCCTAAATCGAGTATATAGGTGGGACCCCTGAACCCAAGAACTCAGATTTGACGGATCAAAAGAAGGAGGACGAAGAAGAGTCACTGCCTGGTGAGAACTGTAACAGAACTTTGGACATTGCTGCAAAACCCTGCCATCCTCCGCCCTCTCTCGACAATTGCAACAGAGTGATTCATCCTGCAAGATGGAGCACTACCAAAGCCTTGGGGAGCCTGCCAGCAAACACCGAAAGTCTCCCTTGGAGTAGAGGAGCTACTCCCCTGCAGCCCGCAGGCACCGACAAGCAGAGTCCGGTCCACAGCCTTGCAGCTCCCGGCCCGACTGACGTCGCAGACGAACAGGAGAAGATACTCGTGCTCTGGAAGGTTAGATCGGTCTCCCCACCGAGTGTGAAGACACCAGGACCAACCAGAGCTGTGCAGTACCAACCCCTGGGGTACCGGATGCCCTGCACCAAACACCAACAGCGAGAGTTCAGTCCGGATTCTCACGGCACCAGGACCAAGTAGCCATTGAGGGACATCCGCATCACTGAGACCCACTTCGAGAGTGGCCCAGCTGCCTTGATTTCTCCTCTTTCAGCTGTTTGTCCCTGACAGTGAGGTGCATCTTTGCGCACCAGCCCAGCCGAACTAACTACTCCGCTCCCGAGCCCCCCCAGCCTGTGTCTCAATGAACCAGCTATGCCCTCATGCTCCAAGACCCTTTGCAACCTGAGCCCCCGTTTGGAAGCCCTTGAACTTGCCTGCAAGTCCCCCTGTGCAGCCTCTTTTCAGGTGGGCCCCCTTCTCCGTAGCATCAGATATCATCCTCTCCAGCACCCTGCTCCCGGTAAAACCAGGGTGGATCCCAAAGAACTGCTGGTAGTACTTTGAATCTTGGTCCACTATTCCGATCCCAGAAGGTGAACCCCTGAAACAGACTGTACCTACCTTTATGCATCTGACTTTTCCTCCCATAGGATTGCATTGTGCGTAAAAGCACACAGGTTCGAACGTTTTACTTTCCTATGAATATTTATATTGAAAACTGTACTTGGCTTTGAATGTAGTTCTTGGTTTCAAAATATATATACAAAGTGTTATTTTTAGGTCTTGCCTAGTGACGCAGCGCATGCGCTGCTCGCATTGGCGAGATCTATTGTTGTCGGTTTTTCGTCGGAAGGGGGACAGGAGATGTGCACATCTCCTCGTGTACGGCTCGCGGCATTTCAGCACGCTTGCGCGCATGGCGCGCGTCTCCTGTTCGCCGGGCGTCTCTTTTCATCACTGCGTTTTATCACAGCACGCGCATGGCACGCTTTCACTTTCGCGTGCTTCCACTTTCTTGTACTCCATATTGTATCCGCGCAACCACTTCTGTAGTGCGCCCCCATGTTTACCCCCTTCATCCTTCCGAATCCTGGGCTCAGATCTGCCTCGCATCCTGTTAAAATTCCACCGGGGAGCGCGGCTGGGCGCCTGGGGCTGCCCAGGGCAGAGGAATGCTGTGATGTCATGCTGCGTGTGTGTTTTATCCCTTGCAGTCATTTCGTTGCTGTTTTCTTTAGGAATATGCCTTCTCTCGCCCCTAGTCAGCGCGCGGTTTCCCACTGTCCCTGATTTATGGCAGGGAGTCTGTCACTGCCGGGCTGCCATTGTTGTGTGTTTGTGAGGGAGTTGTGTTGTTTATGCAACTGTTTGGTTTTTCTGTGCCTGATAGTTTAAAATGTTGGTGTCACTTACCTGCTGAGGCATCAAGATGTAAGCATACACTTCAGTTTCTTATGCAGCAGGGGTAGTGGTGCTTCCCAGTTATTCTATGTAGTCTTGACTCGGCAGTTTGTGTGCGCACACAGTACCAGCTTGCAGATATTGTGTTGGATGGCTTTGCATTGCTTTTACTGGGTGACTGACGTATACTGTTTGGCATAAAGGGCACGGAGCGCTCCACAAAGTGCTTTCATTGCCAGTTCAAAGATGCAATATGCACTTAATTTGATATTGGGTGCTGTTTTGTCCTCAACCTGTATTCTACTTTAATTTTGAACTTTCTCCTTTTTTTCTGGAAGAACGTTATTTTTATTAATTTCCAGGGTTCATATTTGGCTGTACACTTACAGGAAATTTAAATTTTGCTGAAGATCTTCTATTATGGCAGCTACACTAACTGCATCATCTCGTTACAAGACGTACTTTATTTCGAAACTTTTCAGTCTGCTGCACAGTACTCGAGCTTTGACCGCATCAACAAAGTGGTTCACCTCTGTTCGATTTGCATTTTTACACCGAGCACTCCACTTGTCATGTCCGTGATGAGTGTGACAATGTGAAGTTCTATCGGCCGATTTCAGCATCCTCTCCAAACCTACTTTCTGCACCTTCAGCTCGCCTTTAGTTATTCCCATGCATTTACTTCTCTTCCATGCCACCATCTAACCTCATTTCGCCCTCTTCTTCACCCTCCATAACACTATGTCCCTCTGTATTTCCCACACCCTCCTTGGTAAGCCCTGTTGCCTTCCATCACTTTACCAGAAACCAAGAGGGGTGCCCTTAAACGTCAAGCCTCCCATTGGGCCCCTTTCTCAGACCTTTTTGCCCAACATGGTCCGATTCCTGCTCCTCCTTTTGGGATCAGTCCTTCCTAATATACCCTGCATGCATCTACCTGTAACCTATCTCCTTGTTTTCTTTCAGCAATCCCTGAAATGCATTCCTTTTCATGTAAGAATCCTGTCCAAACACTCGTCCGTTTACCGCTCACTGAAAAGCAGTCTGATTGGTTGTTCTTCACTGAGGCATGATTGGCAGATATCCGTGCCCTGTTCCCAGAAAGTATTTCTTCCGACTCAGTAAGAGCTGGAAGTGAAATCAAGGTGCACAAAAACACCTTTAAGTCTTTCCCCACTACTGATTGACTCCCTCCTTGCCTAGAGCAACTCACTCCATCTATTCACATTCTGCTCTCCTGGCATTCAGCTCCTCTTTGCTGAAACTTGCGATTCCACTACAAACCTTTCCTTAGCAGTCTGCCAGACTGTCCTTGTTAGCTTCTTCTTTGACAGGCCTTATATCACTCGATTAAATCGCTAATCTATACTTTTGAACTGCAGCAGTTTTATTTGCGCGTCATTGGTTCAAACCATTCAGCAACATGACATTTTTTACAGATTACATGATAATAGATATTTTAAAGCCTTCACTAGTTCTTGGAGTGTCCACCTTGCTATCTTGGTCTTCATTGCTACCTCAGCCTTGACCAAACATACCCTATTAGAGTCCTGATAAGACTCTCTGCCCATCTTTTCCCTGCTGTACAGTATCACCCAATCAAATATTGCTGTTTCAGCCTCTGATCTGTGACTTGAAGATACAGTAAGTACAACAGCTTTTCCCTCTCTTAGCAATACAGGATCTGGAAAATATTTATTGAAAGAGATTGCAACTCTCAATGCTATAAACCAAGCATTTGTGTAAGTGAAGTAATGGAACAGGCAACTTAGCCCATCTACCGACCACACTTGAGGATGCACAGGGCAACAACCCTGAAAGTCAAGAAGAGTTATTGTTCCATCTGCCTTTCTTGTGACTCTGTCCCCACCAAGGAACTCTTTGGTATCCTCTCTCAATTAAGAAACGTTGTCTGCACCAGTGATATGTGTCCTCACCTGTTCTGTGACTTTCTGGCCAAATGTTTGCCCATTTGACTGCGAAGGTGCCTTCATTTGTTCACCATCTTTCCTTTCCAGCTTCTCCGTTGCTGTTTTCTACTGCTGTCACGTTGATTTCAGTCTACCCCTTCACCCTTCAAATTCAGTGATCGTGTTTCTGATGCGCAAATCTGGATCACTAATGGATCCCTGCTTCCAAAAGTAGTTTATTACAAATTTTCAGTCCACCTACGCGTCAGTTGTATGTCAAACTAGTGCTTCATGTCCAAGCAAAATGCGAACAGTGGCCTATCATTGGCTTATTGATTTTTTGCTCACTACTGTGTCATACATACAAAAGCTAGCCAATTTGGCAAGTGTGAAGGTTGTTGTGCCAGTGTTTTGGTTAGCCCTCAGAGCGAGACACACTGGAGTAGTTACTGCAAGCGTCTGCCCAGCTGAGCAGGATAGGATATCTGGGGTCAGCTGTCCCAGAGTCATGGCAGGGCTCACTACTGGTAGCACTACACAACAAGCATTTGCAATGCAATAGCTCTCGCTTTTGCGAGAGTTTAAGCTATTGGCATTGTAAATGACAATGTCTTTTATTTATTGGTTTTAAAAATAAAGAAAAGACATTGTCATTTACAATGCCAATAGCTCAAACTCTGCAAATGCGAGACCTATTGCATTGCAAATGCTTGTTCTAAATTGGTCTCAGATTTATTCTGTAGGTGTGTGTCTCATTCATTGCCTCTGTGAATACAATAAATGCTTAGCACTACCCTCTATTAAGCCAAACTGCTTGCCCACACTACCACAAAAGAGAGCGTTAGTATAATCAACTTTTGCCTCTGTAAACCAATTGGGGACCCACTGTACTCTCTGCACAGTGTACTTAGTTTTAGTACACTATATAGAGAGCCAGCTTCCTACAGAAGCCCACCACACTCCTCTCCTTATTCAAGAAGCACTCTGCTGACCCATCCATGATCGCCAACGTCAGATCAAACTCCCTGTTACTGTGTACTTGGTCAAAGTGCTAGAGAAACTCATCAGCAGATGCCTCACCATACATCTCAGTGACCACGAACTCCTCAACATCATACAGTCCAGTTTCAGACTCAACCATGGCACAGAAACAACCCTGATCGCAGCTACAGACAATATGCACATGTTCCTGAACAGAGGAGACACAGCTGCCCTCATCTTCCGGGACCTCTCCGCAGCTTTTGACACGGTTTCCCACCCTTTCCAACATTCTGCACAAGATTGGAATCTAAGAACTCGCTCTACGCTGGATTTGCACCTTCCTGACTAGGAATACACAGTCATTTAGCTTGGCCCCCTACTCTTCAGACACCAGCAACAGCATCTGTGTGGTATTGCAAGTATCACGACTCAGCCTTACAATCTTCAACATATTAATGATCTCACTAACAAGCATCGTCCACACACATGGTATCATCCGCACCCACGACATCGACATCCTTTCATACGACGGCATCAACCAAATCATGCTCTCCCTCTTGGACAAGACACCCAACAATTGGAACAAGTCCAATACCTGCAAATTTGCTAACTGGATGAAGAATTGCCTCACACTTAACAGCGACATGGTGGTAGACTTGATATTCAGGAAGAACACCTCACCATGGCACTCCACCTGGTGGCCGACTGAACTAGGGCTTGCGCCCACCACCCACTCCAAGAACCTCAGGATCAAAAGCAAACTCAGCACGATTGCCCAAGTCAGTGCCTTTACAGCTTTCTGCTTCCACACTTTGAAAATGCTGAAGAAAATTGTTAAATGGCTCCTGACCAGAACCTGCAAGCCATCAAACTCCTCATCACAAGCAAACTGGACTTCAGGATCAGCCTCTACACCAGGATCAGCAAACAACTCACCAAACGACTGCAAACCATTCAGAACTCGCCAGTCAGTTTCACATTCATCCTCCCAAGTCGCTTAAATGTCACACTGCACCTCAAGGAGCTCCACTGGCTGCCCTACACACTTACAAGCGCAGTTTAAACTCCACATTCGTAACTTCAAAGTACTACACAGCACTCTTCCTGCCTCAATAGACGCATCTCCTTTCAAAAACCATCCAGCCACCTCCTCTCAGCTGCACTCCCATACAGAGGCAGAACCTAGTCTGGCGGTCAGGCCTAACTCGCTGCTAAAGCGTGGGTGACCTGCAGGTACACATTAGAGCCTCCTCCACCTCCGTGCTTGAGTTCTTCAAGAAGCTGAAGACCTGACTGTTCGAATATTTTCTCCTGCCCGCACTAGGCGAGGCTAGACTCTCACCTGCTCAGCACCAGGATACCGTCCCGATTGATTGTGCGCTTCACAAATAAACAGAACAGGTCTTGTGTAGAGAGTTGCTAAAAATACTGGTTCGAGGCATATGAGCTGTAGATCGTATACTTGTGCATATATCGCCATCTGGTGTTGGGCTCGGATGTTTGCACTTTGTTTTTGTCTTGGAAGAAGTTCTTTGTAGTCACGAGATAGGTGACTCCTCCTTAGGACGATAATGCGCATGGGCATCGACTCCACCCTCAGATTGTTTTTTTCCGCCATCGGGTTCGGATGTATATTGCTGCGCTCCGGGTCGGTGTCATACTCGATCCCCTTTCGACGCGCAATCCCTCACCGCTCGACGGTATTGTTTCGATCGCGTTCCCCTTCCACGCGCATCCAAGACAACTTCGATTCCGGTCGTTCACGCGGGCCGTTGGGCCCATCGGTGCCATTAGGCCCTGCAGTCAATGGAAAGAACTCCATTTAAAAAATGCCCCCTGTGTGGTGCTAAATTCCCACACACTGATCTCCACGAGGTCTGTAATCTTTGCCTCTCTCCAGAACACGAGGACAAAGACTGTGAGGCCTGTGCTTCCTTCAGATCGAAAAAGACTATTCGGGATCGCTGGGCTCGACGTCACGTAATGTCTCAATCAACTGCCTCGGCGCCGGAAGACATCTTCGATGCAAGTCCCGATGCTCCACAACAAGAACAACCGGAGGATAAAGACATCAGCGTCTCCGAGGAAGACGACTCAGATGCTGAGGATCAGACAATTACTCCAGGGCAACGGACCGTGAGTACCAACCTCGACGCCCCTGCCCCATCTAAATCACAGGATAAGGCTCTGGTAACACCTTCGCCTTCCGGCTCAGGTCCACACCGGGAGAATGCTTCCAATGCCCCGCCCTCGGGCCCGGCTCCGAAGCCGAAAGTAAAGCCTTCAGGTGGCTCGGGACCGAGCCAGCCACGTACCAGTACCGAAAAACAATCCCCAGCACCGAAACCAAAGCCGAAAGTTACTACATCGGCACCGAAAATGGCTTCGACACCGAGCCTTTCGACACCGAACAAGCCCTCGGACCCGAAAAAGTCACATAAATCTTCGGAACCAAAGAAGATTTCGGACTCAAAGACTCCACAGAAGCATAAGGAGACCAAAACCCCTCCTAAAGCTACAGAGGCTAAGTCCAAGCACCACTCTGAACCAAGATCCCCGGTGCCCAAAAAAAACAATAGCTCTGAAGAACTGTTTCACCCAGATCCACTGGGTCCCAAACAAAAAATCCTACATATTAACCCTGTTACAGGTCGTTTTACAGCATTGCCCCATACAAAGAGGAAATTGGACATCTCAGAGGTACCTGAGGTACCCTTAAAGAAAAAGGACATGGCAACTTCACCTCTAAGACCCTCCTCTCCCCCTCCAACTCTTCCAGCTGTACCACTTTCTCCAGCACACTCTCCACTACCTCCTTCTTCACCTCCACCACAGGATGATGGGGATGGGGATGGGGGAGGAGACCCACAAGGGGATGATGATGATAATGATGACGACCACAGCATCCCACCATCTGACCCCTGGGTGGATTATGATGACACCCCAGATATACCTGAGCCAGACTCATACCCATCTAAGCCATCCCCTCCAGACGACAACCTAGGGTTTGCGCAACTCATAGATAGAGCAGCCAAATATCATGGGGTAGAATTACACTCACCTCCTTCGGAGGAAGATTGTCTGCTAGAGACTTTTACACAAACACAAAAGTCAACAAGTACTCTACCCAAGCTCAAAGGTATGATTAAACATGCCTCTGATGTAGTTAAAGACCCAGTCAGGGCTAGAGTTCTTATCCCCAGGGTTGATGAAAAATACAAAGCGGCTCCAGATGATCCAGCTTATATCAAAGGACACCTCCCTCTAGATTCCCTAGTGGTTACAAATGCACGTAAACGGGCAAATTCCCAGACAGCAGGTGATTGCCCTCCTCCAGATAAAGAATCTAAACTACTGGACGCATCTGGTAAACTGGTTGCGTCACAAGCGGCAAATTACTGGCGCATTTCTAACGCCCAAGCTTTACTAGCCAGGTATGACAGGGCGCATTATGATGAACTGGAGACATTAATGCAACATCTTCCAGAACAATATAAGGCAAAAGCTAGCGACCTCATATAGGACGGAAAGCTCATCACGAACACCTCAATCAAATGCGCTCTTGATGCAGCGGACACAGCATCTCGTGCCGTTAATACAAGTATTTTACTGCACAGGCATGCATGGCTACGCATATCTGGTTTTAAACAGGAGGTGCAGACTCAAATTCTTAATCAGCCTTTTGATCAAGAACACTTGTTCGGACCTACTGTAGACACATCTTTAGAAAAGATGAAGAAAGACAATGAGACAGCTAAATCTATGGGGGCCCTACAGTTACCAACAGCTAGAGGCTCCTTTCGTCGCTCCTTTTATAGGGGCGCCTCCAAAACCATTGGTACAGACAACTCGTCCTCATACAAAAGCCCCACTCAAACTTCCTCTAATAGAGGATATTTTAGAGGAGGGTACAGAGGCAATAACAACAAAGGAAGAGGCCGCGGTAATAACACTTGCCCCTCCCCTACCACAAAACAGTGACTTTCCACCACTTCCCCCCCTTCCCCAACATTCCACTCCAGTCGGGGGAAGACTTTCACAGTTCCTACCTGTTTGGAATTCCATCACCACAGACAGGTGGGTGACAAATTATCCAGTATGGTTACTGCCTGGAACTCACCTCTACTCCTCCACACATACCACCCAGACAGCGTCCCATGTCCACGGAACATCTCACGCTTCTGAAACAAGAGGTTCTCTCTCTCTTGCAAAAGCATGCAATAGAACCAGTTCCCATACACCATCAAGGCACAGGGGTTTACTCCTTTTACTTTCTCATCCCAAAAAAGGACGGTACTCTCAGGCCAATATTAGACCTCAGACCGTTAAACCGGTACATACAATCCGACCACTTTCACATGGTCACTCTCCAACAGGTCCTCCCATTGCTGCAACAAGACGATTTCCTTGCCACTCTAGATCTCAAGGACGCCTACTTTCACATTCCTATTAACCCTGCTCACAGGAAATATCTGCGGTTTGTAGTAGATGGCCAGCACTACCAATTCAAAGTGCTCCCCTTCGGGGTAACTACAGCACCCAGGGTCATCACAAAATGTCTCGCAGTAGTAGCAGCTCACTTGAGAAGACAACACATTCATGTGTTTCCTTACCTCGACGACTGGCTCATAAAAGCCAAGTCATGCAGCGATTGTGTGCACCACACACACCAAACAATCCAGCTGCTGCACCACTTAGGATTCACAATAAACCTCACCAAGTCAAATCTTCCACCGTCCCAAACCCAACAGTATCTAGGCGCCACAATAGATACTTCCAAAGCCCTTGTATACCCCAATCCAGTCAGGGTAGCAACCATGCAAACTCTCATAACAAGGTTTCAGCCTCAACACTCACTACCAGATCGAGTGTTTATGCAACTAATAGGAATGATGGCCTCGTGCATTCTAATCGTACCTCATTCAAGACTCCAAATGCGTCCCAGGAGTGTCTAGCACGTCAGTGGAACCAGGCTCAAGGACAGCTTACAGATCTGGTGTTGGTAGACAGCCGCACACATCGCTCTCTGCAGTGGTGGAACTCACAAAATCTTTCCAGAGGGCGGCCGTTCCTAGACCCGGTTCCACAAATAGTGCTCACAACAGACGCATCACTCACCGGCTGGGGAGCTCATCTCCTAAACCACACCATTCAAGGTATGTGGATCCATCAGCAAAAACTGCTCCACATCAATCACCTCGAATTACTGGCAATTTTTCTTGCACTAAAATCATTCCAAGTTGCTCACAACAGACGCATCACTCACCGGCTGGGGAGCTCATCTCCTAAACCACACCATTCAAGGTATGTGGATCCATCAGCAAAAACTGCTCCACATCAATCACCTCGAATTACTGGCAATTTTTCTTGCACTAAAATCATTCCAAGTACACCTTGTACACAAAGCTGTCCTCGTCCAGATGGACAATATGACAGCAATGTACTATATATAAAAACAAGGGGGGATGCACTCTCTACAGCTTTCACGCCTAGCGCAAAGCATATGGAGATGGGCCATTCCTCAAAAAATATACCTCCTAGCAGAACATCTTCCAGGGGATCCCAATCAAATTGCGGATCTGCTCAGTCGTCAGAGACAGCAGATCCACAAATGGGAACTTCATCCGCAAGTTCTTCGTCCATTTTTTCAGATGTGGGGCCAACCAGACATAGATCTGTTCGCCACACATTTAAACGCAAAATGCCCAAGCTTCGCCTCCAGGTATCCACACCCATTGTCCAAAGGCAATGCGATATGGATGAACTGGTCAGGCAGATTTGCGTACGCTTTTCCGCCTCTCCCGCTCATTCCCTTACTGGTGCGCAAGCTCAAACAACAGTCTCTCACAATGATCCTGGTTGCTCCCACATGGGCACGACAACCATGGTTCACAACCCTGCTGGAACGCTCAGTAGTTCCACATCAAAAGTTGCACCTTTCTCCAAAGCTTCTCACATAGAACCATGGAGAAATAAGGCATCCAGATCCAGCTCAACTGAACCTAGCAATCTGGCTCCTGAAGTCTTAGAGTTTGGTTACCTCAACCTCCCGCCAGACTGCATGAATATCATTAAAGAAGCTAGACGTCCTACCACTAGTGCGTGCTATGCAGCAAAATGGAAAAGGTTCATTATTTACTGTAATAATAACGTAATCAATCCACTAGATGCTTCAATCCAAAACATTATTTGTTATCTCTTGCATCTACAAAAATGTAATCTGGCATACACATCTATACGGTTACATCTTGCCGCCATAGCCGCTTACCTACAAAACAGACAACACTTGTCACTGTTTAGGGTACCTGCCATCAAAGCATTCATGGAAGGCCTTATAAGGATAATTCCGGGGCGTGGCCTAGCGAGCTATCATGGCGGACGTGTGCTAGGAGAGCTCCGTCCAGCCCGATTTAATATCCTTCATTCTCCTGCTTCCCCGGTCCACCTCCACGCTCGAATTGTGCCTTAAAGGCGTCGTGAACCGAAGATCACCACTTCTGCCGAGTCTCGGACCGCTCCGTGGCTTGGAGCGGGTGCCGCCGACGAAGGTCTTGATCGGGCCCGTCGTTGATGGGATCGGGCGGCCTGCGGCGGAAGCCGAAGCACCAAACTGCGCGGGGCCTTGCCGACGCTGAAGGTTGGTGTGCTGTCTTGGCAGTGCAGACTGTCCCGGAGCCATCCGGGACGTGGCGGACTCTCTCGGACCTGCCGCGCGGCCGCTGATGGCGGATTGCTGCCCCCCCCGCCCGCGGAGGTGCGGTGAGTGTAGCTGACCGGCGGCCAAATCGGGCCGCGAGGGGGAGAGCCGGAGGGGAGCCGGGGGTATGTGCGGCTGGACCGGGAGCTGAACTTCGACGCTCCGGAATTGATCCGAGCCACTGATAACAGGGGCCCTGCTGTGCACTCTTTCCCCCTGTGGCGTGAGGGGCTCACATCGGCGGTTTATCGAGCCTCGTGGGCCCCGGTGGAGGGTCGCGGTGGTGCTTCCTGGCGACCGAGGTGTGTCCCCCTGCCGCCCCCCCTTCATTTGAGGTCTACTTGCCATCGATCGGCGGCTGTGTCGGGCCGCGAGGGGGTGTGTGTTTGGCATACTACTTGCGGGAGAGACTTCCTGGTTCTACTGGTGCCTGGTGTGGGGCCTGTCGGGCCTACCTCTACCTCATTATCTGGGCGCCCTGTGTTAGGGGCCGGCTGCACGGCGGGGTCGTGTTTGGCGCTCTGCCAGTGGAGTTGGGGCCGGGTGCAGTCTTGGGGCCCCCGGCGGGAGACTGACCGCCACCTGTATCTCCCCCCCCCCTTGTGGCGCGGCGGGATCGCCTCGGCGGTCGATTCGGGCCGCGAGAGCTCGCCGCAAGTGCCCTGTTGAGGCTGTAGCGGCGCCATTCATGCCCTATGTGAAGATTCCTGAGGGGCTGTGACGAGGTTGTTTTGTGCCCCCCCGTGCTCTTGGCTGTGAGCGGTGCCTGGAGTGGATTGTTCGGCTGTGAGCGGGCCTGGTGAGTGGTGTTTTGCTCATATATACCCCTTGGTTGCATGGAGTTCCGGAGCTCCCCTCCTTTTCGCCCTTGTGCCATCTCTTGATCAGTGGCCAGGCCGTGCCGATTGGAGAGGACTCCCCTGACAGACACTGGGCTTGTGTGTTGGGTTAATTGGCATAACGACTGCACTACGAAACACTCCCTCCCCTAGTGGCATTTTGGGGTCCCACAATATCCGGACTACACCGTACGAGGGGCGGATACGGCACCTTCTAACCCACAGGGAAATCTCGGATTTGTCATGACAAGAGACCGGCCGGGTGGGTGGTCCTCCAAGCAAAGTACAATGGACAATTTCACGGGCCCCGGGGCCCCCGCAGTGGCGTCGGGGGGGACGCCTGGCGATGTGCCTGACAATGCCGCCCTCCTGGCTGCCATCACCAAGTCGAGAGACGCCCTGGATGCCAAGATTCGAGCAGTTGGATCCGACGTCATGTTGCTGCGTCAAGATCTACGCAACGCAGTGGCACGGATCACGGAGACTGAAACGAGGGTCTCTGGGGTGGAAGATGTGGTGGATACCCTGCAGAAGCGAGTGGCCTCCCTGGAGACGATCCAACGTGGGCTGGCGTCCCGGGTGGAGGATGCTGAGGGGAGGGCCCGCCGCAACAACCTTCGTTTCGTTGGTTTCCCGGAGGGGTGCGAGGAGGGTGGCATGGAGCGGTTCCTCACCCAGTGGCTCGAGAGTTGGCTCCCTCCGGGGTTATTGTCTAAGTGTTTCATGGTGGAGCGCGTCCACAGGGCACTGATTCAGAAGTCCCCACCTGGTGCCCGCCCGAGACCTGTTATCGCGAAATTACTCAATTATCACGACCGAGACATTATCCTGAAGCAGGCTAGGGCCAAGGAACCACTGCTGTTTGACAATGCCCGTATCCTAATATTCCCTGACTATACTAAGCTGGTCCAGCAGCGACGACAGTCTTTTATGGCGGCGAAGGCCCGTCTCCGAGAGCTCAAGCTCCCCTATGCCCTCCTATACCCAGCCAGACTGCGGGTGGTCTATCGATCCCGCACTCATTTTTTCGATTCACCGGAGGAGGTCTTTCAATGGACAGATGAAACAGTGCGTCTTCGCCCACACTCACTGCCCCGGAGGGACTCCGACTCCTCGTCGAGCGAGATGGTGCGAAGACAACCCACGCAGAAGGGGAAAGGGGACAGACGCTCCAGGCGCAGGTCTCAGTCGCGTAGCACCTCATCCCGAGCTGCATCGGCCCAACGACTGCCTACTACATCGGACTAATCTGTGGGGAGTGTTTTATTTCAATAATTCCTTGATATGTTTGCCTTGACCGGGGAAGCACGATTGAGGGCCGATATCCCTGCAGCACTTCAGTTGACAGGGAAAGGGCCAGCTGACAATGGGCTGTAAGTTGGGGATCCATTGGCGGGCGGGGGGGGACCTCCTGTTGGGGTCTGCCGCTCACGCTCGCCGCAACAGATACTTCATCGTTTTTGAGGTATAGGGTGGGGGGGGGTGTGCTGTTGGGAGGTTTGGGGGGAGGGGGGTTTTGTTGCTTGATCGCACTGGCCTACATTGCTTCAGAGTCACCTTATCCAGACCACATATTTTTGCCTAGAACACATTCATGCCTCGAACCTTCTCATGGCTGGGCCTCTTAGTGATAGGCGGGATCCCTCTGGGACCCTTCAAATAATGAGTTGGAATGTCAGGGGGGCGCTGGACAAAATCAAGCGTGGCGCAATACTCAAGCAGGCGAAGCGAGCACATGCAGACGTTCTCATGCTGCAGGAAACGCATCTTACGGGGACTAAGGCGCTATGCTTTCAACGCTTTGGGTACATACATGTCTTTCACTCCGGGTTTGTGAGGGGATCCCGGGGGGTTGCGATCCTGATACATAGACGAGTTCCATACACACACATGAAGACATGGAGGGATACACAGGGTAGATATTTATTTCTTCAGGGGATGATAGGGACGGACTCCATAGTATTGGGATGTGTCTCTGCCCCCCGCCCCTTTCCTGGGGCATGGTGGAAAAGCTCATGACTCTGTGGACAGACATGCCTGATGGGTTAACGGCTGTGGGGGGGGATTGGAATGATGTGCTAGACCTGGTCAGGGATCGTTGGCGGCCTGGTGGCCCATCGGACGCGGGTGGGCATACCAGGCTGCATTCACTTGTGACGGGTCTGGATTGGGTGGACCCCTGGCGACGCCTACATGGGACGGCGCAGGGCTATACTTACCTGTCGGCCGTCCATGGCTCCTTCTCCCGCCTCGATTACATCTTCGTTCCCCGAGCCATAGATAACAGGGTGGTTGCCGCCGATATTCTTCCGCGTGGACTTTCGGACCACTCACCGATCACTCTTACGCTTCGTGTGGGTCGAGCACAGCAGCCGTTTCGGTGGCGTCTATCGGCGTGGAACCTCCAGAGGGAAGACTATAGAGAACATATGGAAGGTGCCATTGACCAATTTTTGTCATCTAATGTAGGGACAGTGGAGGTGGCTGACTGCCTTTGGGAAGCGATGAAGCCCACGCTTCGGGGTGTGGACATCTAGTTTTGCGCAACTTTCCTGCAGATTGCGTAGGGAGTCCCTCGCTCAGGCGGAGGCGAAGCTATGTGACTTGGAATCTCGCAGTAGAGATAGTACTGATCAGCAGGCTCGCCGCCAACTTCTTTTGATGCAGCAGGACTATGCTCATATTCTGCTAGACGAAGCCCGGCAGAAGTGGCTGGCGACCCGCAGCAGGATCTACCAGTGGGGAGATAAGTCCAGTAAGTTATTGTATAGGTTGTGTCAGAGGTCGTTATATTCTCAGGCCCTACCAGGCATTTTGGGCCCGGATGGGTCCGCTCTCACGGACCCCTCCATGATTGCTGAAAGCTTTGCTATGTATTATGCGGACCTCTATACCCCTAGGGAATGCCTCCCCGCAGCTGTAGTTGGTCGCTTTCTAGATGATCTGCCACCCAAGGCCCTTTCTGACGATGTGCGCGAGGAGCTGGATCTCCCACTCACAGAGGAGGAGCTAGGTGCGGCGCTGGGTGAGATGCAGCCTGGAAAGGCCCCGGGACCGAATGGCTTCCCATGTGAATTTTTTAAACGTTATTTTCTGCAGTTGGGACCCCATTTTTGTAGAGTGGTCGAGGAGGCCAGGGAGCAGGGTTGCTTGCCTCGTGATTGGAGACACGTGGAGATTGTGGTGTTCCACAAGCCTGGAAGACCCCAGGATCAGCATGCGTCGTATCACCCTATATCTCTCCTTAATGGTAGAGGCCAAGGTGTTGGCTAAGGCACTGGCCAATCGCCTCCGTGCCCATATTACATCTTTGGTTCATCCCGATCAGGTCGGGTTTATGCCCCAGCGGGCGACCCGCCACAATATTCGGCTTGCACATGTTGCAGTGGCGACTGTCCAGGGGCTGGGGGAGCGGGCCGCGCTATTACTTGCGGATATGGATAGGGCTTTTGACTCCCTTAGTTGGGTGTACCTGTTCGCACTCCTCCGTAGATTAAATTTTGGACCACGCTTCCTGTCCTATTTGACCCTCCTCTATACGGACCTGACTGCGTCCGTACGGGTGGCAGGCGCGGTTTCCTCCACGTTCTCTATTGGACGGGGCACTAGGCAGGGCTGTCCGCTGTCCCCCTATCTGTTTGCAATGGCGATGGAACCCTTAGCGTCCTGGGTACGGCTTGATGCCCAAGTGACTGGTCTGGAGTGGGCGACGGGTCTATCGGACCGTATTGCCTTGTATGCTGATGATGTACTCTTTTTTTCTTACAAATATAGATCGGACGGGACCGCGCCTACTGCGTATTATGCAAATCTTCGGGGAGACCTCAGGCCTATACATGAACCCTCGTAAATCTACGCTGTGGGTCCTTGGGGGAGGGGCGAGCCCCGGTTCCTGGGCCTCCTCCGTTCAGGTGGCCTCTGGGGGGGGGTTGAAATACCTGGGAGTGTTTTTATCGGATTCGCCGAGTACCTCTTGGGAAAGGAATCTAGTCCCTGTAAGGGCTCGCGTGCGGGAGGATCTTAAAACTTGGTCCCATATGCCCCAATCAATATATGGCCGGTCGGCCATCTTTAAAATGGTGTCACTTCCCCGCCTCCTTTATCAACTACAAAACCATCCCTATCCGATTTCTCCTGGCTGGTTCCGACGGGTTAATACCGCCTTGGGTCAGTTTCTATGGGCTGGCGGAATGGCGAGGGTGGCCCTGCGGACTTGCTTCCAGTCCACGTACTGTGGGGGATTGGCAACCTCTGATATCCTGTCCTATTATATGGCCTCCCATCTACTAGTCCTCAATGAGTGGTGGTATGGGGATAGGGCCGACCCCGCCCACGCGGTCGAGAGGCGCTGCATGGGAGATCACACCCTACACACTATACTCTATTCCGCGCCGCTGCGCAGCTCCTTGCCACCAGCTACGAAACTTATCTTTCAAATATGGCGATAGGCGTTGCGGAGGACCGGGTGGTGGAATAAGTTGACTCGGGAGACCCCCCTTTGGTATAATGGGCGACTGCCGCAACTGGCTGCATTGTCCGGTTTTCGGGGCTAAGACCGTATCGGCATCTCTACTCTTGGAGACGTCATGCGGGGATCGGTTTTGAAGTCCTTTCAGGATCTACAAAAGGACTTTCAAATGCCTAAAACCCAATTTTTCCGATATCTACAGCTCCGACATGCCATCACCCCCTACATCGAGGGGTTAGGGTCCCTGGCTGAGTTTAGTCCCATAGAGGCAAAGATATTTATGGGGGACCTCCATGACCACAAGATCTCTAAGATTTACCAGTCCCTGGTCACACTTAGTTCCCCCACACTGCAGCGTCTTAGGGAGGCCTGGGAGGGAGACGTAGGCCCGCTGGAGGAGGAGGACTGGGTGGAGGCCCTGGCCTCCCCGCGGGGGTGATCCATAGCCGTAAGTCTTCGCCTTATCCAGTTTAAATATCTCCACCGGGTCTATTTCACTAGGGTCAGGCTCTGGAGGGCGGGATTGGTGGCCTCCCAGGTGTGTCTTCGATGCCAACATGAGGAGGGTACCTTGCTTCACACTATCTGGCACTGCACCGCATTAGCACGATTTTGGTGGGGAGTTTTGTTGTGCCTCTCCGAGGTACTGGGCTGGGATCTCCCCAGCTCCCCAAAGTTGGTTCTGTTGCATGTTATGGACGATATAGGAGGCAACATATACAAACGCCATCTTATGCTCTTAGGGTTCACCCTGGCCAAGAGGGATATTGCCAAAGCCTGGAAGGCTCCGAGGGCGCCCTCGGTATCTGTGTGGAAAAATGGCATGGATTTCTGTATGGGGCTGGAGATCCCTATCTTTGTGGCCAGGGGGTGCCCACTTAAACATTATAAAATCTGGCGGCGATGGGCAGAGTATCGTTGCCTAGAGCTAGAACCTGTTTCAGTAGCCAGGTCTACCGACTTGGCTTCTCTCCCACTATAATTGATATGCAATATCGCCCCTTGAATACAGGTATATTATGTCTGGATAGATGACTGTTCTCTTATGGTGCTGCTCTGGGGTAGGCGTGAGTGCGACGGGGGGTGGGTTTTGGGGGTTGTGGGTTGTTTTTTTTTTGTTTGTTTTTTTTTATGTCAAGATTTCAAATGTATTGCTCTTAAATTGTCCTATTTTGCCATTGAAATCGTCAAAGTCACTTCAATGTACATTTTATATGCATGAGTTGCTGGGTTACAGTGCTCTGCGCTATATTTGTTATTTGACAAATAAAATCTGTTCTTAAAAAAAAAAAAAGGATAATTCCTCCCAGAGTTCCACCTTCTCCACAGTGGAACCTAAACATTGTCCTTACCAGGCTCATGGGTCCCCCATTTGAACCTTTACATAAATGTGAATTACAATTTCTCACTTGGAAAGTAGCTTTCCTTGTAGCGATCACATCTCTCAGAAGAGTTAGTGAACTCCAGGCATTAACCATACAAGAACCATTTTTGCAAATACATCACAATAAAGTGGTTCTTAGGACAAACCCCAAATTCCTACCGAAAGTCGTTTCTCCTTTCCACCTTAACCAGTCTGTTGAGCTTCCAGTCTTTTTTCCTCAACCAGACTCAGTAGCAGAACGGGCTCTTCATACACTTGACGTTAAAAGAGCTATCCTTTACTACATTGAAAGGACAAAAACTTTTAGGAAAACTAAACAACTTTTTCTATCTTTCTCACCACCACATAAAGGCAATCCTATATCAAAAGCTGGAATTGCCAGGTGGATCGTTAAATGCATTCAGATATGCTACCTAAAAGCAAAGTGTACATTATCCATTCCCCCTAGAGCGCATTCCACACGCAAACTAGGGGCTTCTATGGCATTCTTAGGGAACATTCCCCTAGATGACATCTGCAAAGCAGCAACTTGGTCTACACCACACACTTTCACAAAACACTATTGTGTAGATGTGCAAGCAAAACAACAAGCTAGTGTGGGCCAGGCTGTATTAAGAACACTTTTTCAAACCACTGCAACAGATACAGGTAGCCACCGCTAAGGAGGTAACTGTTGTACAGTCTATGCACAAGTATACGATCTACAGCTCATATGCCTCGAACGGAAAATGCTACTTACCAGTATGCATCTGTTCTTGGCATGTAGAGCTGTAGATTCGTATTCGCCCACCCGCCTCCCCGGATACCTCTATCTGTTCCAGTACTATCTTACTTAGATACATCACACATGGACATCTTTTTCTGTTTCTCACAAACTCCACCATCACCCTCTATGGCGAAAAAACAATCTGAGGGTGCCCATGCGCACTATCGTCCTAAGGAGGAGTCACCTATCTCGTGACTACAAAGAACTTCTTCCAAGACAAAAACAAAGTGCAAACATCCGAGCCCAACACCAGATGGCGATCTATGCACAAGTATACGAATCTACAGCTCTACATGCCAAGAACAGATGCATTCTGGTAAGTAGCATTTTCCTTTATGGGCATGGAAATGGGCTGTAAGATGCAAGTATAGGTATTAGACTCGCACCTGGGGAGTGGGAGGAGGGGTGTTGATGTCCTTTAATGACAAGAACTTGCTGGTTTTCTCTTCATGTAATGTTAGAATGGTTGTGTTGTATCAGAAGTGTTCCAGGTAAAACGTGTCAAGATTTAATGGAGAATCTCCCAAGGTTATGCGTAGGGTCCAGGTTACTGAAATACCATAACAGGATCCTGTCACAATGAATTGTTCGTTCCTACTTCACCATTAGTTCAGATCCATCAGTCTGTTGATTTTGTGATGGATACTGTTTGAGTGGTATGGTAAGAGCAAGTTTTAGGTTATGGGGATTATGATGTGCAAATAGTTTTTGCACATCATAATCACCATATGATGCAGAAGAAATGTTATAATGTGTACTTATGTTGTAATGCTCTCTGATTTCATTATATATTATATAGAAAAAGAGCGATAGTAAAAGCACAGTTAGTGTTATTCCTGTGGAATCACCGACACAGACTGGTGAATAGGGAGATCTTGTCTTGTGTATACGCAGGACACTACTTTAGTCGCTCAAGCAGTACTGGGCCTATTAGTCCATTGGTGGGCCCCACAGTTCAGTTTTCAAATTATAACCATTGCATCGGGGAAAATGTAAATGTTATTTCCTGGAATGTGGCAGGTTTAGCCGCAAAATTTGCTGATAAGTGGCTCCAATTTATTAGATCTTTTAACACTATTTGTATTCGGGAGTCCTGGGAGATCCAAAATAATTTTTTCCTCAAGATTACAAAACGTTCTTCCTCCTGGCAGAGGGTTCAAGAACGAGAAGAGCAAGGGGAGGCTTAGTCAACCTTCAGACCTGAATTCCACCCAAAAATATTTTTTGTCTGATTAGAATGTTATAATCTGTGAAGAACAATTCATTTGCATTTGGCTTTTGGCTTTTCATGCCTTTATTTGTAACAAAAGAATAATATAATGAATTCATGTTTTATTGCAGTGTGCTTTTTCAATACAACGTGCATTTTTTCTTTTCTCAGAACTAACAATGGCAGAGATGCGTCAGAGTCTGGAGCAAGAACGTGATCGCCTTATAGCTGAGGTAAAGAAGCAGATGGAAATAGAGAAGCAACAGTCTGTAGATGAAACCAAGAAGAAACAGTGGTGTGCAAACTGTAAAAAGGAGGCAATCTTCTATTGCTGCTGGAATACTAGCTACTGTGATTACCCTTGCCAGCAGGCACACTGGCCAGAACATATGAAATCCTGTACTCAATCAGGTAAGCTGAAAAGAGGGGAAATGATAAGAAATGAACCGAGTGTTAATTACAGTCCTTATGCGTATTATCTTTTTTGTAGAATCTTTCATCCTACTTTGCGTTAAGCACATTCTAACCTATGGCTCTTTATGAAACCTATTATTGTTCTTTGCTATTCTATCACAACTTTTGTTTTAGTGTTATAAAGAGTATGCAATGACATAATGACTTAGAAGTGACTAACATTACAAAAATTGAAGCATAAATTGCATTGAAGACATTAATACATCTGAAGCATTATTCGGTGGGGTCTTGAGATCTGTGATACAAACCCCATCTCAGATTACTTTAAAATAAATAATGGACCGGTACTCGAGCATTCCACGTCCAGGGCGACATCCAAAGCATATATTTGTGGCATTTCACTTTCCAAACTTGTCAGTGTCCTCAAATCCATTAGAATTCAACTGCAGAACATTGAAAATCTTTAAAACCACTAAAAGAAACATATAGTAACACACTTGATTCAGACAGTTTGGCTGACATCAGTCAACATCAGTTGCTTTTCAGGGAAGTGACTGACCATGAGGGGATGTTCCTGGGCAAACATGTTATGGCCTGTCATTGCGGGCTTGGAGTGACCAGGTAAGACTCTTGCTTGATTTCTCTGACAAACTATGTGACAGACAAATAACCAGCTTCTTTGCAAGCCTGAAGGGGGCCTGGTGACCAGCAATGACGAGATCCTTAATATCTGTGTCCCCTTGTATGCCAGCCTATACACCTCATAGAATACCTCACCACACCAGTAATCTTACTTATGGAATGGTACTGGCATATATTGACACAGCTTGCGCATTCCAATTTCCGGGCCCTTGGATATTCCTGAGATTTAAAAAAAGCAATAGATGCACTGGCAAGTGAGAGTGCTCTGTGGCACGGTGGCCTTACAAAGAGCCTCCTGATCTGCTTGTAGTTTAGAATGAGGCTCTTGAATTTGGTGTCTTACCCCTCTTAGCTAGGGAGGCTGTCATAACCTTACTCTTCAAACCTGGTAAAGAAGTCACAGAATGTTCACCTTATTGCCCCTTTTGCTCTTAAATCTGTATAAAAAAAACCTTAGCGATAATTGTCACCAGTAGACTCCTGCCACTAATTGACAAATTGTTCCTACCTGACTGACAAGGCAGGATTTGTATCCAGCAGAGCCACTTTCGTTGTGCTGCTTATCTAAACCTGACCTGAAATTGGTGCTGTCTCAGTCTCGCTAGATGCAGAGAAAGCATATGACTCATTGAAGAGGCATTTGTTAATTATCACCCTTCAGAGAATGGAAGACTGGACTTACTCTCTGTGATTAAACTACTCTATTCATAACCCACTGCTAAAATGTTTGTAAACCAATGTCTGTCTTCTGGTTTCCAGATCAGTAGGGGGACTGGGCAGAGTTGTACCTCTCCATCCCTTCTGTTTGCGATTTACTTTGCTGGCATGTTGCTTGTGAGAACACCCCTCTTGTAGAGGCATCGCCTTCAATGAAAGATGATTCATTGTGTCACTATATGCGGATGCCATCATGTTCTTCATAAAGAATCTGAACTTCAGCATCTCTCTGGTTCTCAATGAAAGAGTTTTCTTTGGCCATCTCTTAGCTGTCCATGTTCATTGGGGAAATCTGAGATCATTTTTTTAACCGTGACTGCACAATGCTCATAGCTTGACCTCCTCAAATTACTGGAATGTTCTGTCTGTTATCTGTAAATCTGAATACAAAAAGACGAAGATAGTGATAACTTTGAACCAGCTATTAAGCAATTATCTAAGCAAATTGAACAGTGGACCACTCTTTACCTGTCCATGGTGCGCGAAGTTGCAGTAATGCAGATGCTTGTGTTCTAAATTCTTATACCCACTTAATAATATCCTAGCACCTCTTAGCACGGCCTTTTTCCATGTATATCCTCTCTTTGCTATCCAGGCTGGTTTAGACATGTGATCGACCCTATTTAAACTGGACAGTGCTTTCATTACTTTATTAAGTTTTATTACATTATTAAGTTGTTTTTTTACATACCTGATGTAGAGATACACTACATGGTAGTACAGGCCCAGTTCACCAGTTTCTGGTTTCGTCCTCCTGACCATGCCTCACATTGGCTCTTTATCCACTAGGTTCCGCTGTGGTAGATTGTCAGAGTTGTCCTGCATGCTTGTTCCTTACTGTACACTGTACAATATTGGTGTGCAACAAAAAGAGTAGGAGGGTGGGACACAAGATTTAATACTCACCACCTGATATCCCCCTTATAGACTACCCTAAATTACCTTTGACATGTGAAATACAAGACACTAGAACAGAAGATCGCCCACAGGGGCATCTCTTTGTATATGGCCTTTTGCTAACTAAAAAAAATTATATTTTTTGTCTTTTTAAGACCGCATACAAATTGGAAAAAAACATGTTCCATTTAGCAAACACTGTGAGGACACATATGAGGGGGATTTGGCTCCCAAACTACAGAGAATGTATGGGGCAGCATACAAATAAGGGACACTACTGCAGACTATGAGGGAGGCGATTATTGTGACATTCACCATGACAGATCAGGAATTATTACAGCCCAAGGCATATCGCCCCCATTCAATGCTTAACCCGGAGTATAAAATATTGGCTAAGGCAAGGTTATGGCTAACTCATCTGATGTCAGAACTTGTTCACCCTGATCAGAAAGGTGCACAACCATGAATACCCTCTTTCCCCTCTATTACACTTAAGAATCACCCTGCAGCAGTTCATAGAGTTCTGCTCCTTCTTTATTCCATCCTTAAGAGCGCACCTGTAATTTTCAGGGTTGAGCTTGCATTTGGTGGCTTCCCATCCCTGTAAGGAGAAGCCAAATGATTAAGAATGCCACCTATGGGTGGGTGAGAGCTTTAGTCCTTTAAAATAGATTTTTTTCATCATGCTCTCCCTTGAGGCCTCAGGTCTGTTCTACACCTAGGGCATAATTTGTCTTTTGGATTGCACTTACGAAGGAAGTGATGCACTGGTAGTACCCTTTTTGTGAACTATTTATTCCAACACACATATAAAAGTTCCACTGTTAAACCGTTTGTCTAAATCCATCAACAGTAAATCATTAAGTATATTCTCTCATGTATTTAGTAATGCATCCTTGAATCCTGTGTCTCCCATTCGGAGATCCAAGGCCTCTCACATGAACCAGTTGCATCTTCAAGGCCACCCCAGAGCACCTGGGCATCACTAGGCCGAACTATACAGTATGATCAGGACACAGTCAAGTATGTACTCAAAGCTGATTTGGACACTACAGACTGCATCAGATGGGCTGTCGGCACCATTGGTGTGCTCAGGAGGCACTCATGGACGTGATCACCCTGGTTTTCGGGAGACATGCAAGCCTCCTTGATGGACATGCCCTTCGGCTTCAGGCTATTTGTAGAAAAGGCTGAATCTGAAAGAAACACGTTAGTGATAGATTCCTTACCTTAGAATTACCCCCATGCGTCAGACTGGATCCGGAAAGTTTTTGTTAGCAGTACCTCTGCGCGTCGGAAGGTGACGTCGGTCGGCTCCGTGTCCGTCGTCGGCGTCGTGGTCGCCGGGATGACATCGCGGCAGCTACTTAGACGCCGCCCTAGCGCGCTGACTTCAGTTCTTTCTTTTTCCGCGCCAGCAAGCGCAGATCCGGGAAGAGCGGTACCGCAGTCATTTTTTGACTAAGTTTTTTCTCGACTTTTGTCGGCTTCTTTTTCGAGTCTCACGACTCCGTAAGGTGCACGAGGGATGCCAGGATTCAAGGCCTGCGGTTCCTGTAGCCGACTGAGGCCGTTGACGGATCCGCACCGTGTGTGCCTTTTCTGCCTGGAGCACGACCACGACCCCAAGTCGTGCTCTGACTGCCGGTTGTTGACGCCGAAGGCTTTGCGGGAGCGATCCCGAAAGCTGCTTGAACGCCGACAGTCGGCTCCGCGCCGTTCGAAGTCCCGGTCCAGAGGGAGGTCGAGGGACCGGTCGCGGAGCCACCATCAGTCAGGATCGAAGTCTTCGCACTCTGGGTCGGGTAAGTCGAAGCACAAAAAGAAGTCGAAGAAGCATCGTCGCTCTTCGACTTCTCCTCGTCGGTCGGCTGACCCGACGAGGCCCGCGGGTGGTGCCCCTCCCGCGGCTCCGCGTGCGGAGCCCAAAGAGTCGACTCCGGGTTTCCCTTCCTTTCTGGGACCTGGGGCGACTCCCGCCCAGCTTCGTACGTTCTACGAGACGATGCATGCCATCTTTGGGCGGCCCGAACCCGCCGGCGCACCTTCGGGCCCCGCAGACTCGCCTGGGGGGCCGGGACCTTCATTGCCGGCGGCTCCGGCGCCGCAGGCCCCCCGTGGATCCAGGCTTGGATCCGGATCAGCGCCGTTTGACCTTGTCACACCTCCACCGGCGCCGCTTTCGACGGCACCACTACCGCACCCGGCGCCGGCCGGACTCCCGGCCGGCGTCGACTCCGACCTCCTTCTGGATGAAGACACGGCGCCGACCGACGCCGGATCCGGCGCCGGGCGGGGTTTTTGTGCCCCTGTTCACTCCTGGAGTACCTTTTAGGCCAGATTGGCACCCAGAGGACGAGGAGGAGGAGGATTGGGAGGGGTCAGGTGACCCTTTAACGGAACAGCTGGAACAGGACTGGAGAGAGGACCTGGGGGATGCCAGTGGTTTGGACACCTCGCCAGACCTTGGCATGCGGTCTCCTCCTACCGTGGCTACGGAGGAGGGAGCGTCTTACGCAGTGGTGTTGCATAGGGCGGCCGAGGCTCTTAACCTCGAGCTTCCTACGGTGGCAGTCAGGACTAACCTCCTGACAGAGGTACTTCAACCGGCAGCGAGCTCTTCGGAGCCCCTGCTGCCTTTTAATGAAGCTATCTCAGATATCCTTTTGGGCACTTGGTCCAAGCCCACCACAGGGGCTCCTGTGGATAGGATGATTGCCCGACGCCACCGCCCGGCTCCAGGCGACCCCTTGTTCCTTTCCCAACACCCTTCCCCTGAGAGCTTGGTGGTCCAAGCCTCGACGTCCCAGAGCACCTTCCCTACCGCACCCCCGGATAGGGAATCCAAGAAGCTGGATCACCTTGGGAAGAAGTCGTTTTCTTCCTCCAGCTTAGGGCTGCGGTCGGTGAACACCTCATGCCTCTTGGACCGTTATTCCCACTCTGTGTGGGACTCGGTGGCGCAAGTGCTGCCTCAGTGTCCGGAGGAGGCCCGGACCGTGCTCTCCCGTGCTGTTGCTGAGGGGAGAGACGCAGCTAAGTTCGCCATTCGGTGTGGGCTGGATACTGCCGACTCACTGGGCAGAACGATTTCCACGTCTGTGGCAATCAGACGCCACGCCTGGTTGAGGTCGACTGGCTTTTCGGGGGATGTCCAGAACACCCGGATGGACATGCCTTTTGATGGCCGTCGCCTGTTCGGCGACAAGGCGGACTGTGCATTGACGCGTTTCAAGGACTCGCGGGCTACGGCCAAGTCCTTGGGTCTTTCCACCCTGCGTCCTGCACAGTCTGCTTTTCGCCCCTTTCGTGGCCACGGAAGGGGTGCCCCACCACGTTCCCTTCAGGGCCACAGGCCGGTGCAAAACTTTCCATCCCAGCGCGGCCGGGGACGTGGGAACCAACGCCGTGGTTCTGGGGGCCAGCGGGCGGGCCAGTCCACCTCCACCCCCTCCGCCGCAGCCTCCAAACCCTCCTAGTCCGACATTTCAGGGCCACCAAACACCAGTGGGCGGCAGGATTGGCCATCACCTCCCCCACTGGTGCAACATCACGTCGGACAGGTGGGTTTTGCAAATCGTCCGAAGGGGCTACTCCCTCCCCTTCGAGACTACCCATCCCTCCATGCCACCCAAGTACCATCGCATATCAGAGGATCACCTGTCCCTTCTCCAGCAGGAAGTTACGGCTCTCTTGGCCAAGGGAGCCATCGAGCGCGTTCCTGTCCCAGAAGTAGGTCGTGGTTGTTATTCCCACTACTTTCTGGTGCCCAAGAAGGACAAAGGCCTGCGTCCTATCTTGGATCTCAGGAACGTCAACCGCTTCTTCCGGAAGGAGAAGTTCAAGATGTTGACCCTGGCTCAGGTCTTGTCTGCCCTCGACCCTGGAGACTGGATGGTAGCGTTGGACCTGCAGGACGCTTATTTTCACATCCCCGTCCTGCCGGCCCACCGGCGTTACCTGCAGTTCACGGTAGGCCACGAGCATTTTCAGTTCACAATGCTCCCCTTTGGCCTTACCAGCGCCCCTCGGGTGTTCGCGAAAGTGATGGCGGTGGTCACAGCTCATCTGCGCAGATCAGGGGTTCCAGTCTTCCCCTATCTCGACGACTGGCTGTTGAAGGCGGGCTCGCCCCAGGCTGTCGTCTCCCACCTCCAGACTACGGCCGATCTCCTGCACTTTCTGGGGTTCTCCATCAATGCGCCGAAGTCGCACCTGATTCCCTCTCAGAAGCTCCTCTTCATCGGAGCGGTTCTGGACACAACGCAGTTTCGGGTTTATCCTCCCGAACAGCGAGTCCGGGATATTCGGGCTATGATTCCGATCTTTCAGCCTCTATCCCGGGTGTCCGTCAGGAAGACCTTGAGGCTGTTGGGACTCATGGCCTCCTGCATCCTGCTGGTCGATCATGCCAGGTGGCATAGGCGGGCTCTGCAGTGGGACTTGAAGTTCCAGTGGGCGCAGCATCAGGGGAACCTGTCCAATTGCGTCCAGATCTCGGAGGGCACTGCACGACAATTGCAGTGGTGGCTCACGAACCAGGATTGGGTCAACGGCAGATCCCTCTCCCTTCCCCAACCAGAACACGCTGTGGTGACGGATGCATCCCTTCTGGGATGGGGTGGCCACATGGGAGAGGCGGAGATCAGAGGCCTCTGGTCTCCGGCGGAGTCCGGGCTCCACATCAACCTCCTGGAGCTTCGGGCGATCCGTCTTGCACTCAAGGCATTCCTTCCCTCTGTCCGGGGAAGAGTAGTGCAGGTGTTCACGGACAACACCACCGCCATGTGGTACTGCAACAAACAGGGCGGGGTGGGGTCGTGGACCCTATGTCAAGAGGCTCTGCTCCTCTGGACATGGCTGGAACATCAGGGCATATCTCTGGTGGTTCAACACCTGGCAGGTTCCTTGAACGCCAGGGCGGACGAGCTCAGCCGCAGGTGCATGATGGATCACGAATGGCGTCTTCACTCGGAGGTGGCGCAAGGACTTTTTCAACAGTGGGGAGAGCCTTGGTTAGATCTGTTCGCCACCGAAGAGAACGCGCAATGTCAGCAATTCTGCGCGTTGGAATTTCCAAGGCGGCACTCGCTAGGCGACGCTTTTCGTCGTGAGTGGAGTTGCGGTCTTCTGTACGCCTTTCCGCCTATACCACTTCTGCCCAGAGTGCTGAAGAAGATCAGGCACGACCAGGCCCAAGTCATTCTTGTGGCTCCGGATTGGGCACGAAGAGTATGGTATCCCGAGCTACTCAGTATGGCCATCGATCCTCCGATTCGTCTGCCTCTTCGGGAGTATCTTTTGTCGCAGCAGCAGGGGACGGTCCTCCACCCGAACCTGTCCAGCCTCCACCTCCTTGCGTGGAGATTGAGCGGCGGCAACTGATGTTATTTGACCTGTCTCCCGAAGTCTGTGATGTCATCTTGGCAGCCAGGCGTCCCTCCACTAAGACGGTATACGCCTGTAGATGGATCAAATTTGTGGCATGGTGCACAGCAAAGGCTGTGGATTCCCTTTCTGTTCCTCTTTCTGAGGTTCTCTTGTTCCTTCTTTCTTTGGCCCAGCAGGGCTCTGCTCTGGGCACTCTAAAGGGCTATCTTTCGGCCATTTCTGCCTTTCTCAGGCTTCCTGATCAACCTTCTCTTTTTAAGTCCCCTGTTGTTAATCGTTTTCTGAAAGGTATAACGCATCTCTTTCCTCCGGTTCCTTTCGTTATGCCTCAGTGGGACTTGAACCTGGTCTTGACATTTTTAATGTGCTCCCTTTGAGCCACTTCACAACTGTCCTCTTCGTCTCTTGACGCTTAAGACTGCTTTCCTGATGGCCCTCACTTCTGCTAGGAGAGTGAGTGAGCTCCAGGCTTTTTCTTCTAAGCCTCCATTTCTGGCTATGCATCCGGACAAAGTGGTCCTACGCACTCGTCCATCCTTTCTTCCAAAGGTGGTTACATCTTTTCATATTGGCCAAACCATCACTTTGCCCACCTTCTTTCCGCCTCCGCATCCTTCGAGAGAGGAAGAGAGGCTCCACCGTCTGGACCCAAAACGTGCGCTCTCCTTCTACCTAGACCGCACAAAACAGTTCCGGGTGGATGACCAACTCTTTGTTGGCTACGTGGGCGCCAAGAAAGGTTGGGCTGTACACAAGCGGACCATCTCCAGGTGGGTCGTCTTGTGTATCAAGGCCTGTTACTCTTTGGCTAAAAAGGAGCCTCCAGTTGGGTTGCGTGCCCATTCCACCATGGCGATGGCAGCCACCACCGCTTTGGGACGGGGAGTTCCTCTAAGCGACATCTGTCAGGCAGCTACGTGGGCATCTCTGCACACGTTCACCAAGCACTACTGCCTGGACAGCCAAGTCCGGAGAGATGGCTTCTTTGGCCGTTCTGTTCTCCAGGACTTTCTGGTGTGATATTGGTTCGCAGACCCACCACCGGGGTTGGTATTGCTGGGGTATCTATTCTAAGGTAAGGAATCTATCACTAACGTGTTTCTTTCAGATGCACAAGTTACTTACCTTCGGTAACGATATATCTGTAAGAAACATTAGTTAGTGATAGATTCCTTACCGCCCCACCCATCCTCCCCGTTCTGCGAACTGATTTCTAGGGTTAAGGACATCCCTTCAGGGCCCTAGTTTTGTGCACCAGTGGTCAGTATCTTGCATGGCTCTGCGTTTCTGGCGCGGAAAGTCGTGTACAGAACTGACAGCGCACGAGGGCGGCGTCTAAGTAGCTGCAGCGACGTCATCCCGGCGACCACGATGCCGACGACGGACGCGGAGCCGACCGACGCCACCTTCCGACGCGCAGAGGTACTGCTAACGAAAACTTTCCGGATCCAGTCTGACGCCTGGGGGTAATTCTAAGGTAAGGAATCTATCACTAACTAATGTTTCTTACAGATATATCGTTACCGAAGGTAAGTAACTTGTGCTTCACTGCTAAAACGATTCAAGGATGGTCGTGCCACAGTCTATCCTTGGGGCTAATGATTCCAACAAAGCAATTTTCCCACAAATGCAGGAAATGTAGAGGCTATTCCAGGGGGCTCGCTTGCAGACAATAATGGTGTTAGTTGCTGCCCTTCTTTGGATGCTAGAGAGTATTCTTGCAACTCAATGAGTGGCTGCTAAAGGCTGTCTGCAGTCATTCATAGACCACCTCTGGACAAATTTTAAATTTGAAACCTGATTTATAAAGCACACCTTATTCTCAAGACAGAACTTGAAGGTGCTAAAATCATAAGAAACAAAAGTGGGAGGAAGCAGCAAATAATGTATATGAAGGTGGCAAAGACAAATTTTAAGACCACACAAAATGAGTCCTGGACATTCAGGACCAAACCATTTGACGAGGTGACGGCCTGTCCCTAGTTCATGCAGATATTGTATGGTTAAATGTGTGATCGGCTCCCGCGCCATGTTGCCCCACGCCTTCTGTAACGTGCGGAGTACTGCCGCATGCAGCAGGAACTGGCCATGTGGTAGACCCGTATTTTCAGCAAGCGCATCGAAAGGTAGGAGCTGCCCGTCACTATATAGGTCTCCCAGTGTTAGAATGCCTACCTCTTCCCATTGCAGCAGCTCTGCGCTGGTGATAGCCCGGTACCCTCTGGGCGTGCCCACCATAGGGAGGGACGGCGCATATGGGATTACACTGCGTGTGATTCGCAGACTACGGCGGAAACAGTAGTGGGCCCCTTCCAACAATAGTTGAGTTGGCGGCCTGCCCTTCCTGCTGGGGTGGAATAATTCCACCACCTGCGAATGCGTGAGTCCCGGCGTCTGAGACGCTAAGTCTTCTAGGTGATGCGCACTCCGCCATCTCGCCACCCACTGGAGCTGGGCCGCCAAGTAGTATTGTTCCATATTCGGCAGCGAAAGGCCTCCACTAGTTGCTGAGAGGTAAATTTTGGCCAAGGATACTCTACTGCGCGACCCGTTCCTGATGAATTTCCTCATGTCCAGTTCCAGGCCTTTGAACAGTGCCGGTTTTAGACAGGATGGTAAATTCTCAAAATGGTATAAGAAGCGCGGGAGTACTACCATCTTTAGTAGTGCTATTCGTCCCATGACCGTCAACGGTAGTGTGCCCCCAAATGACATCTGCGCTTGCACCGCAGTGATGGCACGCCCCAAATTACCCTCAAGAAGGTCCGCAGGGTCTCTGTATATATGTATTCCAAGATACCGGAATGCGAACAATTGCCAGTGCACTGGCCTGCCATTAATAGTCCGGTGTGGGTTTGGAGTAGCCTCCGCGAAGGGGTACAGGCAAGATTTATCCCAATTGACGCGGAGCCCTGAAACAGCAGCGAATTCTAGCAGTGTTCTCTATTGCCACGCAGGGCAGCCTGACGTCCTTGAGATATATAAGCAGATCATCTGCATATAATGAAGCTCCATGCAACCCATCGCCCAGAGGGATATCCCACTCGTCTTGTGTTTTACGCAGCGCTTCAGCCAGAGGCTCGATAGCTAGCGCGAACAGGAGCGGGGAAAGTGGGCAGCCCTGCCTCGTGCCACGTTCGATAGGGATCTGGTCTGATATATATGGGCCGGTTTTGACCCTAGCCACTGGCTGAGTATAAAGTAGCTGGACTAGACTTATGAAGCCATCACCCAGGTCGTATCTGCGCAGCGTGGCAAATAAGAAACTCCACTCCAGGGTGTCGAACGCTTTTTCCCAAGTCTAATACTAGACACCCCGAATGTTCCCAGGCAGCCCTGGAGTAGTGTGCCACTCTGAAGAAGCGACGCAGGTTTAATGACGTGCTACGGTTGGGTACAAACCCGTTTTGATCTGAATGGATGAGCGCCGGCACCAGTGGGGCTAACCTGCATGCCAACATTTTCGCTAGCATTTTATAATCAATATTTAGGAGTGCCAGTGGGCGGTATGAGCCGTGTAGCTCCGCATTTCTATTCGGTTTCGGTAGTGACACCAGTAGCGATTCTCGCAGCATGCCCGGCAGTATCCCCGACTCCTGCGCACTTCGATACATAGTGAGGAGCTGCGGAGCTAAGGCTTGTTGATAGGCCTTGTAATATTCAGTCGGGAAGCCGTCGGGCCCCGGTGCTTCACCCATGGCCAGGTAGCATATCGCTGCATATATTTCCGGCAGTGTAATTGGTTTGTTTAATTCATCTCGCTGTTCGATAGTGATTTGTGGCAGAGTCAGTGGGGAAAGGAAGGAGTCCGGTTCAGCCGTCCCCTCACGACACGCGGATCCGTATACTTTGGTGTAATGCATTGTGATTTCGGTATGTATTTCGTGTTGCTTGGTGAGGATTTGTCCGGTGGCGGATTGCAGACGCAGTATAGGTGACTGCGCCTGTTCTTGCCTAATCATACGCGTGAGCAGCCTGCCGGCCCTAACTGCTGCTGAATGAGTGCACGCCGCATGTGATGCGTAATTTAAGCAACGTAGTCTTTCCAAAACCTCCGCGTGTCTCTGCTATTGCGCGCTGTACGTCTCTGCCGCATGCTCGATCAGCTTCGTCGTCGACAACTGTGTAAAGCGAACCATTGTGAACAGCTCTGATTATTGTATACAGTGGCTGTGACTAATGTAAAATTATAGATGGTCGCCTTTCAAAATGATGGAAACCGAGTTTTATATGTCACAAAATCACTAGTTTTTGTTTTTTGGTTCCATTCACACTGGGGACACTAAGCACTACTTGAAATTGTTTGCTTTATGTATATATTTGTATACTCTTTATAAATACAAAATAAATCTATTGTAAATACAAACGGAAGTGTTCTGGGTCTCCTTTCTTTCTGACATCCACATAACCCATAACCATTGCGATTGTGCATAATATTATTAATACCAATAAGTACTTTTCCGCAGGAACCACTGTTTCTGTAGCACATAATTTACCCTGGTTCCCAGTGAGTAGGGTGTCCCTTGTTTTTGTTTGCACGATCAGCTTCTAAAGCAGTTAAGGTGTTCTCAATCAGCGTCGCTGCGCTGTCGAGTTGACTTCGAACACACCAACTCAAGCCTAGACACTGTCCCCGGACCACTGCCTTACCGGCATCCCATAACTGTCCCGCGTCAGTTACAGAGCCAGTGTTTTCTGCAAAGTACGTGTCAATCGCTGTGCCTACCGCCTCTCTGAACCGGGGATCTTCTAGTGCAAGGGGCTACAGTCTCCATATGCGTGTGGTTAGTCCCTCATCATCCCCTCGCAGCTGCTTTACATGTGGGTTGTGATCCGAGTGTGTCTTACCCAGGTAATCTGCGCTGGCACACTGCGCTAACATCGATCGGTTCACTGTGAAGCGGTCAATACGGACATGTAGGCCATGTGGGTGGGAGAAATAAGAATATAAGCGCACTTGTGGGTTCAGGGCCCTCTACACATCAGATAAACCCCAGCGGTACAGCCACTCCTCAAGCCCGCGTGCATTAGATGTTGCTGCCGCCTGTGTCAGTGGTGGGAAGGATCTATCTAGGGTGGTGTCAAGCACTGCGTTGAAGTCCCCTCCCAGTAGCCAGGGAATGTCACACCAGCGCGAGAGGTGAACGGAGAGTGCCTGTCAGAATTCGTTTTGGTTTGTATTTGGGGCATATATGGAGCCTAGTACCAGGAGTTTCCCATTTAAGCGACCCTTGGGTAGGACATAACGACCATACGGGTCAGCTTCGGTCTCTTCCGGTGTGAATAGAGTCCCTAGCCTGATCCAGATCAATGCTCCCCTGGCAAACGAGGAGTACCCTGTGGCCAATATCCGCCCTCTCCACCGCTGCTGGAGTCTGCGAATCTCTGGCTGCGCTATGTGGGTCTCCTACAGGAATGCTATTTGGGCTTTATGTCACTTGAGGTATGCGTAAATGTCATATCTGCGGGCTGGTGTGTGCAATCCTCTGACATTCCAAGTGATTATGTTGGTGTGTGGCATATAGTGTGGGGATGAGATAGCGCTGCGCGCGTACGGTGCAATACGGCTAAGGTTGGGCGCCCATACGACGCACTGCTAATGGATGCAACCTGCGCTCCTAGTTTCCTGTGATTCGTGTGTGTCATTTCGAGGAGTTATTGAGTTGGGGGGCCATGTGTAACTGAACTGGGGTAGAGCAGAGGGACAACAGGTATCTGCCCAAACAAGGAACAATGCCATGCGGCAACTAACGGCAGCGTGCACCGATTGAAGCATGTCAGGGGGAGGGAATTAACAGTTTTTGGTTTACGGTAAACGGGATGGCAGTATGGACCCGTGATGTATGAGTGCATTTGAGCTCTGTGCCGCAGTGCGTGTAGCATAGCTACCAATCAGTGGACAGCTCCAACATGTGGGAATTGGCGCAGCTTAGCGTAGCTCAGACATACATTACCAGGGTGCCCTGTGCGACGTATACATAGCTTCCTGGGGCGACTGAGCAGGCTGGCGCGGCTACACATGTGCACCTTCATAAATTGTGGCAAACCATTACATTAAGTCATCGGCAGTCACCACGGGGAGCGATTGCAGATCTTCGCCAGTTGGCCACACTGCCAAGGAACTGCTCCCACTTGATGATCGTACCGATGAGGCATCAGTGTCACTGCTAGGTCGTCGAGTTCTCATGTTTGCAACCACTCTCAGGACACCTTGCCTCTCCCGGAGCGCCTGTTCAGGATTGGGCGCAGCTGCTAATTGATTCGCCGGTTCTTATGCGCACATTCTTTTCCTTCTGCGGTGACTCCTGCGACTTCTCGCGTGTAGCTCCATGATGTTGCCTCTCTTACTTGGTGAGGTGTGATGACCTGCAGACTCGAGCCAGTCCCATGAGTCGTTTGCCTCATTGAAGAAGTGAGTGGCCCCATTAGCAACCACTCACAGGCAAGCCGGGAATATGAGGGAGTATTTTATATTCAGATCTCGCATACGCCTCTTGACTGGGAGGAATGTGCTTCGTTGTCTCTGCACGCCCATAGCATAGTCCGGGAAGGAGAGGACCTGGGAGTTGTCTACTTTAATCAATTCAATTTTCCTGGTTTCAAAAGGATTGTATCCCTATCCTTGAAATTTAGGAGCCGGAATAGGAAGGGGCGAGGCCTGGCTCCCGGCAGTGGTCGGCCCTATGGTACCCTGTGTGCGCGCTCCACCATGAAATAAGGAAAGAGAGAGTCTGCTGGCAACAGGTATTTCAGCCAGACTTCGGTGTATGCAGGCGCATCTTTACCTTCAGCGCCTTCCAGTAGTCCCACTACATGGACATTGTTCCTGCGGGAACGGTCCTCTGCATCATGTACCCTGCGTTCCAGGGAGCAGAGGCGCACCGTGAGTTCACCAACCTCCGCCGTCAGCGCCTTGGCTATCGGGGTCACTTCTGCAGTTTCTGCCGCTAATTCACAGACTCTGCCGGCCAGCTTCTTATGATCTGCATGAAGAAGCGTAAAGTCAGAGGTGACTTTATCTATGCAGCTTTCTAGCGACGCCCTGGTCTGTGTCAGCGTTTCGCCAATGTTCGCCACCGCCTGAAGTACGGAGTCTATTTTTGATTCCAGCGTGGACGACCTGAATGTGCCTGTCACCAGACGGCTGAATTGGCTGCGTGGTGTCTGGTGTCAGCTGTGTGCGGACTGCGCTCATGCCTACTCTGGGCTTACCCATCTTGTACTGTTGATTGCGCGGTATTCGCTGTGTGACTGGTTTTCTTTCCGAGGCATCCTGACTCCCCAGAAGAGCTCCCTGCGTGCGGTGCGCCGAAGTGGCGTGTATGGCGCCGCGTTTCACTAGCCTGGAGCGATGGTGACCTACGAGGGGCTGTTCCACTGCACCGGGGCGACACTCCCCCTGCGATGTTGCTTGGCGGTGACCTCTCTTGTCCCACTCGCAATTTTGCCAATGCTATGGCCCCAGGTTTGGGTCCCGTATAGTGTGGCGAGGTCTGCTGCACTCTGTGAGTGGCTGGGTCCACACGGTCCACCACCTGCGGTGATCAGACAGCCGGTGACTCGTGTATTAGAGACGTCGT
This sequence comes from Calotriton arnoldi, assembly GCA_963921515.1. Lineage (NCBI taxonomy): Eukaryota > Metazoa > Chordata > Amphibia > Caudata > Salamandridae > Calotriton > Calotriton arnoldi. Next base: position 562,837 of record CAWUFW010006834.1, read on the forward strand.
CTCACCCCTTATGAGGCTGTTTGGCGGGGATATACTACAGTTCTTTCTGCGCGGCAAATGCGCAATGTCACGTCCATCTAGTCCCCGCTCAATTTCAGTTCCCTCCACCTGAGATCGCCATGCGTTGGGCCTAGTTGCCTCCCCAACTGTCTGCCGGCAGCGGGGTCGAGTCCATGCGCCCACGGGAGCGCTCTCAGGTCCCGGGCCTAATACGATGTGCCAGCCGGACCCCGGTTATTTCCTCCGCCTCCCTTCACAGTCTGGGCAGCCCTTCAGCTTGCGGGCGCTTATCGAAGCTTATGGGCGGGAGCAGCTCACCGACTGAGATCTTCGCGGCCTGTCGTGGATAGGCCCCACGCTGGTACACCTCGATAACTCTGTGTCTCCACTCGTGGCCTCTGGGAAATGCAGGCCTCGGGCTGGTCACTTCTCGCTATCTGATCCAGGTGCGCACCTCAGTTCGATGGGGCCCGCTGGGGCCGGCAGCACCACACGACTCCGAATTTCATATGCCGGGAGATTTGGGCCTCGAGTCAGCCGCACCTGTCCCCCGCCTCGTGTACCCACAGCGATCCGCTGGGGCTGCGATGTCTTTTGGCCTCTGCTTCTGCACCCTATCACGCTCTTGTTCCGGTCTGGGTGGCGTGTGCGCTGCCGGTCCGGCAAAGTACCTCGAGTCCGCAGCCCGGCCCCGGCCTGCTCCCGTCCTGTCACGTCAGCTTTTCCTTGGCGTGGGCCCAGCTGCCTCCTCCATCTACAGCGGACGGCAGGTCCAGAAACCGGGAGCACCCCCGGGTTCCGGCCTCGATGCGGCCCGCCAGTCGAGCCCTGCCACGGAGCCTGTCCAGGGTTGCACCTCCGGCCGCGGACCTGCACCAGCGATCACGAGCGGCCGATTCTCGCCCAGTGAGGACCCCTCAGCCAGCTGCACGCAAGCCCCGTGCCGACGCTCACCGCACTCTGTGCTTCGCACTCACGATTCTGAAGGGTACAGGCCCCCGTCTGGTTCGGGCGCTACACATGTTCCGGGTATGTTCATCAGTTCGTTGGTGCCCACAACGACGATCAGCATCGATGTTCACGCTCTGCCGCGCCGCCGCTCCGGTCTAGGCAGCGCGCCTGTGGCTTCTTCAGTGGCCTCCCGCAAAGCCGCTACTTGGCCTTAGCCTACATTCATCTCGTCTCCGCCATGCGAGCTGCCGTCTGTCGATTGGGTGGCCTCCCACCTCTAAAAAAGCACTCCGCCTGATTCCCACCGGCGTAAGGCAGCTGAACGGGTGGTCAGGGTAGTGCGATGGCACTCAGCAGCGCAGGGTAAATGCAGGATTAATGGGTCGGTGGACGGAGCCTCTCAGAGTGCATCCGCCATCTTGGCTGGTTGGCCACACCCCCCAACGTTCCTGCCTCTGACGCAGACTGTTTTCAGAGCATTGTTGGATTACGCCACAGCTGACTTTGTTAGGGCATTTTCCCGTATAGTTACCTTTCAAGCATTTTGCTGTGATTTCCCCTTTGGACTTAAAGCCAGTGCCTCATAGGGGCATGTTGTTTCTTCCAATTAAAATGTTTGATTGTGGTTGGTTCTTGTAGCATTACCTACTACACATTCTCTGGGATGGGGAAGTGTTTTTTGTCTTCTGCCTCCCTTTCTTGGTTCACACTCCTGCCTGGGTTCCCTTGTCGGCAGTTGGACCTTGCCAGACGCGTTGGTCGTGCACAATGTCTTGTGCTTTGCTTTCACTAGCACTTCCCATGTAGTGGCTCAGACACCTCTGCTGATGGCGTCTGACCAGACGTGTCTTCAGACATGATCTTTGTCATATTATACATTGTCTTCTGTGTGTGTATATATATATATATATATATATATATATATGTATATATAATAGGTTTGTGCTGTCCTCTCTCACGGGTGCCGTTGGTACCTGTTGTACACACAGCTGTACTTCTATTGGGACTACACCTCGTGCGTCTCTTGTATTTCTAGTCTTTCTCTTAAAAAAAAAAAGAGGAAGGAAAGAAGCGGAATCTCTATGTTTTCCTTGTTCTGGTATCTTGGTTTTCTTAGTCCTAAGTTCTGGTTCTCTCCCTCTCTCTATTTCATTGTGTACTCAAGCCCTGTGTTATATGCCCGGATTTGCCGGTATCCTTTGACCAGAATTCTTCTGTGACTGGGTTGGTCAGTATGACTATCTGATGATACATTTCTGTATCTTTCTCCCGACACGTGTGATGTTGACGCCACCTTTGCCGTGCTCCTGTGTGTGTGGGGTGGCACCGAGAGTTCACGCAGTATGCATATGTGTTCATTTGTTATATACATATATATATATTGTTTGTACTCTATTTTAAAACGCCGGTTTCACCCAGTAAAAGGAGCACGGACCACAGGATCTTTGCAAATCATCGATTTATTCCGCTCAATAAACAACCTCGTCAGCCATGACGCGTTTCGACCCAACTTGGGTCTTGATCACATGACGCGCTTCAGGGATGGGAGGTACCTTTTATACCATTTTAGTTAACCATTTTTTTACATTTTTTAAAGTGACCAGTGCATTTTTAGAAAATAAGGTTTTAACATAGAGATAGATGACAGACTTCATGGTTGACAAACATTTGACCATAGGTTTTTTTTAAATAAATATGTTGATGTTTAAAACGATATCGGTATAAATACCTCAATATTTGTATAAATTAAAAACCTTGCCTCATTGTGTAAAACCATAAAATCTATAAAATACTGAATAGGATCAAACAATGAGTAAAAACTGATTTGTAGCAGCAATAATAACAATTACATTTTAAAACTGTTATTTGAAATACATCCAGGTTTAAATACCTCCTATTTTTCCTAACTGAACTTGTTACATTCAAACAATTTTATTCGTTCAATTTAGAACAGTATTTCTAATAAAACCTCTAAACAGTATAAACCTTATGACTAAAAGTGACCTGTGCTAGTGCAAAATGTGAACCATAAAGTGCTAAGTGCTTTTTATATAAATATCTAAAAAATGTGTTAAAAAACCTCACTACCCCGTGAATATTAAGAAAATTTGAGAATTTGTTGGCGGAAATAAAAAAAGCCCATATTCACAGTTGTATTGATACATGATAATATGTCATTAGTATATCTTACATGATTTCTGTTCTTTAATCTACAGGCATGTGTGTAATTCCTCCGTTGCATTAAGACCATCCGGGTACTTAGTATTAAGATTTAAAATGTATCGGGTTTCCAGTTGCCTAAGTGCTTTTTCTCTGTTGCCACCTCTTTTATTGGGGGGGGGATGGAGTCTATCAAGAAATATTTTAAATCAGTAGGAACCCCATCGTGTACCTCACCAAAATGGCGAGCCACTGGATAGGATTGGTCTCTATTTTTGATTGCCCTAATGTGCTGGAGTATCCTCTTGTGTCCTTGCAAAATTGTACTGCCTACATAACGCAGGCCACAAGGGCACTCCAGCACATAGATCACATGGTCTGTTTTGCAAGTTAATGCCTTGTCAATGGGTCTTTCCTGTGCACTGAACGGTGTTTTGTATGAGGTTGTACTGACTCCATGTTTACAAGACTTACATACCTTGCACTTATAGAATCCCTTTCTTTGACTAAGCCATGTGCCTCTAGTTGGTCCACTGGGATCATTTTGAACCAGGGCATCCCTCATAGATGGTGCCCTACTGTATGTTATCATCGGTCTGTTGGGGAGCAGGTGTCCTATTATCGGATCACCCAATACTAGAGGCCAATTTCTCCTAATGATATTTCTGATACTTTTCTCCTGTTTGTTATACCTTAGAACAAATCTGAAAGTTTTTACATCCTGTTCTCCCGATTCATCTTTCTTGATTTGTTTTAGGAGAAGGGCTTCCCTGGGGACTAAATTGCTTTTAGCGATTGCTTTATCAATACATTTTTTGTATATCCCCTTTCCATGAATCTGGATTTACAGCTAGCTTGAGCTGCCTTAAGATCTTCATCACAACTACAAATTCGTTTTAAACGAAGCATCTCCCCATAGGGGATGCTCTGGATTAGGTGCTGAGGATGAGCACTTCTAGCATGGAGCACCGCATTCCCAGCTGTAGGTTTACGATGGAGTCTCGTTTCGAGCTTCCCATTCTTGATAAAGACCTGTACATCTAGGAAGCTAATACTTTCCCTGCTAATAGATGCTGTGAAATGGAGGTTCAATTGATTGATATTAACATTTTTGATACAAAATCACCTGTATCCCTGATGTATGAAGCCAATTGTTGGACGTGTTCCTGCAGAAAAAAGTCTACATATTTAGATGTATTTTCTAGTAGGCTTTTGCGGGCCGAGATGATAGGTCTGCCCGGTTGTTTTTGAGGATTTTTGTGTATTTTAGGTATAAAGTACATTATTGGAGTAACGGGGTTGTCATTTTTTATAAATTGATATTCATCTAATGACAACAAACCCACATTTTTCCAGGCTATCAGCTTAATTTTGTACTCATTATACACTTTACTCAGTATTAGTTGATCACTGCGACAGTAACAGTCAGTATCTTTTAATTGACTCATGGCTTCCTTGACATACTCATTTTTGCTCCATAGGACTAGATTTCCCCCTTTATCAGCATTGCGAATTACTATTTCCTTGTTGTTTTTAACTTTGGCCATGAGCAACTGATATTGTATCTCTCGTTTGTTTGTCTTTCTTTTCAAGGTATTGGAAATCTTGTGGTTGAGGTGTTTTATTCCTGATACGACCTGTTCATGGAAAATATCAATTATATCCTTTAACATTATAGGATTAAAAGTAGAACCTGGTTTGAAAGGTGTCGCTTTAATTTGTGTTCTGGCTTCACTTCTTGTATCTTGAGAATCCTCAGTATTTGGACTTCCAGTTCTATTCTCATCTACAAGGTCCTGCATAACACCTAGTAGTGTCAAATCCGAGGTATTCAGATTGAATTGAGAAAGATTGTCCGTATTTTGTATTTCATCCACGATGGCTACTGTATCCATTTTTATTTTGCTTTGTGATTGGAAGTATTTTTTTAATTTTAGTTTGCGCACACTTTTGTATACATCCATTCTCGTAGCCGCATAATCAAATGTACAGGGCAGTAAGATAGGCCTAAGGTTAGCAGCTGTTGTTCGGCTTTATTTAGAACGACATCGGTTAGATTTATGACTGTTTGATTGCTGGATTGGGTATATATATATATATATATATATATGTCTCTGTGCATATATGGTTTTGTATGTATATATATATACATCAGAGACATCTGCATCTATATATGTCTCTGTTGGCATCCACTGTTGTGGATGCTCATTGTATCTGCTCTGACTCGATCATGATGCTCTCCTTTCCTTCGGAAAATGATTTTTGCAGACATGTAGGATCCAGTACGCAGTTCTGCTTCTTGTTCTTCTTGCCAGACGCTTATGGATTTTCTTTCCATTGCGCTATGGCCCTTTTCGATTGTCTGGTTTTCCTTTCCCCCTCCTTACGGGTGAAGGACTCCATGCTGCCCTCTGCCAGAGTGTTTTTTTTTGCCGTTGCTTTTATTTCTTGATGTTGTTATTCAGAGCTCATTGTTTCTGGTAACAGCCACTCTTGCACTTTGCTGTTCCCATCTATATGGCTTATCATTATTCACGGACTAGTTCTCTTTTGGAACTTGGTGAGACTCGGTCGCAGACCCTCCTCCAATGGGGCATGGCTATGGTATCTAATTCTAAGTTAAGGAATCTGCGGCTAGATGTCGCCATCAGATGAACAAGTTACTTACCTTCGGTAACGATGTATCTGGTAGGGACACAGTCTAACCGCAGATTCCTTAACGCCCACCTATCCTCTCCACGAGGGCTTTTTCAGGTTGGGTTGTTACGCCAACTGGTCTTTCTGCCAGTGGTCTCTGTCTCAATGAATGGTTGGCCTGCTTACCATCCTTGACCACGTCAGGAGGTCTTCTTCTATGCTACCTGTTACTTTCACCACCCATTCTTGAATTTGGGCGCTAGGTTCATATATGCATGCACACTCTTGCACCCTGATTGTATTCCAGTGTGGGGGTTGGTCCCCCCCCTAGCCCCACCCCTCCCTCCCATATGGCTTTATGTCCTTGGTTGGGTGTCTCTTGCCTTTGACACTGTCAATAGGTAGTATTAAGTGGGCATTGTCGAACACTCACTGTTGCAGGATTGTTCACATTTACCGTGACATTCGTGTCCATTACTGTTTGCCTCATACAAGGGTATGGTTCTTCCCTTATGCAGTGCTTTTCTGTGGGTGAGTACTTTTCTCTCACCCTTGTTTCATTTTCATTTTGGGGTATTTTCACTAAAGTCCATTTCTGATGTTTCACATCATTTCTTATTTATTATTATTATTATTGTTTCAAATAATTTTTGATCTTTTTGGCACACTGTTCTCACATCCAGTTTTAGTGGTGGCTCCGCGTTCTGGCGCGGAAAAAGTTTCACAGAAGAAAACTGATGTCAGCGTGCCGGGAGGGACTTATATGGCTCCACTGACTTCATATCTGTGGACGGCGTCCGGGCGGAGCATCCGGCGCCGTCCCCCGGCGCGTAGAGGTACTGCTGAAAAATCTCCGGATCCAGGCTGCCACCTGGGGGAAATTCTAAGTTAACAATTCTGCGGCTAGACTGTGTCTCTACCAGATACATCCTTAACGAAGGTAAGTAACTTGTTCTTTCACATGTGCCCCTTGTACCTCCGTGAAAATGAGCTGAAGAACACAAAGGTTTAAAAGCAAATATGGAATACTGGGAAGCTACAACAAAGACAGGAGTCGCCAAAAAGTGTTTGAAAATGGCTACCACACAAAGGGACTTCCCAGGTGGGCATCTGATGTCACAAAGGTATGGACAGAACACCAAATGTTTGACACCGCTCAGGTAAAACAAGAAAAAAACAAAGACTACACTGATAATTCGATGCCCAACGACTAGAGACGGAATAATGCACAGCATGCAAATTCAGAAAATTCTTCAATCTGCAAAACTACTCCTACAGGTAAGTAACCATTTTATTACTTTTCTGCTTATCTAGACAGGTAATGTATCTTGGGTCACCTTCAACTTTCCATAGGCAGGCCTAGTGTGCCATGCCTGTTGTTCGCCCCTTTAGCTTGTAGATCTGATTCTATAGCGACAGATGAATAATTTTCATGCAATATGTCTGCCATGGAATTTTCTTTTTATCAGTTGTCTTCTCCAAGAGAAGAGGTGAAAATGTTTTCTGGTAACCAAGCAGCACACTGTAGGCTCCATTCTGGAACTATTGTGCCACTGTCTTCTCACCACACAATAGCTTCTAATCTTCATTATGTACACAAATGTAATTCTGAGCCCAGATAGTGCTTTCACAAAAAAGGATATCAGTATTTGAGGGGTCATCACAATTTTCTTTTATTTTTAAATGAGTCCGTAATGCCTCAAATTTCACTCTCTAAACTCTATTGTTCTAGCAACTGCAACACAACAAGAACCTGATTCAGAGCCTGGCGCAGATCCATCAAATAAACCTGTACAACCAAGCTCAGTGCAGCTATCGCCATCAGAAACAGCTAATGCACCAAAAGAAAAAGACAGTCCTTCAGATAAAAACAAGGAAGGTGCTACAGTAAGTGTTACTGCTCAGTCTTCTAAAGCACTGTAAATTTGAAATAATCATTTCACTTAAAAACATATGAAAAATGTTCCACTTTTTTCTATCATTTTAAATTTTACTTCTATCGGCAGCATTACAAATCCTCTATAACGTAAGATAAATGATTTCCAAAAATGAACATTGTGTGATGTTCTGTATTCTTACTTCTTTGTTCATGCCGTCATTGCCTACATGTTTGCAAGACATATCCTTACCTGTGAGGTTTTTATATTTGCCTTGCCATTCTTGGCCTCAATTTGCCTTGTTTATTCCTAGTTTCAGGTGGGATTGCAGTTTGGGCCACTCTCAATTGCCTCATAGCCATTCTATCATGTTGGTGGTTTGATTTTGGTTCCACCTTACTATTCTCAGCCCAAAGTGTTAGTGGGCCAACGTTTTCCTGCTGCGCAAGCTCTTGTCGTCTGCCTCTCGTGGGAAAGAGTTTGATGGTGTGGGAGTGTTCCCATCCACTTCTGCCCGGTGTTGAGTATGGCATTGTGCATTTCGGCGATCTTTGACTGGCAGATCATTGTGATCGGTGCTTGTCTCTTATGTGTTGGTTGGCCTGTGCCAAGCTGTTTTCTGGTTGTGTTGTTTCAAAACAAATCAGCAAAACGTATGAACGTATTGAACATGGCGACAGCGCGTTAAGCAGCCGCTTGCACCCGGAGCTCCCGTTCCTGCTGCTTGTTTTTCTCCCTCTCAAGTCCTTTGTGCCCTGTCTTACCGCGTCTTTCTCCTCTGGCTCCGTCGTTGTTACTGCCGAGGACGCTCGGTTGGGGATGTGTGTCGGAGAGGCGGGGGACGAGCAGAGAGGACAGCAGGAGCTGCCTCGTAAATCCACAGTAATTTCTAAGACGGTATCACAGGCTGTTACAGTGCCTTCATCGGAAAGGGGACTTGAAAATCAGCTAGTACAGGAGTCTTCCACATCTGGATTTCAGGACCATCAAAAAGATCAGGTTTGTCCTGTATTTCAGGTGAGGCTGCCATCTACTACTGTTTTTAAGGAGAGCATTAAGAAAAATAAAAAGCGTGCAGGGGTAGGTTTGGGGTCCAATAAAATAAAACCAAAGAATAAATCCAATAAGCATCCTCCTGTGGAACAAGTTACAGATAAGGTTTTATTTAAGGCACCCACTACACCCACTGCGTCCTCTGCTCTGACTAGCAGCTCAGCCTTTCAAACTTATCAGGTTAAAGGCAGAAGCATTAAACCTGGAAGGTCCAAAAGTAATCCCTCCGATTCTAAAGTCAGGGTTACCCCTTCATTACGTTCATACTTTAGAGTACAACCGGTATCATAAAACAGGGCGAAGTTCTTAGGAAAAGTTCAATCACCCCAATTGTACAACCATTATTGGAACCTGTTGCCGGAAACAACATGGAGCTTGTTAATGACCCGATTCCCCCGCAGGACAACTTCGCCAGTATTTTAGGGGTGGAATCAAAGTCTACAGGGACTGTTAGCCCCGTCGATCACAACCAGACGCGATCGGATGCGGACCAAGACAGTGGCTCCTCTAAGGAGGTTCCGATTGGGTCTTCAACTGCATCCCTGGAGGCCCTTTTTGTTACACTGTCCGAAGATATAAAGAAGGGATTCTCAGTTTCTGCTGTAAACCAGGGCGAGATCAGAAACTTTTGTGAATCATTGGAGAGGAAGATAGACCTGCTGAACTCTAGGACTGAGACTCTAGAGAACAATGTCGGTGAATTGAAAGATCATCTTGGGGTGGCAAAGGCGGACTTTCAGTTGTTAAAGAAAGAAGGAGTGGACCTCCGTGATAGAATGGAGATATTGGAAAACAACGCCCGTAGAAATAAACTATGTCTTTTGAATATCCCAGAAGGGAGCGAAGGGTCCGACCTCAGATCCTATATCATCTCTCTACTGAAGGAGTCTCTACAGCTCGAGGAATCGGAAGAGACCTTGAGCCGTGATATGCAGAGAATCCATAGGGATCCCTTTCGTAGGAACCCAAATAGATCTAAGCCAAGGAAGATCTTTTTTTTTTTTTGTTTGTTTATTGAACAGTTTGTCAAGTACACATTGGGCCCTCGCACAGGAGGCCAAATAGAGATAGCAATGAAGTAAGTACAAGCACCATTTTTTGGTAAAGAACAAAAAGAAACAAGTAACAAGTAGAAAAAAAAAAAACCAAATCCCGCAACCCCCCATCCGGTGGCACTAGTAAGTAACATTACGATCCCAGCATAGCATCCCGTCTCTGTTATGGTCATATATCACATGTGAATCCCAAGACTCAACACAGTTAAAAACATCAATTTACAGCATTCATTCCATATCCGGGTTTGTAAGGAGATATACTGTAAGTGGAGCCCAAAAGTCTTTGGGGCGAGAGGCTTCAGGCAACTCCTCAGCATATGTCCCAAGTTGTTCCTTACAATATAGTAAATCTCGGACCCATTTATGCAAAGTTGGGGTGATTCTAGAGCCCCAGCACCTCGCCACCGCTCTCTTGACCAACAAGGTCGAGACAGCCACCAGTTTGCGATTGCAGGGCTTTAAGTATTGAACCCAGCCCAATAGACAACCCTCAGGTGTACACTGCACAGGTTCAGCCACAACCCTAGTTAGCAGGTCAGTAACTTTACCCCAAAATTTATATACATTTTTACAAGACCATGCAAGATGTAGGAAGCCTGCATCCCCCTGCCCACATCTCACACAGCTAGAGCTATCCCGTAGACCAAACCGCATCAATTGCAGCGGGGTGTAGTACAGCTGATGCAGATATTTAAAATGGATGATGCGGAGATTGCAATTCTCAGTGAGTCTGCCAGTAAGGATGCAACAGAACCTCCACATCTCCGGTGTCAGCGAGGTCCCAAGCAAGGCGACCCATCTGCCGTACGCAGGGGTATCCAGCAGTTCCCGTTCTCTAAGGGACGTAGTGTACAGTTTCGTTATCAGACCATTGCGGTCCGCGCCCGCCAGCACCGCCTGCAGTGCTAACAACGGCGTGGGTTCCGCAGGGTAATCGGGGTAACTGGCACGTATTGCCTGCCTCACCCGCACATATGTGAACCCAAGCATGAACCCCCGGTCCCTACCGCCCTGTATGTCAGCAAGAGATCGAAACTGGCCTTGTTTGTAAAGATCCCCTAATTGGGTTACCCCCACCGCGCCTAAAGCCTTAAGAGCTGCAGGTTCTTTAGCAGCAGAGATATCCGGGTGTGCTGCTAGTGGTAGCCTTGGGGCGTAGAGGTACGGCAATTGTGCACGTGTAGCGAGCGTTTTCCACGCCCATGCTGTGCAAAGTGCAGGGTTAATTTCAATTTGTGGTCCCCCACTCCCCCCAGACAAGGCTGTCGCAGCCAGGGCCATTGGGAGAACTGCGTCAGCTTCGATAGCAACATGCGGTTGGTAGCGCTGTGGGAAAAACCAATAATGGGCAAACTGGGCCTGTGCACATAGATAATATAAGCGTAGGTCTGGGGCTTCGAAACCCCCACGCTCGAATGGTAACACCAGGGTCTCCCAGCTACACCGGGGCTTCCGGCCACCCCATACAAAGGAGAGTAGCGCAGACTGAAAGGAGTTAAACAGCGCCAGATTGAGGCGAATAGGGATATTGATGAACAAATAAAGAAGTTTGGGCAGTATCGTCATTTTAACTACTGCTATGCGGTCCGCCAAGGAGAGAGGGAGTTTTGCCCAACGCGCAGTTCGTTCGGTAATTTGTACTAGGGCCCTGCCATAATTTTCGGAAACAACTACCTCTGGGTCTCTGTGGAGCCGAACCCCTAAATACTTTACAGGGTCGGTGGACCAAGTTAGAGGAAAATCCAGCTCCGTACGCCGCGTGCCAGTTGTAAGAGGAAGCACCGTTGACTTTGCCCAGTTGATGCCGAGCCCTGAGAATCGTTCGAATTTCACATATTCCCGAAGTACCTCTGGGAGAAATGTTTCGGGTTCACGGACATATAGCAGCATATCATCGGCATACATTGAGACTACCAACGGGCGCTGTCTAAATTGCAGTGCCGCCCGCGCGTGACCTTGGCGGAGCTTGCAAGCCAGCGGTTCCAGAGCGAGCGCGAAGAGCATCGGTGAAAGGGGGCAGCCCTGCCGAGTGCCCCGCCGGATGGAGAACGCGGCAGACATCCAACCATTGACCCGGATTCGTGCGGCCGGTGCCTCGTATAGAAGACGAATCCACTTCAGGAAGAAGGGGGGGAAGCCCCATTCTGAGCAATACTGTAAACATAAACTCCCACTGCAAAGAATCGAATGCTTTGGCTGCATCAAGCAGCACCGCGGCTGCTTGAAAATCCGACTCAAAGTGATGTAGGGTAGAGAAGATAGTGCGCAAATTGTGGGCCGTAGATCGGGCGGGGACAAAGCCGGACTGATCCGGGAGGACCAGATGGGGGATCAAGGGTTGGAGTCTACTGGCGATCATTTTCGCCAGGATTTTGGCATCAATGTTTATAATGGAGAGCGGGCGATAGGAGTCACAGCTGTTAGCCGGCTTGTCAGGCTTAACAAGCATAACGAGGAGAGCCTCTTTTAGTGATGGGGGGAGCGTACCGCTATCATATGCTTCCGCAAATACGTCCAGGAGTCTAGGTGCCAGATCGTCAGCGTAAGCCTTGTAGAACTCGCTTGGGAGTCCGTCCAGTCCGGCAGCTTTGCTGGTAGGCAAGGACGCGATGGCCATTTTCACATCGTCCGCATCAAAAGGTTGGGTGAGGTATTCGCGTTGGTTGAGCGATAGCCAGCCTAGAGCTATGTCGTCTAGATTAGCATGTATATCTGTGGCTGACACCTGCCTACGCTCTCCGTACAGGTCAGAGTAGTAATCCAACACCACCTCACTGATCTCTGGGGTTGTATAGCACGGCACTCCCCCAGAGTCCAATATTTCCGCAAGGTATACCTGAGTCCGAGGCATAGTCAGTTTCTGGGCCAGTGATCGACTTGGACGGCCCCCCTCCCCATAGTACCGCGCCGTAAAGCGTCGTGACCTGTGCGCTATCTCCTGGTCCGCAGTGTCATTATATTCAGTGACCAATCCCCGAATGGTAGCAAGTATACGTGGAGCAGGATTTTGTGTGTATTCGCGTTCTAAAGCAGATTTCTCATCGGTAAGTTTCTGCATTCGGCGTCGTAGATCTTTTAGAACCCCGGCCTGTGCGCCCATACAAACACCCCTAATAGTAACTTTAAATGCCTCCCATAGAGTCCCAGGGCTGTCGACCGAACCTGTATTTTCTTTAAAAAAATCACTGATGGCCGCGCCAACGGTGCATCTGAACACTTGGTCTGTAAGTGCGGAGGGTTGTAATCGCCACTGAAACGGGGGGCGCTCACAGCTCTAAGAGCACGGGGGAGTGGTCTGACAATGTTTTGGCTACGTGGCATACATCAAACACCCAGGTACATGCTATCTCAGAAAGGAGCCAATAGTCCAGGCGGGACCATGAGCCATGCACCGTAGACACAAATGTGCTTTCCCTTATACCAGGATGCCTCACACGCCATATATCCCGTATATTCCCTGCGTCCAGAAATCCCAGGAGTGCCTCAGTCGCCTGGCTGTGGCGCAGCGCGCCGCACCCCTGTTTGTCCAGTTGGCCGTCCAAGCAGGCATTAAAATCCCCCCCCCAGATCAACTCAGCCGGAGAAAATTTGGAGATGCGGCGCCAAACATCTGCAAAAAAAGAAGGGTTGTCTACATTTGGGCCGTAGACATTTACTGAGAGAACCTCCATGCCCCCAAGCCGCCCATGAATAATCGCAACCCTGCCTTGTGTATCAGTTTCCGTGTGCAGCACGGTGAAGGGGACCCCCTTCTTCACCAAAATCATCACCCCCCGGGCATAAGAGGAGTAAGAGGAAGCCACCCTCAGCCCTGCCCATCGGGAGCCCACATTCTTTTCCGATTGTTGAGTAAGATGTGTCTCCTGTAGGAACACTACCTGGGCCTGCAGTCTGTCTAGCTGTGCTAACACTGACCGTATCGTCTTGGGATTATTTAAGCCGCGCACGTTCCAGGTGAGGAACTTTACGTTACCTCCCATGGAACGGCACGGTCAGATGTACGAAGTAGTGTGAAAGAGAGACTGTAGATGCGTCCGAAAGGGTGCGCCAGATTAACAAAAATAGAGCGCCTAGTAACCCACCGAGCCCACCCTCCACATCCCCCCACCCACTTCAGCGACCCGAACATGCCAAAGCCATCCCATCCCGAAAAAAACAATCCCCAACATGGGGAGCCACATATGTACATTCTTATTTGGGGAACACCCATAGGGGGGAAACCAGAGAGCTACGGACCTCCCACTAAGCGGGAGGAGGCTGATCAGGTATAGGAAATGTGCGAGGAGTAGCTAGCATACATCAAGCAACTTGCATCAAACCTACTGCTGCTACTATGTGGTATCATCAATAAAGAGGAGTAATCTAGGAGAATCTAGAACAATAATCAGCACATATATCAAATGTAGCCAGGTATGCCGCACAGGAGGATCCCATCCACCAAAGTCCCACAAGAGTCCAATCCCGAACCATGGGGGGCAGTTGAGACACAGTGCAGCCCATCCGCAGCGTGGTCAAGGGGCCACAGCAAAAACAATGTATGCTTATCAACAACATCCAAACTATGGCCGGAGACTTAGGACGCCCCAGGCACCGAGTTACTGTGCCTCGTCGTCCATATCCGCAGCTGGCGCAGTTCGCTTCCGCTTCAACTTTTTAACGTGGTCCATTGCTGCTTTGGGAGTCATAAATATCTTGCTGTCCCCATCTGGGCCGACCCGTAAACGGGCTGGATAGAGCATGGCGTAGGGAATACCTTCAGTCTGTAGGGCTTTTTTGACGGGACCAAATTCTCGTCGTGCTGCCTGAACGGCCACAGTGAAATCCGGAAACATAGATAGCGTGTTCCCCTGATATTGGATATTGCCTTTCTCCCTCGCCAGTCTCAAAATGGTGTCCCGGTCTCGGTAGTTCAGCAGGCGGGCTATTATAGGGCGGGGGGGAGCACCCGGCACCGGTCACGCCGCCAGTGAGCGGTGCGCCCGCTCCACTATGAAAATAGGGGAGAGATTTTCGGGGCCGAAAATGTCTTTGAGCATGGACTCCATGAACGTCTCCATCTTGCCGGTGTTGGTGGATTCCGGCAGGCCCGTGACGCGAATGTTATTGCGGCGCGACCGGGCTTACAAATCCTCGTTCTTTGCCTCAATAAGAGCTAGGACCTTTTCCATATGTAGAGCCTTGTCCGCCACTTCACTAAGGCCATCTTCATTTGTGGAGACACGCTGCTCTATCTGCCCCATTCTCGCATTTTGTTTCTCCAATTGGGATGCCACGTGGTCAAGTCTATGGTTCATTGCCGCCATGTTCCCTTCGATAGCCTGCAAACTCTTTTGCATAGCAAGCAGGGTTGTTTCTAGCACGGAAGCCCCCTCACCCGGGGCATCGGCCTCGGAGTCCGAAGCGGCCCTCTGCTGCGGCCTAGTAGTTTTTCGCGCCTCGAACGTGAGGCGGGGCTGTGACTTATCTGTTCTCCCCATGTCCGCCACCAATGTACCGGAATGTAAACGCTACATTCCCAAGTCAGGTCCCAGAGGCGTGCGCACCACAGGCGATAAATTCCAAGCCATTAAGCAGCCAGCCACAGCCCTCGGATGCAGTCCCCTCGTAGTAGTGCCAAAACTATGGTGTATCAGAGGCCCACCTTTACCAGCACACTGTCGAAGCCAGAGCCCGAGCCTGTCACCATCAGCACCATCCTGGGGCCCAGGGGCCGCGCATGGCCGTCGCTGATATCACCAGGAACGCAGGGGGCGCCCCAGAATCTTTCCTTTATGGTCCTGGCCTCTGTAGACGGGTCACAGGGTACATAGCAGAATATTCAGTGGAAGGGGGGGGGGCGGCTTCTAGATAGCCACGTCCCACTCGAGGCCCACACTCAGTACTCCAGTCCAAGGCAATTCCCCCTGGGCAGCCGCCGGCATTCACCAGTCACATCACGCCGCACGCCCCACACACAGGCCACAGCTCGCAGGCCGCAGCGTAGCTGACAGGCCCGCTCCCGCCTCCGCAGCAGCAGGCCTAAGCTCAGCCGCGCCCCACTCACCGCAGCCCGCAGCAGGCGCTTCTCTCTCCGGCGGTGTACACGGGGTTCCACGGGCCTCCGCCCGTTGTCCGTAGTCCGCAGCTGCGCCCAGTTCGGATAGTCGCCAGATGCGGCCGTCGGGGGTAGGATCTTCCGCCGCCGCGGGTGCCCCCGTCGTCACGCAGCCCGTCGCTGCGTCTCACCAGGGCAAGTCGCCTCTCTACGTGGGGCGCCGCACTTCCGCAGCAGGCCCGGCAGCAGTTCACGAGCGGCCCCGCATGGAGTGCACTGTCATCGCCAGCATCTGAGCCCCAGATCAGGATTGCGCCGTTTCCGCAGGAGGGCACAGTGGCCAGCACTTCTTCCCCTCCACACGCCCGCTGGAGTCGCACTCCTCAGTGCTCGGAAACGGCGGCCGCCATTTTTGCTTCGCACCGGACCAAGCTCCAGGGTGCAGACTTCACTGTGTTATCGGCACCTCCAGCCGTCCTCGAGGCCCCCACCAGCCGCGGGGGGCTTCCCGCCGTGCAGCACCGCGTTTAACAGCGGAGATGCGGTGTTTATCAGGCGGATAATGGGCGGATTGGCGATCAGCCTGGCAGAGCTACACTAACGTGCGGCCATCTTGCCTGGCGCCCTCTAGCGCCCCCAAGCCAAGGAAGATCTTAATCAACTTTCTTACCTTCGCTCTAAAGGAGAAGATACTCAATCTGGCACTGAAAACAAAATCATTGAAGGCTAGAGAGTTCTCTTTTGAAGTTCGCTCTGATCTCTCCAGGAGTACACTTGACAAGCAGTGGGAATTGGGAAGGAAGATCGACGATTTTAAGAAACTCGGCGCAGTAGCTCAGCTAAAGTTTCCAGCCTTCCTGAAAGTTATGCATAATAACAAAATGTATAACATAAGATCAGTTCAGGAGGCTGACGAGCTGCTTGGCATGATCAGTAAGGGGATGCCTCAATAGTGAGAATTGTTTAGGATCTCTTTATTTATTTCTTTCAGTCTAGATACCCCTTTTTCTACTTCTACACATAGTTGGGTTAGAGCTATAGGGAATTTCATAAAGGAAAGGAAGGAAGAAAAGGGAGGGGGAGAAAAGGGAAAGGAAAAAGGGAGAAAAAAACCACAAATAGTTTTTTTAGAATTTTACTTATTAGAGTTTCCACTTTTTTTTTTTTTTTTAGTTTTCTTAGTTTACACACATTTTATGGGTGGGATTGGTTGCTCCGGGTTGCAGTTTCTGGACTCCATCTGTCCAGATAATTGGGGTAAGGGTTCTCCAGGGTTGGGGGGTGGGTTGTTTGGGGCACTGGGTTCGGGGTGGGGAGCATAGGGGTAAAAAAATAAAAAATGTCCTCATTCGCCTCAAAATAATTTCATTAGTCTCAATAGATATGGAACCTCGATGGATCTGGTGCTGGTCTTCTCTTTGTCTTCTATGGGTACGAGGTCGTGGATTTGAACCGCCATGAGCTCTATACAGATTTTGTCCTGGAATGTTAATGGCCTGCGTGTAAGACCTAGAAGAGATAAGATTTTGCAATATCTCAGGGATTCTTCCGCGCAGGTCATTGTTCTCCAGGAAACACATTCGCTCAAAGAGGAGACAGTCAGTCTTTTTAAGAATAAAAGATGTCAGTACAAATCATATGTCAGTACAAATCAGTCCGCGAATATTGGAGGGGTTTTAATTTTATTTAAAAAACAATCTACGGCTCGGATCCTATACCAGTTAGTGGACCCATGTGGCAGATGGGTCATTGTGAAAGTTATTATCTTGGGGTTCCAGTTTACCTTGGTTGGTTACCATGGACCTAATCAAGATGATCCCTCTTTTCTCAAAACCATATTTTCTCACCTGTTAGGTTTTCCAGACCCGGTAGTTTTAGCTGGAGATTTCAACATCGTACGTAATCCTATATTAGACAAATCTCCAAACAGAGCTGCTGTTCTATCTAAATCTCTGGTTTACCTACAAGAAATGATGGTGCAAACTGGTCTCTCTGATATCACAGTGCGGAGCACCAACAAAAGCACAGGTGCTCGAAGCTCTCAATTTACTATCTGAATACTCGGTCCCTTGTTAAACATCAGCTCGATATCTTTACCCTCCTGGATCTAGAAAAACCTGATATTCTTTTACTTACGGAGACCTGGCTCACCCTCGACTCCTCACCTGATATACTGGCGGCATTGCCAAATGAGTATTATATCATCCACACTAACCGTCCACAAGGTAAAACAGGCGGGGGAGTGGCGGCCATCATCAGTCAAGAGTTTAAATTCACTGCTCTCACTTCACTCTGTCTCCCAACAGTCGATAATATGGTAATCAAATTAGAATCAGATTTTGCCCCGTTAGTATGTATCCTTCTTTACAGACCCCCACAGCATATGCCCTCATTTCCTTACTCCTTGGGCGAACAAGTCGCCAATTTGGCAGTAGATCATGCGAGAATGTTACTGATAGGCGACTTCAATTACTGGGCAAATGACATTCAAGGAGGGCCGCAATCTGCTGAGCTGACCGAATTACTAAATAATTTGAATATCGCTCAACAGGTATCAGCCACTCACGTTAAGGGACATACTTTGGACCAAATCTGGACCATTAACTTGGTAGTGTCTGCTCTATCTACAGTACCATGTATTTGGTCAGATCATTATTTGATAAAGTTTACTTTAGAGTATCCCATCAGGAATAAAACTCTTAACTAAAGGGGGGGGCTGGGTACGTAAATGGAACGCTATTGATACAAACGACTTCAGTAGTACTTTGGCAAATACAATACCAAAGCATACTCCTGATGTTAACACCCAGGAGGAAAATATTTCAGCTTGGCTACTGGGGGCTAGCAACAAACATGCACCATTGAAAAAATCAAGAGTGACTCGCCGTTTGGAGGCTCAGAGGTGGTTCTCTCCTGAATTAAAATCTCAAAAACTCACTCTCCGCCAATTGGAAAGGAAGTGGAGGTTGAGCTATTCACTAAAAGACAAAGCAACCTACCTAACAGCCATGAGGGAATATAAAAAATGCATTCTAAATGCTAAAGCTGTTCACTTCTCTTCTAGAATTCTTACTTCCACCAATCAATCTAAAGAAATATTTAACATCGTAGAAGAATTGTCTAACCCAGACAGAGTATTAAGCAAGCCCACTCCCTCACAAGCGTTATGTGACAAATTGAACACTTTCTTCATTGAGAAAATTTCCCTCATTAAGGCTAGTATTCCTACTCATATTGCCCAGGAAGTTTCCCCCTCCACATATAAAAATTCATGTTACCTTGACACTTTTCCCCCTATTGATACTAAGATCTTTCACAGCCTTTTGCTTAAAGTCAGCTCTGGTTCCCCTACGGACTGTTGTCCTCCACATGTTTTAAAGGAGGTCTTTACTGCCCTTCCAGGTCCTGCCCTTGCCCTGCTAAATGATTCTCTATCTCAGGGTTGTGTACCCAAATCCTTCAAAGAGGCTACTGTGATCTCTCTTTTGAAGAAACCGGGAGCTGACCCCCAGACACTATCTAATTATCGACCTATCTCCTTGCTCCCGTATCTGGCTAAGGTGTTGGAGGCCCATGTGGCAAAGTGTCTGTCCAATTTTTTGGAACAGACTAATTTTCTTGATCCACACCAAGCGGGCTTCCGCCCCGCTCATTCCACGGAGACAGTCATTACTGCAGTAATGGACGCCCGACGGGAGAAAGCGGATAAGGGTATTCCCCAGGCCCTGGTGCTGCTGGATTTATCCGCAGCTTTTGACACGGTCGACCACGGTATCCTGGTGGACCGTGTCAAGGAAGCAGGCATTCAGGGGCCAGCCTTAAGTTGGATATGCTCCTTCTTGGAGGATCGTTTCCAGGCAGTTCGCCTGGCCCAGTTTATTGCTCCTAAACAAAGAATCACGTGTGGGGTGCCACAGGGCTCTTCGCTCTCCCCACATTTATTCAACTTATACCTCCTTCCTTTGATCAGGTCGTTGAAGGAAAAAAAAATGGTTACTTTCAACTATGCTGATGATTTACAGCTGCTCTTCACCATTGATAACTCACCCCAGTCAGTCTCGGTTTTTCAGTCAACCATGCGTTTCATCAGTCACTGGATGGACAGAAATCATCTTAAACTAAACCCTGGAAAGACTGAACTAATTTTGACAGGTGGCAGCCAGAAATTCTGGGGCCCCCATTATTGGCCAGGAGAACTAGGACCCCCTCCCACCCCATCTTCATCTGCCAAGAGCCTCGGAGTCATAATATCTAATGACCTGTCTCTAAAGACGCATGTGGGATTTGTTATCTCTTCCTGTGCCTACCAGCTGCATAAAATCAGAAAGATAAGTAGGTTGCTGACCCAAGCTGCGCTGATACAGGTTGTAATGGCTATGGTTTTATCGCGCCTAGATTACTCCAACGCAATCTATCTTGGATTACCAGCTGGTCTTATGAAACGGCTGCAGATAGTCCAGAACCAGGCGGCTAGACTGATCTACCGGCAACCTAGGTGGCATCATGCCTCCCCCCTTTTGAGGGAACTGCACTGGCTCCCCATGCCCCAACGCTGTGTATTTAAGATCGGTTGCCTGGTATTCAAGTCACTGCATGGTCAGGGTCCTGGATTCATAGACCGTCTCATTTCCAGGTACTCTCCCTCACGGAACCTTCGCTCGGCCCACCTCCAGCTACTGTCAACACCTACCTTTAAGTTAAAACGACAAGGAGGAGCCAGGTTTGCAACTCTGGCCCCTAAGTTATGGAATTCTATCCCTCTGGAAATCAGGTCCACTACTGATCTACTGAATTTCAGAAAATTGCTTAAAACTTGGTTGTACACTCAGGCTTACAATTGATCTGTTAAACCTTCCGGCACTTTCTAGACTCAGTGCCAAGAAACCAACCGGTGAACGAGCGCTTTATAAAACATTATTAACATAACATAACAAAGATCTGGTCAGCAGCTGGGTGTTTCATTTTGTAACAACAAATACCGCCATAAATCAAGAATCGACTATATCTTGATTAGTCAATCTCTAAGGGGTAGAGTAAAGCACATTACCTATTTGGCATCTCATCTTTCAGACCACTCCGGTATTTTAATACACTTCGAATGGCCACAGTCTCATCAAGTTAGATCATGGTCTTTTGACCGATCCTTACTCTTGGAAGAGGAAGAGATATCTTTCTTATCCCAGGAAACCGAATACTTTTTGAAAGCAAATTTAGACTCCGCTACAATATCGGTCGTCTGGGATTCCTTAAAGGCATTTTTGAGGGGTCAAATTACAAGCAGGATGAGCTTTAGAAATAAGAAATATAAAGGGGAGATTTTGTCAATTGAGGCCAACTTGAAGGCAGTAGAGGTAGATCTAAATAGCCAGGCTGCACCCGAAATACAGCAAGAATACTTGATTAAATTTAATAAATTGAAAGAACAGCTGGAGAGTATTCTGCATACTAGGCTTATTCGAAGATGGGAGGCAAGTAAGATTGCCCACTTTGAATATGGTGAAGGGGCAGGCAAGCTCCTCGCTTGGAAAGCAAAATCAGATCGGTTACGAAATCAGATTAAAGAAATTGTTATTGAAAGCGAAGCTGTCACTCTCTCTTCGGATAAAGAAATTGGAGATGCCTTCTTTAATTTCTTTCAAGATCTTTACCAAGATGATAACGTGTAGATAGATCTAAAGTCAAGGATTGGCTGGATACAATTTTACTCCCCTCCCTGAAACCTGAACAGCAGGATTATTTAGATCAGGACTTTACGCAAGAAGAGGTTAGGAAGGCTATTTCTTTGTAAGAGAGGGAAGGCTGTAGGGCCCGATGGTCTTCCAGCCGAGCTCTACAAATTAATGAGCGATATGATCGTTCCTACCTTGACAAGGCTCTTCAATGAGATACTACAAGACGGCCTAAAGCTCCCAATATCTTGGAATGATGCCACAGTCATTTTGATCCTGAAACCTGGAAAAAACCCATCGAGCTGTGGGTCATATAGGCCCATTTGGCTCTTGAATGCGGATTACAAAATCTTCGCTTCAATCTTGGCGGCCAGGTTAGGGCTTGTGGCTGGTAATATTCTTCATTCCGACCAGAAGGGCTTTGTCAGGGGAAGGTAATTAGCGGACCTTACCTACGATCTTATTGGGGCGATTGACCTGGCTTCCACGTATTCACTCCCCTTAGCTGCTATGACTTTGGACGCCACCAAGGCCTTCGACAGGGTTAATTGGATCTACTTGTCGGAGGTCTTGGGAAAGTTTAACTTAGGAAAAAAGTTTTGCCAAACTGTCCAATTGATATACCAGGAGCCAACAGCTAGACTTCTGGTTAATGGTGACATCACCAAATCCTTTAAGATATCCAGGGGGACCAGGCAGGGCTGCCCACTATCCCCTCTCCTTTTTGACTTATATATTGAGCCGTTTGCTCAACGGCTCAGGGAAGATCTTAGTATCCAGCCTTTCAAATATGGGGATTGGGAGAGGAAGGTGGCCCTGTACGCGGATGATATTTTAGTTTTTTCTGCCGACCTGTCGACAGCTTTTCCAGCAGTGATTGATTTGGCACAAGACTTCGGGCTAGTCTCGGGTTATGAGATCAATGCTGCAAAGACCGAAATTATGGCCTGGAATCTGGAGAGGACCCAGCACCAGATCAATTCCACTGTGAGATATTTGGGGATTAGAATCGTCCAAGATATAACAAAGATAGCTGAGGTAAATCTAACTTTGGTGGCTAAAGAGTGTCAGAAGCTGATGAAGTCCTGGGCCCATCTCCCCTTAACCATTCTTGGGAGGGTGAATTTGGTTAAGATGACGATATTACCCAAGGTAACCTTTCTCTTCAATTGTATCCCTCTTCATTTTGAAAATGCGGCTATAGATAAGATACAGCGGGACATAAATTCCTTTGTTTGGGCTTATAAAACAACAAGAATAGCCTGGAAAAAGTTGAGACGTAGGAGAGAGAAAGGTGGCCTTGTTCTGCCAGATTTGCAGCTTTATGCTTGGGCTTTTCAGCTTTCACACTCACGTATGCGTCTGAAAATGCCATTAAGTACGGGAGCAGGTGAGATGTTCTTGACCATGCTTAGGGGAGCTGACTTACCTGAGGAGGGCTATCTGTTTAAATTTGGGGACCCAATTTTTTTTAAAAAGGTTAAGTTGAAGGTTCTTCAGGGTCTTGCCAGAACATGGGCCAAACTTAAAAGTATGGTTGGACTCGACTATTTTTCTAGCTTGGCCCCGCTTTGGGATTCTCCCGGCGCTCCGTAGTGTCTGAGAGATAGATTGGCACTACCTCTTAGAGAAACTGGGTTGATGGTCTGGGGGGACCTGGCCTTTGAAGGCACTCTTATTTCTTGGGAACAACTCCGAGATAGAGTTGGAGAAGGTCTTTCAAGGTTCAAATATTTTCAGTTGAGTTGGGTCCAATCACAGCAAATCCTTAACAAATCTATAGGAAATGGCAATATCCTAGAACATTAGCTTGTGGCTAAGCCACCTGGGAGGAAGGAGGTTTCTTTTTGGTACCAAGCCATAGTGGAGTCCGTAGACGGTGAATTTAAACTGGCCGATGAACTGTGGGGGGAATTTTTACCTGACCAACATTGTGACTATCTGTGGCAGAACTCTTGTAAAATCCTGCATGATATAGTCAAACCAGCATGGCTGAAAAGAAATCATCTGTTTACTATTCACAGGGCTTATTTCTCCCCACAAAGGCTCTCCAAAATTTTGAAAGGCCCACCAGTTAGTTGTGCGAAGTGTGGTTTGGTTGGAGCCTCAGATATACATATGTTTAAAGAGTGCTCTGCTTTGGCTACCTTTTGGGAAAGTGTTGGTAAATTTTTAGTGGACATCTTGGGTTCCCAATACAGATAGACTTCCCTGATAATCTTCGGCCTCACACGTCAAGTTACTGGCTCATCCAGATCCCTGCTTTTTTATGCTATTTTGTTAGCCAGGAGACAAATATGCAAACGATGGACAGAATCTACTCCTCCCATTTATTCCGATTGGCTGACCTCATTGCTTGAGACTTCTAAGATGGATCTTGCCAGATCTGGCAGCGGAAAGAAGACAGCATTTTGGGACTTGTTGTTGTTAAAATGGGCCCAGAACTAATCAATTAATTGAATTTGGTATTGTGGTTTTTTTTTCTTCAAAGGGTCCTATGATTATGCTGCCATGGCACTCTTTGGACTAAGTAGGTTACTCCCAGTTTTCTGGAAGTATTATGACGATTGTCATCAGGCTCTTTTGAGCTTAGTAGAAGAGTTACCTCATCTGGTGTTAGTAACATCCAAGTCTGTCAATATACCTGTAGGCGGGTCTTCCCCGAGGTTTCCATTTTCAAATGCCTACTCTTCCCAGATTACCGAGTAAAGGTATGGACAGCTTGAGTGTGAAGTGAGGTTGGTGGCGAATGAGGATAAAAAAATAATTTAAAAAAAATAAAATAAAATTGTGTGATGTTCTGTATTCTTACTTCTTTGTTCATGCCGTCATTGTCTACATGTTTGCAAGACATATCCTTACCTGTGAGGTTTTTATATTTGCCTTGCCATTCTTGGCCTCAATTTGCCTTGTTTATTCCTAGTTTCGGGTGGGATTGCAGTTTGGGCCACTCTCAATTGCCTCATAGCCATTCTATCATGTTGGTGGTTTGATTTTGGTTCCACCTTACTATTCTCAGCCCAAAGTGTTAGTGGGCCAACTTTTTCCTGCTGCGCAAGCTCTTGTCTTCTGCCTCTCGTGGGAAAGAGTTGGATGGTGTGGGAGTGTTCCCATCCACTTCTGCCCGGTGTTGAGTATGGCATTGTGCATTTCGGCAATCTTTGACTGGCAGATCATTGTGATCGGTGCTTGTCTCTTATGTGTTGGTTGGCCTGTGCCAAGCTGTTTTCTGGTTGTGTTGTTTCAAAACAAATCAGCAAAACGTATGAACGTATTGCCTTTCAGGTATACATTGGTGGTGGGTACCCATTCGATTCTATGGTAGGTGTCTGAGCATGCTTTATCAGGGTACGCTGATCTTTCATGCTACTGGTAAGTGTTCCTGTTTGGAGTGTATGTGAGCCTTGTTAAAGCCTGGTTCTGTTCTTTGTAAAACTAAATTGTCTACTCCATGGGGCAGCAGGGTTGCCTGCCAGCATGGCCCATATGGCATGGTTTCTTCGTGAGTTCTCCTCAGACCCTTCACTTGAGGTTTATTGCTTTGCGATTGATTGAGTTGAGGAATCTCCAGGTAAAGGTATCTATCAGAAGAATAGGTTGCTTACCTTTTGTAAGAATGTGTTCGAGGCATGTGTGGCTGTAGATGCACATACTGTGCATTCTCCAGCCATCTAGTGTTGGGCCCAGATGTGTGCAAGTTGTTTGTCTTTGAAGAATTCTTCTTTAATCATGAGGTACTATGACCCCACCTCTTGCTTGCAATGTGCATGGTCACCGGCTCCATTGTTAGATTGTTTTCTTTCCGCTGTCGGGTTTGGGCGTGTTTTCCCGTGCTGCTGATCGATGCCGTTGTGGGGTTCTTTTCGATCTTCACGGTTCCCCTCCCTCCGTCGGTATTGTATTGAATCGCGTTTCTCCTTCTCTCGTATCGGGTCGACGCCTGCAGTTTCATCTAGTGTTATGAACAAGGGTAACCCCCAAATACTTTTGAAAACTTGGGGTAATACTATATATAGAAAAACAATGGTTCGCTGGAGAACATTGTTTCTTCAGTCATTCGAGACACAACATCAAATAGGCAAGGAAGAAGGCAGGATGATGACCTCAAATTGCCAGAGGTCGAAACCTGGTCAACAGTAGACCTATAGTGGCTCCGTTCCCCAATATTGCAACAATAATTTAAGTCATGTGTCTTTTTGTGTGTGATGCGTGCTTTTTTTTGCCTTTTTATGACTGCACTTCTCTTCACCCATGTGTGAGCACTGGATCTTTACGTAAATAAAAAAATGCATAATAATGAAAGTATGCAATGAATCAGTAAATTGCTATACAGTATTGATTGCGTGCCGCCTTCTCGCTTGCCTTGTGCATCAGATGTGGTGTCTCAAATGACTTAAGACGCAATGTTCTTTGATTGTGATTAGTGTCCCAGCGAACTATTGTTTTTCTATATGCAGTTTCATCCAGGGAAGATCTCCGGTCGTCATCGTCCCGCGGTGGGGCCTTACCTGTCAGGGCCTATTTCCCTTCCACTCGGTCCCTCTCACCATGCCTCGCCTGTGATGGAATGGATGCCCTTTCGATATTGCCCTTGGTGTTGCGCAAAATACCCCTGGGCCGACCCCCACCAGGTCTGATATTTGCCTCTCACCGAGCACGACCAGGCCTCTTGCGACGTGTGCCGATCTTTCTGGTCGAAAAGGCCCGTTGACTTGAGAACGTTGACAGGAGCGTCAAAGATACACGAGGCAGGGGGCGCTAGAGGGCGCACGGCAAGATGGCCGCACCCTAGTGCTGCTCCGCCCGGCCGGGCGACAATCCGTCTAATATCTACCCGAAGTCTGCGACTCTGCATGTTCCACCGGGCTGGAGGGTGCAGCGGAGCCCCTTTGCCATCTAGTGCGGCGATATTTTGCTGATCCGGACGCCTGCACGACGACAACGCCAACTACTTTGCGGCCCTGCGGGAGCTGGTAAAATGGCGCCCGTGGAGCTCTCCTGAACTGAGTACTCTGTGTGGCGGCTGGTGGCCTGAGCGGAGACCTACCGGTGTATCCCACGCTGCGGAGAGGCGCATCGACCCGGTCGCCTGTCCTTGCCGTGTCGACTGACCCCGGCGCTGGGACTCGGCGCGGGGCGGAGGCAAAGAGAAGACCGCGGAGATCATCGGACGGCGCCGCCGAGTCCCGTGGCTCCCTGAGGTGCCGGGCTGCTGACCGCGTGTACCCAGCTATTGGCGGTGGTGAGTGGGGTGCGGCGCCTCGCTGGGCCCGCGGCTGCGGTGGCGGGTGGGGGCCCGTGTGCAGGCGCTGCGCTCTGCAAACTGCTGATTGGCACTGCGGGGGTGCACGCGTGGTGCGGCTGGGCTCTCCGCGGACCATACAGGCGTGAGTGGCCTGCTGCCGGCGTAGCTGCCGCAGAGGCCGCGAGGTACCTGATGCTATTCTGCCAGCCATCGCTGGTATCTCGAGTTAGAGTGCTTGCCGCTGGGATCCCCTGCTGTTCCACAAACTACCAGCTAACCTTATACCTGCACGCTGCGGACTGTTGGCCCTTGGTTGGAGGGAGGCGCTGCAGTGTGGTGTGCTCTTTGCGCCTTGTGATCACTCTGGGGCCGCGTGCCGCGGTGCTCCCGCTGGTGGGCCTACTCTATCTTCACTGCGGCTGAATCTTCCTTGCGGGGGCGCCTAACACATCCCTGTTCTGAGGGCGCTTTGGCACACTTGGAATATTGCCTGTGGGTTATCTGCGGGTGAGTGTGTGCGCCATTAGCATCATGGGGAGAACGGACAAGGCGCAATCTCGCCTTACATTTGAGGCCCGTAAACCTGCCAGGTCCACACAGAAGGCCGCCTCGGACTCGGAGGCGGACGCCCATGGAGACTCCCCGCCTTCATTGGAATCTACTT
Organism: Calotriton arnoldi; assembly: GCA_963921515.1. Taxonomy (NCBI): domain Eukaryota; kingdom Metazoa; phylum Chordata; class Amphibia; order Caudata; family Salamandridae; genus Calotriton; species Calotriton arnoldi. The sequence continues at coordinate 590,182 of CAWUFW010006834.1, forward strand.
TACTGGCGATGCAGCGCAGCCTCCAATCTATTGAGGGCACAATGGCGGCGGTAAACCAACGCCTGGATCATATGTCTGCGCAATTTGAAAAACAGAATGCCCGCATGGGGGAGGTTGAGCAGAGGGTCTCGGCAACGGAGGATGGCCTCAGTGTAGTGACTGGTAAGGCGCTAAATATGGAAAAAGTACTCTCCCTTATCCAAGCCAAAAACGAAGATTTGGAGGCGCGGTCCCGGCGCAATAACATTAGGCCTATTGGGCTGCCGGAATCCACCAATGTGGGGAGAATGGAAGTTTATATCGAGACCCTCATCAAAGACATTTTTGGTTCGGAGCACTTGTCCCCTATGTTTATTGTGGAGCGCGCCCATCGCTCTCTTGTGACCAGGCCTCCGCCTGGCGCCGCTCCCCGCCCAATCGTAGCGAGACTCTTAAATTACAGAGACTGGGACACTGTTCTGCGGCTAGCCCGAGATAAGGGGACGATTGAGCATCAGGGCAATTCACTAGCCTTTTTTCCAGACTTCACCGCTACTGTGCAGGCTGCCAGGAGGGAGTTTGGGGCGGTGAAGAAATTTCTACAGTCTGAGCGAATACCGTATGCCATGATGTACCCTGCCCGTCTCCGAATTGGGCCGGATGGTGATTCCAAGATATTTGTTAACCCTAAGGCCGCCATGGAACATGTTAAGCAGCTGAAACGCGGACGGCGAGAGTCTGGCACGCCACACGACTCTGATGACTGAATTGCACTGGTTGTTCCTATTGTTATTGTTTTGCCAGGGTTGATGTTACCTGACCAGGGCTGTACTCCGTTACACTTCAATGAGTTATAATGTCTATTAGTGAAAAAAGCATCCTTTTTCTTTAAGGTCGGCAGTATGGGCATGTAGAGTTGTTCGATTCCGAGGAAGAGATTTGTCTTTAGGCACTGAGCTTAGACCTGCCCGGCCACTTCCCGTTCCTGCCCGGCCACCTCCCGTTTCCTGGGAGGCTAGTTGCACTCTGCGGCCCCCGAACGGGAGTACCCCACATGCACAGTTGTGTTATTTCTACCTGTTGGGGGGGGGGGGTTTCACTGAATCGGGATGGCTTTGGCAAAGTTCGGGTCGCTGAAGTGGGTGGGGGGATGGGGTTGCGGGGGTTCTATGGGCGACTGTTGCTGTTGTATTTTCATACATCAACGGTGCGGATCTGCGGAGATATCTTCTGCATACCCTTTTCGATGTAAGGTGTTGGTATCTCTCTGCTGCTGAATGGATAGCATGAGTGGTGTGATTAAGTTCGTCACATGGAATGTGCGTGGCCTCAACACCCCGAAAAAGATCAGATCTGTTTTTGCGCAGTTAGATAGATTAGGAGTACAGGTGGCCCTACTTCAGGAGACTCATCTCACTAAAGACTCTGCGCAAAAAATAGGAGTGCGATGGGCAGCTGTGAAAGTTGAGTCCTCATTCTCTACCTATTCTAGGGGCGTGATGACATTGATTAAAAAAGGGGTTCCCTTCACATTGCTGAAAACTGATACGGATGAACATGGACGATTGGTGATAATGCACGGACAATTGGGGGGCAAGTCTGTTCTCTTAGTCAATGTTTATGGGCCAAACACGGACGACCCGTCCTTTTTCTCTGATGTGTGGCGCCGAATATCTGGGTTCCCACCGGCTGACATAATATGGGGAGGTGATTTTAATGTATGTCTGGATATTTCTTTAGATAGGGCTGGCAGCGATGCCAGTAGACTAAAACAAGCAGTAGAGTCTCTTCTGGGGATAATAGATGCGGGCCATCTGTTTGATGTTTGGCGACTCCAGCATCCCCAGGGCCGCGAAAGTACGTTTGTTTCTTCCGTGCATTGGTCATGGTCCCGGATAGATTTCTGGCTTGTGTCGGAGGCGGTCTGCACCTGGGCGGTACGAGTCAGACACACGCCTCGGACACTCTCCGACCATTCTCCAGTAACATTAGACTTACAGATCCCGTTATGCGAGCGACCGCCGTTTACATGGCGACTTCAGCCCACTGAGCTCGCGGATCCAGTTTTTAAACACACAATAGGGGAAGCTATACAAAACTTTTTTCGCGAAAATGAAGGTTCAGTAGAAAGTGCTGGAATGCTATGGGAGGCGTTCAAGGTGACGATTCGTGGGGTTTGCATGGGAGCGCAAGCCGGGGTGCTGCATGATCTCAGGCGTAGAATAAATAAGCTGGCATCTGAGATTTCCACACTTGAGCGGGACTATGCGGTGAATCCCTCTCCTCCTACGCTGGCCAAGATGCGCGACCTGGTCACTGATCACAATGGAACGGTGGATCAAGAATTACGGCACCTCTCTCGGCGCACGACTGCTCGCTATTATGGTGAGGGGGGGGCGCCCTGGGCGCTCGCTGGCGCAGAAATTGTTGGCGCCGCGTGGGCAGGAGTGTATCAAAGAGCTAGTAGATGAGAAGGGAACAGTACGCTATTTGACTCCAGAGATTAGCGATATTATTCTACGATTCTACACTAAATTATACGCGGCCAGAGAACCTCGTGGGACGGAGGAGATAGACTCCTACCTCGAAGACGTCGCGTTAGGGTGGCTATCCGAAGCACACAGGGAATATTTGGTGCAGCCGTTCGACGAGGAAAACGTCAAACTAGCTATTATGGCATTGCCAACCTGCAAGGCGGCAGGTATGGATGGGCTCCCCAGCGAATTTTATAAAGCGTTTGCTGTGGATCTCGCGCCTAGGCTGCTGGCCATGTTCGCTGAGGCGTACGAAGATGGGAAACTCCCGCCTTCTCTAAGGGAGGCTCTGCTGGTGACCCTGTTGAAGCCAGACAAGCCCCCTGACCGGTGCGAATCCTGCAGACCTCTCTCGATTATCAACATCGACTCCAAAGTTCTAGCAAAGATGATAGCTACTAGGCTACAACCATTAATACCTCTCTTAGTCTTGCCTGACCAATCTGGCTTTGTTTCCGCGCGCTCCACTACGCACAACTTGCGCACCGTGTTCTCCACGTTACACTACTTTGACCCAGATTTCCAGGCGGTGGCTGTGCTACTTGATGCAGCAAAAGCCTTTGACTCGCTTAGCTGGGACTACATGTTCGCAGTTCTCACCAGAATGGGGTTCCCTCCGTTTTTCCTCCAATGGCTCAGGGTATTGTATACTGCACCAGCCGCACGTGTGCGGGTGAACGGCTGGATCTCCTCGGTATTTTCCGTAGGCAGAGGTACGAGGCAGGGCTGCCTGCTGTCACCGATGCTGTTCTCTTTGGCTCTCGAGCTTTTGGCCTGTAAAATTAGACAGAGGCACGCAGCTGCGGCATTGCGGTTCCGGCAGCGACCTCTAGTAGTCTCTCTATATGCCGATGATATGCTGCTATATGTCCGGGATCCCGCTATACACCTGGCAGGCCTGCTGAGGGAATATGTGAAGTTTGAGCGATTTTCTGGGCTCGGTATAAACTGGTCAAAATCAGTGGTGTTTCCACTGACAGCAGGTACAAAAGAGATGGACCTGGACTTCCCACTGCAGTGGACTCACGATCCAGTGCGTTATCTTGGAGTTTGGCTCCATAGGGACCCCGATAGGGTTATTTCCGAAAATTATGGTCGAGCCATCACACGTATCACTGAACGGGCGGAGAGGTGGGCGCGCCTGCCTCTCTCCTTGGCGGATCGGATTGCAGTTGTGAAGATGACCTTTCTACCGCAGCTGCTATATTTCTTTGTCAATATTCCCATTAAGTTAAATCTAGCGTTCTTCCAGACTCTCCAGTCTGCGGTTCTCTCCTTCGTGTGGGGTGGGAAAAAGCCTCGATGTAGCTGGGATGTCTTAACGCAACCGTTCGATCGTGGTGGATTTGAGGCTCCCGACTTTCGGCTCTATTATCTATGTGCTCAGGCGCAGTTTGCGCACTACTGGCACTATCCGCCACGGTTTCAACCTCATCTTGCCATTGAGTCTGATGCGGTTCATCCACTACCTCTGCAGGCAGTGACCCTTAAAGGGGGATCGGGAGGTCCTCGGACCGAAATTAACCCAGTATCGTGTACGGCATGGGCTTGGAGGATGCTTGCTAAAAGGGCCCAACTCTTATATCTATATGCCCCGCTGCTGCCGATGACCTCGCACCCTGAAATCTCAGCGGCCAGGGAAACACGGGCCATGCGGGAACTCGCGGCAGTAGGAGTATCTCGACTGGGGGATCTGTATCGCCAAGGGCAGTTCAGATCATTGCAAGATATACAGGGCTCTGCGGCTCGTGGCTTCATGTTAAGCTTCACATATGTCGGAGTCCGACAAGCGGTCAAGTCTAGTTATCCGGACTATCCGGAGGAACCTAAGACATTGCGAGCGCTGCAGGCTATGCTGGCGGTGGAGGAGCGTAGGGGTCTTATCACTATACTATATAACGCCTCCCTGCGGGAGAGAGAGCTGGAGGAACAACCCTCCTTCATTAAGTGGGAGTCCGCTCTGGGGACATCATTTACATTGGAAGTTTGGAAGACCTGCTGCGCCCTGACTGGTCGACTCACGGCCAACTGTAATCTCAGAATACTCCATTTCAAATACTTGCACCAATTATATTATACCCCTCTGCAGCTCTGTAAGTATGGGTTACGTGAGTCTGCTGACTGTGCGCTGTGGACAGGCGGACGCTGATTTTCTACATATGGCGTGGATGTGCGCTGGAATATCTGCTTTTTGGTTGAAGGTGACAAATATACTCACTGATGTTATATTGGAACCTGTGCACTGTACGCCTGAACTGTCTGCTTGGATTTGTAAAACATTTGAAACCCTGCAATAGAAGGATAATTGCAATTTCTACCCTGTTTGCTAAGAGAGCGGTGGCGCTCCGTTGGGGAGCGAGGGCTACCCCGACTGTGAAAATGTGGATCCGTGATCTGCTTTACTGCAGAGATACGTTAGAGACTTATGCCGAGGAATTGCCGATAGCCTCGCGCCCCAGGGACTTCTGGGCACCTCTTACCTCATATTTGCTTACTCACCAGGATTTGATCTGACTTACTGCCATGCACCCTTACTGGTTGGGGGACTGTTGCTTTCGGGCCAAGAGGCCGCGCCTCTCTCAGCCATTGTATTTCCACTCTTTAATGCCTTTGATATCCAATCCGTTTTTATACATGTAAGTTGCACTGTCGCCTACTCATGTTGGTTGGGGGGGTGGGTGGGGGTTCTTGGGAGGCCTGACCCCTCGTTTCTTTCGATAAGATTATTTCACTGTACTTACTTGTTTGACATTATGCGAACTGAAATTAATAAACAGATTTTTTTTAAAAGATACACGAGGCCTCTTTGGCACCCAGAGGTCCGCAAAGCTTATCCCAGTCTGGCAAGAGTCCAGTCCTTCCACACGTTGCTACTTTTTTTTTTTTCAGCCAAAGCAACAGGTTACAGTCCGGGCAGTCGTGCCCCTCCTAGATATGATGGCCTCCTGCATTGCCATATTAACCCACGTAAGATTACACATGCGCCGACTGCAGGAATGTTTATCGCATCAGTGCTCTCAGGCCGAGGGTCATTGGGAAGATCTAGTATTGATCTGCCTCAGCACTCATCACGGTCTGCAGTGGGGGAACACCAACAACTGTTGCCTGGGGTGGCCTTTTCTCGACCCAGTTCCGCAGATCACCATTACGACTGACTTATCTCTCACTTGGTTGGGGGGAAGGGGCACATCTTCAAAACCTGACTGTCCAGGATCAGTGGGATCCCAGTCACAGGGGTCTCCACATCAGCTGTCTGGATTTATTAGCTGTCCATCTAGCCCTCAAGGCCTTCCTACCCCACATAGAGGGCAATGTTATCCGTCCAGACGAGGACTACATCATAGCCATGTATTACATACACAAGCAGGGAGGCACTCGCTCTCCTCCGCTTTCTCTGCTAGCTCAGCCCATCTGGCCATGGGCTCTCCCCAAGATCCACTTGTTGGAATACCTCCTGGGAGTGGACCACAACTTTGCCGAACTTCTCAGCAGGATGCGGCAACAAGTCCATGAGCGGGAACTCCACCGGGAGTCCTCCTCTGGTACTTCGAGCGCTGGTGGTCTCCGGATGTGGATCTCTTCACCACAGCAGAAAACGCAAAATGCCCAAACTTTACCTCCAGATTCCCACAGTCCCTGGGGAATTCACTATGATGAACTGGTCTGGGGTATTTGCCTACACTGTTCCACCTCTCCCCTCATTCCATTTGTGGTTCGGAGGCTGTAGCAATCCTCTCTCGCCTTCATCCTAGTGGCTCCCACTTGGGCCAGGCAACCTTGGTTCACCACTCTCATCGAACTTTCGGAGGTTCCTCAGTAGAGGCTCTCCAACAGGCCAGACCTTCTCATGCAGAACCATGGAGAAGTCAGGCTCCCCTACCCCAGATGTCTCAACTTTGCGATCTGGCTCCTGAAGTCTTTGAGTTTGGTTAACTCAGAATACCTCCTGAATGCATGAACATTCTTAAAGAAGCATGCAGGCCCACTACTCGTGCCTGCTAAGCTTCCAAATGGAAAAGGTTTGTCTGCTACTGCCTTTCAAACCAGATTGACCCCTCAGTTAAAGTATCCACCAGAAGCATTGGAGCTGAAGGTGAATGGCTTATTCTTTAGCGGAAAAATAGTCTCCCTACCTGTAATTGGAACCTAGATTTCTGTAGTTCAGGCCCAGTTTTCCAGCGATATTGTGTTTTTGCTTGGGGTAGTCAGCCTGGATAATGACCAGAAATTAATTATTCGGACACACTTGTGCATCATGAACAAGAAGTGCTACATGTTAATGTTGCACCTCTACTTAATATAAGACAAAAATGAAGACAATAAGCAGAAATGGCAAATTATTGCCACTGTTTAAAAGAATTGAATTAAAGTAGCATTGGCAATTTCAACTGATATAGATTTGCTATAAAGCATGCATGCACAGGTCGGTATAAATGCACAAAGAACATCTACACATAAAGTGCATGCACACAAAACACAAAGTGGCCAACAGTCACATGTAAAGCATGTATGCATGAATGCCGGATCCATAGCCAGTGACTACACTATGTCCTTAAGCCAGCTTTGTAATATGTAAAGGTCAGGTGAGAAGTTGTGGCGTAGAGGAGTCTTTAAAAAGCTCTTTTCTGTTATTGATTAGGGTGGAATCCTTGCTCCTTCGTGGGGTAAACCCAGATTGGTAATACTGTAGAATAAACTCAAGCTCCGTGCACTCTTCTAACACTAACTGTCTTGTAACGTCCCTTTCCATGCTCTTACTGGGTTAGGTTGTTGCTGATTAACTGTCAGTGGACAGCTTCTTTATCAGTGGTGTGATGACCTGCTTCAAGGGACCTGTGACGACTCTGCGAAGGAAGGACAAATTAATGATGGGGGTTTATCCTCCGCATTGATTTCTCTAAATGTTGATCATGTCAATAAGTAGGGAAAATCCATATCCTCATTTAGATTTTTCTGCGGGAAAATGTAGATATCTTAGTTTCCAGCAGATTTTGGAAATTTGACGTCATGCAGCCTTTTTAAAAAAAATAATTAAATTCCCACAGAGTTTGTATCTTACAGTGTCTTTCCTGGCAGAGTGAAAGTGCGTAGAAACATAAGTAAGAGGAAATAAATGACTGATACCAAGGAGGTGATGCTGCACTGATAGCTGTTAACATAAATTAGCCCCACCCAGGTACTCCTTCGACATAGTAGCAGCTCAACTCAGTTGCACGCCAGTCTGAGCTGTGTTCACTTGCTTAGTAGGTCTTTGCAGAAAAGACGTCTAGCCCACGTCTCTCAGACAGTGACTCCTATCCTGTAAATGAATTCTTGCAAACATGAAAAAGGGGCACCTAAGGAAAGGTGTGGGAATGTACCCTCGCATTAAGAAGAGAAAAAGTCTGAGAGTTGTGGGGGATATTTAAGGGAAACGGAGAACTTGATATCAGAGCTCACAAATTGTAGCCAGAGTGTGTGCCAGAAAGGGACCCTACATTATTTAGTTTTTTTCTAAACATTCATGGATGTTGAAAATAAATAGGCAGTTCCCATTAGACGTACTTTTATCACTTTTGGTGTTGGTCTAAGAAACATTATAAGGATTATCACTATATGTGCAGATGTTGCCATCTTTAACCACGATATGAAAATAGTTAGACATGTTTACAATTGTGTGTGCAGATTTTGACTGTCACTATTAATAGAAGTGTCAGTAACAGATACTTAACTGTCACAAGTTTTTAAGTCAAAAGAGGTCTGCTGTCTATGTTGTCCAAGGGGGTGAAAGTGTTTCTTTCAGAATTAGACTTTCACGTTGGCGGACTTCTAGCTCAGAATATCCTTGTACATTTATTTCTTTTTACCACTGTATTACTGTATGTGTACGTGTGCTCTCTCCTGCTTCCTGAAAATTCAATAAAATAAGTTGAATATAAACAGAATATCCTTTAAAAGTTCAGGATCAGGTTTTGATAGCTATCCTTAGGTTTTCATCCATTTTGGGTTAACTGGTTGAGTTTTTGGTAGAGGAACCATATATTCTAATAACTGTCATAATTAGTCAAATAATGATAAGGATACAATGCCGATATTAAGAATCCAGAAACTGTTCATTTTTCCCGACTAATTGGATCACCTTCTTTCGGGTAATCTGCAGTAGCATAAGCAGTTGTTCTGAATCAGCAGTTCATTTTGTGCTGGACTTAACTGGGTAACACATTTCCTGTGGATCAATGCATTTCTTTTTTAGACAGAACATCATTCAGAAATGTTCACTTTTCTGTTTTTATTGCTTTCACTAATGCATCCTTCATGCTGCTTTCCACTTAATGAGTAAGTAGTTTAAGAAACATGTTGTAATTCATTTTTATCCGGCACTTCCACTTTATACGGGTTTTGTTTGCATTCTGTCCAGATGACAGTGTCTCTGTAATTGATTTTCATGAAGGATTACTACAGCTTTTTAACATTTTGTTTGTGTACATGATTACTATTCCAACTAATGTTGATGGAATCGTCAGCAACTAAATTGAGACTTGCTCCGTAGACCCATCCTTTTGGAATGACGCTGTTTATTTTGGGTGTTGAGGCTCTAAAATATAGCAATAAATAAATATAATGTGTGATATTTTTAATAGTATAGGACATTTCTGAACCTAATTGATATTTCTTTGTAATTAACATTCCAAAGCGATGGCAAAAAAACTCCCCTTTGTTCTCTCCCTCCACCACTCGTATATCCCACATCTCTACATTATTGCTTTGACCAGGTGTGGGACTGGTTAGCAGCGAGACAGCATCAGAAATCACACTGAAAATCTAGCATCATAGCAGCAGCTCATGAGGATGTGAAGTCATTTGCTGACACCATAGCCTTTATCACTGTAAACAGTTCCTCTCCAGTGGGGAAGATATTGAGTCATGCATACAGATTTAATAATGCAAAGTTAAGATCAATATCGAGAGAACACCTTAGTCTGTATTTGGTGCAAATTCGTTTTTTAAATATGTTTCAGCCTTATTTACTTTACTTATGTTGTGGCAATCCTTCTGATCATGAACATAGTTAACAACAAAACCCTAAAGCAGCTTTTATATTTGTATGTAAATTGCATATGCTTCAAGTGAAATTTACCAACTTCTGGGGCAATTATTGCACGCACACTCAAATTGCGGGTCCTGTCTTCGCAGATTGCAGCAGGTGTGCCAAGCACACAACCCATAAAATTAGTCCAGGTGCCACAGACTACAGCCTTCATTCCTGCTACTCAGCCCACAATTGTAAGTATACATGAGTATCATTGAAACTTTTAATATGTTGTATTCTGATCTGTCTCTTAAACAGATAAGAATGTACTAACTTGCTAAATCTCACTTTGCAATGTAGCAAAAGTCGATTGTAACGTAGCATAGCATTTGTAGTCAACATCTGCATGTTCATTTTTATCTCTGCAGTCTTGCCTACGTAAATTTCTACAGTCACTCTGAGGACGTCCATCATCTGGAGACAGACCACTTCTCTCCTGAACATAAAATGTTAGTCTGTAACGTCTAAGGTCATCAGAGGCATCACTTAATAAGAAGGTCACGCGAATCGAAACCTTTGAAACGGTTATTAAAAATAGAAAAGTACAATCACACATGTTGTTAGAAATGGGATCTCTAGTTGGCAAGGGCTTGCACCTTTGTCCAAGTAGGGACCCTTCTTCCTAGTCAGGGTAAGGGTGTTACACTCGTGAAGTAACCCCTGCTCACCCTCGTGGTAGCTTGGCACGAGCAGTCAGGCTTAATTCAGAGGCAGTGTGTAAAGCATTTGCACATAACCAACAGTAATACAGTGTAAGCACTACAAACGGACACCACACCAGTTTAGAAAAATAACCAATATTTTATATACTCAAGACAAGACCAATTACGACAAAAATCCACAATACTATACTTTAAAAATGAATGCTTGATACGGTAACTTCTTCTTTGCAGGAATAGCACAAAAGCAAAGTTCGTACGAGTCGGTAGCTCCGTCCGAGCCTACCGCGATGCTGAAAACCACAGAGTCTAACAGTTCCAGCCGACCGCGTCGATACGGGCCAGCAGAGTCGTGAACAGACTCGGTTACAGTACCTTTCTCGTTGTGGCTGGTACGGAGTGTACGAGCCGGTCGGCGTTCGTCGCGGTTGCGGTGCAAGACGGAGCGATGCAAGGTGCGGTGTCCCTCGATGCGGTGCAGGCAGCGGCTCGATGAGCGTCGTGCAGACGGGGTCGGTGAGTCCAAGGCGTGCGATGCAGGGTGAGACGATGCTCGATGCGGTGCTGACAGGTTGCGACGCAGGCGACCTAGCCGGAGTGCGGGAGCTGGCGTCGGACAGCGGTGCGAGTCGGAGCGGTGCGTCGCAGACGTGCGAGCGGTGCCCCAAATGCGGTGCGGTCTCGACTCTTGAGCCAGTTGCAGCGACCGCGTCGGTCGGGTCCGGCTGGTTCAGTGAAGCGATGCGATGCGAAGCGAACTGCGGTGCCCACAGGTCACGGTGCAAGCAGCGGCTCGATGTTGGCGGCGGCGGACGTCGCCCACGGTGAGACCAGGGTTGCGATGCGAAGCGGGGCGATGCGGTCTGCGGTGCAAACAGGTCACCGGCCAGGGATGGATTCGGTTGACGGAGTCGGTTGCGGTTCCCTTCCTCTGTGGCAACTGAAACAGCGTTCCAGAAGCGGTACCCAGAGGCTTGTGAAGTCTTTGTAGTCCCTGAGACTTCTTAACAGGAGGCCAGCTCGGTTTCAGGCCCTTGGAGATACTCAGCACAAGTTTGTAGAAAGTTCAGTCCAGTCCTTTCACTGCCCAAGGCAGAAGCAGCAGCTGCAGGCCAACCCAACAAAGCAACAACACAGCAAAGGGGCAGTACTCCTCCTGGCAGCTCTTCCAGCTCTTCGTCTTGGCAGGTTCCTTGATTCCAGCGAGATCTAAATTCATGGGGTCAGGGCCCCAATATTTATATCCCAAATTCCTTTGTTCTCTGAAGGCAGAGAGGCCTTTGCCTAGTCCAAACCAGTTCTGGAGCACTTTGTTGACAAGTCTCCGTCCCTTCTTTCAGTGAGTGGGCCAGGGACATCAGACGCACCACAGGTGGTGGAGCCAGCATTGTGGAGGGAAGGCACTGTCCTATTCAGGGCCCAGGTGCGACCCCTCCCACCCATCTACATGTAGATCTTGCTATTCAGCCCTGTGCTGACTCACCCTGTCTCCTGGCATCCCCCAGCCCCTGTCACTCACATTCCAGACAAGGAATACACAACCTCGCAGAGGCAGGCTTGGATGGTTAGACAAGAAAATACCCACTTTCTAAAAGTGGTATTTTCAAACACAGAATGTTAAAACCAACTTCACTAAAAGATGCATTTTATCATTCTGAGTCCATGTATACTAAACTCGAATTTCTACCATGTTCCCGGGGTCAGTTAGGATTATAAGCTGTAATAATCAAAACTGCCCGTTCTGGCTTAGGGGGAACAGGTAGCCTTGCAATAGTGAAAAACGAACTAGGCTGTAATTCACTATCAGGACATGCCACACACACCAGGGCATGTCCTACCTTTCGCATACAACGCACCCTGCCCACAGGGGTACCTTGGGCCTACCGTAGGGGTGACTAACATGTAGCAAAGGGAAGGTTTAGGGACTTGCAAGTGTGTGCACTTGCCAAGTCGACATGGCAGCCCCAGGCTGCGCACAGGCTCTGCGATGGCAGGCCCGAGTTACATTTTACGGGCTGTTTGCGGGGGTGGCACAATCCAGTGCTGCAGCCCACCAACAGCATTTGGTCTATAGGCCCTGGCACTCGCAGTGCACTTTACAAGGGACTGACAGATAAACCAAATAGGCCAATCATGGAAACACCAATCCATAACACATTTTATACAGGAGCACTTGCACTTTCCCCCTGGACCACAGCGAGGAAAGTGCGCAGAATCATTACACCAGCAAAAACAGAGTCAAAACCGGGAGGTCAGAAAGCAAAAAGTCAGGGGAAACACGCCAAAAGATGCCAAGTCTAACACATGTTCTTTACAGCACAGCCTCCTGCACTGTGCTACATTCTAGTGGGACACCTATGTGGTTTGATTTCTCCCAGCAAAGCAGACCTTTCAGATCTTGCCTGTTCGTTAGTATTCTTCTCTTGTTCCGAGTTTGAGCTTTTCTTTCTGATTGGAAGGCACAGGGGCTGAGGAATTATGTTGGTGTATGTTATCTTACCACAATTTAGCAGTTTCGCTTTTCACGCCTTTTGAATTTGTGTTAAGCCTTAGTTAGTGGTGCTGGTTTAAATGGAGCTTTTTACACCGGATTTCACTTTCGTGGATGCCTTTCAGGCTTTTGTGACCTTTTTCAATTTGAATGGAGATACAATTGCTCAGCCATTTTCTGTGGAAAGTTATTTTCAGTAGTCTTAGTGCAGTACCTTCTTTAGCATTTCAACAAGAGGAAAGTATGCACCTTTCGTTCTGTGGAACAGCACTTTGGCTTAAGTTGAGGCAGCCTTATCCAGTCTCTGTGTGTGAATAGGTTTCCTGCAGCTGTTTAATCTTCCAGCTCCCCTTCACCGCAAAGTTAGGACTTGCAAATCAGTAATTGACAGCTGCATTAAAGCTGCAACTGTTCCACCATTTGAGACTGATGTTCTGTTTCCATCCTCAGAATGATAAGGGACTTAAATCCGATCCAACTCTGCACCCAGTGTTTAAATCATTAGAGACTCATATGCCTGCTCTAATAAAGGGTAGACAAATCTGGTCCTTAAATTGACTTTTTTTTAGCTTACCTAGCACTCTCCCAATTGAATATTTGACTTATGTACTAGCACAGTTGGTGGTTGAGCACGAGTGCTGTTGCCTTGGTACAGCAGATTTTAACAGCATGGTACCACTTTTAGATTCCTAAATTGTAACCCTCCTAGCTTAAAATTGTTCTGAGAGTTATTCCAACAGAAGTACCAAGATTTTTCATATTATTGGAGAGTTAATATTGTAGGTGCTCAGACACTGCTCCTGCCTTAGAACTCTTTGCAACTGTCTCAGGGATGGCCACCCTCTGTATCCATTTTTTGACAATCTTTTTTTGGGCAAATAGTCTCTTACCATCCAGACCCACAGCCACCTTTTAAGAGTTTCTTGTGTGCTAAGATTATTTTTGGGCTCTTTCAGAGGACGGACTTTCAACAAACTGACTGAGAGGTAGCCTGTCTGGATTTTGAGAGCTTCTATATAATCCCTACCATGAAGGCAGAAGTTTGTTCTCATGAAAAGTCAGTTCCTCTTGAGACTACCAGTGACTCTAGTATTTGAGCTAGTTTGCTCGATTTTTAAGGTTTTCTGTAAAACATAAATATACACACATCTGTCAGTTCAGTGATGCTTCTACAGCATAAGTTTATCTATGGAGTTTGATAATGACTCGCAGCCTGGCTTGAATGGATGTAAAACTCACTGGTCTATTGCAGTCCCTTAACTTAAGCACTTGGCTTTAGGTTACATACATTTCTGTTTCTGTCTTGACTGGGACTGCCAACTTTTCAGTGTCTGACTCTTATAATGTTAAAGATATTATTTCAAGCGCAGTCAGACAAGTAGTTTATGGAAGGCCTAACACCACATATACACAAGCTAAGCAAAGTCTGAAACTTATTTTCCTTCCCCTGCCTGGAGCAGCGGGCATTCGCTGCAAGGCCTGCATCTAACCAGAAATAGGCAGAAATCCCCTGAAGTTCTCAGCCTTCAGTCATTCACAAAAGGGGGGGTGTCCACACTCGCCCACCACGGGCAACCAACCTATCCCTGTGGCAAATGTGCAAGGGTTTGGGCCATGGTGCTCGCCCTTTGACTTTGCTGTTATATTCTATATTTTCTTTTCATGTTTCTTTAAATGCTCTGCTTGTATTAATGTTGATGTTTGAACCTGCTTTTGTAATCTGTTGCTATGGCACATGGGGTTCCATGTTCCAAGCAACAGAAGCCTTGAAGATTTCTACTTGGGCAGACACGTACTGTGCTGTCTTCAAATAAACCTATATTTCTTTTTATATATACTTTGCCTGGACTGCATTACTACAATTTTGGCGACGACCAGAACTGGGACTGCTACGATTTTTTTTTCCAGCACAGGAGCGACCAGTTTCACGAACCTACGATTTTTCAAATTATTTTTTTTTTGTTTTCCTCAATTTTATTGCCACCGGCTATTTGGAATCCTCTGTTCTCCAAGCTTTGTGGATTGTGTGCTATTCATACTTTGGAGCTGTTTCTGACTTTGTTTGCCTTGCTGCTCGCTGATCGGATCCAACTGTCACTTGTACTGTTCTACTTTATAGAAAAAAAACAAGTGACCTTCGTTTTCCTTTTCAGCCAGCGTTCACTGAAACTACTTGATTTCGCCAGCGTTCACCGAAACTACTAGATTTCACCATTTCTACACGCCAAGGTAAACTGTGCCATAGCAAACTGTTTTCATTGTTGCGTACCTGTTTACAGAATTTCTGGCGGCGATTGGCATCATTGCTCGTGCCATGTTTTCTTTCAAAACCCCATTACGGAGCACGAGTCTTCAGCAAGGTTCCACCTTCCTACGTCGGAGTGCAATCTTCGCGAGTTCTTCTGGCGCTGCCATACGCTGCGTATGACGTATCACGCATGCGTGGCGGCCATCTTTGTTTTTCTTCGTGTTTCGTTTCCCTGGCAACCAAGATACGGAGAATTGAGGTTTCTGCTTTGTTTCTCTCCTGCGAACCTCGGAAGGAGAATTTTGTTATCACAAAAGTTTTAAACATACGCTGTATTACATGTTGTCAAGTAAGTGAAAACTATTTTGCACAAATTATACTTATTTTGGCAACCTACTAACATTTCAGTTTTGGCATTATATTTATAATTTTTATTCGTGGTGATATCACTCGACATTATGCAGTTTGATCCGCCCTCCAAATTTCTCCAAAGTAAAGGAGAACCTCCCATACCATGGGCAAGGTGGAGGGAAGAATTTTTAACCTATCTTAAAGCGATTGATGGAGAAAGGCTATCTGCTGAGAGAAAAAAAAATATTCTCCTACACTCATTGGGTTCAGAGGGTCAAGTTGTTTTCAGAACACTTCCTCAGACTGATGGCAGTGGAGATAGGAATGTGTTCGATGATGCTATGGCTCGTATTGAAGCTAGATTTAAGCCTACATCCAGTGTCGCATTGAACAGGTTCAAGTTCTATACTAGGGCCCAAAAAGATTCAGAATCCTTTGATGATTTTCTCACTGCTTTACGTTATCTTTCTATAAATTGCAACTTTGGTCCTATTACCGACAAGATGATTAGAGACCAGATAATCGTCCATACCAAAAGCAAAAAAATCCAAGAACAACTCTGGATTATGGGAGACCCGAATTTGAAAGATGTCATCACTACTGCCAAAGCCATGGAACAGTCCGATAAATGGATGAAGTCTTTAGATAAAGAAGCTTAAGGAAAAGTCGAGGACGTTTGTATTGTTAAATCTGATGCTCCACGTGGTGCCACAACTAGTCAACTGAATTTTAAGAAATTTGACAGAAATGTTCATTGTTTCAGATGTGGAAGTGTAAGCCATGGGGCATCATATCCTAGATGTCCTGCTTTGGGTAAAGAATGCAAAAAATGTGGTAGGCGTGGGCATTTTGCCAGTGTTTGCAACAGTAATTATACCGGAAATTCTAACAGAGGGAAGGTTTCCTTTTGAATGAGGAAGAATGTGAAGACAGTGTGTGTGAAAGAGGTATTGTAGTTTCCATTACTGATGATGGTAACCAAGAAGATTCTTGCTTTTCTTTGAAACCTCTCTGTGCTCTGTGCATGTTCTGGGTCTGACTTTAGGTCTCATGGCAGACTCTGGGTCACCTTGGACCATTATCACCAAAGATTATTTTATTGATGTATTCAAAGGTGTAGTGAGTTTTCATGATTTAAGAAAACCTGACATTATTGCTAAAGCTTTTGATGGCACTGTCATTGAAATGGAAGGTTATATAGGAGTTGATATGTCATTTAAGGGACGTGTTGCGTATGTGAAGTTATATGTGGCGATGAAAGGTGTGAATGTTCTTGGATGGAAGGACCAGTGGAGTTTGGGAATAATTCTTAATCCCAGGAACTGTGATCCCGTGATGGTTATAACAGATGGTCTACAAGAGGTTGATGTCATTAATGGTATAATTGAATCATTTCCAAAAGTGTTTTCTAAAAGTTTGGGAATGCTTAATAACTTCAGCATTAGGATAAGATTAAAAGAAGGTGCTATACCTGTAAAGCAAAACCTGAGGAATGTACCAATTAACGTGAGAGGAGAGCTAAAACTCTTATTGCAAAACCTAATTAATGATGACATTATTGAGGAGATAGAATCCTCCGAGTGGGTTTCACCCATTGTTTTGGCTCGGAAGGCTGACAAAAGTTTGAGGCTCTGTGTGGATTTGAGGGCGTTGAATGCTAACTTGGTAATAGATTGTCATCCTCTACCTAAAATAAACGAGGTTGTATGCATGTTAGAGGGGGCGAAAGTGTTCTCCACCTTTGACTTGCGATCAGCGTATCACCAGATTGCTTTAACCAATGACTCTAAACAATTTACTGCATTTCTTACGCCGGAGGGGCTTTTCCAATATAAAAGGATGCCTTTTGGCTTAGCCTCAGCGGCGTCAGTTTTTCAGCGGGCAATGTATCACATTTTCAAGGACTTGGATACTTTCGTGAAATGTTTCCAAGACGACATACTTGTGTTTTCCCCTAGTCACGAAACTCATAAAGAACATGTCATGGAAGTGTGCAAGCACTTAGAATTGAATGGTTTGACTCTTAAAGATAACAAATGTAAGATGTTCCGCAGTTCAGTTGAATATTTAGGTCATACTCTCTCTGGGGATGGTGTGGTGCCAAAAAAATCCCTTGTTGAGGCCATAGTGAAAGCTCCTGCACCAGACAACAAAGAAAAACTTCTGTCTTTTGCTGGTTTATGCGAGTATTATAGTAAATTCATTAAGGGTTTTGCTACCAAAATGGAGCCCCTTAGGGAACTTACTAGGCAAAACACGGAGTTTCATTGGGGAGAAAGACAACAAAGTGCCTTCCAGCTGATCAAGGATGAAATTCTACAGCCACCCACTTTGAAACCTTTTTGTGTAAACAAACTGCATAGTTACTGTCGATGCTAGTTTGTATGGAGTTGGGGGCGTTCTATCTCCGAGAAGTGGTAAGGATGAGTGGTGTGTTGCGTTTGCTTCCCGCACCCTCAGTGACACTGAAAGGAAATATTCTGTCATTGAGAGAGAGCTCTTGGGATGTGTGTGGGGAGTTGAACATTTTCGGAATTTTCTGTTGGGAAACAGGTTTCTACTGAGAACGGACCACAAACCATTGGTGTCTATTTTGTCGCCAGGGGGTGGACGCAATGCAACTGCACGTATTAGCAGACTCATGTCGAGATTGCAAGAGTACAATTTTGCTGTAGAATATGTTCCTGGTAGGAGTAATGTAACTGCTGACTGTCTTTCCCGTTTGCCCTGCTCCACTGATGAGAAGCCTGTTATGAATGATGAAGTTGAATTTGTTACGTCTCTAGAAGATTATGTTGCAAAAGAATTTTCTGCATTATCTGAAGATTCATGGAGGAACAGTAATGTGGAAGATAAAAACTGGAATCTTTTGAAACAGTACATTTTAGATGGTTGGCCAAAAGTCAGTGATGTCCCTGCGAAGTTGAGACCATTTCAGCAGGTGTCTAATGAACTAGAAGTGGAAAGTGATTTTATCTTTAAAGATGGTAAATGTGTTCCACCTGAACATATGCAAGATGAAATTCTTAGGCTTGCTCATGAAGGTCATCTTGGGATGTCTTCAATGAAAAGGTTGGTGAGGTCAAGTTTCTGGTGGCCCAGCATGGATAAAATGGTTGATAGAGTTGTGAGGGAATGCCCTAGGTGCATTTCCAGTGATAAAATGTTGAGACCGCATCCTGCTCCTTTGAAGCCTGTTCCCTGGCCAAAAAACCCTTGGCAGAAGTTGGCTTTTGACATATCTGGTCCATTTAATTGTTTGCCACAAGATGCACGTTTTGCTCTTGTGTTAATTGATTATCACTCAAAGTGGCCAGAGGTCAGATTTGTCTCTCATGCTACCTCCCAAACTATCATAGATTTTCTTAGAGAAATATTTGCACGTGAGGGAAGCCCTGAAGTTCTTATCACTGATAACGGCGTGCAGTTGATATCTCATGAGATGGAGGATTTCCTTCGCTTGTGTGGTGTTAGACATATTACCACTCCTCTTTATGAACCACAGGGTAATGGCCAGGTGGAAAGATTTAATCGTGTTCTTAAGGAGTGTGTGGAATGGGCCAGGAAGTCTGGTAGTGAGTGGAAAGCAGCTCTAAGAGAAAGATTGTGGATGTACAGAATTACCCCTCACTCTGTTACTGAGCTCAGTCCATTCCGCCTGTTGAGAGGTAGAGAACCTGTCTCTAAGTTGTGTCCATGGTGGATTAAAAAGAAGTTAAGTGGTGTTGTTTCTGGCGACTGTCACAGTACTTCTCTAAGAGTTAAACAACACCAAGATACAATGAAGCTATACCATGATTCCAAATGGAATGTTAGAGTTCCTGCATTTGTTGTGGGTGACTTAGTGAGGATACTTAAACCAGGATTTGTGGCTAAAGGTACCTCCAAGTATGGTCCAGCTCGCAGAGTTGTGAAAGTTAATCTCAATAGCATTGTGACTAATGATGGAAAAGTATGGAATGTTAGACGTGTCGTCAAATGTCAGAATGGTACAAGTTGTGTTCCTTTAGAAAAAAAAAGTGAAACGTACTCTTTAAGGACCAAATTTCCAACTCGCACTGACAATCTCAGTGTAAGTATTGATGCTAGTTCTGTCTTGGAAGATTTCTCTGAAAATCTGACTGGTGATAATTCTGTGGCATCTAGAGTTAAAGTAAGTGGGAGAGTTACCAGTCCTCCAGTGAAATTTAGAGTTTGTTTAATTGTTCCATTGTTACCTCTCTCCTTTGTTTTCTTTTACAGGGGTGAGATGTGTTATATTCTATATTTTCTTTTCATGTTTCTTTAAATGCTCTGCTTGTATTAATGTTGATGTTTGAACCTGCTTTTGTAATCTGTTGCTATGGCACATGGGGTTCCATGTTCCAAGCAACAGAAGCCTTGAAGATTTCTACTTGGGCAGACACATACTGTGCTGTCTTCAAATAAACCTATATTTCTTTTTATATATACTTTTATTGGACTGCATTTCTACAATTTTGCCTTTCATTTTTTTTATATATTTTTTTCGATTCACGAATCCCAAGTACAATTTGCAAATCCGACACAAGCATCATCCAACGAGTCCGATTTCTGACTTGCGAAAACCCGACACCTAAAATGCTAGCTGGAGACTATGATACCAAGACGGGTACCGTGGTCCTTGTCTGCCATTTCAGGTGTCTCACAACTTTGCTGCAGTTATTTTTTTTTAAACTTACATCAAAGGAGTGTGTCTATCCTGCTTCTTTATAGGCCTTTTTTAATAAATTTCAGTGAGGACCGTGTCCTATGTCCAGTAATGGCAACCACAAGGGAAACCTTTATTTTCTAGCAACCAATCAGACCTCTCTGTATCGCGGTTCCCATTTTGGAACCGCAGTTCTGAAAAGGACAGTGGGAGAAAACGCTTCCTCATTAAATCAGATCTCTCTTTTTAATTCATAGACTCGCAAATAATTTATAAATCCCAAATGGCAGAAATATATAAAAGTAACAACCCTTTAATGCCTGCTCAGCAATGTTTTTAACACTGATATCTGAAAAACTACTGACCAGTTTGACACCAAACCAATGAATGCACACTCTTTGAGTAAGGTCTTCTTTCCTGCCAATCTTGGTTCAAATCCTTTAGCTGTTTGGGCTGTAGGCCTGAGCAAATTTTTATATCGGAGTTAAAATAGGAGTATACTATTTTCACCTCGCCCCCCTCTTAACCATTTTTTCTGCATGGATCTACACGGCAATTCGCATGCCAGACCTTATTGGACCAAGCATGTGGTTTGCTAGATTTTGTGCAAATGCGTCCACAGGTCAAAAGGTATGGACAAATCAAAAAATGCCTTTTCAGGGTAAAGTGAATCTGAACCATAATTACAGTAGCAATTGCCACTGTGTAATATTTGTTGAAAACAACTGTTAAAAACTGAGTTATATTTCTGGCTGAAACACCCCAAACCACTGAAATTCTCTCTGTGTGCGTGTGTGTGTGTGTGTACACATATATGTGTGTGGTTTTTTCCCCACAGATATTCACAAATATGGAAAATATTCCACATGTCCTATGGGGTTTTATCATCTTAACATCGGTCTCCAAGCCACTCGGAGCATTACCATTATCAGGGCCACTGGGATTATGCAGCAATTGAGAACCAAATTATGTGGAGGAATTATGCGACAAGAAACAGCAAATTCTGTGGCTGACTCTCTGGTGGTATTATTTTGAACCATTTGAACTAGAAACGCATTTTTCTTTGAGATCTGCAAACGTTGCAGTAAATTTTGGGGGCAAGTGTGCTGAATCCCTAATTATGCGGTAAACACCACAGACCAGAGTCGCATAAGTCCATTGGCCCTGCTCATTGGCAACTGTTTTGTCAACAGTGTATTCATGAAAGTTAAACATAACCTAAGCCTTCTAATCCAATCAGTGTTCATTGTTAGCTGCATCTTGAAAAGTTTAGCTTAACTCCTCTCTCCCTTCCACATACAGAAAAAATATTTAACAACACAAATGGGATTTCTTTTTTCTAAAACTCTTCATTCATCGCTCCATACTTAGGTGTTGCTCTCTTCCAGTTTATTTTTACTGCAGACAAGCAAACAGTATAGTTCACTGTTTAACTTACTATTTTCAATAAACTTATCCTATCCCCAAAGAAACATGTAATATAAAATTACTTAATGGGTAACCTATGTTATATATGGTCCTAAATTGCTATCTGGGTGTTCTGTTGAAATGTACAAGCAACTTGGCCTTTGACTCTTGGTTTATAATGTATCCAGACACCTTCTATTGTAATTTTGAACTACATTACAAGGTAACCAACTTCGTAGTGCATATTGCCTCTGTTATAGTAATGTCAGGATTTACTTTATAAGTTGCTTTTTGTGTTTTTTAATAACTTAATGCCATTTGACAGATCGAGCGCAAAAATGCAGTAAAAACATAAATTTGGTTTAAGTTGAACATGGTGAGTTTTGTGCTGATCCGTCCGGGGAAGAGAAGTACAAGAGGATCTGGGTTACATAAAGCATCATTTCACTTTTTATCTCTTATAAAAAATGTTGCTGTCTGTTGCAGAAAAAAACAGCTTAATAAATGACACCAGACTTGGCATGAAACTAGAAAGTGCTCAGAAGAGTGCCTTTGCTTGTTTCATTGTAAATTGGATCAGTAGTTTTCTAACCATTAGCGTTATATAAATGTCAGGTGAGCTTGCAATGTTTGCATTTTAGAGCTGTCTGGAGCATTCCCAGCAAACTGTCCTTGAGCTTGGTTTCAAGAACTGTTTGCAAACTCAAATAAAAAATAAAAAAAGCCCCCCCCCCCCATTTGGTGCGAGGCCTCCTGTTGCTCTTTCAGGTTTGCTGACTCAGACCTGTGATGTATGATTGATTGACCAAAAGAGAACCTTTTCTCTTGCTTCCTCCATTGCAGAAGGCATGGCATGTCTTAAGTGAGAAGCCCACCGATTTAAAAACAAATTAAAGAAATTGTTTTGGTCAGGTGGAATCTACAAACCCATCCCAGAGCTTACAAACCCAGACAGACACAGACCACCATGATCATATTCTGAGGTTTTCTAACCTGGTACAGAGTCCATGAACGGTGGAACTTGTGGGCCTAAATTGGGGCTCCGGCCGTACTTTGCAGATTTCTTACTGGCTTTGCAAACTATGAAATCTGTGGACGCATAGTTGGTCTCTTGCCATAGTTTGTGGACTATTCTCTGAGGACTGTCCTCATCATTTGGTGAGTTGTGATCGTCACACTTGATTTAATGTCCACAACTAGCAACACTTATGACAGCTGTTTGAAATATAAATATGGGGGCTTTCCTCATAAAATTGTTGGTTTTGAAATGGTCTTGGGTCAGACTGTGGTTTAGAGAGTGCATTCCTAGAGGACTGGAACTTTTTGAATATTTTTTAGAAGTGTGGTAACATGACACTGCCTAGCAAAGAGGGCAGGGTCTCCTCTAAAGTCTGCAGACATTTGGGCATGTTACACGACATTGTAGGGTTTCTTTGGCTGAAACTTTATATATTCTTCCACCACGTCAAACAGTGCCTATTGGAGAACTGAAAAGGCCTAGTTTTAAATTTTTAGAGAAGTGAGAACTCTTAGAGGGCCCTAGCATTGTCTGCCACTTCTTATCAACCCTGTATGGGAGGAGGTGTTGCACACTGCCTCTCATCCCAGAACAGTTCACCCCATTGCATTCTGGTAAATGCAGTACACTTCAGAGTTGCTGTAGTTTTTCATCAAAGTTGGTGCAGGTAGTGCTGTTCTCTCTAGACGCGTGTTTCTGGGTTTAGCCCTTCATCAGTAGAGAGCAGAGTAAAGTCATCTGGGGTTGCTGAAATGCTGGCCAAGTCTTCACAGATCACAGTACCACTCAACAGGCACACAGGTGCATCCCAGGTGAGCTCGTCAGTTCGTTGGCTCAAGGGAGCCTTTTAAACACAAGGGGGGAGGGAGCACACTTCCTCTCATCCTAGCACCGTTCTGGTAAATGCAGTAGGCTTACTTCAAAGTTGTGTCGTTTTTCACCAAAGTTGGTGCAGGTAGTGCTGTTATCTCTAGTCTAGACATATGTTTCTGGGTTTTGCCTTTCATCAGTAGAGAGCATAAGTAGTAGAGAGCAAAGAAAAGTCATCTGGTGTTGCTGAAATGCTACCCAAGTCTTCACAGGTCACAGTACCACTCCACAGGCACACAGGTGCATCCCAGGTGAGCTTTTCAGCTCGTTGCCTCAAGGGAGCCCTTTAAACACAAGGGGGGAGGGAGCGCACTGCCTCTCATCCAGCACGGTTAACCCCATTGTATTCTGGTAAATGCAGTCCGCTTACTTCAAAGTTGCTGTACTTTTTCACCAAAGTTGGAGCAGGGGCGAATTGTGCAGGGATGTGAGGCAATGTGTTCCCAACCCCCCTTCTTATCAAACCCTTCCAACTCACTTAATCTGACCTATGTATTCCATTAAAAAAAACAAAATACATGTCCAGTATCTTGCCATTTTTCTCTCAATTTATGAATGCAATCTTTATGTAATGCATCTGTTTTTTTGGCATATTAATGATTGAATTTTGCTAGGTCATTTAGTTATGCTATCAGTGCTAGCTTGCTTTAAAGAGCTACTTCTGTCATGCAGAAGTATGTGTACTCAAGCCGCTGAATTCAGGATTTTAATGCTGAATGCTTTAGTTATTAATCTTGAGTTTTCCTCCAACTATATTATGTAACCATACTTCTGAGGTATGATTTAAAAGATGCCCTTAGTATTAATAATATGAGTGGAAGCTAGGTTCAAATAAAATCCTTAATTGTAAAAAAAAATATTGAATGATCTAACCAGTGCCTGGCTGTGACATTTAATCTACCTCCAGCTGGTGAAAGCACATGCAAGCCCATAAAATAATTCGCTCTTGAGTAGGTCTTATAGCTGGTGAGGAAATAAGCCTTGGTTTGACTCAGATAGATCCATGTATGCCTTGCATCCCTTAGCCCTCTATTGTGTATTAGCCTTAAAATAGCCTCTGTTAGTGTGGGATGTGCTTTAACCTGGCCTTTTGTCAGTGGCTATGAGGGGGCACAGAAGAAATCTTTTGATAAGACAGATCATAAAAGAGCAGCTTTATCGCGGTAGGACATGCCTAAGTTGCCAGCGATGACACATCTAGAATATTTGACTGATTCAGAAAATTTGTTTTTGGTGGGGGGCAAAAATAGTACTCTCTTTATTCTTGCTTGATTTGTTGAATGAGTTGGGCAGGTGATTATGAATGAAGATCACAGCTTTCATCTTGAAGCCTTTAAGCTTCAGGCTATTCCTCCCTATCTAATCCTCTAGTAAACACTTTCATCAGACCAGTTAACTGAGTTGAAAATGTGTCCGGCACACAGAATGTATGTGTTGCAGAAATGGAAGAGGACTCGAGCAGATGTTTGACCTATAATCATTACTTTTACCTTGGTGCCATTATGATTCAGGTTCTTCAAATCTCTAGTAAACACTCTTTACGCTTGCAAATGCTTTCAAAGTTGTTGGTGAGTGTTCATCTGCAAAATGGATGAATTTCATGTAAAGGCTTTAAATAACCAATTATTAACCTGTAACTCTTTGTTCAGTTGGCTAAAACTTAACAAAAGCACTGTTTTTTTCTGGACAGCCCTTGAAACCATATTTTTCTTTTTGCAAAACTCAGCAATTTTCCCAGGTTTTTCATGATCCCACAAACAATTCAACAGAAGTAATGTAGTCATCCAAGAAGCTCCCTTCCTTGGGAATAGACATTGTTTTTCTACGCTATAGAAGAAAGAGCCCCTTGTTACAAAGTTTGTGACAGTAGAGCCATATCCTTGTGAAATGCACATGTCCCACACCTCTTTTGGGCAGATATATGTTGCATAGATAATTGTGTAAACCTGTCCAGCTGATAGCAGAATATCAAGTCAGATAACTAGCTGAGCAGCAGATGTATTTTTCCTCAGTGCACCAGTTGATGAAGAGGTTCAGGAGTCCCAGTGAGAATATAACATCTTCAGCGCTGTTTGAAAATTCACTTCTCTAGTACACCTACCTCCTCTACTTCGCTTGGTCATCACCTTTTTTGATTAGGCTACAGATATTGTAATGATTTTTCCTTAGCTGTTGTATCAGAATTGGAGGCTTTTTAATGCTACCACGAATCAACAATGTTGGGTACCAGTCATTGTGGCTACTACTCTCCTCGTTTCGTATTCTACAACACAGATCTTTTAGATTGTTCAAAGTTTCATGTTTTGTTGCACTTAACTTTGGCTATCAATGATGTTTTCTCCTGATGAGATGTATTTTTCAGATTATGATTTATAGTACTTGCTGATTCACCCACCACACCTGACCTGTCACCAGCTTCTCCAAGTATTTTGTTTCAGTTTCAGTTGAAATTTTAGAGCAGGTGAGGGCTTGTTTATTCAGACTGATTATTTTGACTAGAGCAGCATACCACCAAGCAGTTTGGAATTTACCGCTTCTGCCTGATATCACATCCTATTTCTCCTCTACCCCAGTTGAAATTATTTTTTTTACGTGAAATATAAGAACATTATGCAGTGCTACCTTTAGCGATCCATCTGAAAAAGGTAGAAAGACTGTTCCACCAGATCTGTAGTTCTTGAGATGTGAATAAATCAATTTCTTTCATTGCCCAATGTGAAAGATTTACCAAAGTGGTGGTGTTGTATTTTGCTCTGTTAATAGGTCTGTGGTTCTGGGGATTTACAATCTGCCCACCTGGAATCCCAAGGTGGTTATATGCAATCTTACAAAACTTCAATGAAGAACTACTTTTGTGCTTCATGTGGGCAAGGAGGATCCTTTTTTGGGTGGAGTATATGAATGTTTGCATGTGATGAGGTACCTTCTTCTTTAGATTCCGAAATTAAAGACTAAATAATTGACTATTTGATGAGAATACCATTTTGTCTTCTGTTTTGCAAATAAAGTCCTTCAACAATCTTAGGAACGCAAGATCATCACTAAATCACAAAGTGTTCTTTCTTCTTTCTTCACTAAGTTCAGTGATAAGCTCAAGAAGAGAAGACCTACAAACCTGAGCAGTGATCAAAATTTACAGGCCTATTTTTTTTTTTTGAAGAGTTTGGCGTATGGGATACTGAGTCAAAATGTGACGGATCTCCCGCCCGCCATACTACAAATGCCATAGGCTGAAATACACATGTAATACAGTGGTCAGAACATCTGCCAAATTTATGAAAGATATCATCTGCTAAACTGTAAATAAGCCCCTAAGTTCTATTTTACGACGAAAACTAGATTTAATTCCAAAAAAGTGTCTGCTCGAACAAAAATGTTGTATGCCCGAGCTAGAATAGTCCGCTTCACTTATTAAGGGGAATGTCTTCTCTTCAGTCTCTTCTTTAGCAGGAACAAATGGCCCTTGTTGGGAGCAGAGGATGCCAAATTATCTGTGAAAGACCCAGGAAATTTTTATTTTCACTTTAATCTATAAGGAGATTTTATTTGCTCACCGTCTGGCTCACCTGCATTACAGCTTCAAATCAAAAATATCACCATACTCTACCCAAAACATATAGCCAAGAGAAAGGAAACAGTTACTGGGATTCGTGGTTTCATCTGTATAAGGGATATTCTTCTATATGATAAGGGATCTGGTAGCAGAGGTGATGGCCTTGTTAGTTGATATCAGCAATCAGCTCTTATTAATAGTCATGCAGCAAAGGCATAGCTTGGATGTGCTTTTAATTCTGTTATACTTTGTAATGATGGAACATGACTGGCAATAGCACTGAGATAGATAACGCTTCAAAGCACCTGGGTGCAGCAACTGTAGTCATTTCCTTATCTAGTTGAAGTGGAGGCAGTCCCTAAGTGCGCAGTGTAAATGGATACATTGGTGAAACAGAGTGGATCAGTTGATTAGAATGCCAAAACGATGACAGAGTCTTTGGACAGGAAATGTACAATTTTGGAAACGGTGGGGAAAGTCAGAACGAGAAATCATGAGCAAGATTACAGACATCATGAACAGTAATTTGCAGATCAAGTGTAGGCTGTTTTCAACAGATATGATAGCTAAGGACTGCGCGCTATAAAAAATAAATGCCAGCAAAAGAACACTAGAAAAGGGACTCTGAACAATATTACAGAAGAATTTCCGACTTAAGGAAGGCAAGAGATTGCTGCCAGCACAGTGAACGCGAAGCACCAGAAGCTCACAGACACAAGACAGACATGCAGGGCACAGACAGAATCAAAGTGGGATTATGAGGCTCAGAGATAAAGCAGAATGCTATACAAGGCAATGGCAACACCAGCACAGCATACTGCATAAGTGGTAACTGCAGTTGGGTTTGTTAGGTTCTTTGGGAGAAGTCACGGAGCAGCAATCGGGTTACTAAGCATGAGTTCCTAATAGGCAATTGATCAAAGAAATGCTGCAAACACACACTCACACACTCGCTTTCTCTCTTTTTTTTTTTTTTACAGCAAGGAATATGTTAAAGTACCCTGTTAGGCTCTCTGCCTACAATATTGTATACAGAACTGGAAGCTACCAGTGAACAGACCTAAACAAAATGTGCAAAGTTTTCTTGTTTCAAACCTTGTCTGGAAGGCATGCAAAGGAACACAGTGGCAGGATACTGGTGACCGCATAGTGCTCAAAGTATAATCGGATTCTCTTAACATGTTTTCCCCAATTCTGCCACCGTGCAGGCATACAAGTGCGGAAATGGATTTCTGAATTGGTTTGGATTCAAATATGATCTGGAATGTATGCGAGGCAACATAGAAGTATAGCACAGGTATGAGTCGTGTGCTCATCGACAAAGTATGGTGGCATAATGTCTTTAGGCAGCACTCTCTTGTGCCAGGATCCCGGCACAGCCTAATTTTCTCATGGTCTCTCCCATCTATGTTTACTTTGACACATTCTCTTCAGTAAGCAATCCTGTTAATTGCCTACGTTTTATGAAATAATTAATTTCATTAGAGTTGTACTGTATGCCTTGCCCATTGCCTTCATCCTCCTTAATGGCCTCAGCCTTGAACAATATAGTAGATTAGTTTGTAGAAATACCAAGAACATTTCTTTGCTGTTCTCAAGAAGCATTGGATTGCTCGTATCATACATCCATATAGCATCCATTCTGTTTACTTTTAAATCAAACCTAAGCTCTGCCAGAGACTAAATCAAGATCTTTGACAGTGCCTGTCAGCTTTCTGACTTGGGCTCACCAGGACCTTCCATGGTACTCGTTCATAGTCGTCCTGAAGGTTCTGTAACCCCTTACCTGACTAACTATAGCTGATGATGTATTGCCATGCCATGGTTGAGGCAAAGGACTATCTTAATGGCTGGGCTGAGGACTGCACATCAGTGGATAAAGTCACTAGTGAGTAAAACAAGTAGAATTGGGATAAGATGACTGAATGTTTTTTTTTGGGATAAACAATTTTATTGATTTTAGTCAACAAACGACAAAAGCCAGCTATGCAGCACATTACAATAGGACCGGCAATTCCCGAACAGTTACATGATTAGTCGCATGTCACACAACCCCACGAAATCTTACAAGATATCGACAGTCGGCGTGCGACCCAAATTCAAACCATACCACCCAGCCATTTACCCCACACCCTACGGTATTTTTTGGGGCATCCCCGTGCTTCGTACATAGGTTTTTCTTGTGTAGCACACCAGTCTACCCCCCTCCGCCATTTCCGGAGGCTAGGTGGCTCAGGGCATTTCCAATTGGCGGCTATGTCTCGCTTGGCCACAACCATAGCCGTGTTAAAAAATAACTTTTCGTTCCTGGACCCATCCAGCCCATCCGTTATCCCCAGGAGCGTGTGCCGTGGATCATGGGGAACTTCCCACCCCAAGACCTCTGTGAGTTCCTCCTCAATGCCCCCCCAGAAGCGTGCCAATCGGGGGCACGCCCAGACCATGTGGAAGAAATCCGCCCTGTCCTGGCCACAACGTGTACAGGAGGCAGTTGGGTACAAGCCGGCCTTGTGCTCCCCTTCCCCAAATTACCCATCATAATCTGCACCTCGGGAGGGTTATAGTCTGGGACCGTTGTGCCGTCTGTTGTGTGATTGGAGAGCGTGGTGTAGCTGCAGATATTTATAAAATTGTGATGGTGTAGGGAAAACCTGAGTTGTAAGTCTTGGAAGGAACGCATATGGCCGCTAGCCCACACATCTCCGAGTTGGGATATCCCTATGAGGTCCCATGAGTGAAACCCGCGCAGCCCACTGACCTCCCGGAGCCAAGTCCCATGCCAGAGAGGCGTGTATTGGGTTAATTTATGTGTCCATTGGGTGTGTCGCAGTGATGCCCGCCATGCTAGCAGCACAGTACGTGTCACCTCTGGCAAGGTGTAGGGTACAGGTCCTCCGTACATCATGGATTGGATATGGGGCAAACCCAGCTCACTCAGCTCGAGCCTGTAAGCCGGATCGGACCATCCCCCATTAAACCAATCATGGATTGTGAGGAGTCGCGTCGCCAGATAATATAGGTGTAAATTAGTCATCCCCATTCCCCCGTCAAACAGCGGGATCCGGCAGCGGGCTAGAGCTATACGTGGCCGCCGACCCCCCCCAAAGGAATTTGGTAGCTATGCTGTCTAGCTCCCGGAACCAAGCCCGTGGGACGCAAGAGGGGGTATTCTGGAGGACGTAGAGGAATCTGGGGAGGATCATCATTTTAAACAGGGCAACCCTCCCCAGAGGGTTTAGGGGGAGCGTCTGCCACTTATGGAGGTCTTCCTTCGCCTTTTTCACCAGCGGGGTGATATTGAGGGACCAGGCGAGGTCGGGGAGCAGGGCGACCCATATTCCCAAATATTTGAAAGATTGCCGCCTGAGGGGTATTGTGGATTGCCAATCAAAACAGTCCCTCGTCACATGTAGAGGAACCAGGACTGACTTACTGGGGTTAAGTCTTAGGCCTGAAGCCTGTCCGAAGGCGTGTAGCACCCGGAGACAGTGGGGGCCCGACCGGGCAGGTTCCGCCAGAAAAATTAAAATGTCATCGGCATATAGGGCAATTTTATCCACCTCCGAGTTAGGCCATTCCCATCCCTGTATGCGGTCCGCCGCCCGAATCAGGCTCGCTAGGGGCTCCATTGCCAAGGCGAAGAGAAGGGGCGAGAGGGGGCACCCCTGCCTCGTCCCTCTACAGATGGAGAAGGCCTCCGACAGTGCCCCGTTGACCAGCACCCGCGCTTGGGGTCGGGCGTAAAGGACCTTCACCAGGTTGCGAAAGCGTGGGCCGAAACCCATCACTTCCAGCACGTCACCCAAATATTGCCAGTCCACAGAATCAAAGGCCTTCTCGAAGTCAACAAGAAGAAGTGCCAAATATGGGGTGAGCAAGTGACGGTGTGCCAAGGCCAGATGGAGATGACGGAGGCAGTGTCTGGTCCCTCGCAGGGGCATAAACCCACCCTGGTCTGGGTGAACCAGCTTGGTGAGATAGGGCCTCAGCCGTTGGGCCAGAATCGTAGCGAATATTTTGACCTCCGTGTTTATAAGAGAAATCGGGCGGTAGTCTGCACAACTGGGAGACCGGGGCTGCGTTTTAGGGAGCACAACAATGGTAGCCATGTCAGTCTCAGGTGGGAAGGAGCCCTTCTCCAGGGCCTCGTCAAAAAGATCTGCGAGGTGTGGGATAAGGGTCTCCCGATATGCCGCATAATATTCCTGCGGGAGCCCATCTGGGCCTGGGGTTTTGCCTGGCGAGGTGTGGGTTATCGCGTCATTAATTTCATCACGGGTGATGGGGAGATCCAAGTCAGTGGACGCGGCAGAGCTCAAGCGAGGGAGGCTGATGCGGCCAGTGCCCAGCAAATCAGAGAGAGACATTTCGGAGTTCATCGCCGAGTAGAGCTGGCGATAGTAGGAGGCAAAGGCACGAGCCATTGCCAAAGAGGATCGATGCGTTGAACCATCCAGGTCCACGATCTCCGGGATAATGCGGTTGGCCCGTGGGTACGTAGCCAATCTATGAAGGATCTTCCCATTCTTGTCCCCCCAACCATACACCCTAGCTATAGAAGATCTCCAGAGGAGCTTGGCGGCTTCCAGGGAGAGTTGCTTGATCTCGGCCCGAAGACATGCGAGTTGTCGCTCCTGGTTGTCGTCGCGGTCATCGGAAGGGGATTGCTCAAGGAGAAGCGATTGTGCCTCTCGCAGGGTGATTTGGTGTGTCTGGGCCTGTCGTTGGCGTTTGAGCTGACCCTTGGCGAAGCCGCGGATGGTGGCTTTGCTCGCTTCCCAGAGGGTACCCGGAGAATGAACAGAGCCAGTATTGGCGAGAAAGTATTGCTGGAGCTCTGTCCCCACCGTCTTTCTAAATTCTTTCTCTTGAAGGAACCAAGCATTCATCCGCCAGGTTGGGCGCGTCGCAGGCGGGGGAACCCCGCTGGCAAGGAGCAGTGGTGAGTGGTCAGAAATACCTCTGGGAAGGATACTAATGTCTTGGATCGTCTGGCAGTCAGTGGATGGGACAAATATAGTGTCTATGCGCGCCTGAGAATGGTGTGCCGCGGATGTGTGAGTAAACTGTCTGGCTTGAGGGTGCCAAATTCTCCATGCATCTCAGAGTCGGCCCAGTTCGTTAGCTGTTTAGCGTGAGTAATTCTGGAGGCGGATGTTGGACCTGTCGTGTCAAGGTGAGGGTTAGAAACCGCGTTAAAATCTCCCCCAACTATGTTTGGCGCCCAGGGGCAGGGAGGTGAGGAGGTCGGTGGCATGCTCCAAGGTCACTGTGAGCATCGATGGAGGGGAGTAGATGGACACAAGGTTGAGGGGATCCCCACCCAACATTCCGCAGAGAACCATACCTTCCCTGGTGGTCGTGAATGGCCTGTGCGAGCACAAAGGGAAGCGAACGCCTAAGAAGAATGGCCACCCCCCGGGAGCCCCGGACAAACCCGGAATGCCATACTCTGTCGTACCCATAGCGTGCCAAGAAGGGGCATTGGTTCCCCACCAGGTGAGTCTCTTGGAGTAGGAGTATGTCAGCATACATGCGCTGGGCATAGCGCAGGACAGCCGTACGTTTGACTCTATCTAGGAGCCCATTAACATTCCAGGACAATGTGCGGAGGGCTGCCCCTGAAGTGGTTGTATTGGTCATGGTGGCCAGTGGTTGGAGTGACGGATCACCGCCCCCTGGATAGCAGTGGGTGCGTTTGGGATCTGGCTCAGGCACAGGGCAGCAGTTGCGATAGCGCTTTGCCGGTGGTATGCGGGAATGTCAAAGTGCAAGACATCAAATTAACACCAACAGTGGGACAACGGACCCAACCCCTTTCCCTACCCACGCCCTATACTTCGAGAACAGAAGCATCTGTCGACCCAACTGCATCAAATAGGAACCAAACTAAAACGCTCAGATTGGGTTGCGTGGAGGACCCCTCCTTGTATATGGATGTGTAGTTCTCGGCCGAAAAATAACAGCGTAGCGCCCTAACTCTGCCGTGGTGCCTTGCCACTAGGTCGGTGAGGACACGTCCCCGGATTGGGCTGTATGGGCCCAAGTTCATCAGGGTGCTGCCGGACAGTTCTTCGAGAAGTCCTTGTTCCGGCTCCGTGCCACTTGAAAAGACGGATCATTCTATGGTGCAAGTATTGTTCCAGGGTTCAAGTCTTCAGCGCGGTGACGGGGTCGTCACCCACAGCGGACATGGGCGGCACTCGCCTACACCACAATTCCGGAATATGAAGCTCACCAATTGTACATCAAGCTGAGATGCGGCGCCGTCCCCTCAGACCATGGTCTCCTCTCCGCGGGCTCTCAGAGTGTTGGGCTACGGGACAAGTCCGACTCCGCAGCTGTCAGACCTCGGTGCGTCAGTGGAAGGGGACCCCCGGAGGAGCCGCCGGTCGAATGGTGCCTGCGGCGAGAGGGGGATCCCGGGGGGGCTAGGAGAACTTGCGGGCCGCCAAGCTCGAGGGTCTGGATACTTCTCTGTGGGACTGACACCTCCTACGGGAGTGTGCATGCCTCCGTCGCTGTTGCTTGGGGGATTGAGGCCACGTGGAGTGAGGGCCTGAGGCCATGGGAGACTGGTTCCGCTGGGACCCAAGGGGACGTTCCTCCGTCAACCACGTCCAGGCAGCCTGAGGCGATTCAAAGAATTGTGTCTTGCCTTGAAAGATGACACGGAGGCGGGCCTGAAAGAGGAGGCGATATTGGAGGCCAAGAGTCCGCAGCTTCTTCTTAACTTCCATATAGGAACGGCGTTGATCTTGAACCTCCTTGGTATAATCGGGGAATATCATGATTGTATGGCTGTGGAACTTGAGGGGCCCTAGAGATCGTGCCTCGCGCAGGATTGCGTCCCTGTCTTTGAAGTTGAGGATATGGGCTATGATGGGACGGTGTGGGGCTCCGGGTGGCGGCTTTGGCGCCAGGGATCGATGGGCTCTCTCCACCGCGAACCATGTGGAGAGCGCGTCCTTAGGCATCCTAGAGGAGAACCAGGATTCAATGAAGGTGGATACCTGTTCTGTCTCAGTACCTTCGGGGAAGCCCACCAAGCGGAGGTTGTTGCGGCGTGAGCGGTTCTAGGCATCCTCCGCCCGACTATGGAGCGCTTTGGTATGGGCTTGCAAGTGGGCCACCTGCTCCTTCAATTGGTGGATGTCATCTTCCGCCGTGGAAAGGCGAGATTCGGCCTCCGTGATGCGGGCCGTGGCATTGCGTAGGTCCTGCCGAATAAGGGACATGTCTACCCCTACCTCCCCAATCTTTCCTTCCACCGAGGCCTGTGATGCACTGATCGCCTGTAGGATAGCAGCCGGGTCCTTACCTTGAAGAGGGGGGCCGCCTTCACCCTGCCCTGTGGGCTCATGGTCGTGGTAAATCTGTCGATCTCCGTTTGCATGTGGGTGGTCGCGGCCTTGGAGGCCCGGTCCTTCCCCATGGCGGGTGGCGAGCAGAGCACCGGCAGGGGGCCGGGGTGGAGCCGGTGCGGCCCCAAGGAACAGAGATCAGATGGGCCTCCCTGGCTATGAGGCAGTGGTCCGCCGGGGTCAGAGGTCCCGATTCAGGATTGGGTGCCCCCCGAAGGCAACCGCCAGCTGTGCAGTCGTATGAGGATGCTCCCCAAGGTGGGTACCAGAGGTCGGTGCCGAGGATGAACCGGAGGGGAAACACCCCAGCCACCGGCCCGGGAGCAGGTCATGGCTGGTGCAGTTTGGTAAGTGAGTGTAGGAGGTTGACAGCTGGCCAGGCCTGAGTGAGGCACCGCCGAGATGAATGAAGGGGGAACGGTGGAGGGGACCCGTATTCAGGACCCCCCCGCTGCTCGATAATTGCAGCCGATTCCACCCCCTAGCAGGAGCCCGTGTCTCACAAGGGGCGCCACCCAAGCCGTGCCCCAATGTCACCCCCTCCTCCCCCCCGCCGCCGCTGCGCACACCGGATACCACAGGAACCGTCAGGCCTCCCCAGACCGCCGGGGAACGCACCTGGAGGATAGAGGCACCCTCGACCGATATCTGTTCCTCGGAATTGGCGGGATCACCGGGAGGGCGGGGAGCTGGAGACGCCGCGGATGTTCTTCTCATACGCCGGCCGAAACGTAGCTACGACGCGATGCGGCCCCTGGTAGGCCCCGCGCAGCCGGGCGGCACACCGCCACCGAGACCCGGGTTCGGGGTCGGGCCGTAGGACCGAGGTCTTATGTTTGGTGCTGAGCGGGTCGGGGGGAAGTGGACCAAGTCCGACCAGAGGGGCCCGGGCGAATGAATGATGCCCCGCCCAGCGGGAGCACCGCAGGGGCGGGGGAAGGGGGGGACAGTGGAGGGGGCCCTCACCCAGGACCCTACGCCGCTCGATGGATGCGGTCGGTTCCACCCCCCCCCCAGCAAGCGGCCTACAACACAGGACAAACTGGAACTTCAGGGGTAGCAGCGTGGGCCCAAGTGGCAGACGCCCGCAAGGCCCGAGCGGGGCCCCCCAGGAGCAAAGCAGAGGAGAAGAGGCGGTGGATGGGCCCTCGCCCAGAACCCCACGCCGCTCGATGGCTGCAGCCGATTCCACCCCCCCAGTAGGCGGCCCCCACCGCTGGGATCACTGCACGTGCCGGAGCCCCGGGCCCAGCAGCGTGGGCCCAGGGGCCGAGCCCACCAAGTCCGAGCAGAGCACCTCAGGAGCAGATCAGAGGAGTGGAGGCGGTGGAGGGGGCCCTCACCCTAGACCCCACGCTGCCCGAAGAAAGCAGCCGATTCCACCCCCCCCCACAGGCAGCTCATATTGCGCGGGGGATGCCACTCGAGCCGGCCTCAGCACCTCTCGCCGCCGCCCCAGCACTGACCGGGAGCTTCTGAAGCCTCTGGACATCTGGGGAGTCGTCAGTCCCATGCAGGTCCGGCAAAGCCCGCAGGAGAGGAGGCCGGTGGCTCCGTAGCTGAGCTCACTCTCTCTCTCCCCGCCGCTCAAGATGGCAGCCGACACCACAGCCCCGCTGCCACGCAACCTGTGATTCAGCCCCCACAGGCCGCTCCGGCGCCTGGGGGTCAACAGCGTCTTGTCCAGCCTCGACCCTCAGCCCGAGAGCCCCGTCACGGGTGGGCTGATCCCCGGGCGTAGGAGCATGGCAGAGGCACTTCGGCCGGATTCTGCGAGTTCCCGGGTCCAGGCCCGTCGGAAGAGGAGGCCTCCGTCGCACGCCTCACGGTGGCCAGCTCGTCAGGTCGTCAGGGAGAGGTCGGCGATTTGCTACACCAGGATGCCCCCCTGCACGTCTTCCGACCCCCCCACTGCCGCCCCCGGTCACAGCGGCATGAAGGCGGGCCGCACTCCCCGCGCTCCGAGGCGAGTCAGTGGATCGGGGTCCTGGGCTCAGGGGCCGCCATCTTAGGAGCGGTGGTGCTGCAATGGCTCGGCTGGCACCGAAACACGGGGGTCAAGGGGAAATTGCGGCCGGGGAGATGCGCCCTCAGTTGTAGCAGTGTGTTGGCGGCAGGAGTGAAGAGTGGATGGCATCCGGTACCGGTGGATCGTGGCGCGGATGACGGAGGGGTCCGGAGCACTCTTAGAGTGCGACCGCCATCTTGACGCGCCAAGCCACGCCCCCGACTGAATGGGTTTTAGAGTAGAGGATGTTTGTAAAGACTTTGCTGTTCCTACGCACAACAGGCCACCCTACAGGGAGACGGAAAGTTGAAATATGTTCACACCACTTCAAGAAGCTTGTCTTAAGTAAAAGATGTGCACTTAGAATTAAACACTGCTCCATTAGACATGATTATGATGGTTAAATATGCATGCTGAAAAAATGTTTTACATGTGCTGTAATCCCTGAAAGGTCAGTGGATCTCATTGTAAGCTATTGTCAAGGTAATAATGAGGATTTCCTAAAATAAAGAAGAAAAGAAGTATGGTTGAAGATCCTAGTACTTTCTGGTTGCACAAGCTCTTGTCCAAGAATGCCCTTGCAGTAAAACTGAGGGATACCCATGTTTATATGCAGTTTGCTATAAACTTGAGATACCTTGACTATTGGGGGACAACAAGGTGCGCTTCATTCAGAAAGAGGTGCCAATTGAACTGTGGGAATGCGCATTCTCAAGCCATATCGACCATGTGCTTGTCTGCTTTCAGATTGTAGTCCGCTTGAATGCATACTGGCTGAGTGGACTATTTATCTGAATGTAAATTGGAGTTAACAGCTTTACAGGTCGTTCCTCATCCAGGAATTGTGCTGCGATTTTAACACCTTTTTTTTCTCCCCACAACATATTCTATTGTTTTTATGCAGCACATCAAGGCCTAACCAGCTTGTACATGAATATAGAATCAAGAGTAACATAGGACTTGATGATACCAGAAATATAAGCTATTCAGTCTTTCCCTGAGCCTGGAAACTTTTCCTTCAAAGTGGAAATGAGCTAGGGTCAAACCCATTCTTAAAAAGCCCACAGCAGATCCCAAAGAGTGGGCAAATTTTAGACCTATCTCACTGCTCCCTTTCCTCTGAAAAGTTATAGAAACTCTGGTAAAAACCCAACTTAAAGCTTTTTTGGAAAGCCATTCTTTGCTTGATACCTCACAGTCGGGTTTTCAAGCTTCTCTCAGCACGGAAGCGACACTGGTGGAAATCTTAGAATTTCTTTGGATGGGCACTCAGCAACGCTAATATTTTTAGATCTCTTTGTAGCATTCAACATCTCACACCCACTCTCAATCGAAAGACTGGGGTAGATAGGTGTTGGTGGAAAAGCCTTGGGTGGTTGAAGAACTTTCTGAGTGAGTGCACCCATAGGGTGCAGTGTTAGAAATGGGGTTTCTGGTTGGCTAGGGTACGCACCTAAGCCAGGCAGAACCCACCACTCTAGGCGGGACAAGCAAGTTACACACCAAGATACCCTGTGCTCACCCCCTAGTATCTTGCCACAGAGCAGTCAGGCTTATCCCCAGAGGCAATGTGTAAAGCATTGGAGCAACACACACCAGTAACACAATGAATACACCACAAAAAAGACTCCACACAAGATTAGATACAAATATATAATATATTGTACATAAAACATAGACAATAAGTGAAATAAATCATAAATACTGTGCATATCATGTAATCATTGACATACTACTGGTTATCCTGGTAATGCAAAGCAAAATGACATATATCATAACATCAATGCATTATTAAAGCATGGAAAGCAGTGGGTTAGGAAGTAAAAACACATGAATGTAAGTATTGTAACTTGATTTGGAGGCAAAGAATATGTATCACCAGAAATACTTAGATCACACAATCTCACCAGAAACATATAGGGTGAAGCGCCCCTGCACTCCTATTAAACGTTATGTGGTCGTTGAGTGTCCCCACACAGGGCACAGAAGCATTTGCGCTCCTATTATGGGTAATACAGTCATTTTATAGTATCCACAAGTTCAGGACCCCCGTCGAGGGTCTTACCCCGTCTTGCTATCTCAACGGCAACCAAGAGCCCCCAAGGTAAGTGCCAAAATGAGGGGGGGGGCACCTACTGTCTACTTCTGCGGGGAAACCTCGTTCCCCGCATGTCTCAGCAACAAGGCAGCTGCCCACGAGCATGCGGGCCGCCCGCGAAGAAACGCGGTGCTGTGGTACCTCCTCACCGCATTTTCTCATGCTAGGAGGGCCGGTGTGGCTTTCCCAGCCCTGCAGCCATCAGTGATGCTGTGGGCAGAACCTGGCTCTCTAGAGGGGTGTTCCCATGTGTTTCCCAGGGTTGCTGGTCAACGTTTTTGTGAGCCAGAGAGCCAGACTAGGGCTTTCTTTGGCGCTGGGTCACACACTGGGGGGTGACTGTAATCGACATAAGGTGCCGCTCGTGGACCCCGTGCACACAAATATGCAGCATGAGTCACAAGTGGGACGCGCTGATCCCTTCGGTTCACCAAAAATACTCCTCACTACCGGAACGCAACGCAGCAAAGTAGGGACCACTCCTGTCCGGTTTTGACTTGATTTGCCCACTCCTTGCTGACTCTGGGGCTTGGCGATGGACTCCGGTGTGTTGAGGCAAATAAACACACAAGTCCTCTGGCCTCTCAAAGCGCTGAACATGCGCTAGGCTGGCCAGAAATGCAGTGCTTAGCACACATTTACTCTGAGATAAAGAGCAGCCCACAAAGCTCCAGATGTTCTGAGTTGAAGGACACGGCACATCCCAGAGCAGAGCCAAGTTGCAGAAATTGGATCCTCTAGGACCCAGGCTTCCTAAATGAGCAGTGGGGGGGAAAGCAGCCAACCTGCCCCTGGAGAACAACTGGGGGCTCTAAAGCTGCAAGGCAACAGGCCAGCACACAGAAACAAGTTGAAGAGTGGCAGTCCCACCTGCAGCTCAGCACACAGCAAGCAGCAGGCCAACACAGCAAAGCAGTTGGTAAAGAGGCAGTCCCTCCTGGTATCACAGCAGTTCCTCCTGACAATGTGCAGGATGTAGAGCCAGCAGCGTCTGGTTAAGTCCCACGCAGTCTCTAAAATGATGTGGTCAGAGCCCCTGTACTTATACTCCAAAATGTCTTTGTTCAAGAGGTGACTTCAAAAGAAACCTCGGAAGCGCACAACACTCCCTTTCAGTCCCATCCCTGGCTCTAGACATCAGTAAGGTGGTAAATCAGCCCTTTGTGTGAGGGCAGGACACAGCCTATACAAATGTAAGTGTGCCCGCCTCCCACTCTCCGAGCCCAGGAAGACTATGAGTATGCAGATGGGTGCAGATGTCTCTCCTGTCACACCCAGCCCTGGCTGTGTTGTGGCTGTCTGGAATGTATGCACAAAGTGTAACTGTCATTTTGCCTTAGACGTGGATTGGAGTCAGGCTGCAAAACACTAGAGTTATAAACACAGAGAAATACCCACTTTCTAAAAGTAAAACACACACAGTTGATGGACGTAATTTATTATTTATTTATTTATTAAACTTGTAAGGCGCAGCAGCTACCCAAAAAGGGTTTCCCGGCGCCGGAGCGAAGCAGAAGAACAAAAGGCAGCTAAGTTGATTACTGGTTGAAGAGCAAAGTCTTCAGAGATTTCCGAAATTGGGTGTATGCCGTTTCGTTTCGGATGGCTTTAGGAAGTGAGTTCCATAGCAAGGGGCCGAGGTAGGAGAAAGACCTTCCTCCCATCCGGGATAACTTTATTCTGGGCACAGTAAAGTTCCCTTGAGTGGATGAACGGAGGCACCTGGAGGGCACATAAGGGTTGACCATGGCTTGAAGATATTTGGGGGCAACACCTGTTTTAATTTTGAACATATAGCTCAGGGCTTTGAACTTAATACGGTTCTCCACCCTGAGCCAGTGCAGGTCTCTCAGGTGGCCTGAGACCGAGGTCGTTCTGGGTACCCTGCAAAGTAGTCTTGCGGCAGAGTTTTGGACCAGCTGAAGCCTGCGCGTCACCGCCTTGTTAGATCCGAGGTAGAGGACATTGCAGTAGTCCAGTCTCGAGGTGATGAGGGCCTGGACTACTGTTTTCTGCGTGGGCTCTGGCAACATCCAGATGATCTTTCTTAGCCACTTCAAGATGGTAAAGCAGGTGGCTGCTACCTTGACTGTCTGATGGTGCATAGAAAGTTGGTCGTCAATGATAACACCTAGGTTGCAGACTTTGCTGGAGGGGCGGGGGAGAGCACCCATCACACTAGGCCAGTGTTGTGGGCCCCAGAGATCTTTGTTTTTGCCCAGAACCTCTGTTTTCTCTCCTTTTAATTTGAGGTAATTGGTCTGCATCCAGGATGCAAATTTTCCCAGGCCCAGCTGAAGATGGGATGGCCCGGCTGCTTTGTTCGTGGAGAGAGAAAAGATGATTTGGGAATCGTCAGCATAGGTGAACAGGGACAGCCCTGCTGCATCCGCGACGTTGGCCAGAGGTCTGACATATAGATTAAAAAGTAGGGGGCTGAGGATAGAGCCCTGGGGCACCCCGTGAGGTAGAGAATGAAAGTCAGAGCTGGTAGTGGAGGAAAAGATTTGAAAAGTGCGGTTGGAGAGAAAAGAGATGAGCCCCGCAGACTGATCCAGCAGGCCTTCATTGCAGTGCCTCGCCGCCTGCTCGGAATCACCGGAGGAGACTCGGTATTCTGCCCTTAATCAAATTACCTACCAGCTTACGGGACACACTGCCCTGAACCCTTAAAGTATTCATCCGAACGTAGCGGTTCACCGCCCTTCAGATTCTACTTGCTCACACGGTTACTCGTCCTGATGATGGTCTCTAAATTATAGCGTGCTTTGCAAGAGAGCGGCAGTTTATACTGAGGAAAGAAAATTTGTTTATAGTGAGTGGGGATGGTTTGTTTAATGCGGTAGCAACGCCCTTCGGGGTTGGTGAAAGGGTCATGGTAGTCCCCGAGAAACCGCAGCCCAGGCAAATTTCCTCCCTATTTTCCATTGGTAACAGGGTGCAGCTTTTGTGAGTTAGGGGTCGGTAATTCAGTAGTTGGTTAGAGGAGTAGCTAATACTATGCGTCGCATTTTGATAATGCAGAGCAGATCAAACATTCACCCCCAGTCAAGAGATCTGGGTTAAATCCAACGTTCTTTTGCTCACCATGCCACCCCAGTTTAGACCCAGCCATATACAAATCAGTCTTGAACCTGTGCCTCATGGGAACAGTCCAGCCTGAACTGCCAAGCCAGGTCCTCCCTGGAACAGAAACAAGCATCCTGGGACCGGTTTCGGGGCATCACCCTCATCAGCCAGGCTAGCTTGAATCCACCGGCACAGTGAGCCTGGGACCCACGTCCGGTGCACTTAGGGCAAGAAAGCAAAAGAGACACAGTTGATGGATGGAATGCAGAGCAGATCAAACATTCACCCCCGGTCAAGAGATCTGGGTTAAATCCATCTTTCTTTTGCTCACCATGCCACCCCAGTTTAGACCCAGCCATATGCAAATCAGTCTTGATCCTGTGCCTGTGCTTGACCCTGTGAACGATGATGGAGTTAACCCAGATCTGTGACTGGGAGTGAGTGTCTGAAAAGTTTCAGCGCTCCGTCCATCATCTCCTTGTGTTTGCTTTCTTCGCTCTAAGTTGGCAGGGTATGCCCAGACGGTGGGTCCCTTGCTCACTTTGCCACTGGATTCAAGCTAGCCAGGCTGATGAGGGGTGTTACCCCGAAACCGGTCCCATGATGCTTGTTTCCAGTCCAGGGAAGACCTGGCTTGGCAGTTCGGGCTGGACTGTTCCCATGAGGCACAGGGTCAAGACTGATTTGCATATAGCTGGGTCTGAACTGAGGTGGCAAAGTGAGCTAAAGAACGATGATGGAGTCAACCCAGATCTGTGACTTGGGGTGTGTCTGAAAAGTTTCAGCACTCCGTCCATCATCTCCTTGTGTTGCAACTTTCTAAAAGTGCCATTTCTAAAATAGCAATGTAAAATCCACCTACACCAGTAAGCAGGATCTAGCACCACTATCCCAAACATGGCAACGCTACTCCTTTTAGATCAGGAATTACCACTTAAACATATATAAGGGAATTCCCAATGCAAGCCTATGAGAGGAGTAGGCCTCACAGTAGTGAGGAACCAAATAGGCTGTTTGTCACTACCAGGACATGCCACACAATAAAGGCACATGTCCTACCTTTTACTTACAAAGCACCCTGCCCATAGGGCTGCCTAGGGCCTACATTAGGGGTGACCTATATATAGTAAAAGTGAAGTTTAAGGCTTAGCAAGTAGTTTTAAATGCAAAGTCAATGTGGCAGTAAACTGCGCAAGCAGGCCTGAGGCAGGTTTGAAAGGTTATTTCTGTGGTTGGCACAAGGAGTGCTGCTGGCCCACTAGTACCATTTAATTTACAGGCCCTTGGTGTATGGGATACAACTGTACAAGGTAAATT
Source organism: Calotriton arnoldi (assembly GCA_963921515.1). NCBI lineage: Eukaryota > Metazoa > Chordata > Amphibia > Caudata > Salamandridae > Calotriton > Calotriton arnoldi. The sequence goes on from CAWUFW010006834.1 coordinate 632,886, forward strand.
AAATTTGTCAAATGGGTGTAAACCAATCATACCATGTTTTAGAGGAGAGAGCACATGCACTTTAGCACTGATTAGCAGTGTTAAAGTGCCCAGAGTCCTAAAGCCAACAAAAAGAGGGTCAGAAAAACAGGAGGAAGAAGGCAAATATTTGGGGATAGTCATGCAAAAAGGGCCAGGTCCAACATCCAGTTTGGGTCCTTCTGCTCTCAAACCATAGTCTTGGACAGGCGGTGCAACAGGGATCCTCTTTGAGCCCGCTCTTTTTAATATGTATGTGGCCACACTGGTACAAGTGATAAAATCATTTGGTTTTGATGTCATCTCTTATGCAGATGACACTCAGTCAATCAATCAGGGGTTTGTATAGCGTGGCTATTCATCCTTGAGTGTCTCAAGGCGCTGAAACTTTTCATCACCATTGTGATGACCCAACTTGTCATCACAATGGGACCTAACCCAGACTCTACTGAAGATAGATTCCCTGATTGTATGGAAAAGATCGCTTCTTGGATGCAGCTCAACTGTCTGCAATTGAATTCGGGCAAAACAGAGATTGTGCTCTTTGGGAATGCCCATTCTGTGTGGTCTGAGGATTGGTGGCGTCAGGGTTTGGGTTCAGTTCCCACCCCAAAAGCAGTAGTGAAAAACCTGGACATGATGGTAGATGAAAACCTCTCCATGAGGGAACTTGTGAATGCCATCCCGGGTTCCTGCTTTGGTTTCATGCGCCTTCTCAGGAAAGCATTCCAGTGGCTACCGTTTCAGTCAAGAAAATGCCCATTCGAGGCCCTCATAGTCGGCCGCCGGGACTATGGCAATGCACCAATGGTTGCCATGAATGAAGGCTTGTTCTCCAAACACCAGGTGGTTCAAAATACCATGGAGCATTTAATTTGTCATCTTTCACCTCAATCACCCTCAGAACCCATTCTCTTAACCGTTAATTGACTGCCTATTAAAAAAGGGGTCCTTGTTTAAACTCCTTTGTTTGGTACATACATCCCTGCATGGTGGTGGGCCTCTCTGTCTGCAGGGCAAACTGCAGTTGTATTCCCCAACTCGGAGTCTCAGATCCAGTGGGAAACTTTAGTTATATCCTCAGCGCATCCACACTACCAGGTATGGGGGCTGCTCATTTTCATACTTGCCCCCCAGCACTGGAATCTGCTTCCGCCACATCTACGTGTATGCTCTGATGTGAAACAGTTTAAAAAAAACTCAAATCATGGCTTTTCAATCTTCACTTGATTCAGGTATTTATCTTAATACTCCAGCCGCAGGACCGGTAGAGCTGCAGTAGCGCCAAGAGACCCTACTCCAGGTGATGCGTCACGCTTAATAAGCAACATAACCGTACATAACCTCACCTTGTCTTTCAGTGTTGTATTGAACATTGAGCAACCATCCCATCGAAACCAATAAAAACTCTTTAAGGATGATCTAAGCCCACACCAAGAAATATTATTTGATAGCAGTTAATCTTCCCTTGGTAGAAGTCCTCTCTGACCTTCTGCTAATCACAATTACATGTAGCACGAACATCCTGGCACCATCAAAACTAACTACTCAGCACCCTAAACCTTGTTAATCTAAAAATCTAAATAAGGTCAAAAAGTAAAGAAACCTGAAAAATGATGGCTGTGGTTGCAAGATTCAAAAGGCCGTGCCAACTTAAGTCAAGAGACCTTTTTATGGTAGATTTGTTAGTGTTACCTATGAGCAGGTAGCTCTCTTCTCAAAGGATCTTTTGTCTTTTTTACTGGAAAATTACTATTTAGCTGTGGCTCTTGCCAGGTTTAGAATCTGGGGCCAGAGACCTTACACAAGCTTCTCTTCTAAGGATTATTTTCTATAGTGCGCATGGGCGTAAGAGAACAATTAATTACAGCATTGCACTAATACCTTAAGTCTCAGACCTAAAGTATGAGCAACCACCTTACATAATCATAATTGCTGAGGTCAGACATAGCATTACTCCACTTCATACACTGCCTATCCCCAATTCTGATAAAATCCCCAATATTTGCAATGTGCCAACTAATGATAAAGACATCAAACAACTACAGTAGGAATCTATAGGGTCTTTGACAAAGGAATGTATCCGAACATGTTATTAAACATTGTAGCCTCTATCAAACCTCCTACATTTAGGACGGTTTCGTCCATTACACATTTTATAAAAGAATATGATGGCTGCTAGACAACTTTATCCTGAATACTGTAAGTTCCTCCCTGTCTTTAGAAGAATTGTCTTCCCTACTTCCCAATACCCTTTCTGAAAAGAAATGTCATCTGAGACTTTTGACAAAACTATTATTGCTAGGATAAGAATGAATGAGGTCAGCAAAAAGTGTGTCCTGAAACACATCTCTACATACAAACTTCAGTGAAACAATTGATTTTCCATGGAGAATTGTGGTGCAGAAAATGAGGTACCCTGAAGGGAATGTTGTTCCCCATCTTGATGGTACCTACCAGTTAGCTCAGTTAGGACTTTAATTCACTTTTGAAACTGTCAACCATGACACCAGGCATAGCAGACTGTCTAAATGCCTAGGATGTTGCAGATCAGTACCGAGATGGTTCTCATCCTTCCTGTTGAGCAGAGTCTAGTTCATACAGATAGAATCTTCCACAACCATGACTTTTCACCCGCTAGAGTACCGTCTCAAATGTCAACATGATCACCCACTGTCGTAAATCTTCAGAGGAACTTCTAGGAACTGTGTTCTTTTGAGCAGACCATTCATTTTGTAGGGAGCTTTTTAACTTTACATTAAACAATCGGACGTATACGATATATAAACTAATTCTTGTTTATTGTTGAGATATCATAGTAGAAACATTCATAATACAATTGTTTTAATCTACAGCCACCATGAGCCAACATTGCATCAGCCAACATGTACTTTGCGGCAAAAAAGGACACTTCTTCAGGGCTTTAACTTCCTTTCTGATTTATAAACACTATAGGGACATCAGTTGTAAAAGTGTCTGCTGCCAACGAGATTAAAAAACTAGTAGACTGCCAAGAATCTGGATTCCTCAAATACTGTCAACTCCGGCATTCCAATTAGTGTGGTCTTGTACCTTAAACCATACAATCTGTTTTGTTTCGGTCTTCTTCAATAGTAGAACTCTAATGCTCAAATCAAAAGCAAAAATGGTCTGCAGCCGTGCGGGCTCCCAAGTATCAGAGTGGCATCAGGTAGATGCCACTCTGATACTTGGGAGCCCCACACGGCTATAGACCGTTTTTGCTTTTGATCGGAAGGAGAAAATTAGAGTCCTACTATTGAAGAAGACAGAAACTAAACAGATTGTGTAGTTGTGGATACAAGACTACCCAAATTGTGATATTGCCTTAATCTATTAAATTCTTTAGAGCAGTTACTATACATCAACCTGCTAAAAAAAGAAACAATAATGAAAAATGTCCTAGCTATCGTAACGGAAAGTTTCAATTCTATTAAGGACTCGGAGGCGAGGATTATGCTCTTCTTTCTCCACTTTTATTAACAGGAGCCATTTTAAAGCAAACATAAAAAACTACTATTCCCATAAACCCTTGGGAATATGACAACAGACAACATCATAGAGTCCAGGATAAAGAGTGTCCACTGCAGCTCCACCAATCCGGATAGCCCAGCCTGCTCATAGTCCTTCATCCCTGGCTATTCCGCCTCTTTCGTCGCGCGAGATCAGCCGACCTTGACCTCTTGTGCATCGTGTTTAGTTGTGTCCGAACCTGAAATTAGATAACACGTTTTGAGGGGCAGTCATGGCTAAGGTTTAGCCCTGAAAGGGAAGAATACATGCAATAGCATCACAGGAACTGTACGTGCAAACAAGCAACATTTGAAGTCCATAAGAAAATGAATGTAGAGCTTAGTTACTCCAGAACGAGGGTGTGGAATCCAGCCCATTGCTGTACTCTGGGAGGGATAATTCTCGCCTCCGAGTCCTTAATAGAATTGAAACTTTCCGTTACGATAGCTAGAACATTTTTCATTCTATGTCAGGACCGGAGGCGAGGATTATGCTCTTTTAAAGCTTACTGACTACAAGGTGGGCCATCTGTAGAACCGGTTTGAAATAGAACCGTTTGAAAGTCGAGTCCGAGGACCAGTCCGCAGCGTTGAGTATGTCCTCCAGACGGGCTCCTAGGGAAAAAGCTTTGGAGGCCACCGTCCCCCTAGCCGAGTGAGCTCAGAAGGCTCAGAGGTTTATCCCCGCTTCCTGCATGACTCACCTTACCCAGCGGGCGATCGTGGTTGAGGAGACAGCTCTATGCGGCTTCCACAAAGCAATTAGAAGTTGTTGCTCCCCCGGGGGGCGAAAGTCCTCTGACATTTCCTCATAGGCCTTGAGGCACGACACCACGCACAATTTGGGACAATCAGGGAAGGCTGGGTACGAGATCGCCTTTGTCCCACATTTGGTTCTTCGAATTGTGAAAGTAACCCCTGAAGGGGAAAATATCCTGCCGGAGATGTCCAAGGCACGAACGTCCGACACCCTTCTACTGGAGATTAGACAGAGTAACATGGCTAACTTAGCCGACAGCTCTTTCCTGGAAAGGAACCTGTTCGGTTGCCAGGAGAGAAAAAGGTTCAGCATCTGGTTCATGTCCCAGAGCGCTGAGTACCTGGGATCTGGGGAAAGAGAGAGGCGTATTCCTGGCATGAGGCAGCAAACAAAGGGGTGCTCTCCCACCATGCACGGTCCACTGCTGCGTGACCCGCAGAGATGACCGAACGAAAGGTATTAACCGTCCTATAGGCCAGGCCTTCCTCGGCCAGAGACGCCAAAAAATTTAGGACATGTGTTACATCTGCTGCCATGGGATCGAGGTCCCGTCGCAAACACCAACGTCACCATCTCCTCCAGGTAGATTTATACCGCTTGACCGTTCTGTCCGCCCATGCTTTTGACATAAACTTCTCAGCCGTGCCTGAAAGGCCTGGGACCACCCATCGTCCCCGGTAATCCGCCATGCCATAAGGGTGAGAGACTCTTGCATTACTAGCAGGTGAGGTTGATGCGCTGGGTTGAGGAGTAGCGTTGGAAATCGGGGGAGAGGGATTGGAGAATTCCACGAAAGTTCCAGAAGAACTGGAAACCATGGTTGCGATCTCCAAATCTGTGTGACCATTACCACACTGGCTCCCTGCCGCCGAACCTGAGCCGAGGCCCTGGTTATCATGGCGAACGGGGGAAAGGCGTAACCCTGCTCCCCTTGCCAATCCTGAAGGAATGCATCCGTCTTCTCCGCCCGCGGGTCCGGTTTCCAACTGAAAAACCTGGGCAGTTGTTGGTCCAGGCGAGAGACGAAAAGATCCACTGAGAAGGGGCCCCATTTGGTGTTTAGGCTCTTGAACACCCCTGGATGGAGTTTCCACAGACTCACATCGTGGAAGTGGCGTGACTGGTAGTCCGCCGCTTGATTGTCCTGACCGGGTAGGTACTCCGCCTTGACCGAAATCTGGCGGTCTAGGCAACATTGCAAAACGTTTGCGGCAAGATCAGAGACGGCCTTGGACCGAGTTCCTCCGAGGTGATTGATGTATCTGACCGCAGATACGTTGTCCATCTTGAGGAGTACACATGACTGAATGGAGTCCTTGGTCCAACATTTGATCGCAAACAACCCCGCTAGGAATTCTAAACAATTTATATGTAGTCGTTCTTGCGGCGACCATAGACCTCCGGTGGTAAACTCCCCACATCTCGCACCCCAGCCTGCCCTGCTGGCGTCTGACTCAGTGACTAAATGTGGTGCTGAGCCAAATATCGCTCTCCCATTCCAAGCTTCCATGTTGGCTAGCCACCAAGAAAGCTCCGCCCTGGCCTCCTGAGTTAACGAGACCTGCTGGGAATACGACAGACCCCTGCGGAGGTGCACGGCTTTCATACGCTGTAGGGCCCGGTAGTGCAAGGGCCCTGGGAATATCGCCTGAATTGACGATGACAGAAGTCCCACAATGCAGGCTACCTGCCGGAGAGAGATGCGCGGCTTCGTTAGAGCCCGCCGAATCTCGTGGCGGATGTTTGTCACCTTCCTGGATGGGAGGCTGAGAGTAGCTTCGACAGAGTCGATCGTGAAACCCAGAAAAATCACCTTCTGGGAGGGGACCAGGGTGGATTTGGTTTCGTTGATCACAAACCCCAAGCTCTGCAGGAGGTTGACCTCCGTCTGCAGCTGTTGTGAGAGAGCTCGGGGACACTGAGCCATCAACAGGATGTCGTCGAGATATACAATGAGCCTGACGCCCAACGCCCGAAGGCGTTCCACCACTGGTCTGAGGACCTTCGTGAAGCACCACAGAGCCGAGGATAGGCCGAAGGGCAGGGTGGTGAACTCGTAGGTCTGATCCCCCCAACAGAATTGCAGGAACCTCCTGTGTGGGGGAAAAATAGGCATCGAGAGGTAGGCGTCTTTGAGATCCAGGCGCGCCATCCAATCTCCTGGTCATAACAAATCTCGGAGGAGGTGAATTCCCTCCATCTTGAAATGGCGATATATGAGCCACTCGTTGAACTCGCGGAAGTTGATTATTGGGCGTTGCCCGCCGTCCGCTTTGTCCACCAAGAAGAGGTTGCTGATGAAACCTCTGGGGTGAGGAAGGGTTCTGGCGATCGCTCCTTTGCCTAGGAGGGGCTGCACTTCCTGATCCACTAAAACGGCGTCTGCCGCGGAAAAGGTGATGGGTCTTGGGGGCATGGGTTGTGAGGGGTTCCCGTAAAATTATATTCGAAATCCCTGGACAGTTTGAAGGACCCAGTCGTCTCCCGTGATAGAAGTCCAAGCCTGGAAAAAATACCCCAGACGGCCCCCTACCCTTATTAGGGAAGAAGATATTACACTCACCGGCTGAGTTGGAGGTGCCTCCTCCACAGCCACCTCTGTGCTTGCCCCGTCGCCCTCTGGTGGGGTAAAAAGTTGCCGAATATGGCCTGATCTTGATATTGGCCTTGGTGGGAGCCTTGTCTTGGAGTGTAGTGATTGGGTCGGCCGGACGAGCGCCCCTACCTCGGTCGGCCCCCCTGAAAACACGTGGGTGAAATACCTTTTTATGGAGGACTGTCCCTTGTCCAATGATGTGAAGGTATTCACAAACCTACCGAGCTCCTTTATGAAGGGCTCTCCGAAAAGGCCCCCCTGTGCCACCGGGCCTGCCTCGGAATCTGCCAGATCTCCTAGTTTGGGGTCCACCTTAATAAGCAGAGATCTGCGTCGCTCTGTGGACAGAGCGCAGTTGGCACTGCCAAGGAATACCAAGGCGCGTTGCGCTCAAGAAGACAATGTGTCTGGTGAGATGAGGGACCCGGAAGACTTTGCTTCCTCCGCCATGTCAAGGATCTTCGTGAGGGGCCCCAGGGTGTCTAGTAACTTGTCCTGGCATGCCCGCCAGGACCTGTCTATCCCTTTTTTGGGATCTTTGACGAATTTCTGGAGGAAGGTAGCCATGCGTGGGTCGATATCCGGCGTGGCTGCCACCTTGCCCTCCAGAGATGGGCGGGGGCACTCCGCCCTGAGGCAGTTGCGGGCCTCCTTCTTCAGGGGTCTCCGGATGCGGCTCGCCACATATTGTGCGACCTTGTCGGAAGGGGCCCAATCCGAAGACCTCGGATGAAGGATGTCATCTGGGTCAAGCATGTCTGCGCAGAGACCCTATTCAGATTGGGCTGGTGGGAGGGGAGCCAGGGGCGTGAAGGGCCTGCGTTGTCATCCGTATCCCTATGGTCCCCGTCAGAAGGGATCTACTCCCGCCTCGCGGGTGCGCTTCGCCGGAGGTGGTTGGGCGTCAGGGGGAGGGGGGGACGTGGCCAGGTGGCCTGGCACAGCCCGAGCCAACTTTTCGCATGCCTGCGCAATTTGGCGAGAGAGGCGCTTCTCCAGAGGTGCTATGGCCTCTGAAACTGCCCTGTGGATAGATGCGTCCACAGCATCATAAAATTCGTCACCCCGTTGTAGGGCAGCGAGGGGGGTCCTCCTCCCCAAGGTCCTCAGTGCAGTGATCCATGATACAGGTAAGTAAACACTGAGGTATCAGCCTAGTAAGGTAGGTAATAATTTGTTTGGGCGTAAAGCCACTCAAATGGGCAGGTTTAAGAATAGGGGCAAGTATTACCCCAGTATATTGCAGTCCCGGGCCGGGTAGGCCTAAATAAGGGTGGCTGGGTGTCAGCCAATGAAGTGGTGCAAGGCACCTAATGGGGCTCACGCCGGGACCCTGCAGCCCTGTGTTCTGAGGGCGAAAGGTGCTGGGAGGGGTCCCACCCACACAGGGCTAATAATACAGACTCCTCTTACAAAGGTACTGAGGAGCGTTAATTTCCCTAAAATTACCGACCTATGGAGGCGTTGGTAGGCTGCCAACAGCAGCGAGGCACAAGCACTGCTAATGCAGTGTACAGACCCACAATAGTGGGCGTCACTCTCCAGCACAGACAGAGGCTCCCCCCGCGGCGCCGGCTCCGATTCCTGTCAGGCGCGGAAAGCAGAGCGCGCCACGGGTCGAGGACTCTACAGGCGGGAGGACTGCACCGCCGAGCCTGATTCCACTGAACGGCCGCGTAGGAGCTGTGAGACGCTCCCGCGGTCAAAGACGGGTCGACCCGAGTAGCCGGCGCCCCGTATGGAAACAAAGGAAGAATGATATTTTATGACACATCAGCGCGCTCGCAACAGAGCCGCAACATTGCACAAAGAATAATTACAACCCTTCAATAACCGCATTCGCGACGTCATGAATTAGCATAATCTAACACTCTAAATATAAAATTAAACAAGCAGCAAATCGCATAGCAACAGCGAGTCAAGTAATATTAAGGCCATATATCAATACTGAAGAAAACAGAGAGAGCACTTATCTTGGCTGCGAGCAGCGAAGAAAGCGGAGGAATAGCCAGGGATGCAGGACTATGAGCAGGCTGGGCTATCTGGATTGGTGGAGCTGCAGTGGACACTCTTTATCCTGGACTCCATGATGTTGTCTGTTGTCATATTCCCAAGGGTTCATGGGAATAGTAGTTTTTTCTGTTTGCTTTAAAATGGCTGCTGTTAATAAAAATGGAGAAAGAAGAGCATAAACCTCGCCTTCGGTCCTGACATAGAATTCACAATTTATTACATTTAAATTTAGTACAGGACAAATGGAATCACAGTTCTTACTCAACCATAACAAAATGTTTAATGTAAGATTTGGTAACTTGAACTCTGTCTCAATTGTTTTACTCACCATTCTGATTCCCTTATAAATGAAACTGTTTCCAGACGCATTCTTCTCAAGTAGCAACAGGAAAAATGGTGTAATACAGCTAGGGAAACAACCTTCAGCCTAACCTTCAGGCATTTCGATCTGGGTCAGTGGCATGCATTTTATCAAAGTACTGCTAGTGATTAAACTCCACTTTTATACTCAAGTAAGTGGCTCACACATAAGAAGAAACTCTCTTGTACCTATTTAACATATACATTTTCCTGGATGCTTCTTTCAGAATAGTCACTTCCTGCTACTACCCTATCTGACATGGACCACATGTAACCCTGATAGAAGCACTGGTGGCTGAAGGTCACGGTAATCTATACCCAAAGGCGAATATGTGGGTTTTCAGGGGAGAGCAAGACACAAGAAGGTGGCACATATAACGCTAAGCAACCATACAGAAACAACCACTTTGGAAGGATAAACACTTTAACCAATCAGCAGCGAGGGCGTGGCCAAAGTCCATAGAATTGAATACAGCATGCTTCACAGAGCAACGTATGCGAGCAGCTAGGCTCAACCTAAAAACATTGAAAGCATTTAAATCAGCACAGTGGTGCTGACTTGTTCAGCTTTGAAGATGGACTAACTATCGGCATAGACGGCCTTTTATCAAGGCCATTCAAAAAGAGGCAAGTCAACGACACTGAAGCTTTCAAGACCATCTTCAATATTGCATATACTATCACAACTTTGCTCTAACAGTCGACTGCATGGGATTCGACATCAAGACATTATCGTATATTGACATAACTCCCCATCGTGGCATCACTCAACTTCACGGAGGCAGACAGTGATAGTTTCCATGTCAATGCAATTCACCTGATCAATATCCTAAGAAGAGGCTGAGACCTTTACCAACACCAACTTAGTCTCCAAGCATACTGTTCTTTAATGAACTGGATCATCAGATCTTTCCTAAAGTGGAGCAAAGCTGAGCAGTCCTGATAGAGGGGTGTTATTCCAGATCTTGGGTGGGCAGATGGAAAACGAATGGTGCCTTGTTGTTTTATTCTTTTTTTTTTTTTTTTGCATTTCTTTGACTCCAACCTGATGGAGTCTTGTCTGCGGGAAGATGGTGAACTTTCAGCCAGTTAAGTAGGGGTCCCAGTTATGATGGCTTTGTTGATGATGTAGCTGGTTTTGAAATTATACGTTTTGGCAAGGGCAGCCTGTCAAGTTCCATCAAGGTAGGGGTGAAGTGGTCATATTTTTTCATGTCTCTGCTTCTGCAACGCCAATACTTTTGGGGGGAAGTAGTGGGGACCCATTGTGGAGTCTGGAAGACCATGCAGCAGAGCATTGCCACTATCCAGATGTGTAAGCATGAACTGCAGTTCTGAATTATGTAGAATAACGTCATTAAGGTGGTTGAGGGACAGAGAGGGAATTCTCCCCAAAGCTAAAAGAAGTGAAATTTGGACAAGTGTTCTTCAGCGGTATCAACTACTAAAGAACCCTGAAAACCCACATATTCACCTTTGCCTATAGATTACTGTGACCTTCACCCACCTGTGCTTCTATTGTACATGGCAACAATGTCCTTTGGCTCTACCAAACTACATTAGTCCTACCACTTCTCTTTACCTCCAGCACTTAGTGTTGTGCAGATGCCTCAGAGCAGTGACAGTGCTGTGCAAATCCTACAAATAAAGAAATATGCATTCATAACATAAAAAATGGTTTGTAATCAAACAAAAAGATTGCTTTTACTGAAATAAACTTTCCATTATTCATACAGTGTTTGTGTTCCTTTGTGTGTGCACTGTGCCAGTATTTTAGTATGTAAAAGGGCAAACGTTTTTTTCCTTGTGTATGTAACTTTAAAGTAGAAAACTGTGTGTAGTGTTGGAGTGAGACCCAAGGACCAGCTATGTTTTGTGAACACATCCACAAGTATTTGGCCACTGGTAACTGTATTAATTGTCACTTCAGTCATCTGATTCTAGAATGTTCCATTCTAATATTATCATGCAAAAATAACAGATGTAATTTTCATTTGCACAGTCTTCATAGTGATTTTCAAGGCACATCTTTTCAGGAAATATTTTAGAGTATAGTTTAGCCAATCTTTTATGAACACTTGTATGGAATCGAAGATGAGAAAACATTTAAAAAAAAAGTCTTATGAAAGCAAACGTGTAAAACCTTTAACATAATACTTCTTTCTCTTTTACTCTACAGACTATTCCTGTAGTTGTGAGTCCTACCGGTGGAGCAGTAGCCATGAGGCCTGGCGTTCAGTATGTTCAGACAACAGTGCCAGTTCAAGTTAGAAGAGTTTAATAACTTAAATTCGCAGAGGTCTTATCTTCTACAGTGCATACCCAACAAATGGAAATCAGCCTTATAGAAATGTGAAAACATGTCTTATACTTAACCCTAAAGCTTAAGTTTTTTTCTGCTTTGGATACAAGTACAAAGCACTGACTACACTACATTAAATTTAAGCATTAGCTTTGACTTTAAAATGCCCAAAATAACCTAAGCTCTACAATGTATTAAATCTCTGCTTACTTTGTAAATAATGTAAAATTTGTTGATGTCATTAAAGTTAAATTCCATCTCTTTTTATATTTGTATTGCCTTTAACTTATGAAAGTGTTTCGGTTGAAAATACCCTTATCACAAACAAACTGAAGAAATTGATCTTACAGTTAAATTTAAAATCAATTTCTGGGCAGATCATCTCATCCACTCCATTTGGAAATTGGTTCACATTTGTGAGGAAATGTGGTTCTCATGTGGACAGTGGTCAAAACAATATTTCACTGTTGCATATCAACCTTTAACAGCTACATTTCGAATATTTTTGGTGTGGTGGGACATTTTTACTCGTCTTCGAAGAGCATGTTAGTTTGAGTGAGTTAACCAGATATGTCTCCAACATACTTGTCTGCTAAAATATAAAACCTTTATGATTATTCGATATACTGACAAAGTATGAAGTACTTTCTGTAGAAAAGAGATTTCTGATCTTCTGTATCATAAGAATAGATATACTTTTTTTATTACGCCTCATAGTCCTCCTCAGTTACTAGAGTATCACTTTAAGTGAGAGGGTTTTATATTTGGAAATAAAAATTTATGTTGAATGAGCGAGCTTATGAGGACATATGGGAAAAGACTTGAAAGTTGGTCAAGAGCATGTATTTATATGGTAGAATTTTAAGTTTATGAAAGCATGAATCGGTACAGTATGAAAGAACGTAACTCATAAACATTCATGTCTGTTACATATATACTGTAGTATCATTTTGTATGTTGTGTAAGACAAAGAAATTGAACAAAGTCATGTATGTATATGAGACTATTAATTGTATATCATTCCAGTACACTTTAGTGTACAATTTTTGCCCATGTTTATTTCTCGCATTGTTTATAATGGATGAGGATTGTACAGTCTCCAGCTAGTATCCACAATAAGTTCAAAAAAGTATTAGGGTGAAAAGAGAGAAAGCAGAACATTTGTGAATTGCAGTTGTGTCAAAAAATAGCCTAGCTGGCCTTATTTGTGAAACATAATTGCTTTTAGCATATGGAAGTATTTTTTCACATTTTATTTGTACAAAATTTGTATTAAATTTAAAATCTTTTTGATTGTTGTGCTTTTTCTGAGTTTTGAGGTATCTGCTTCTTTTTTTTTTTTTAAATAAAAGCTGGCAGCATTACACTAGATGAATTTAAATTACATCAAGAAAACCTCCATTCTTTTCGTGCCACATATTGTGAATGAATGCATCCTGTACTTCCCTCCTCTTACATTGGAAAAAGAAGTAACCGGCACAAGAAGGCTCATATCAGATGCTTTTCATGTTGCTGCCTTAGAAAGGACTCCTGAGCTCCGACCTGACTTCTAAGCCATCAGATAATGGTGGATCTTCCCTCAGTTGTCTCTCTTCTTTTCTGGATTGTAGGAGTATATACGTGTGGCCGATTCTGTCACTTATTTTCTGTGCTCTCACAAAGCAACATGCAGTACAAGAATTTCTCTGTACCATGGTAAGTAGGACTTGTGGTCGCCCCCAGCCCTTCACAATCTCCAATATCAGATCGAGCCAAGCACTACACTAAATGTTTAGTTTTTTTATGTTCTTAGTGCTTATGCAGATTAATATGTTGAATGAATAACTACTTCTTTTCGGTTACTTTTAAAAAAAAATTCTACTTGCACAAAATTTGGCAGGATAGAAGCCTAACGTTTAGTTGAGTAGTTCAAATTGACATGGGGTAGGGGCAACTTATTAATAATGCAAATAAATGTTTTCTTTTGAAATTTTAAAAAGGTTTGCTAATCTCAACTTCAGTGGAGAAATTGCTCTCTCTGTAATGTTTTACATTATTAATTATAATCTATCAAGTTTAGATTCATTGTTTAGCGACAGTGCATTTACATTTGTGGCTGTCTTCTATTCGTTCACATCTAACTTCCTGTTTCACACCCAAGTTCCCCGGAGTGGGGGGGGCGTGGCCAAGCCGCCGACCAACATGGCCGCGCGGCGTTGAAGCTCTGCCAGTTGTTTGCAGACCGGCAGCGATATCCCGCTAACCAGCGCACTACTGCAGCTACACTTGGCTCCGGAGGGCGGCCCAACGTGTGGTGCCCACACAGACATGCCCAGACTGTGATCTGCTTGGAGCTCCGTGAGGCACCGCCCGACTGAAGTGCGGGGAGGAGGAGCGCGCCTACGCCAGAGATGCTGCTATCCCATCGAGGCCTGCCCGGAACGAAGACGCCCGCTGCGGCTGAATCTCTGAACTGCACAGCAGCTGCGACGTGGGGTGAGTCCGCTGGGCGCGAGAGGCGGTTGGCGCTCTTCCCTCCCCCCCCCCTCCTGGGCCCGCCTGTCTACCGCTGCATTACGGCCCGATCGGCCGCGTAGGCCTGCACCCTCCGACCTTCCCCCTTGTAGGCCCCGCGGGGACAGGGCCCGCGGTGGGCCTGGGCGGCGAAAACCGCGCCTTTAGAGGGTGCGGGCGGAGTGGCACTGTGGGTTGAGCCGACGCGCCCGCTGCCTAGTGGCTCCCTTGCAGAGGAGGGCGGTCGGCTGGCCCGGAGCCTTGTCATCCCTGGGGAAGCCCGGGGCTACTACCATCCGCCCGGCGCCGCCATTGAAATCCACCGTTAGTGCTTGCGCTCTTCGCACTGCTTGCTCCTCCACCCAAACATTAGTGGGACACTGACGCGCGCGGGGTGCGGCGCCGCTTCTACAGCGCGCTCCCCGCACTGAACCTGCTGCTGTCAGCACCGCACCACACTGGCTCACTCGTGGTGGGCCCTGAAATACAGCACCCTGCCCGTCAATACAGCTCACTGCTCAGCAGCATCGACACAGCCTGCTTGCTGGACCGGCACCACTTCCAACCTGCCTGCATCTTTCCTTGGCTTTCACGTGGCCTGTGCGCAAACGGGGCGAGATCCTGCTTCCCCATTGCGCCTCCACGCAGGGCATATCAGCGCCACAACAGCTACTCCTAGCCCACTGTGTGGGCGAACACCCCCCCACCATCCGCTCGTTTGGGGTTCCTTGCCAGCCGACGTCTGGGGTCCTATCACCGGCCCAACGGACTTAAATATCGTCCTACCACGTCAGCCTTTTTCCCAGGCCTAACAAGCACACGCAGCGCGGCCTAGCGTCGCTATAGCCCACACAACTCGACCCTGCAGCCGCATGGGTCGTAAGGACCCTAAACAAAAGACCCTGCCGTTTGAAAAAATTGTAGAGCAAGGCCGTGACGACGAACCCACCATGGCAGAGAGTAGTTTGGGTACAGACGGCACAGACGCTCTCTCTGCGCAGACATCCACGCTGCTCCTGGAAATGAAGGCGGGTTTCCGTGCGCTTGATAGTCGATTCGACACGCTGGATAAACGCCTGGAAGATATGGGGGCTAAAATCCAATTGCATGACCGGCGCCTGGACGTTGCAGAAGCACGGATCTCCGTCATCGAGGACGGAATGGCGCAATCCCTCAAAAGGCTGGAACGCATGGAGCGCATCCTTAAAGATGAGGACATGAAAAATGAAGACCTCGAGGCGCGCAGTCGGCGCAATAACATCCGCATCTTAGGGGTCCCGGAGACCACGTCAATAGGCCGCCTGGACCTCTTTGTCGAGACCCTGCTGGCGGACATGTTTGGCAGGGAGTCCTTCACCCCAGGATTCGTGATAGAACGCGCTCACCGCTCTCTGGGCCCCAGGCCAAATCCGGGCCTTCCCCCGCGGCCTATCATCGCCCGCATAATGAACTTCCGCAACCGTGACACAGCCCTGCGCCTGGCCAGAGAAAAAGGAGACACTGACTGGCAAGGCTCCAAAATTGCGCTATATCCAGACTTCACGCTCATGGTACAGGAAGCCCGCCGCAAGTTTAACGGGGTCAAGGCCACTCTCAGAAACTTGGGCATGAACTACGGCATGCTCTACCCTGCGAGACTGCGAGTTGATGTAAACGGCCGCTCACGCATTTTCGACACCCCGACGGAGGCGCAGGAATTTTGCTGCACTTGCAAACAGAACAATAACCGGTCTGGGGCGGACGGGGACAGATCCTCACCCTTGGGTAGTGGCTCCAACGCAAGTATGGAACTGTTTTCCAGTGCGGGCAAAGGCTGATCAGCACACCCTGCAGGCGACTGGCTAATAGCATTCATAAGTTGGAATATTAATGTTCAGTTCACCAGTATGTTTTTAATGTCTGCTTGACTGGCGTGGCGTTGCCACCCCTCGTGGTGTACACCTTTGGTTTCTTTTCTTGGAATTCAAATATACCTTGTTGGGGTTTCCGACATTGCAGTTCAAAGTTTATTGGTATATTGGGATACGCCTTTAGTTCCGGGGTATGCCTCTCTCCCTTTTGGAAGAGGCTGGGTGGGGGGAGGGTCCGTGGAACTGTTGCATAGTAGATCACAGGATCTTGGCTCAGACGTTCATAGTTGGATGCAGGTATGCTCACTGTCACAATTTGTTTGTTTTCATTGTTGTATTTACATGACATGTTCGTTGTACGCTCCCAATGGCCCAGCTGGGTAATATAGATGGTCCTTCGGGCTTGACCCTTATGTCTTGGAACGTCAGAGGCCTCAACGATAACCGTAAAAGACATGGTATTCATTACCTCCTCAGACAAAGTGTGGATGTTGCTTATTTACAGGAAACGCACTTACCCCAAACTGACTCACTCCGATTTGCTGCCAGTTGGGGAGCTCACCGGTACTTTGCCTATTTCAGTAACTATGCCAGGGGTACGGCCATACTTATTCACAAACGAGTCCCCTTTAGCTTAGGCTCTGTTGTCAGGGATAAGGAGGGCAGATACATTATTGTTACAGGATGTCTCATGGGATACAGAGTGGCTCTGGTGTGTGTATACGCTCCGAACACTGATTCTCCTGAATTTTATCACTCATTCCATGCCCAGCTACTAAAACTGGACCCTTGCCTGCTTTTGGTGGGGGGGATTTTAATCTGCTCCTCAATCCTGCATTAGACAGCACAGCCGCAACCCCTGACACTAAACCGTGCTCTCATGGCCCTCTGCGAGCAGCTTTCCCTAATAGACATCTGGCGCCAGCACAATCGCACCTGCACTGAATATACACACTACGCTGGCCAACATCACACTTGGACGAGAATTGACTTTTGGCTTGTTTCCCCTGCTATTTCCAACTGGTTTCAGGCACTTGGGACGCTCCCGAGAACATACTCGGACCACTCTCCGGTTCAGCTCCGTCTGAGGATCCCTCGTCCAGAGGGGTTTGAACGCCAATGGCGCTTCCCGAGCCGAGCGCTCTATGATGATCTTTTTAAAGAAGTGCGCGAAGCAATAGAAGACTACTTCACTATAAACACTGGGTCAGTGGACTCATGGGCGGTCCTGTGGGAGGGCTTCAAGGCATACATCAGGGGCGTGTGCATAACTAAACACTCAGGTGTGCTGAAAAGTCTCCGCACCACGATCTCCCGTATTGAGCGCGAACTCGCTGACTTGGACGACGCCACATTGCACTCCGCAGTCCCAGACACGACAGGTCGCCGGTTAGCTCTTCTGATTGAATTCCGCAACGCCGCAGACCATGAGATACTATACCTAGGCAAATATCAAACCGCTAGGCGGTACGGGAAGGGTGAAAGACCGGGCAGGGTGCTGGCACAGATGTTAAGGCCCCCTTACAGTAAAGCTTGCATCGCTGAGATACACTCTTCTACAGATCAGACACTCACCTCCACTTCGGAGATTCGTGAAGAGTTCTTAGAATACTTCACGGCCTTATACTCCACCAGGACAGGGAGAGACCCTTTAGCGCAGGAAGCTTATTTGTCGGAAATTGCTTTGGTATACCTGGAGAAGGACATGCAAGACTTCCTCGCAGAACCGATAACCGAAACCGAGGTCCTCGGTGCTATAGACACTCTCCGCTGTTCCTCTGCCCCCGGTCTGGATGGCTTCACTGGGGACTTTTACAAGACATATAAAGGTCTACTGGCCCCGCAGCTGATTGAGGTTTATGCAGAGGCCCTCGAGAAACAAATACTGCCCCCTACGCTTAGGGAAGCGGTTGTGATCCTTCTCCGGGAAAAGATCCGACGTCATGTGGATCCTACAGACCATTATCCCTCCTGAACTTAGACTATAAAATATTAGCCAAAATCATTGCCAATCGCCTCTCCCAGTTGATGGAATTCATCATATCTCCGGCCCAATCCGGTTTTGTCCCTCACCGATCCACCTCCTTAAATCTTAGGACACTCTTCTCGGTCCTCCATAGAATCAACCCCGCGGTTCCGGCGGCCGCAATCCTGTTGGACACAGAGAAGGCCTTTGATTCTCTAGAATGGCCTTTCTTCCTTTCGATAATGCGCCGCATGGGCATGCCAATAGGCTTCATAGCCACCACCGCCCTACTATACAGCCGCCCCATAGCGCGGCTCCGCATAAACGGAACCTTATCCTGTCCCTTCTCCCTCTCCCGCGGCACACGCCAGGGCTGCCCCCTTTCACCCTTCCTATTTATTTTGGCCATGGATCCCCTAATCCGCCACTTTCAGGAACGGCATCTGCAAAGGGGCTTACAATATAACACTGGCCCCCTCCTAATTTCCCTATATGCGGATGACACCATCCTCTATGTTAGGGATCCCCGGGTTAACTTGGAGCCCCTCATCAGAGAAATACTGCGGTTTGGCCTCTTCTCCGGCCTAGGCATTAACTGGCGTAAATCTGTGATCTTCCCGTTAACTTCCAGTACGACCCCCTGGGAGTGCGAATTCCCTCTTGAATGGTGCACTGATTCCGTCAAATATTTGGGCATTCATATACATCTTGACACTGCCCAGATCCTTCGCCTCAACTACGGTCAAGCAATTACCACTCTTGAATCTCAAATTGAGAGATGGCTGCACTTGCCCTTGTCCATTGCTGGCCGGGTCGCAATTCTTAAGATGATAGTACTGCCCAAATTTCTGTATCTTTTCAATAATATTCCTATCCCCCTCACTAATGTTTTTTTTTTGCAATTGCGTAAGCTCCTTATAAGACTGGTATGGGGGGGTAAGCAGGCGCGCGTTCGCTGGCAAATTCTTACCCTACCATATGATAGAGGTGGATATGGCGTACCAGATCTCCAACTGTATTACTTAGTGGCTCAATGCTGCTATGCCTACGCGTGGTTTCACCCAGACGCGCGGATCCCCTATCTTCGCCCAGAAGCGGATTTTGTCCTTCCTGAACGGTTGTCAACCGTACTGCCCAAGGGAGTCCCCAGAGACCCTACTGACATACAGTCTCCACCACCAGTTGGGCCTGGGACAAGCTGCGATGGGTCACCGCTGCCCCCATACTGTACTCCTCTGCCCTGCCTGTCCCGAACGCCCGTTGGCTTCCAATCACTGGCGAAAGGTTGATCCAGCACACCTTCACCAAATTTGACATCACTACGCTACGGGACCTATACCCTGAGGGCATATTTTCTCCCCGTCGGAAGATACCCGTTTTCAGATTGTCACCTTTATGGACAGTTTTGTGCTGAGTCGTCTTCGCGCTGCGCTGCCCGGTTTCCCCCTAGAGCCGGAATCATTCCCGCCCCTAACGCTAATAATCGAAAGCCCTAGCGGGGCACATCTCATCTCTAAACTATACAAAGCCTGCGCGTCATTGAGGCCCGTCCATGACGATAAGGTCCGCGCAGAATGGGACGTAGATTTGGGCCACCCCATCACGGACGATCAGTGGGCTAAATGCTGCGCAGTGACAAAGAATGTCTCACTAAACAGTAGACATAAGCTGCTACATTACAGGTTCCTGCATAGAATTTATTTCACCCACGCCAAGGCACACAGATTAGACCCGGCCAGACCGCACACCTGCCGCAAGTGCGCAGCCCCACATGCTGATTTTGCTCACCTCACATGGACTTGCCCCAAACTTCACACATACTGGGAAGAAGTGCACAACACACTGGGGGCCATGACGAAGCTGACCCTTACCCCCATACCGGAAGTAGCGGTACTGGGATACACGGTGAACTTCCCCAAAAATGTCAGACGTTTCGCATCCCTCAGTTTACTGTTAGCTAAACGTGAAATTGCTCTATTATGGGGCCGCAAAACTGCTCCTACCTTGGCAGGCTGGTTGCACAGCCTGGCTTATTGTAATACAAATTGCGAGGTATATGCCGGTCTACTACCTGGATCTTCCCGACCTAAAGACATTTGGGGTCCCTACAGACTGTATGCAGAAAATCTGCGGCAAACCTCTAGCTCTCAGCTACACCACGGTATAGTCCCGGAAGGCGTGGGGTGAAGTGATTGTCTTCACACACTATCTGTATTATATGTTCTGCTTGATCCTCAGTCTGTTCCTCTTTCAGTCTCTATGGCTTATTATGAGTGCAGACGTTTAAATGAGTCTGGATTTTAGCTACCCAACACTAGCTGTCAGGACACGTGGGATGGGGTCGACCTGGTTGGACTGTCCGTTCTTTGTTATAAGATATTATATTGCTGGGATTTCACAGCCTATGACATGTCTGTTTTGTGATAATGATGTGACGCTTTTTCAAATTTATTTCTCCTTTGTTGCTTATCGTTTTAATGTTATGCCATTGACGGTGAACATGTAATCCTGCACTATCTTGATTCTTGCCAAAGTGATAAATAAAGTTAAAAAAAAAAAAAAAAGTTCCCCGGGGGTGGAGGGGTGGAATCCAACATTAGTGCTTCAAAAGCAGTTGGCAAAATGGGCAGAGGAAGGGTCAACATGCTCTAAGACTTCCTAGTCACATATCCTTGTGAATGGGCCTCGACAACTAATTTTTAAGTGGGGCGACCTTCATTGGAGAAGTAGAGCCAGAACCAACTTGAACTAGCACAGATGGGGCTTGGAGGTAGATCTGTTTCAATTATTCTTTGTTGGAGTAATGTCAGTGGCATTGTTTGAAGTTACAAGAGAATGGGAGATGCGCAGAGGTACCATAGGGGCTGCTGTGTAGGTGTTCTTGTGAAAGTGATTCAGGGAGATGGCGTTTGCCAGAAAACGTGATCCTGTACCATGAACATAGTTTAATAATTTTGCTGTTGATTTTGAGTGGCAAAATCTTATTTTGATTCACTTGGTGGTCTTTGTCAACTACAGACTGGGTTTAGCAGTCAAATAGCCTTACTTGACTCTCTAAAACTTTGTGATGCTAGCTTTTTGCTGAGCATGGAAGGACCGAGCGGTCCAAGTCCTACAAGCTTGCTCCACTTGGAACTTGTCTTCTGTGGCTGTTGCATGCGGAAGGTCCAGGAGACAAAAGGATGTCTGCCCGGAAGCATACCAGCTGATCAAGCTTAAATGCTATCAGATTACTGAAAAAGTAAACTGCGATCAAAACATGAGAGTGCGCAGCAACATGGACACCTGCAAAAACAAATCTGGTTGTGTATTAATAAAGAAATGCAGTTGTGTGCATATGCTCATACAAGGGTAAGTACCATGATTATTAAGCAGCAGTATGCCCCTTCCAGAGGTATAACAAAAATAAAAATAAAGCCATGAAGCCTGGTGGTCAATGGGGGAAGGTCATAGTTTGCAACATGTGGGGAGCCTTAGTGCAGTTAGAACCTAGGCCTGGGTATCTAAGTAAACTTTGAACATTTGGAGTCTGTTGGACCTCTATTTGACGTCGAGAGACCCAAATAGCAACACATATTTTAAATGGTAGGACGAAGAAAAAATAATCTCCGAAGGAGCAAGACTAGATGCAAGGCCTTCCTGTAAAATGTGTCCTCAGAGGCTTCTTCATGATCTGTCCAATTCAGAACTACTTACCTGGATATTTGGGCAGCAGCAGTCGGTGTAACAGACCTATGCAGTCCTCTTTGGCTTTAGGTTCAACTAGGAGCTGGCCAGTATGTATAGAAAGGGTGACTTTTGAAATGATGATGTAAAATGTTGACGGATGCAGACAAGAAGAGGTCGAAATTCACAAGAGGGACTACTCCAAGGAAGTATGCAAAGTTTAAAATCTTCACTGGGATGCATTTATTGTTGATGAATACAAAATAAGCTTTCAACAATACACAGTGAATGCACAGAAACAGACCCTGCATTTATTAAAGACTGCATCTTCAGTCTAGATCTCAACACACTGAATGCTTTGTCCTAACCCTAAAGCCCTTACAGCAAGCATAAATAATCTCCCTGCAAACGTAACGAACAGGAACCTTCAAAGAACAATTAAACGGCCACTCTTTACTGAATTGCTGTTTCTCAGAAAAATCATGGAATTTTTGTTTATTTTTTATTTACAGGTTTGAAACTTAGGGGCTGATTATGATGGCGGGTGGACTGCCACCGACAGGCCGTTGGTGGCGGTCCGACCGCTTACAGCCAGAATACAGTACCGGCAGTCGGACCCACAGCGGTCTGGAGGAAGACCACAGCCTCCGCCAGGATCAGTGATCCCGATGGGACGGCAGTCGGATTCGTCATCAGGCACTGCTTTCGGGATTATGATATCCCTTTCCGACAACCTTTTCATGGCGGGAAGACTCCCATAAAAAGGCTGTCCGAAATGGAATTTGGGGACCAAACAGAGCCCCCTTTTGTCGTGGGCCACTGTAAAGTGTCCCTGGGGGCACATGTAGTTCCCCCACGCACTTCCATGCACCATGTGTCATGCACCACATGGTGCATGACACACGGTCCATGGACGTGTAGGAAGTGCTCCTTTTCACAGCAGCTTGTGCTGCAGTCCTTTTCCTGGGTCGCAGCATAAGCCGCCATGAAAAGGAGCACTTTGCGACCGCCAACCCGGTGGTCGCATCGTAATGCGACAGCCGGACTGCTGCCTGCTTGTTGGGCCGTCTCCTGACCGCTGCGATAGCCGGCGACGATCCGACTGCCCGCTCTCATAATCAGCCCCTTAGTGATTACTCATGAGAATATATTGACGATGTTCAGGAGCACCTGCCAATTTTCATGCACATTTACACTGCAGAGGTGGAGCAGCGTAGTGCCCCAACCGTAAGATGTAACCCCTTAAAACACAGAGGAGGAAAATGGATGTATAGACTAATGTTCTGAGGACATGATGAAGACCCTTGCTAATCCGAATACCGGTGCCATTGAACTTTTAAACCTGGAGTCTGTGTTCGAGGCATGTGTGCTGTAGATACACATGCTCTGCATAAGTCCGCCATCTAGTATTGGGCTCGGATGATTACAAGTATTTTTGTTTTAAGAAGTTTTCTTCGAGTCATGAGGTTGTGTGACTATTCCTCTTCGTAATATTGCACATGGTCATCAACGCCATCTTCAGATAGTTTTTTTCCACCAACGGGTTCGGATGTAATCTCTTGCGCTATTCTTCGGGACTCGTTCGAACAACCGATCGGTTCTTGTATAGATCGCCACTCAGCGGTATTGTCCAGATCGCGTAGTTCATTGTATCTGAGAGCTCACCCTTCTGCGTAGCTGGTCTTCGGCTGGGCTCCCTTTCTCCATTTCAGCGTCCTTCAGAGAATGACCTGCTGATGGAAAGAACTCCGTTCCGCTTCTGTCCGGAGTGTCATTCTAAGTACCCCCATACCAATCAACACCCCGTTTGCCACCTATGCCTCTCCCCCGATCATCGTGAGGACACCTGTGAGGCCTGCAAATCTTTTTCGCCGAAAAAGACAATTGGAGATTTTTTTGACAATTGACGTGCTCGATGCCAAGAAATGCAGCACAGACAAGCGGACGATGTTCTGGCCATCTTCGGTCGGCAACAGGACGAAGAGGAAGCTTCAGCGGGATCACTATATTCACGATTCTGATTGTCTCAATCTGATCTGGACTCAGCCACCCTTTAACCGGCACAAAATCATCGAACAGTGAGTACTACTACCCTTGATCCAAATCCCAAATCGGTCTCGACCGAAAAAACTGAATACGGTCCACCACTGCAAAAAGGCCATGGCATGCACTGAAAGACTGATTCAGAACCCCGCCCTCGACACCGGCTCTGAAAACTCAGCCTACACCAGGGGCCTCCACATCTGGGCCTACAATGCCTCCACATTCGGTATCGGCACCAAAACAAAAACTGTTTTTTTTTTTTATCCGACAGTAGCTCCGTCTAAGACTAAGCTCCCTCCACCCAAGTATTTTACTTTTGGATCGAAGACTCCACTGGAGCCGATCCTCCATGTCATGCAGGAAAGATTCGACCCAAAGCAAGAAATGCTCCAGATTCAACCTGGAACTAAAACAATCGTGCCTCAGCCTGCAAAAACCCAATCTTCATAGAAACAATTAACTTTTCAGGAGGCTTTGGATACTCCTCTACAACCTCCAAAGAAAAAGGAAGCTGCAACAAGCCCTTTGCACATTTCTACTCCAACAACATCACCACCATCCTCTCCACCACCTCACTCACCAACACCATCTCACCTATAATAGATGATGAGGGGGATATACCACATGACATGCACCCAGGGATGCCTAGGATGATTATGATGCCGATCCTCAAGGGGATACAGACCCTGATCTCTATCCCACTAGGCCTTCACCACCTGATGACGCTTCTGCTTATCAAGATCTCATAGCAAGGGCAGCAGCTTACCATCAGGTTCCCTTGTATAAAGATACAATAGAAGAGGACTTTCTTTTTGAAACCCTATTTAACACTCAAAGGGGGGCACAATACCCATCACTCCTAAAAGGCATGGTACACCACACGGAGGACATTTTTAAGGACCATGTTAAGGCGAGAATTATAACACCACGTATTGACAAAAAATATAAGGCTGCACCATCAGATCCTATTTATTTTAGCGGTCAATTTTCCCCAGACTCCCTAGTCGTATCTAATGTAAGTAAAAGGGCCAACTCCCAAACATAAGGAGAGGCGCCAACTCCGGACAAGGAATCTAAATTAATAGATGCTTCTGGAAAATGGGTAGCTGCCCAAGCATATAATCATTGGCTCATAGCTAATAGCCAGGCTCTAATAGCTAGATACGATAGGGTCCATTGGGACAAAATGGCAGGGCTCCTCCAATACCTCCCAGAAGAACACAAAAAAAAGAGGGCAGGAAATTGTAAAGGAAGGTAATCTTATATCTAACAACTCCATAATGTGTGCCTTAGATGCAGGTAATACTACTGCTAGGGAGATAAATACTAGCATTCTATTGCGTAGACACGCATGGCTTCGTGTCTCTGGAATCTGAAAGAGACAATTAGTTATGGATTCCTCACCTTAGAATTACCCCCAGGCGTCAGACTGGATCCGGAGAATTTTTTCCTCAGCAGTACCTCTGCGCGTCAATAGGTGGTGTCGGTCGACTCAGCGTTTGTCATTGGCGTCATGGTTGCCGGAATGACGTCGCGGTATCTACTTAGACGCCGCCCTCGCGCACTGACGTCAGTTCTTTCTTTTTCTGCGCCAGCTAGCACAGATCCGGAAAGAGCGGTACCTCGAGTCACTTTTTGACTCCGTTTTTGAGACTTTTGTTGACCTCTTTTTTGAGTCGTTCGACTCCTGGTGCACGGAGGGATGTCCCGTCGGACCGGCTTCAAGGCTTGTGACTCCTGATGCAAATTGATATCGGTCACGGACCCGCACCTCGTGTGCCTTTGGTGCCTGGAGCGCAACCACGACCCGAAGTCGTGCTCCGACTGCCGGGCCATGAACCCGAAGTCTTTGCGGGAGCGGTCCCAAAAGATTCTCGAGGCCCGGCAGTCCGCTCCGCGCCATTCGAGGTCCCGGTCGAGAGGGAGGTCGTGGGACCGGTCGTGGAGCCATCACCACCGCCACTCGTCATTGAAGTCTTCATCTTCAGGTAAGTCGAAGCACAAGAAGAAGGCGAAGAAGCATCATCGCTCTTTGCGTTCTCCCCGTCCGTCGGCCGATGCGGGAAGCGGAAGGTAGTCGTCCGGCTCCGCTCGCGGAGCCTGTTGGGTCGACTCCGGCCCTCCCTCCTTTTCTGGGAGCCGGAGCGACCCCTGCCCAGCTTTGCAGCTGTTACGAAGCCTTGCATTCCATCTTCGGGCAGCCCGACTGCCGGCACGCCCTCAGGCCCCGCGGACTCGGTTGGGGGCTCTAGGCCTTCGATGTTGGCGGCTTCGGCACCGCAAGGCCCCCAAGGATCCAAGCCTGGAACCGGGTCGGCGCCGGGTACCTCGTGACACCTCCTCCGGCGTCGAATCCAGTGACGACACCACCGCCGCCTCCGACGCCGGTTGTGTCCCTAGCCGGCGTCTGCCCCGGCCTCCCCCCGATGAGGACACGGAGCTGGACCGATGTCGTCCAACGTCGGGACCGGCGCTGGCTGGTACTTTTGTACCCTTGTTCTCCCCTGATGTTTCCTACTGCCCTGAGTGGCTACCAGAAGAGGGTGAGGAGGACTGGGAGGGGTCTGTGGACCCTCTTGCAGACCAGTTAGAGGAACCGGACTGGAGAGAGGAGTTGGGTGACGCCAGTGGTCTGGACACTTCCCCAGACCTTTGCATGCTTTCTCCCCCTACCGTGGCTACGGAGGAGGGTGCATCTTACGCGGTGGTGTTGCGTAGGGTGGCCGAGGCCTTAAACCTCGAGCTTCCTACGGTGGCGGTCAGGACTAACCTCCTGACCGAGGTGCTTCAGCCGGCAGCGGCCTCTTCGGAGCCCTTGCTGCCGTTCAATGAAGCCCTTACGGACATCCTTTTGGGCACTTGGTCCAAGCCCAACACAGGGGCTCCTGTGGATAGGATGATTGCCCGACGCCACCGCCCGTCCCCGGGCGACCCCATTTTCTTCTCTTTCCATCCCACCCCTTAGAGCTTGGTAGTCCAAGCCTCAACATCCAAGGGTGCATTCCCTAACGCACCACCTGATAGGGAATCCAAGAAGCTGGACCACCTTGGGAAGAAGATGTTTTCTTCCTCCAGCTTGGGACTGCGGTCGGTAAACACTGCATGTCTATTGGGTCGTTACTCTCACTCGGTGTGGGACGCGGTTGCACAGGTGCTGCCACAGTGCCTGGAGGAGGCCCGGGCCGTGCTCTCCCGTGCAGTTGCCGAAGGGCGAGACGCAGCGAAGTTCACCATCCGATGTGGGCTGGACACCGCCGACTCACTGGGCAGGACGATTTCCACGTTGGTAGCCCTTAGACGCTACGCCTGTTTGAGGTCTACTGGCTTTTCGGGTGATGTCCAAGCTACGCTTTTGGACATGCCCTTTGATGGCCGTCGCTTGTTCGTTGACAAGGCGGACAACACGCTTGAGCGCTTTAAGGACTCCAGGGCTACGACCAGGTCCTTGGGCCTCGCATCCACCTCCCGCCCAGCGCAGTCTGCCTTTCGCCCCTTTCATGGCTACAGAAGGGGTGCCCCACCACGTTCCGCCCAGGGCCACAGGCCTGCGCAAGCTGTCCAGCTTCTGCGTGGCCGGGGACGTGGGACCCACCGTCGTGGGTCTGGGGGCCAGCGGGCGGGCCAGTCCACCATCTCCCCCTCTGCAGCAGCCTCCAAGCCCTCCTAGTCCGACCTTTCAGGGCCAAGTTTTGCCAGTGGGCGGCAGGATTCGCCATCACCTCCCCCACTGGCTCAACATCACGTCGGACAGGTGGGTTTTGCAGATAGTCCGAAGGGGCTACTCCCTCCCCTTCGAGACTACCCCTCCATCCATTCCACCTCAAACCCATCGCATGTCGGTGGATCACTTGGCCCTTCTCCAAGAGGAAGTTATGGCTCTCTTGGCCAAGGGAGCCATCGAGCGAGTTCCTGCCCCAGAAGTAGGTTGCGGTTGTTATTCCCACTACTTTCTGGTGCCCAAGAAGGACAAGGGCCTGCGTCCTATCTTGGATCTCCAGAACGTTAATCGCTTCCTCCGGAAGGAGAAGTTCAAAATGTTGACCCTGGCTCAGGTCCTGTCTGCTCTCGACCCTGGAGACTGGATGGTAGCGTTGGACTTGCAGGACACTTATTTTCACATCCCCGTCCTGCCGGCCCATCGGCGTTACCTACGGTTCTCGGTAGGCAACGAGCACTTTCAGTTTACCGTGCTCCCCTTCGGCCTTACCAGCGACCCTCGGGTGTTCACGAAAGTGATGGCGGTGGTCGCAGCTCATCTGCGCAGATCAGGGGTTCCAGTCTTCCCCTATCTCGACGCCTGCCTGTTGAAGGCGGGCTCGCCCCAGGCTGTCGTCTCCCACCTACAGACTACGGCCGACCTCCTGCATTCGCTGGGGTTCACCATCAATGTGCCGAAGTCACACCTGATCCCCTCTCAGAAGCTCCTTTTCATCGGAGCGGTTCTGAACACGGCGCAGGTTCGGGCTTATCCTCCCGAGCAGCGAGTCTGGGATATTCGGGCTATGATTCCGATCTTTCAGCCTCTGTCCCGGGTTTCGGTCAGAATGACCCTGAGGCTACTGGGCCTAATGGCCTCCTGCATCCTGCTGGTGGACTATGCCAGGTGGCATATGCAGGCTCTGCAGTTGGACCTGAAGTTCCAGTGGGCACAGCATCAGGGGAATCTTTCTGATTGCGTCCAGATCTCAGAGGGCACTGCACATCAATTGCAGTGGTGGCTCACGAACCGGGATTGGGTCAATGGCAGATCCCTCTCCCTTCCCCAACCGGAGTTCTCAGTGGTGACAGATGCATCACTGCTAGGGTGGGGCGGCCACATGGGAGAGGCGGAGATCAGAGGCCTCTGGTCTCCGGCGGAGTCCGGGCTCCATATCAACCTTCTGGATCTTCGGGCGATTCGTCTTGCACTAAAGGCATTCCTTCCCTTCGTCAGGGGAAGAGCAGTGCAGGTGTTCACGGACAACACTACCGCCATGTGGTACTGCAACAAACAGGGCGGGTGAAGTCGTGGACCCTATGTCAAGAGGCTCTCCGCCTTTGGACATGGCTGGAACATCAGGGCATATCTCTGGTGGTTCAACACCTAGCAGGTTCTCTGAACGCCACGGCGGACGAACTCAGCCGCAGGTGCATGATGGATCACGAATGGCGTCTACACTTGGAGGTGGTGCAAGGTCTCTTTCAGCAGTGGGGAGAGCCTTGGTTAGATCTATTCGCCACCGAAGAGAATGCGCAATGTCAGCAGTTCTGCGCGTTGGAATTTCCAAGGTGGCACTTGCTCGGAGACACTTTTCGTCACGAGTGGAGTTGCGGTCTTCTATACGCCTTTCCGCCTATACCACTTCTGCCCAGAGTACTGAAGAAGATCAGGCGCGACCGGGCCCAAGTCATTCTTGTGGTTCCGGATTGGGCACGAAGAGTCTGGTATCCCGAGCTACTACACATGGCCATCGATCCTCCGATCAGACTGCCTCTACGGGAGGATCTTCTGTCGCAGCAGCAGGGGACGATCCTCCACCCGAACCTGTCCAGCCTCAACCTCCTTGCGTGGACATTGAGCGGCGACAGTTGACAGCTTTCGACCTTCCTCCTGAAATCTGTAATGTTATCTTGGCAGCCAGGCGGGCCTCCACCAAAACGGTATATGCCTGTAGATGGAACAAATTTGTGGCATGGTGTGCAGCAAAGGCTGTGGATCCCCTTTCTGCCCCCCTTTCAGAGGTTCTCCTCTTCATTCTTTCTTTGGCCCAGCAGGGCTCTGCTCTGGGCACTCTCAATGGCTATATTTCGGCCTTCCTTCGGCTGCCTGACCAGCCTTCTCTTTTCAAGTCCCCCATTGTAAATCGCTTCCTTAAGGGCATTACTCACTTGTTTCCTCCAACTCCTTTCGTAATGACCCAGTGGGACTTTAACTTAGTTCTTACTTATTTGATGTGTGCTCCCTTCGAGCCGCTACATAACTGTCCTCTCAGACTCCTGACTCTTAAAACTGCCTTTCTGATTGCCATCACCTCTGCTCGCAGGGTGAGTGAGCTACAGGCCCTTTCTTCTAGGCCTCCTTTCCTGGTTGTTCATCCGGACAAAGTTGTCCTCCGTACTAGGCCTTCTTTCCTTCCCAAAGTGGTTACCTCTTTCCATATAGGACAGACCATCACTTTGCCCACCTTTCCGCATCCTTCTAAAGAGGTAGAGAGGCTCCACCGTCTGGATCAAAAATGTGCGCTTTCGTTCTATCCGAATTGCACAAAACAATTCCGGGTGGATGACCAACTCTTTGTTGGTTACGTGGGCGCCAAGAAAGGTCGGGCCGTGCAAAAACGAACCATCTCCCGATGGCTCGTTCTTTGCATCAAAATCTGCTATTCCTTAGCGAAAAAAGAACCTCCAGTTGGGTTGCGTGCCCATTCCACCAGGGCGACGGCAGCCACTACTGCTTTGGGACGTGGAGTCCCCCTTCTTGACATCTGCCAGGCAGCTGCGTGGGCTTCACTGCACACGCTTACCAAACACTACTGCCTGGACATCCAAGTCCGGAGGGACGGCTTCTTTGGCTGTTCAGTTCGCCAGGACTTTCTGGTGTGAACTTGGTTCGCAGACCCACCACCTTGGATGGTATTGCTAGGGTATCTATTCTAAGGTGAGGAATCCATAACTAATTGTCTCTTTCAGATGAACAAGTTACTTACCTTCGGTAACGATTTATCTGTAAGAGACATAGATTAGTTATGGATTCCTCACCGCCCCACCCATCCTCCCCGTTCTGCGAACTGATTTCTAGGGTAAGGGACTCCCTTTCAGGGCCCTACTTTTCGTGCACCAGTGGTCTGTGTCTTGCATGGCTCTGCGCTTCTGGCGTGGAATGTCGTGTAAAGAACTGGTGTCAGCGCGCGAGGGCGGCGTCTAAGTAGATACCCCGCCACGTCATTCCGTCGACCACGACGCCAACGACGAACGCGGAGCCGACCGACGCGCAGAGGTACTGCTGAGGAAAAAATTCTCCGGATCCAGTCTGATGCCTGGGGGTAATTCTAAGGTGAGGAATACATAACTAATCTATGTCTCTTACAGATTATATCGTTACCGAAGGTAAGTAACTTGTTCTTCAAGCCCGAGGTACAGCAGGCAATCTTACACCTACCATTTGACAAAGAACATCTTTTCAGACCTCAGGTGGACGCAACTTTAGAAAAGATGAAAAAGGACACAGAGGTCGCAAAATCAATGGAGGCTTTGCAGACGACCACATATTGTGGGCCCTTTCGTAGGCCTACCTATAGACGGTGCAAGATTTGCCTCCTCTGACACTGGGGCAATATATAAAAATCGGGAACAAACCTCTAGTCCAAAAACATTCTATAGAGGAAACAATTTTTAAAAAAGAGGTCTCGGAAATATTATCCATACCTCAAACATTAACAATAAACAGTGACTGCCTTCCCATTCTCCCAGACCACTTAACACCTGTCGGGTGTTGTCTTCAAAACTTTTACCAACCTGGAACTCAATCACAACAGATCGATATGTGTTGGATATTATCCAACATGGCTACTGTCTGGAACTAGTTACAACTCCAAATATCCCACCTCGCAAACATACACTATCAATACAACATCAAATTCTCCTTCAACAGGAAATAGCAGCTCTATTGAACAAGCATTTGCAAAGCAATAGGTCTCGCATTTACGCAAGTTTGAACTATTGGCATTGTAAATGACTGCCTTTTATTTATGTTTTGGTTTTTAAAACATAAGTAAAAGGCATTGTCATTTACCATGCCAATAGCTTAAACTCTTGCAAATGTGAGCCCTATTGCATTGCAAATGCTTGTCTATTATACTACTAGTAAATAATAACTCATCATTCACTATTGCTATCATAAAATAAAATAGCGAACCTTCAGTCCATTCAGCCTGAGGCAGTAAATCTGCCTGGTGCAGGTGCATTGAGCTTCCTGCCCCATCCATCTGACAGACTGCCTTGAGGTATGGCAGGCGTCAAGGGCCTGCCACACCTCAGGGTCTCCCCATTGGTAAAGCCCTGCGTCGCTGACCACACGCCACCCTATAATGAGATGGGAAAAGCTTAGGTGAAAAGGCAAGAATCTGAAAGCTGAAGCCTTTGTACACTGCGCAGACTCCAGCTTTCAGTTTCCTGCTTCATTGCTTGATGCGGGAGGAAGCTGTGTTCCTGTCCTGAGGTTCAACCTAACACCAGCAACGGAAGCTGACCAGTCAGGCTGCTGGAGGTAAATACAAAAGAAAAAAAACTCTGAAATTTTGTGTGCATGCATGTGTGTATCTCTACGATGCGAGTGTGTGCATATGAGAGTGAGTGACTAAGTGACAGTGAGTGCATGTCAGTGAGCATATGTGATAGTGTATGAGAGAGCGTGTATTTGTGTGTGTGTGTGTATGTGAGTGAGAGTGAGAATAAGTGACGGTGAGTGCGAACGATTGAGATTGAGTGAGACTAAATGAGAGCGAGACTGTGAGTGAGTATGACATAGTGAGTGAAAATGAGTGTGAGGCAGTGTGAAAGAGAGTGAAGGCGTATGGGTGAGAACAGGTTTGAGTGAATGTAAGTGACCATGTGTGAGTTACGCTTGTTAGTCTGCCACTGGCCTGGAGATAATTATTGGCTTACAGGGGCACCCATTGCAAATGCTGGCATATTGGTGATAATTCTCGTCACAAGGATGGCCCATGGCAAAATGCTGGCACACTAGATATAATTCTTCATACATGAGACACCCATAGCAAAAAGCTAGTGTTGGCATATTGGATATAATTCTTGATGTGAGTGACACCCACCACAAAATACTGGCATATAGGATATTATTCTTGGCATAAAAGCACTCATGGCAAAATACGGGCACTGGCATATTTGAGATAATTCTAGGAATAAGGAGTACCCATGGCAAAATGCTGGAGTGGGCACGCTAGAAGTAATTGTTGGTATATGGGATACCTCTGACACAATGTTGCTAACATACTGAAGAAAATACATGCCATTATTAAAGACACCCACGGCAAACAAATAGGATATGTGGTCAGAGAACCATGACGAAATGCTGGCCCTGACGTACTAGAGAGAGTTTTTACATACAGGTCACCCCTTGCATATGTATCCAGTCAATGGCAAAATTCTAGCTCTAGTGTACTGTATGTAATTCTTGTCATAAGGGGGCACCTGGGGCATACAGAAGGCATCCATGACAAAAAAGGTGATCCTATCACAATGGAAGTATAATTACTTCCATCTGCGTGGAGGGGTTTCCACTCACATTTTGAAAAAAGGGGTCCACCTTCTGGGGAGCATAAGGCGTCAGTGGCTTCACCAAACAACAAGGTGATGGATGGAATGCTTGAATTAATCTCAACCTCTGGGATCGTAATCCAGCGCGACAAATATAAATTCTTCTCTTTTGGATATAACCTCCAGGTAAAATCACACACAGCAACTATACCTTATGACGGTGGGGCCCATAACACCGCATAACCATACACTCGCTCAATTGTTTCCCTGAGTCACATCCACTACTACCAAAGAGAAGAATGAGGTTGCTGGAGGAACGGGAAACCTTATTAAAATCAACAGGATATTTCCTTAAACATCATACATAATCAATTTTAATCCTGTCGGTTCTAAGACATCAAGGTATTCCGCTCTTTGGTCGATGGACCAACTAGTAGCATAAGTTGATGGTGATTAAGACCAGCTCAATCACAGTCAAACCTTCTTAAAATCATTACACTTATTATTGAGCTAAAGAACCACAGACTCGTAGTTTTAATTATAATAAAGTTTATCTACTTCCTTTAAATGCATGAATAAGATTCAATTTTATTAATCGTTTTAATACATTTCAATATCATTATAAGAAATAAGCATTAGAAAGAAGTTTATGCATACCCCTTTTAGATGAAGAATAAAAGTTCATCAAAGCAGATAATCACAGCATGGAATTCCCAAAACTGACTGTCTGTCCCGCTAAACAGGCCTCCTCGACGGACCTCCTATACAGATTTCCCGCATCGGTCTCGTTCCTTTCCCCAGTCAAGTTCAAAGTTCAAAAATGAAAAATTCTATTAGAAAATGGCCTATAGAAAATAGCATCCGTTTCTTCAGCATCAATGTTCAGTGCTCAAAAATAATGCATGAATAGCGCTCCTCCTACTTAGGAGTAGGTCCTCTTATACCCTACTACTAGCTTACTAAACATAAAGTTGCAATCTTTGGGGGCGAGAATCCCGCTAATTGGTCCATTGGAGGGGTGGCAAGCATCATCTCATTGCCCTCCTTGTTCAAACCGGTTCTGTAATTGTTTATGATTTCGTCCTTTCACACGTTTTTTGGGTAATAGCAATCCGATTGACAGTTCTTTAAATGTATCTTGTCTCTCGCAACTTATTTTAAACAGTCCATTGTTAATTTTCGGCTACTCGTCCCCTGTTCTCACGGATTCACGCGGAGTCTTTTCTTGGCATACCCTTCATGTCAGGTCAGTCCGACCTTGACACTTCTCACTCTGGGCTCGACTCGTACCCACGTGATATACTTCTGCGGCTTTCTTTCGCTTGGAAGCCATCTTTGCGTCTGCGCATTAAGCCCATCTGCCTCGGCAGCCATTTTTACAGCACGGCCTAGCAGGCCCGAACGAACTATCATGAAAACAAACACAATCATAATTAAAATAAAGAAAATAAGCCTTTCTGTTTCCCACCCGTCATTCTAAGTACCCCAATTAGGTGTTACCTAGCAAAAGCGACATTTAAAGCCATGTTTACTTACCATCTGCATTCTTTTGCCACAAAACATTTTACTACATAGCACAAATTATGCAATTTTACTCTAATTAGTACGCAAACCATTATATTAATATTATTTCACTTCCATAATTATAGATAAGTTAACTTTGCACACATTTGTTACCCTTTATGTAAGTGTTTACCAAACAGGTGTAAAATATTGATTAATTAACACGCAATTAATAATGTCAATTTATTAGTATGGTTATTAGGGGGTTCCAAAAACGTTTTTTTCTTTTACCTCGCTCCATCAACTCCCCCCTTTGGTGATTTTTAATATAACCACAAAAACCCATGTTACACAATTTTTCAGATAGAATGTTTCTTGTCCACTTGCTTTTGTTAGTTCAGACCTCAGTGTCCCTTTCATCTTGTCTTCTTGATCTTTCATACATGTTTTCTTTTAGTTTCTCTAGTTCTATTTCTCCCAATTCTTGTTCTCTTTCTTTATTTATCTTGTTTTCTCTTTTTATCATATTTTGTCTTTTTCTCCTTTTAACACATATAACAACAAATTTCACTAATAACACCACTAATATTACTACTGTTGCTGATATTAAAACTTTCCCTACAATAGAACTACCTATCTCAGTGAACCATTTTGGTATTGCGGAAAAACTCTTACCAAGTTTCTCCCAGGCACTTTCAACCTCCAGTGGAACAAGTTCTTTGTGCAAATTTGTAATATTCTTTATATACTTCTGTATATTTTCACTTTTATCTGGAATGTAAGGGCAACAATGTTGGTCTTTCAGCATTCCACAGACTCCACCCTCTTTTGCCAAAAGAATGTCAAGGGCAAGTCGATTTTGCATCACCATAGCTCTCATGGCAACCATCTCGGTATTTACCATCAAGAACCCTCCAGCAGTATTCGTTGATAAACGGTCTACTACTGTGGACAATTTCCGAATTTTAAATGCATTCAAAAATATACCCACTGCTGGTATCGTTGCTCCAAAAATGTCACCAACTATTTCTGTAAAACTTTCCCTTTTTCTACGTGTAAATGTTTCACCCATTCCGTGTGTTCCTTTCTCTCCTCTCTCCACATGAAAAATCTTTGGAAAGACCAGGCCTAAATAGCATGACCCATACCAATGGTCCGGCAACCTGTAATAAGCCCTGTTCCCACAAATATAATAGATCCCTGGAAATATTGGATCTTTTCCTCCTTTGAATCCCCATCCTCCTAAAATTTTGTAATTGTCTCGGCAGTCACTGGAACCCACGAAATAGTTATCATACCTAGTTCTATTTCTACTAATACACAACTTTCCCTGTTGGGGCCAATCTAATGTCATAGCTGCATTTGTCTCTCTTTTAGCATTATTTTCTCTTTCAAACGCCCAAAGGGGTGTTTTTGTCTCCTCTTCTATTACTTTTCTTTGAAACTTAATTCTTCTGTCTTCTACCATTTCTAAAAATACCTTTTCTTCTTTCTTTAATTCACAGGTAAGATTGTACCTAGCTATATACTCTAATGTTAAATCTTTATTTTCTAGGAAAAATTCACCAAACATTCTTCCTTCTTTCACCTTATTCAATTCAGGGATTATAGGAATCTTTGCAAAAATCTTATTTATGTCAGTATAATAATATTCTAATCTACCTGTTTTGTAAAATAAACTGGCTAAAACACTACATGTTATCCCATACGTCAAAGGAAGGTGATGATAGGTCACACCTTCTGTAACAGACGCTGGTAATGTATACAAACATAGCAATCCCTCACATCCATTGTTTCTACATATTTATATAATAATTTTGTGAAAACGTTCTTTGAAAAATCAGTTATAGATCTATCCTTATGTAACTCTGCATTATCTATCAATGTTGCTGTATTCTGTGTGTTAGCTTCTTTATTCTTTTTCGTGTTATTTTCTAATATGGACATTTCTTCTACAGCTAATCTAATTGGAATGGTGATTGCTAAAATGAGCCAAACAAACATTAATAATCCTGTACAAAAGAAACACATTCTACACCATCTACGTAAAAACTCACATTTAGATTTTCTATTCTCTGTCTACCATTTTTGTTCTATTACCTAATTATTTATATATGTACAGAAAAAATGTGTCACCACACCTCAGTATGACGTTTCAGCCACTCTACCCTCTCACTTTGTCTCGTTTGGTACTTTCTTTAGTTCTTTTCAGAACTCTTCCTTGTCTTGTTCAGGTGTCTGTGTCCAGTCCGGTTTTTCTTTTCAATTTCTTCAAACTTGTTGCACTTCACTTTCAGCCACTTGTTTGCAGCTTTCTTCTGGGCTCTCGTGAGTGTTATCTTCTTCTTTGATGTCAGTCAATGCGATGTATAGCCACTCAGGTGACTTATATTTCAAATTAGGTTTCTTCGCTCTTTTAATTTTCTGCAATTGTTTTCCACTTTGTGTTCCTTGATCTCTTTGGCTTGTTATCTCATTTACTTGTTCTGCATTATCTCTATTTAAGTTTATTATTTTGTATCTCAATCTTTTGACTTCGTGGGGACAATTGTCTCCTTTTCTCGGCCTTTTCGGTTCACTTTCTTTTTTTCTTCTCGTTCAGCTCTCCAAGTTCTCTTTCTTGGTCCTAGTCTCTGTTTTCTTTCTTCTTCACTTTCTTCTGATTCTGTTTCAGACCTTATTTCACTTCCTCTTATTTTGAACTTTGATTTCACCTTCATTATCCAAATCTGAGCCTTCTTGTGTCTTTTCTGTTTGGACACTTGTTTCTATCCCTCCTCGAGTTTCTTCCGGATTCTCGTTGATCTCTCTATCTGTTTCTAAATTTCCCTGTTCATTTATTTGTTGTTCTGTCCCTATTGCTCCTCGGGGCTCTTCCGATTCTTCTTCTATCTCTCTATCTGAATCTATCCCTCCCTCGTCTATTTCGTCAATTTTTGAAGGAAATCTACCATAGCTTGTGCTTGGTTGCTCAGTGTCACTATCTCTTGGTTCAGTTTCTTCTTTTATAATGTCATTTTTCCAGTTATTCTTTAGCTTTTCGCTACAGTTCAATTGGTCTGTTTCAGATGCTGAACTAGTATCTGATATTTCCAGATGTCGACTTACAGGTCGATCTTCAAGTTCTGGAACCTTTGTTATTTCAATTTCTTCTTCTGTTGTCAAATTTGTACCTGGGTCTTCCAGATGTCGACTTACAGGTCGATCTTCAAGTTCTGGAACCCTGTTTGTTTCGGCTTCTGCATCAGATGCTGAACTGGTATCAGATATCTCCAGATGTCGACTTACAGGTCGAGCTTCAGGATCTGGAACTCTGATAGTATGGCTGGCATGCACCCAGTTTTTCACTCCTGCACATTTGACAGCCGTTGTTGTCACCAGAATCACTTGTCGTGGTTTATCCCAGCGAGGAACCAGACAGTTTCTTCTTCTGTGGACTTTTATGCGGACCCAGTTTCCTGGACTCAAATCATGAGCTGGTTTTCTTTCAAGAGTGGTCGCATCCGGTCCAACCTGATGAAACACAGAATGCAGCACATCAGCCAATCCTTTGCAATAATCCAACATGAGATCATCAGTTATAGTCAGCTGTTTGTTGACAGGTACATGTGCTTGTCTCATTGCTCGTCCCATGATTATTTCGTGGGGGCTCAGACCTGTTTTCCTGTCAGGTATGCTTCTGATAGTCCTTAGCACCAATGGTAGGGCATCGGGCCATTTGAGTCCTGTGGCTTGACACATTTTCCCTAACCTATTCTTTATTGTTCCATTCACTTGTTCTACTACTCCAGAAGCCTCTGGTCTGTATGCACAGTGCAATTTCTGTTGAATGCCAAGAGCTTCACATATCAATTGAATTAATTCATTTTGAAAATGTGTTCCTCTATCTGTTTCAATCGTTACTGGAAAACCATACCTTGGAATGAATTCTCTTAGCAGGAGCTTGGCTACAGTAACTTAATCATTCCTTCTTGTCGGATAGGCTTCCACCCAACGAGAAAACAAACAAACGATCACAAGGACATACTTTAGTCTATTGCTTGGGGGCATTTCGATAAAGTCAAGCTGCATTCTGGTAAAAGGACCTCCCTCTTGTCCTATTGTTCCCAGACTCACTACTGTTTTCCTTCCTGGATTTATTTGTTGGCAAGTAAGACATCTTTGACAAAGACTCTCAGCTATGGCTCTGAATTTTGGGTTATACCAAGTTTGTCTGAAAAGTCGGATCATGGCATCCCTTCCAATATGAGCTTGTCCATGGTACATCCGTGCCATGTTAGAAATCATGCTATCAGGCATAACTGGTCTTTCATCTCTATAAACCCAAACGTCATCTTCCTCCCTTTTCCTGCATCCTGCTTTTATCC
The DNA here is from genome assembly GCA_963921515.1 of Calotriton arnoldi. NCBI lineage: Eukaryota > Metazoa > Chordata > Amphibia > Caudata > Salamandridae > Calotriton > Calotriton arnoldi. The sequence goes on from CAWUFW010006834.1 coordinate 671,608, forward strand.
ATCCATCTTTCTCCTCATCGTTTGCTGCTTCCTGTAATTGTCTTACTTCATCCCATGTTTCAACAATGTTAGTAAATAGCAAGGGACATGGAACATGCTCTCTTTCTCTTCTTCTATTCAATGAGACAGCGCCTTGAGACCCGTAAGGGTGAGTAGCTGCGCTATATAAAAATGGACTTACATTTACCACATTTTTAGCACAATATTGAGCTATCTCGTCGGCATATCTATTGCCCACGGTTATGTAATCCGCCTCATTTTTGTGCGCAGCACACTTCACCACTGCAATCTGTTTAGGCAGCTGTATCGCCTCAAGCAATTTCTTCACAAACTCGCCATTTCTAATTGGAGTTCCTGCAGACGTCAAGAAACCTCTGTGGGACCAGATCTGCCCAAAATCATGCACCACTCCGAAGCCATACTGGCTATCTGTGATCACTGTAATTCGGACATTCTTTCCCAATTTGCACGCTTGAATCAGAGCAATCAGCTCAGCCACTTGGGCAGAACGTATCCCTCTCAAACAAGATGCTTCCATTATTGCAGCTACTGTACACACAGCATACGCCGCACTCAAAACTCCTTCACTTGTCCTCAGGCATGAACCATCCACGAACATCACATAATCAGATTCTTTTAAAGGCTCGTCCTTAATGTCCGGCCTTGGTTTCGTACAATATTCAAGTACATCCAAGCAATTATGATCAACTTCATCTTTGTCTACCTCACTCCCTTCATCCGGCAATGATGTCGAAGGATTCACGCTTGTGCATCTGTCAATGGTTACATTGACTGCACTCAAAATCACTTTTTCATACCTAGTCAGCCGACTATGTGTCATGTATTGAGTTTTGGTTCTTGTCAAGAGAATTTCAACCGAATGTGGAACATACACTCTCAATGGATATCCCATCACTATGCCTTCACTTTGTTCCAGACTCACACAAGTAGCAGCTACTGCTTTCAAACAACCAGGCAACGCTTTTGCCACTGGGTCTAAAACAGCTGAAAAATATGCAATCGGTCTTTTCATCTTTCCATGTCTTTGCACTAAAACTGAAAGTGCACATCCATCTCTCTCACTACAATATAGTTCAAATTCTTTTTCATAGTCAGGCATTCCCAGTGCCGGTGCTTCACACAGTCTTGTTTTTAGCTCTTTGAAGGCTTTCATCTCTTCATCATTCAATTCAAACGGATCTTTAACATCCTTTTTAGTCAATCGCTGTAAGGGTTTCGCAATCAATGAAAATCCACTTATCCACTGTCGACAATACCCAACCATTCCAAGGAACATTCTCACCTCTCTCTGTGTCATTGGAGCTCTCATTCCTCGGATAATCTTTATTCTCTCTGTCGTTACCTTTCGCACTCCCTTTTCAATCTTGTGACCTAGGTATTGAACCTCTTGTTGACAAAACTGTAATTTAGACAGAGACACTTTATGTCCACCTTCAGCTAAGTGGTTCAACAGAGCAATTGTGTCGGTAACACATGCTTCTTTATCTTTGATGCCACTAACAGGTCATCAATGTATTGAACCATTACAGATCTTTCAGGCATTTTTAAATCTTCTAACGATTTCTTTAGGATCTGATTAAAGATTGAGGGGCTTTCAGTATACCCTTGAGGAATTCGGCACCATGCCAAAATACGCTCTCCGAACCGGAACGCAAATAATGGCTGGCTATCTGGGTGTAACGGAATAGAGAAGAACGCATGGCACAAATCAATAACTGTGTACCAATCTGCATCACGTGGAATCTGGTACAGTATTACAGCAGGGTTTGGTACAATTGGACAACAAGGAACAACAATTTTATTGACCTTTCGTAAATCTTGCACTATCCTATATGTCCCATTTGGCTTTTTCAGACCCATTATAGGTGAATTACATGGACTGCTCATTATTTCTTTCAAGATTCCCTGTTCAATCATTTTATTGATTACAGGCGTTATTCCTTCGATAATTTCTGGCGTCAATTTATATTGTGGAGTATTTGGATAATTTGTCCCTTCTCTTACAGTTATTTTTACTGGGTCTACTCCTCTCATTAACCCAATGTCTTCGCCTGTAAAATCCCATACCTCAGGTTTGACTGTTTCTTTTAACTCAATTGGGATTTTCTCTACATCAAACACAGGAAACATATCATTCACTCCTGGTTCTAGTTCTGCCATTGTCATTTTATACAGTACATCATCATCTGGTGTCTGAAATGCAATCCCATCCGGGGTACAATAAATGGTACAATTCATTTTACAAAGTAGATTGCGTCCTAGTAAGTTTACTGGACTGCAATCGCACACCACAAATCGGTGCATTTCTCTGAATGGTCCAACTTTCACCTCTACTAATTTGGTAAGAGGCGCCTTAATCTGCTGGTTTGAAACACCTACAACTTGGATATGTTCACCTGAGAGAGGAAGGTTTGGTATTTCCACTGATCTAACAGTAGAACGGGTAGCTCCAGTGTCCACAAGGAATGTAACATTTGCACCATTCACTTCTCCATCCACAAATGGACCTGACTGATCTACCTCCAGAGTTGCGCCAAGTACGCACTCTTCCTCCTCTCCTAGGCACCGTCATAAACTTTCATCCGACTCATTCCCATCCTGTCGTAGCCAATACTGCGATATCTCAGCTGCGCGCGGCAATTTTGTTACCTGCTCTCCTCCGTAGAATCCTGTCTCTGCACTGTATCTCTGAGGATTTACACTCTTGGGAAGTGGTGGTTGTGGCACCTGACTCTGTTGAGTAACTACCTGCTGTTGCTGCAGCTGTTGGTAACTCACCTCACTCTGCACCTGTGGATTTAATGATTGATTTTCCGTATTAGCTTTTGGAGGAAATTTACACTCGTTTCTCCAATGCCCTAATTTTCCGCAATTGTGGCATGGCCACTTTTTCTTTGCCTCTTCTATACTCATTTGACCTTTACCTATATTCGGTTTGAATTTAGTCTGTCCTGTTTCATTATTTTGATTATTCAATTGAGCTTCTTGTTTTTCTGCAACCTTCACTTTTGCCCACATCGCTTTTTCTTTTAATTTACGCTGTCTACACTCAGTCATCACTACAATATTTAGCATACCTCAACACCTCGTCCACTGTGCTGTTCTGCCAGCCTATCATATGCTGCTTAATCATTTAGCTTATTTCTGGTTTCAGTCCATAAACAAATCTGTATACAAAATGACTCATATCCTTCTCACTCAAAGTCTCATAACCGCTATACTGTTTGAAAACCAAAAGTAGCCTTTCATAATAGGCATGTACAGACTCCTTACTCTCTTGCGTAGTTCTGTCAATCTTTACCCAATCAGTTTCTTTGGGTGGAATTTTGTTTTTCAAAAATGTAATAACCTGCTCATACTTCCTCATTACTTCTGGTCCTGGCGCTCCTGTTTTTGCGTCTCTAGGATATTCTGCTGTCGGCCAATCAATGGTAGTCTTGCATTCTGTCCATAAATCTGCTGGTACTACAATGTCAAATAATCCATCCAAATCTACCCACAACACCTTCGAAACCTTAAAACCTTTCCACTTGTCTGTACCACTCTACGGGCTTTTCTCTCAATTTTGGAAAGTCATTCATAAATGACAATATATCTTGTATGGACCATGGAACATGCACATAACTACCTCCTGGAGTTTCTCTCATCGGATACTCCTGTATGACTGATTCCTTGTCTGTCACCGCAAAAGCCAAAGACGCTTTGTCGGTTGTTCTCTCATTTCTTTTGCTCCACCTGCTCCTCCATCTGTCCACATCACCCCATTTTCTCAACAAAACGATCAGCTCTTTTATCTGGGTTAGTCGTCCTGATGTGTTCAGATTTTCTATATCTTTCTCACAAAAGTCTACCCTATATGGTTTCTGCAAACTCCTGACTTTTGCAAATTCTACTCCCAGCTCATTCGCTGTCTCTTCCAATTTTTCATGTACATTTCTTGCTCTCCAAGTAATGCTTTTACATAGGAACATTATCTCGTCGTCCTGGTATGTTTTCAATTTTTCTGTACCAATAGTCCCTAAAATCAACTCTTCCATGTCTATTTTTAGCCTGATTACATCTGACGGTTGCGGTTCTGTTTCTTTCTTTTGCAAATTTCTCATCCACTCGTTTAATTCTTCTGGAGTTGGACCTACAGGCGTACTATTTATTTCTATCCAATTTTTGTTCCTCTCTGATGTTTCTGATGCAGACTCAGTTCCCATAGGAATCATTTTTATCTCGCTCTCATTTACTGTCAAATTAGTAGGCGTACTCGGTCTATACGAGCTGACAAAATCTCTTGCCACTCCAGTTTCTGTATTTATCCCTTCTCTCATTCTCTGCATATTTGAGTTCATCGGGATGGTTAAGGAATGCTCATCTATTCTCTGGTTCTCAAAAACTGGTATTACTGGTCCTATTGTCACTGGCACAGTCACAGCTTCCATGTTCATTGTTAACTCTCTTATTTTCTCAGTTTATTCTCTTGTGGTTTTTGCTAACTCAGCTGCATTGCCACTGTCAGACGTTTCGCTTTGTGGAGTTTCTAGCTGTTCATTTGACCTATTTATATCATATCTCCGTTCTGGACTTTTATTCCTCCCAGTTTCCATTGGCGGTGCATTGGGTGTCACCACCGCAGAATTCTGTTGATATGGAGGTGGTTTTCTGTTTAAAATATCTTCCAGCAATTCATCCTCTGTTTCGCTATCTCCATACCTTTCTGTAGCTGTATGTTTCTTTTTCTCTGTACGCTTCCTTCCTGTACCCTCCTCAACTGTTATGGCTGGAAACAAACCATCCGTCATGTTAGCATATCTCCATCGCCTCATCCTACCCTCATGATTCACTCCCCATACTCTTCCATGAACCAAACTATAATTCTTTGCACCTCTGTGTCTTTCTCGTTCATACATCTCATCTTCCCATTCACCTAATGCTTCAAACTGTGTCGGTCTAGGTCTTGGCTCAAGTTTCATCATTTTCTCTCTCAAAATTTCGAAGTACCGCTGTGCTAAATGAACCATTCTCTGGAAAAGCCAATACTCCATCATTCTGAGTATATTTTGTCCAATTTTCTAACCAAATGCAAGTATGGTAACCATATTTCAGCATCATGTGAGAAGCTGGCGTTTTCGGCGAAGGAATTACCTGTCCCTCTCTAGTCACTACCTTTTTGTCCTTCTTGAAGAAGTTCTTAATTTTCGCCATCCATGACGGTTTCTCTTTACAATACTCATAATAAGCCATATTTCACGATTCTTTGCCTTCGGCAAACTCACAACTCTGCTCTGTTCTCTTATGTGCTATTCGGACCTATCCCAGCGCGTCTCACACTAAAGCACCAATCAGGGCGTTTTTCGTGTTCCCGAACACTGGCCAATCCCAGCGCGGTCTTTTGTCAACGTCAGTTCTACTCCTGACCCCTCCTTTACAAGATTTATCGGCAGTTTGTTCTTGACTATATTTTATTAGTTACGACTTAAAACACTTTTCCATTGTCTGTTTTCGCTAAACAAAAGAGATAGCTTACTCTATCTTACAAGAATACTGTTTCGTTCGATAAGTGTAGCACTTCCCTCTACCTTACCCTTCTTTCAAGCAAGGGGTAAACCCGTTTCTCTGGGGATAAAACACATGTGGAGACTACACTGCTCCTGAGAATTAAGGCCAGAGTTTCACAAGAAAACCAGTTGCTATTTCACTCATACACGTTTTATACAGAAAATGTCCCTATCATAACACCTGTGTTATCACCAATTTGAAAAATCAGACAATGCACTATTCCATGTGACTTCTCTTGCCACACGTGTCCACTTCCTACTTCCCGGAAGCTTCAAAATTTCCGACATACATATAACATAACACAATTCGACATGCAGTGTTAGACATGAAATAATCAATAATCAATAATCACCAAACTAATCTATAGTAACCATAACTCTGCTACCAAGAAATCTGATCCAGCGCGACAAATATAAATTCTTCTCTTTTGGATATAACCTCCAGGTAAAAAAACACACAGCAACTATACCTTATGATGGTGGGGCCCATAACACCGCATAACCATACACTCTCTCAATTGTTTCCCTGAGTCACATCCACTACTACCAAAGAGAAGAATGAGGTTGCTGGAGGAACGGGATACCTTATTAAAATCAACAGGATATTTCCTTAAACATCATACATAATCAATTTTAATCCTGTCGGTTCTAAGACATCAAGGTATTCCCGCTCTTTGGTCGATGGACCAACTAGTAGAGTAAGTTGATGGTGATTAAGACCAGCTCAATCACAGTCAAACCTTATTAAAATCATTACACTTATTATTGAGCTAAAGAACCACAGACTCGTAGTTTTAATTATAATAAAGTTTATCTACTTCCTTTAAATGCATGAATAAGATTCAATTTTATTAATCGTTTTAATACATTTCAATATCATTATAAGAAATAAGCTTTAGAAAGAAGTTTATGCATACCCCTTTTAGATGAAGAATAAAAGTTCACCAAAGCAGATAATCACAGCATGGAATTCCCAAAACTGACTGTCTGTCCCGCTAAACAGGCCTCCTCGACGGACCTCCTATACAGATTTCCCGCATCGGTCTCGTTCCTTTCCCCAGTCAAGTTCAAAAATGAAAAATTCTATTAGAAAATGGCCTATAGAAAATAGCATCCGTTTCTTCAGCATCAATGTTCAGTGCTCAAAAATAATGCATGAATAGCGCTCCTCCTACTTAGGAGTAGGTCCTCTTATACCCTACTACTAGCTTACTAAACATAAAGTTGCAATCTTTGGGGGCGAGAATCACGCTAATTGGTCCATTGGAGGGGTGGCAAGCATCATCTCATTGCCCTCCTTGTTCAAACCGGTTCTGTAATTGTTTATGATTTCGTCCTTTCACACGGCTTTTGGGTAATAGCAATCCGATTGACAGTTCTTTAAATGTATCTTGTCTCTCGCAACTTATTTTAAACAGTCCATTGTTAATTTTCGGCTACTCGTCCCCTGTTCTCACGGATTCACGCGAGTCTTTTCTTGGCATACCCTTCATGTCAGGTCAGTCCGACCTTGACACTTCTCACTCTGGGCTCGACTCGTACCCACGTGATATACTTCTGCGGCTTTCTTTCGCTTGGAAGCCATCTTTGCGTCTGCGCATTAAGCCCATCTGCCTCGGCAGCCATTTTTACAGCACGGCCTAGCAGGCCCGAACGAACTATCATGAAAACAAACACAATCATAATTAAAATAAAGAAAATAAGCCTTTCTGTTTCCCACCCGTCATTCTAAGTACCCCAATTAGGTGTTACCTAGCAAAAGCGACATTTAAAGCCATGTTTACTTACCATCTGCATTCTTTTGCCACAAAACATTTTACTACATAGCACAAATTATGCAATTTCACTCTAATTAGTACGCAAACCATTATATTAATATTATTTCACTTCCATAATTATAGATAAGTTAACTTTGCACACAAATTTGTTACCCTTTATGTAAGTGCTTACCAAACAGGTGTAAAATATTGATTAATTAACACGCAATTAATAATGTCAATTTATTAGTATGGTTATTAGGGGGTTCCAAATTTTTTTCTTTCTTTTACCTCGCTCCATCAATCGCTCAGGCTGCATTCCAGTCCATCGTTTTTCGCCCACCATGCCACTCGAAACAGAGGCCTACCTTATGCAATTAATTATTGATCCTGACCCTTTCAAGCATTCTACCCATTATTTTTTGTATTACCTTGTGTGATGCCCTAAGTATCCAGATGTAAGTCCCGTAGCGCACTATGTCACTGAATCCAAGAAGCACCGTATTGACAAGGCCCAAAAAATTTGGAACTGGTTTGAGGTGGTTTGTGCTCTAGTTCAGAGGGGATCTGGCCTGGCAGTTCTGGCTGGACTGTACCTATTGGAGCTGGGCCAAGGCTAGTTTGCATATGGCTGTTTCCTGTCTAAAGTGGCATAGTGGACAACAAAACGAGGGACTGGGATGCAGCCCTAAATAATTACCAGTGCCCGAGATTAATTCAAACATTGCAACCATCACTGTTTTTTTTTTATTCCTCAGTGCAAGGTCCTGAGTGTGACAGGCATGCCGAGACCCGAGTCCTGCAGTCACTTTGCCACTGGGACCATGCTGCACTCTACTGATGAGCCCAAATCGGCCGAAACCAGTCTGAAATTGCTTGTGTTCTGTTTTAGAGTAGTTTAAAGTGTCTGGAATTAAGTCAAGCATTTCACCCATCTTGTTTGTGTATTCCATTGGCTTCATTGGCTATACACACCATGAATGTACCTCAGTACTTATACCTAGCTTATTTTAGATCCCAAAAAAGTAAGATCAAAAATATATATATTTTAAGAAGTACGTAACGGATAAAAAAAAATGTAGTACAGAAAACGATTTTCCGTACGTGTTCGCTGTGTGCACACGGTACATTTTAAGGAGTTACAAACCAAATTTTGGAAGTAAAGGAAGCGCTGCAACCAAACAACATTTCGTGACTTTTGAACTATTTACAGAAAACGTGTAGGTTTAGGTTAAAAATAAATCATCCCAAGAATGCGTTTCTGAAAAGGGCAGATTGCTTTAAAATGGATAATATTTGTGCTATCTCTCAGACGTGCCTTTACTGCTCTCTAGTAGTTTTACAAATAATTATACGATTACTAGTATTACATAAAATGAAAAATGTTTTGTAGAATACAAAAAATGGCATACTATTGGTTTAAGTATTGCCAGTAGTGGTCAATCAGAAACGAACCGAACATGAAATACCCCGTATTAAACAACGCGTTTCCTAAATAAATACATCGCAATTTAATTTATTTATTATACACAAGGATAAGGTTTTAAAGTTTGAATGAAGAGACATTTAGAGACGGCGTCGGAGTATCACTCCGTGTTCATTTTTGTTGTTGTCAAGGAACTGTTCAAGATGCCATGATTGGTGGTGACAGAAGGTTATTAATTATGGGGTATTAAAAAGGCATAACAAGAGTTTATCTATGATACACACTATTGTTTGCAATATGTGATACTAACCACTCGTAAAAAAACAAGATGCCCTCATAACGAATCTTGTCATTGGGGATCAGACTGATCTTGCTGCCAATGTAGGGCGTCCCGTCGCTCATGGCTGTTACTAGGTTGGGAACGCTCCCCCGGTGCGGATGGCGAACAAGAACCTCACTTAGAAGAGAATATCACAGAGGAACCCCGGTTATGCCAACACTGTCCCCCCCCACGACGAACGCCAACACCTCCGGAGCCCTGAGCTGCATCCTCCTCAACGTGCGCTCCCCACAGACATGCCATAGAGATCTGGGACCTCCTCGACACCCTCTCACTGGACGTCACCTTCTTTACAGAAACCTGGACCAACGCCTCCTCCGCCCCAACATCGCCATCGCCATCCCTGAGGGATACAAGATCCAGAGGAAGGACCGACCCAACCGCCCAGGAGGAGAACTCGCCATCGCACACAAGAGCTCCCTCCGACTCTCCACCTCGAGCAACTCCTTCTCCACCACCGAACACCTCCACTTCTAGGTCCAGACCAGCCCTAGAACCACATTTCGCGGCACCCTCGTCTACAGACCCTCCGGACCTCGCGCTCCGTTTGCCACCGCCGACCTCATCGCACCCCAGGCCATCGCCACCATGGACTACATACTCGTCGGAGACCTGAACTTCCACCTCGACAACCCCAACGACCCCAGCTCCACCACCCTCCTGGACAACCTCGCCAACATCGGACTGAAACAGCTCGTCACCACGCCTACCCACAAGGCAGGACACACCCTCGACCCCCATCTTCGCAGGAGGTAACAACATCAACTTCAGCCACACCACGCAACCCCCATGGACGGACCACCACTGCATACACTTCCACGTCGACAAACCCATGCCGCCCAAACCTGCACCACGCCCTCCATGAAGGAACTGGAGCAAAGTCACTGAGGAGCAGCTCAACTCCACCCTCATCCGCGACACCCCCACCACCTCGACCGACGCCAACCTCGCAGCCAAACAACTCCACAGATGGATCTCCAACTGCGCAGACAAGCTCACACCCCTACGTTACCCCGATAGACAGCGCCCCAGGAAGGCCACCTGGTTCACCGCAGACCTCAAAGAATCCAGGCGCACCTGCAGACGCCTCGAATAGAACTGGAGAAACAGCAAAACACCTGAAGACCGCACCACCTACAAGAACGAAATGACGGAATACGACCAACGCATCAGATCCACCAAAAGGACCTTCATGCAAAACAAGGTCCTCGCCAACTCCAGCAACTCCAAGGAACTCTTCAGCTTCATCCAGGAATTCACCAAGCCCACCAGCAAAACTAAGGACATCACCCCTTCCCTGGACCTCTGCAACAAGCTCGGATCCTACTTCCATCTGAAAATCAAGAGCCTCTACGACAACTTCAACGATCAGACACCTGACTCCGAAACCTCTTCCCTCTCCAGCAACGCCAGCCAGCCCACCGTCTCCTCCTGGACCCCAGTCACCACCGAAGACACCGTTCTGACCATGAAAGGCATCCACTCAGGGGCCCCCACGGACCCCTGCTCACCGCACATCTTCCACAGAGCCGCCACCACCATAGCTCCAGAACTACGATACACCATCAACGCCACCTTCAAGACTCGCTTCTTTCCCGACGACTGGAAACGCGCAGAAGTTAGACTCCTGCTCAAGAAGCCCTCAGCTGATCCCATGGACCTAAAGAACTACCGGCCCATCTCCCTCCTCCCATTCGCGGCCAAAGTCACTGAGAAGACCGTCAATACACAACTAACAAAATTCATCGAAGTTAACTCCATCCTCGACCCCTCCCAATCCGGATTCCGCATCAACCACAGCACCGAGACCGCTCTACTCGCCGCCACAGACGACATCCGCACCCTCCTCGACCAATGACACACCGCGGCCCTGATCCTACTCGACCTCTCAGCAGCTTTCGACACCGTCTCCCACCGCACACTCACCACCAAACTCCATGACGCCGGCATACAAGGAACGGCCCTTGACTGGATCCGCTCATTCCTCACCGGCAGAACCCAGAGAATCAGACTACCTCAGTTCCTCTCCAAACCCACGGAAATCAACTGCGGAGTACCCCTAGGATCATCGCTCAGCCCCACGCGCTTCAATATCTGCATGGCCCCCCTTGCCGCCATCGTCAGACAACATGGACTCAGCATAGTATCCTACACCGACGACACCCAGCTCATCCTCTCCCTCACCAAGGACCCCACCACCACCAGACGCAATTTCCAGGAAGGAATGAAGGACGTCGCATCCTGGATGAGCAGCAGCTGCCTGAAGTCAACTCTGAGAAGACAGAGGACCTCGGACCCTCCCCCACTGCATGGGACAACACCTGATGGCCCACCGCCCTCGGCAGCCCTCCCACCCCCACCGACCACGCACGGAACCTCAGCATCATACTTAACTCCTCCCTCTCCATGACCCGACAGGTCAGCGCCGTCGCCTCCAGCTGCTTCAACACCCTCTGCATCCTCCGAAAGACCTTCAAATGGATCCCCCCCGAATCAAGAAAGACCGTCACCCACGCACTCCTAACCAGCAGACTCGACTACGGTAACGCCCTCTACGCCAGGATCAACAAGTCTCTGCTCTGCAAGCTCCAGACCATACAGAACACCGCAACCAGACTCGTACTCGGCATCCCTCTACACGAACACATCATCCAACACCTGCGAAACCTCCACTGGCTCCCCATTGAGAAGAGAGTCACTTTCAAGATACTCACCCACGCCTACAAATGCCTCCACAACCAGGGCCGGACTGGCCGTATCGGGCACCGGGCGTTTCCCCGGTGGACCAGTAGGGTGGGGGCTGGTTTTGGGCCCTTGGGGGGCCGTTTTTGTTACCGGGGGCTGACAATATCGGCCCCCTGTAACAAAATCGGCCGAAACCGCCGCTCGCAAACTGCTCTGCTGCACCCCCCTCACGCCCGGTGGGGCCGGCCGAGCAGTTTGCCAGGGCCGGTGTCGGTTGCCAGTCCGGCCCTGTCCACAACACCGGACCCCAATACCTCAACGAAAGAATCTCCTTCCACCTACCCAAAAGAAATGTCCGATCCACCAACCTCGCCCTTGACTAAACCCCTCGCATCCACAGAGCCAGAACAGGTGGAAGAGCGTTCTCCTACATCGCGGCTAAGACCTGGAACGAGCTCCCGACCGACATCAGACGCACCCCCTCCCTGAACATCTTCAAAAAGACACTCAAGACCTGACTTTTCAACTGAACGGAGCTGCTACCCCCCCCCGCACCTTGAGACCCTCACGGGTGAATAGTGTGCTTACAATTCCCCTGATTGATTGATTGACTGTCGGAGAAAAGCGTGCGTCCTGCCTCACAGCTGCAACCGTGCGCGAAGCTGCTCGCTCAAGAGGCAATACTTCATGGGAGTAAACTTAAGAAAAAAGGTGGGACATACACCCACCATAAGTCATTTGCAGGCTCCAATTTTTACAAGACGCACATAAAAGCCAATCCAAAAGCGTGGGAGGAGTCAGACCCCACAAGTACATACAACAGATCGCCACAGCGCTGTAAGCTCGACCTAAAAAGGAGCAATAGAACCAGTTCAAAAACAATTTCAAGGAACAGGGGTATACTCGCTGTACATCCTTATCCTAAAAAAAGATGGGTCTTTACATCCCATTCTCGATCTCAGACCACTAAACCATTTCATTATATCAGAACACTTCCATATGGTCACTCTTCAGGAAATTCTTCCATTGCTACAAAAGGGAGATTTCATGACCCCCCTGGATCTAAAGGATGCATATTTTCACATACCAATCCATCCTGCACCCATACAGTATCTTCGGTTTCAATTTCAGGGCAACCATTATCAATTCAAAGTTCTTCCATTTGGAATTAACACTGCACCCAGGGTATTCACAAAATGTCTAGCAGTAGTAGCAGACCATCTACGAAGATACAACATGCATGTGTTTCCATATCTAGACGATTGGCTAATAAAAAAACAGTCAATCTCTGCAACCACAATACTCAACAAACCCTAAATCTCCTACATCAATTAAGGTTCACCATCAATCTACAAAAGTCAAACCTACAACCACGTACCATACAGCTGTATCTAGGAGCCATGCTGAACACACATTCAGCAATGGCATCCCCAAATCCAGACAGAATTGGCAACATAGTATCATTAATTCAACAGTTTCAAACAGGGACTTATATCCCAGTCAAAACATTTCTACGGCTTTTGGGCATGATGGCGTCCTGTATTTCGATAGTCCCACATGCCATACAACACATGAGACCTCTCCAGGAATGTCTTTTTTGTCAGTGGACACAATCACTGGGTCAACTTCACAATCTAGTGTTGGTAGACAGCCGCACACACCACTCTCTGCAAAGGTGGAATCCACAGAATTTATCCAAAGGGCGGCCGTTTCAAGACCCAGTTCCACAGATAATTCTCTCCGCAGATGCTTCCCTTACAGGTTGTACATACAGGGAGTATGGGATTCCAAACACAAGGATCTCCTAGAGATACAAGCCGTTCACCTAGCAGTGAAAGTCTTCCTACCTCACCTGCTACACAAAGTTGTCCTAATTCGAACAGACAATATGACAACTATGTATTATATACAAAAACAGGAGTGGGACACACACTCTTTAATTATCTCAGCACCAAAAATATGGCGCATTGCAATACACCACAACATTCATCTCCAGCAGAACATGTCCTGGTGACAAGCAACCAAGTTGCGAACCTTCTAAACAGGGCGCAACTACAAGTCCACTCCACCACACAGTCCTTCTACCATACTTCCAAAGGTGGGGGTTTCCACAAATAGATCTGTTCGCAACCAAAGAAAATGCAAAATACCAAACCTATGCAAGCAAGTATCCACAACAATACTCCAAGGGCAATACTCTATGGATCAGTTGGTCAGGGATATTTGCTTGCACTTTTCCGCCTCTCCCACTTCTTCCATTAGTGGTCAGAAAACTACTGCAAACACATCTTACAATGATACTCATTGCACCATCATGGGCTCGCCAGCCCTGGTTCTTGACCCTCTTGGAACTTTCCCTAGGTCCACACAAGAAGCTTCACCTCAAGCCGGAACTTCTCACACAAAACAAAGGGACACTAAGACACCCCAATCCCCAAAAAATGTACTTTTCAATTTGGCTCCTGAGCTCTTAGAATTTGGATATCTAAACTTGCCACAAGAATATATGGACATTCTTAAAGAAGCCCATAAACCTACCACAAAGGAATGTTATGCGCCAAATTGGAAAAGATTTGTTGTTCACTGTCAACAACAGAATATCAACCCTCTTAATGCAAGGGTGCAGACACTCAATACTTACTTATTGCATTTACATACAACATGGTTAGCATATACATCTATAAGCTTACACCTGGCAGCTATTGCAGCCTATTTGCAGTATAGACAGCACTTATCATTTAAGATTCCTTTCATTAAAGCATTTATGGAGGGACTCAAAAGAGCCATTCCTCCCAGGCTTCCTCTGCACCAGCATGGAACTTAAACATTGTATTAACACGACTCATGGGCCCTCTCTTCGAACCTCTTCACTCCTGTCAATTGTAATACTTATCTTGGAAACATGCCTTTTTAATAAGGCCGGACGCAGCAGTGCCTCTACGCGAAGTTCCACGGAGTTGGAAAACAACTCCGTGGAACTTCGCTCCACTATGCTCCCTCCCCACTCCCAAAGTAATTTTAATGTTTAAAAAAAGGCACTTACCTGCCGAGGCCTCCTCCTCCTCGCCATGGCCGCTCTCCTTCCTTGTCATCCTTCTTCTTAGATAACCCCTACGTTGTACGTCTCGCACGTGTGCACACGCGAGACGTACAATGCAGGGGTTATCTAAGAAGAAGGACGGCGAGTACGAGGAAGGAGAGCGGCCATGGTGAGGAGGAGGCAGCCACGGCAGGTAAGTGCCTTTTTTAATCATTTAAATTACTTTGGGAGGGTGGAGGGGCCGGCTAACTCCGCTCCGCCACAGAGTCGGAGTTTTGCCTAAGCTCTGCGTTCGCAACGGAACGCGAGGTAGGCAAAACTCTGGAAACTCCGCTGGCAGAGCGGAGTTACCCGCCCGGGGTTATTTTTTAATTGCTACCACTTTTCCTAGAAGAATTAGTGAAATTCAGGCATTAACACTTGAGGAGCCTTTCTTCCAGCTACATAGAGACAAAGTGGTATTCAGAACAAATCCCAAGTACCTTTGAAAAGTAGTTTCCAGTTTTCATATTAATCAGTCCATTGAATTACCTGCGTTTTTCCACAACCAGATTATGTTGCTGAGAGAGCATTACACACATTAGATGTTAAAAGAGCCCTAATGTATCATATCTACAAAACTAAAACATTCAGAAAGACAATGCAATTATTTATTGCCTTTACACCACCTCGTAAGGGAAAGGCCATTTCAAAATCAAGAATTTCAAGATGGATCATTAAATGCATCCAAACTTGCTATACAAAAACTGAAAGAGTTTTACCTGTTTCCCCTAAAGCTCATTCCACTAGGAAAATAGGAGCTTCTATGGCTTTTTTAGGGAACATTTCCATTTCTGACGTTTGCAAAGCAGCTACATTGGCCACTCCACACACACAACATTATTATTGTGGATACCTTTGCAGGTCAACAAGCCAATGTTGGCCAAGCAGTATTAAAGACTCTTTCAAACAACTGCAACCCCTGTGGGTTAACCACTACCTAGGGAGAGGGACTGATTTACAGTCTTTGCAAAGCTTGTGTAACTACAGCACACATGCCTCTAACTGATTATTTTACTTACCCTGTAAGCATCTGTTCTTGACATGTAGTGCTTTAGATGCACATGCGCCATCCCTTCTCCCCAAAAGAACCCTGTGCTGGTTGCAGTTCACATCATTAATATTCTTACATCATACAATCACTTGTCCATCACATAGCTATACTTATCACTATTACATTCTCATCTACTTACGGCAAAACAACCTGAAGATGGCGTTGATGACCATGCGCAGTATTACCAAGAGGAGGAGTCGCACAACCTCGTGACTTGAAAAAAACTTCTTGGAACAAAAACAACTTGTAATCATACAAGTCCAACACTACATGGCAGACTCATGCAAAGCATGTGAAACTACAGCACTACATGCCAAGAACAGATGCGTACATGGTAAGTAACATAATTCTTACTGACTTTATCAGTCGACTGTCACCAGCAAAAAGTATGCTTGAACACTGGCACAAAAGATTAGACAGCAACCAAGTGGATCCATTAGTAAGTAGTAAAGTTTAAATCTTTTTGAAGCTAGCTAATCTAACAATATTGACTGTAAAATATCCACAGGCTAGAATGGATTAATCCATGTTAAAAGCTCAACATTAGTTTATTATGTTAGTCGCAAACCCTTCTGCAGAAGTATTCTCCTTGCTTAAAGACCTCTAGCCTGGGCTGGTTGCTAATACAATTCACCATTACAATAATTTCCTCTTTGATAGATTTTATTTTATGCCAAAATCAATGGTAAAACACAAAAAACTGCAAGTTGGTCCTCCTAGTTTAAAATCTTTTGTCCAGTCAAACCTGCTCTTGTTAAGCTGATTAACAAAAGTTATTATGCTTGCGGCTCGGCACCTGTCTGGCCAAAGTGGCTAAAATCAGCGTTCTCAATTCTAGCCACAGATTTTTGCAGAATGTGCGCTTAGCCGTGGATATTGAATCACTCCTGATGACTCTGTTCCACTATAGCGCTTTGACACCTTTGGGTTTTAGTGCCCTCTGTAAATGTTATCCTTTATTTTGTCCGTCAAGTTGAAAGAGGTATTAATGATTCCACTTTTGAAAAACCTTGTGTTAATGCGTCTTCCACAGTGATGTAATTGCCAACCTTCTATTTACCTTTAGTTTCAAACTTCTTATAAATAGTGGTTGGAGCGGAGTCCAGCTTATGTTGATCATCATAACTTCTGTATTTCACCCATCCCGGGCATCGAGTCAGTGGTGGCGATATGATGGATGACAGAGGCAACAATCTGATTGTGGTCATGTTTCAGATTTGGTATTTTTTTTTATTGTGTGTCTCTCTCTCACCAGCAACTATAAGCTGCTTCTCTGTAAGTTTTATTCTGTGGCAATTTGAGAACAGAATATACGTGGATCTCTTCCTTTCTCATTGGGTCTACCAAGCTAGCTCCATCCTTTTCTGTTTTTATCGGTCATGGCACCTTTATCAATTCTGGTAGAGTCATTTTGCAACTTTTTCTTTATATACACCAATGATACTCATATCTTGCGGAAGGTGAAGGGTGATCTTAATTCCACCATTGAAAAGTTACAATCATCTATGCTGGAGGTTAAAACTTGTCACATATGCTTACAACCCAGTGGTAAATAAAGAAGTCTACTTGGTCCTTCAATATTTCCCTCTCAACGTAGAACAACATCAACTCTGTTTCTCATTCATTATTTTTTCATCTATACATTTTGCCTAGTGTTCTGATTTACATTAGCTCCTTCTCAAGCAAATCCTTTAAATGTATTGTCTGAATGTGCCTGGATTACTGCCAGTTCATGCAAAATGTTGCACAAAGTTTAAATTGTTAGGCCCTCAAAGGTGCGATCACAAAACAACTGCATTGGCTTCATTACATGGGTTACCTGTGATGGCATCATTCATAAATCATTGTGCTTGGTCGAGAAGCCCCCTTCATGTCTAGCATCAAGATTCAGAAAATACACAACAATTCGCAGTCTGCGCTCGTCCTGTCCTGGAACCATCAGTTCCGTTTGCGTGGTGAACAAAACTAGTAGATGGATTTTCCCTAAATTATATAGTACGTTCAGAGTATTGCTAAGATGGCACATTATTAATAATGCAATAAAAGTCTCCCATGAGCTCCCATTAGGGATCTGTCTGTGGGGGACACTGACAAATTTTGGGGGAAGTCTCCTAGGATCACTGGGTGGTGACCAGCTTGGAATCTTAATCCTACTCCATCGTTTTCAGCATTGTATTGGAGTCTACTGCAAGATTCTAATGGTGAAATGGGCTGTGTTCATGTCTAGCCCTCTAGTGCATCCGGTCCTTCCTGATCATCTATAGTCAGTTTGGCCAAATTGGCATCAGCATCTTTTGTGCCCAAAAACAAATGTTTATTTTTTCTAAGGTTCATCTCTTCCTGTAACTCTTAAACATATCTATGTGCTGCCTGACGGAGGTAATATGCCATCGTGAGCTACAATCTCAGAGGTTTTCTGATTATAAACAGATTCCACTCCAAATGAAGAAGAGACAAAGGAACAAAATAGGACCAGTTAATGCCTAAGACATACATACCTATGAACCATAGTTAACTATCTCACTAGCACCGCCTTCAGTGCAGTCATATCTGACGTCATCACTGATCTAAAAACGACCCTAAAGGAGGGAAAGAATAAACTAAAGAAATTAGACCTAATGTGTGCCACAGAGCTCATAAAGGAGAATGAGTGAATTTGCAGAAATGGTATGAAAACCCCTGTATTTCTCTTCTGTCAAACCCTCAGGCTATTATAAGAGCCTACAACATTCACACCTTTGATGCCAAAGCCACCTTCATAAAATCCCTTGTAGACCTAGATAGAAACTGATCTAAGAAACAGCTAAACTTTGTCAGGTAGGCCACCAATCTCCCTCCTACCAAATGTTCCTTAATCTGATCACAAGGTAAAATTAGAAGTTTGCTGAGTTCTTTGCTGAAACTTTGTGGAACAAAAGATCTGATCAAATGCTACCCCACCATCCCATGCTTTCTCCTGTATTCCTCATTCATTGTCTTTCTGGCTTAATTTATGACCTTTGTCCATTTAGTTACTCTACCAGCCCTATCCAACCCACCATGCTAAATTTGTAGGCTGTCCCATCAGTCTCCACTGAGGAAGTCAGTTACCCAATTTTGTAAAAGTTAGCCACTTCAAGAACCCGACAAAAATACTGTTGATCTACAAGACCTAAGCACTTTTCAGCCTATAACTGAACTTGTGTTATTGACAAAGGTAATTGAGAGCATGTGGCATCTCACCTGAAAAGATACATCATTGACAATCTTCTTGAATGCCACCAGTCTGAGGTCCGGCTACGCTCCAGTATTAAGCCCACTATAGTTCAAATCATCCATGGCGCTTTTTGCATCCCAGATCAAGTAGAATAATGCTTTTTGGTAGTCCTTGATATCTGACATTTGGTATGGTAACCTATGGAATCCTTGTACATGGAGGGCCATGTATCCAACTGGTTCTCTTCTCCACTGGACAACTGTTTCCACCAAATAAGGGTTGAGAATTCCCTTTATCACTCCAACACTTCAGTCTGTAGATACCTTCACTTGGTGAACTAATGCATGCCTCTGCAATGGCATTGCTTGCCACCTATTTGCTGATCCTCTTGAGTTTTTAAGTTGATGTTTTAAAGCGCCATTAGGGTTTAGAAAAGACGCCAATATGGTTTGGTCAAGCCTATTTCAGACTTCACCTACTTAAGACCAAATTCCTACTCATCACCTCCATTCCCTCTGAACCCATGGCCCAGTCCTGGCAAACCACTCTCATAGCACTAAGCATTGCTGATCCAAATCCGTGTTTGGTTGGATGAAAGACTAAACCTTCAATTTCATATCAAAAATATGGTAAATATTTCTCAGTATCGACTACACTTCTGAAGGGCATCAAAAATGTCATCCCTGCGGCTGACTTTCAGTTCTGGTCTGTTTAGATTGGGTAAACAAATGAGTTTCTCACTATTATATCTACATTACAATTCCCCAAGGCTGTCTGTCCTTCCATGCAGCAGGCAGCTTAGCCTCTGTCACACAGCACCCTGATATCATTCCTGTGGCCCGTAATTCCCTTCAATGGCTCCCCACTGCTGCTTCTTCTATGTCCAAAGCTGCCTTCTTGGTACACAAAATCCTTGACCCTCAGCACATGGCTAGGCAATTGGCAATGATAGGTTTTAGGAAGCTAGAAACCCTGACAGAGCTCTTAAGTTACATCCCCAGAATATGGAACTCCTTCCTGCCTGAACTGTGCCTGGCCACAGCACACATGGCTATCAGGAACTGAAATGACTGATGTTCTTACATTGCAATCATAATGTCCTAAATCTCTCTCTTGTTAAATCAGTATTTATCCTGTGCCCTCTCTTTCAACTTCTACGATATCTCTGATTATTCCTTGCCTCACTAAAGCTCTCCGTGCATTCATATTTTGCTATATCAATATGGATGTAGAATGTAATTTTCAATATTTAATTTCTTCGATGTCAATGTTAGTTCTGTTCGTTTATGAAATGTTTCACCCAGGCATTTTGCCCTTTGGATCTTTGGGCAAAACAACACTTCAAAAATAAAATTTGTATCTGATAGAGACATCTAGCTGTGGAACCGCAATCAGCTCTGTGGTAGGGGTCCGCCAGGCCTTAAATAAGGAACTCAAGCAGGTAGAAGACACACTAGCCACATTGGAACGAGAAGCAACCCAAAATGACGAGGCCAAAATAGACCTTCAAGAAGCCCAAATTAAATACGCAGAACTCTTAGAGCGACTGCGGACAATTGACTATCGTGCATATACACAAAAATACACACGGAAGCAGACAGGTCAGGTACCCTCTTGGCGCGGATACTCAGAGATGCCCCCTATTCGGCACCAATACTGGAACAAATCACTCCCCAACAAACCCGCGTAACAACCCAAAGAGAAATTAATTAAGCTTTTTACACACACTACAAAGAGCTCTTCACTGCCCCACGGCGGGTGGATCGCCAAGCGATAGGGGATTTCCTAAGTATGATCCGGCTACCACAGGTATCAGTGGACGCACAGGAGAGGTTGGCTGCACCAATCTCTACCGCCGAGATAAGTTTGGCAATAAAAGATCTCCCCAAACAAAAGACACCAGGCTTAGACAGAATGCCGGCGGAACTATACGCCACATGTACCCATTTGTTAGCCCCTAGACTGAAAAACCTATATTTAGAGGCAATTAAAACCAGAGCCCTACGCCTTCCCTTCCTAAGCCCGGCAGGGACTACACTAACCTATCTTCCTACTGCCCGCTCTAGTTATTAAATATGGAATACAAAATACAAAATCTTAGTCAACCGTCTACAACCCCTTATACCAAAAGCAGTCCATATTGACCAATGTGGTTTCATACCTGCACGCAATACGTCACTCAATATTTTCCGGTTGTGCAGTGTCATGTTTTCTTGCCCTGAAAACCTGGTTGGATCGGGATACAACTCACTTGACATTCGTCAAGCATTTGACACTCTAGACTGGGAGTACATGCTCACCACCCTTAAGAAATATGGAATCCCACCCGAATACATACACTGTATTAGGATACTTTATCAAGCCCCCACTACCCGAGCACTCACAGTGATGCACATATCACAAGCATATTCCATACAGCGAGGAACAAGACAGGGCTGTCCCCTTTCACCCATGCTGTTCGTACTAGCACTCAAACCTCTACCCAGATATTGCACGCCGACTCCACCAACTGGGGAATTGAAATCAACCACGTGCTCGATACGATATCGCTTTATGCAGATGACATCATTCTGTATTCCAAAGGCTTACAGAACAACCTACACACAGTGGCATACATTTTTACGCAGCTCGAACACATAGCAGGGCTTGCCATCACCAACAAAAAATCGTACGCATTCCCCTTTAAACTGAAGCTTAACAATCATACAATTCCCTTTGGGGATCGAGTCATCACAGTAGCCCCGACCACTTCCCGGTACCTAGGTATACAAATATATAGAAATATGCAGGACCTTTTGGAAGGTAATATACAGAAGGCAATAAGCTCCCTACGCACCCAGGTCACTTTCTGGACGTCCCTACCTATTTCAATTGCAGGCCGTCTGGAAATTTCGAAAATGGTGATGCTATCCCGCCTTCTCTATTATTTCACAAATCTGCTGGTAACAATCCCCAGATCAGTCTTTAAAACACTGCATTCACTGCTAACTGACTTAATATGGGGAACAGGCCGTTGACGAATTAGCCTTGTGAAACTACAGCTCCTGGCGGATGCTGGAGGAATTGGAGCGCCCGACTTCTATGCTTTCCTACTGGTTAGCAGGCTGCAACCTGCAAGAAATAGCGTGCTCAACCCAAATGATAGACCGAGGTAAATTACATGCAATTTTGTGTCCAGGCAGTTCAACCTCAGCAACAGCACCCCTCCTTCTCAAAACTGCACTAGATTACTGGAAGCGAGAGATTAAATACACGGCGCACACCTCCACATATGCCCCAAATATTTCAACTTTAGGAATACCAACTAACACAGGGACACTCACAAAGCACAGAATGTCGCAGTGGACGCAAAAAGGGGTTTACTGAAATCGGAGATCTGTTTGGGGATGGAATGATTTTGTACATGAACAGGGGGTATTGGGATTGCTGGTCTTGGTACATGCCAACCTGACACTTTCCATCAAACAACACTGGGCACCGCAGGGGCTGGAACCTGACTCAAACGAATTTGTACACTTAGTATATCTCATGGGCACAGGGGGCCACTTGGTCAGATGGCTCTATAAAGGAATTCGATCACATCAACCAACTCCTTTGGTAATATTGCGTAGCAAGTGGGAAAGAGATATACAGAGACAATTCACAGAGAAGGAATGGAAGACATTACTTGAAGATCCCAAACGAGTGTCCCCAACCACACGTTTCAAGTTTATACAGTATATGCTGACACAGAGCACCTACTTAACACCACACAAACTGCACGCTATCTCCCCCAATATTACAGCGGCCTGCCCCTGTTGAAGTGGCCAAGATGCAGACCATGATTTGGCCATGCCCCAGCCTGTGCAGCTACTGGGAAGCAGTCACAACCGCCCTTACAAAAGTAGTGGGTGAATTGAATTGGCATTCAGTCGAAACATGTATACTCTGACTGTACGCTCGTCGGAAGGGGCGGGAAGTTTATAGATTTGGCTCTTATTCTGGCGAAAAGAGGTATCACAAGGAGGTGGAAATCAGCAACCCCCACAATATACAGGTATGGAAAGAGGAGGTTGAGATATGGGGACCAGCAGAAAGTGGAGCCCTTCGGCGAGAAGAATGCAATGGACATCGAAAACGACCCATAGCAATGCAATGGGACCTAATATTAGCATCCTTTAAAACTTTAAATATACTTGATCATTAGGTCTTGAAACATTGGATAACTTTGCACCATCTTAGACTGCACCTAGATAACACAACAGACGCAGCTCCTCCCATAAGAAATAAATGCGCCCCACTCATAGATTCTACTGCCAGCATAGAAACCTATGATTCTTGCAGTTCAATTCCGCTCCTCAGGCTCCCTGAACTTTACTCGAAAGGCCACGCTCGCTCTAACTCACGATAATAGACCCGCCATATAGAACCAGTCCACTAGTGCGACTCTTTTAAGTCAGTACCAGTCAGCGAGGGGGGCAATTAGTTAATGTGAAGGTTTGTTCTGTTTATAAACCACATACCTCTATGATTTCGAATTAGATATGTTTGAACGTCAGCCAGGGTCACAGAGACCCCGCGAGCGGAGATGCAGCAATTTTATCCACAGTGCTTTGTGAACTATTGTAACATGACAATTTGATATAGAAATATATTATGATGTGACTCATATGTCAAATATTCCTACATGATGCTCAAAGGCTTGTACTTGTAAAACTTCTCATAAATACTCAATAAAATATGTGATTAAAAAAAAATAGAGACATCTAGCCACAGATTTCCTGCTTTAGAATTCTCCTCAGGTACCAGACTGGATCCGGAAACTTTTTGTAGTAGTACCTCTGCGTGTCGGTAGAGGGCATCAAGCGACTCTGTAGCTACGTCGCCCACCAGATGTGACGTTGATGGAGTCCATATAAGCCCTCCCCTGACGTGCTGATGTCAGTTTCTTCTTTTCCGCGCACTTCCACGTGAATTCGGTAGCGGTTCCTTAGGCCGTTTTTCGACCTCCTTCGATGTTTACGTCGACGGAACAGTGTGCCTGCTACCTCTTTCTTCTGGTTTCAAGCCTTGTGGGTAGCAAATGTCATGCACAGACCCTCACTTTATTTGAATGTGGTGCCTGGGGGTGCGCCATGACTCGGAAGAATGTGACTCCTGTCGTCAACTTCGCCTGAAGGCGCTGCGGGAACGTCGTATGAAGCTCCTAGCGGCTCGGCTGTCTTAACCTTCCAAGACTTCCCGTTGGTCTCCTTCTCGCTCCACAGCCCTGTCACAGGTCCGTTCCAGGAGCTGTTCCCGTGGATGTCACTCTCCATCGTTGTCCCGAGGTAAGTCTAGGCACAGGCGGTCGAAGTTGCGGCATCTCCTGACTTCACCGTGTAAAGCCTCTTCCTTCTCCTCCTCCCATTCTTCGGTTGAGGAGCTGATAAGAAAGTCTACCCTACGCCTCCCTACCTTCCCTAGAGCCGGGGCGACTCTGACCCAGATGCGAGAATATTACAATTCTCTTCATGCTCTCTTTGCGTCTTCATCTTGCCCTAGAGCACCTTTAGGCCCCTGAAGGTGCAAAGTGCCTTGACAGTGTCTATGCCAGCAGGTTCGTCCTCTGCTTCAGTTAGTCCTTCTGATTTCCTTGTCGAATCGGTTTTAGTACCAGTGCACAGCCCTTCGGGGTTCCCACCTTCAGCACCTGTAACCGATAAGCCGACACCAGCGGTGCCCAACAGCGCCACACCAATTTCCTCTCCCGACACCACGGCAGAGCTTCGGCAACGCTCCGTATCTGGAGCAATGCCGGTGATGCCGCAAGGTTTGGACATCCGGCGTCCACTCTCTGTGGAGCCCCATCCTGTTTTTCCTTCTGAAGAACACAGTTTTGCAGCTGATGGAGAAGAGTTGGGTTTTTGCACCCGATTTCTGACACTGCCCAGCCTCACCTGCAGGACAGTTGGCTGCATGAGCTGAGAGACGCTAATAGCTTAGAGTCTTCCTTAGGCCTCCTTTCTTCCCGTGGCCTTGCCTCGGAGGCGAGTGCTGCCTTGGCTGGTATGTAGGCTTTCCTGCTTTCAGTTTCTATTTTTGGTAAATTCTGGTGGGGTTTATTCAGTGATTACAATACCTTCAAAAAACAGTGGCTATCAGTGGTTACACATTTTCGTGCCATTAAAAACAACAGAAACAGTGTTTTTCCTGTCTTTATGGAACATAATCCTTTTATTATTGCTTGCTTTCTGCACTGATAGTGCATGGTATAAAGACAGTGTAGATACAGTGTATTTGGGCTCCAAATACATTTTTACAAATAAAACTTATTGTACTACACCATACAATACTTATTCAGTGAGTCTTTGGTCATGCGCGATTGCTCTTTCCTTCCCATGTAAACGTTTATCTGTGAAACGGCCCTCTCAAGATTGGCACTTGAGACGGGCAACAGCAAACAGCCAGTACACAATTTGCTAAGTCTGCCCACCTACATAGCTTTCCATGGCAATACTGGTACACCAGAAGATTGTGATTCCCTTTGGACAGGTTCTGCCACATATGCATTGAACTGGGCACATATGCCCTCAGAGTTACTGAAGAGGTAAAATATAAAGCGTACTTTTCAAAGTCCGGAGAAAATTCTCCTTTACGGAAGGGATCTAAAACGTGTGCAGAGTACCACAGTGATGCTTCATTGACTTCAAATGCCATGGTTGGTGAAGGAACATTTTTCTATGCATCATTGCAAGCCATTTCTCATGCATTGTAAAATAACATTTCCTGAATTGCTCCTCAACATTTCTTTGCTTAACAAGCAGTAAGCATTGTAACATGGAACATTTTGCAGTGCCAAAGTCACTAAAAGTGTCATCCAGCCTACTCTAGAGGAGATGTTTCACATCTACACAAATTACGCGAAACACTTGGTAGACAAGGGTGTTTTCAGACTCTAGTTTTTTGGTTATGTCCACTACAGTAGTCATGTTTTCCTGTAAAAAGGCCTAATTATTTAAACGGTCGCCACATGGATAAAATAGCATTCACAGACTCTAGGACTGAGAACTACTGGCTAAATTACTCAGTTAGGATGAATCTTTCTTTGATGCCACACAAAATGAGAAATATTTGCGTTTTAGTTACTGCACATAATAAAACAGTGCACCAGAATGGACTACAAAGTCAATAGCATTCTTCATTAACTCTGAAGATTGTAAATATGCTTTCAGCATACCATATAACAAATGGTAAGGATCTTTTACAGGGAAGCACTTCATCTTGGGTATCGATGTTGGCAGGTCATCTCATCACACAACTTTTTCATATACATAGCTGAATCACTGCAAATACAAACAATATCACTCCAATCTTTGTTGAATTTGGTAAGAACTTTTTGCAGCAGCATTCCTAGTGACACTGGTCCATGTTTTCCAAAGGTTTGTTGCCATGTCTTCTCTACTATCCCAGATACTTGGTGACAGCACTCTTTTCACATATACCTGTCACTGCACCTTGCACTGAATGTTTAAAGCCTAGAAAGTTTGGCAATTCACCTACTATCAATACTGACTCGTTAGAAAAAGGGGCCCTGTATGTGAGTAAATGTGATGGTACATATTGGGAATATTCTTATGAAACCAGCCATTTTACCTATCAGTGATAGAATCAAATGTAACCCAAATATCAAATATGATTTTGATATTTCCTGATTCTCTACAGTTTATAAAATAATTAAAATGACCTAAAACATGCTTCTAAACCCTCCAACTTTAGACCAAAGACTACAAAACTGAAAAAAGCAAATGTGATCTCCCTAAAAATCAAAACTCAACCAGAATAATGTTAGCCCAGCCTTTCTTGCTGCTACCTAGTATAACAAAGTTACATTGTATTGACCCCTTCAGGAAGAAATAAAAATTACTCTTTAACTCTCCTTTTCCTTTCTTTGAATGGCATTTAGTTTGTGGTTCTGCTTTTTCAGTGTTTATATGTTTACACTGGTGAGGGCTATTTCCCTTTTGGTGGGGTTTTATCAGTTAATATAGGTTTAAACCAAAAATGGGATAGCCTACTGATATGTTGCGGCGTGTTTCTGTGGTTTTGGATTTGACACTTCTTCTGTGGAAATGACTACTGATCCCCTGATAGGCGTCCTCCATCAGGGCCAATCAGGGGTGGAGCAGGTGCTCCCTTATAGTTATGCTCTAAATGACATTTTGTTCGGGGCTCCGATGGATCGGTCTATTTTGCACAGATACTGTCCTGTCCCCAATGATCCGGCCTGTCTCCTCCAGACCCCTACTCATCACAATTTTGTGGTAAAGACCGCTTCGGCCTCCCACAATTCCAGCTCTCTTCTAAATGTGCCTCATGACAGATTCCAGGAGACTAGACACTTGTGGCAGGCATTTCTCCTCCACCAGTTCTGCACTACAATCCATCAACACTCAGACGCTTTCCCCATGCATTGTGGGAGTCATTGACACTCCTGCTGCCTTCGGTTCCAGATGACCAGGGATGAACTTGCCCAATTAATTTGAGATGGGTAACAAGCACCTAAATTGATCATTTGTTGTGGTATGGATACCCCTGATTAAGTGGGTCGGGCCAAGGCCTCTTCTGTGGCGTTACGTCGTCGTGCCTGGCAACATTTTTCAGAGGCTGTTCAAGCCACCTTCATTGATATGCCTTTTGATGACGTCCGTCTGTTTGGCGCACAAGCTGACTTTACGGCAACTCCGAGGTAGTCGAGGTGCAGCAGACTCTTTACTGTCTGCTTCCCTAGTTCTCTCGTACTAGGTTTGTATGGGGGAAGTCCCTTTTTGATTCACATATGAGCCATTCCCCAGCGGAGCCCATTGGCTTTTCTTTTCAACCCCCCCCCTTTCTATGTAGGGTGACACCCAGTGAGGTGTTCCTGCCTTCTGAAAGGTACTTTTATTCTTCTTATACTGTCAAAGACACGTTATCACTCCTGTCATTTGGGACGTTTATTATTTTGTGGCCCTATCTGCACCTGTTCTTTCAGGCTTCTTTCTGAAGCTAGTTTTCTACCCCAGTTCTTATTCTATAGAGGGAATTCTACTTGCATTGTGTGGGTGCACTATTGCCATGCTCCCTGTTCTACAGGGACCTTTTTCTGTATGCCTTTTAGTCATTTTGAGATCTGTTTCAGGCACTTAGTACTCCTTATAGGGACTTCAGTTTTTCTGGATCTGAAATCTAATGTGCTTGCGTGTTTCGTCTTGCACCAGCGCAGTATAGCTCCCCAACTCCCTCAACCATCATAAGAGTTATCTCTCATCTTCTTGAGCATTTCTCTTTAATGGCGTCCTTCCCTTAGTGGAAGCATTGGAACAAGTAGCACGATCCTTGGCCGGACTAGATTTTCTGTTCTGGCCTAAGACAGTGTTCCCATTTAGGACCTTATTAATGCTTTGGCACTTCTTATTGTTCTGCTCTCACTTATGCATTGGCAGGAGGGCTCCTGCCACTGATCTTTCAGGTTCTCTGTTTGGCTATAGCTCAGTAATGCATTGGCAATGGTTCATATTCCACCACTGCTGCAAGCTTACCTTGGTCCTGTGCCACCGACCTTGCTGCCTTTATTCTGCTCCACCCCTGGAGAGGATGTTATTACTTGTTGCTTTTTGAGATGCCTTGTAACATTATTTATTTGCCAGTTCATCTCACAGCCATGGCACTTACTTACTGTATAGGTTTTTCTTCTGATGTCAGAACTTCTTTTTTTGGTGTCCTGGCTGAGTTTCTACTTCGGTTTTCCTTCTGTAACATGTGACCCTTAGACATTATGGTTCCTTTCTTCTGAGGATTGGTTTCCAAGGGGCTTGGGTCTCCCTAAGCATCCTTTTCCTGAAGGAGGTTCTTCCTCCTCATAGGATGTGATAAGGATTCTTACATTAAAAGGTTTGATATACCACTTCCCCCTTATTTTTGCGGTTTACTTCTGCTTGAAGGAATTCCTTTCTCTCTCTCTCTCCTCCTTTGGGAGTTGTGGATCTTTTCTCCTTTTCAGTCGTGGTATGTTGAAAGTTTAGCTATGCATAGATCCTGTGTCCTGGGACATTCATTACTGGCCTCCATTCTTGTGCTTGTATGCACAGCATCCATTGTTTTTGGTTTTTCTATTTTGTGGGGTTGGTTCATACACGTCTATGTACTCCATCTTTTAACTGAAGCTTCAATCAGGTCTTGCTCTGCCTGCTATCTCTGTCTGTTGTATTTGAAATTAGTTATCTGTCGAGGACTTCTGTGTGTTGGCCTTTATTTCAACTATACTTTTTAATGGACCCCCGGTGGTGGTCTTCATTCCCTTCCTAGCAGGCTTTTCACACCTGCTGTTTTCTTTCAATTTCCTCCTGACCGCCTGACGGTAACTTCGTCAGTCAGTAGCGTTATTTCAGGGATGATTGCCATTATTTTCTGGGGTGTGTGGGACCCTCAATTTCCTCTCTCCTCTTCTACGGTCCCATGTTGCTAGTTTTCCAGCTTGGTTCTTATATCGGTTTATCTATGATTTGCACTCTGTTGTTGTCTCAACTTTGGTTTATTGCCAATGTATGTGTGTGATTATATGTATCTTTCGATTGATACCTCTCTTTTATAGGTGTTCCTCGTTCCTACAGTGGTCAGTTTCCTCGCTTGTCATGGGAGACCGTGGTTCACTCTCGTGCTGCTGAGGATTTACTTTTAGTGTATTAGTGATATACTTGTGTGTATATGTATACAAATATATCTATATCTCTATGTGTATGTATGTGTTCATGCATATATGGGTATATGTTGTTAGTATGGTTCTGCTGAACTTCTTCCACAGCAAATACGTATCTGCTTTTGTAACTATGCCTTTCTAGATGATCTTGTATGACCTTAACTTGGTCATTGCCTCTCCATTTCTCTTTCCTTTCTTCTCTGGGTTTCTATAATTCATAGTCCCGGAGGGTTACATTCTCTCCAGGAGGTTTTTCTCCGACCGAGAGTGGTCTCTACCAAATGTTGTTGTTGCTCTTGCTATGCTTTTGTTGCAGCATTGATTGGTTTTCTTTCTCTCTCTCTCCGTCTTGGATGAGCTCTGAGATTCCATTTTTCTCTGTGTTTCACAGGGTACGGTTAGCTCATTTACTAGTTTACATGACACAGAGCGAGAGCTCTGACTCAGTGGTGTGGGTTGTTGTCCTTGATCCTTTAGCCTTGTCCAGTCCTGGTTTGAATACCTTCAACAAGGCTACATAGTATTATTGTTTCTAAGAAGTGTTCCCACCAACACTTTCTTATCCTTCTGCTGTGGATAATGGTTTCCACATGCTTTTCATGGTCTTGCAGACTTTAGCTCTCTACGGGCTTACAACAGTCCTTCTGGTGATCCGTCTCCATTTCCTCATCTATGTTTCTAAGACAGCCTGGTCACTCTATCTCCTTACAGACCGAATAGTCCTATTCAGGGATCTTTCGTGTGATCAGTTCGCAGCCCCTCCTCCTGGGATGGTATTGCTTGGGTATCTATTCTAAGGTAGGGAATCTGCAGCTAGATGTCTCTGTCAGATTAATAAGTTACATACCTTTGGTAACACCTTATTTGGTAGAGACAGGATCTAGCCGCAGATTCCTTACCGACCCACCCATGTTCCCCGCTCTGCAACCTACTTGTCTTGTTGCCTCCAAGATCCCTCTCTTGGCTTCCTGATGCCTTTCTTTGGGACTTCGCAAATGTTTGCCACAGAGATGTCTTTTTTGGTACACTGTTTCCATAGGCCGTTTCTATAGTGGCTCCGCGTTTTTGGTGCGAGAAATAGTCACAGAAGAAATTAATGTCAGGGGAGGGCTTATATGGACTCCGTCGATGTCACATCCAGTGGATGACATCGCTACGGAACTGCTCGACACTCTCTACCGACGCGCAGAAGTACGGTTGTGAAAAACAATTCCGGATCCAGTCTGACACCTGGGGAGAATTCTAAGGTAGGGAATCTGTGGCTAGATGCTGTCTCTACCAGATAAGGCGTTACAGAAGGTAAGTAACATATTCGACTAAATGCATCAGACCCACATTTGGATTAGATCATTTTACTGTTCCACACCGAACTCAGAGTAGCCCAATACCAATATAAAAAAACATTGGTGCCTGGTTTTATTTGGCCTTCAGCTCAGATCACAACAGCTTTAAAGCACACCAACATCCAGCTCATGATACTTATTGGTGGTCCCCCTGTAGCTGATCCACCAAATTTAACTTGCAAGTACCTTAGTGACAGACCAGTGACATTATTTAAAAACACAAACGTGATTAGAAAAGTCCAGTTGGCTATTGAGGGATTTGCATGGTACAGGCATGATGAGTTCAGAGCTAAATTGAGTGTCAAACTAGATAAACTATGGGGTGAAGCTGATGCTGAGTTGTGGCTTCAATGGATGGTACCACCATACCCAAATAGGCTTCAGAGCACGCAACAGCTCTGAAATGGCTCTGCTAGCGTAACTGATGAGCTCAAAGCAATTCTAGACTCAAATGGTTCAGTGGCAGTAATATTCTTGGATTTAAGTGCCACATTCGACACAGTGTCTCATTCAACACTCATCAGGAGACTAGAAGATGCTGGAATTGCTAGCAATTCTCTCAAATGGTTAACCTCATTTTTAATAAACAGAAGCTTTCAGGGTTGGGATGAATCATTCTGTTCAAACACAAAGGCCTTGAGCACGGGGTGCCACAGAACTCCCCGTTAAGCCCTACCCTGTTTAATATTTATGTTCAATCTCTGGCAGACATCATACTGGGACATGAATTTTCACTGGTATCATATGCCGATGATACTCAAATAACCATCTCCCTAACACCAGACACAGCAGCTCTCTCCTCCAAGCTTAATGCCTGCCTTATAGAGGTCACTGACTGGATGTCCAGTAATAACCTAAAACTCAAGGGTGACAAAACTGAGGTTCTGGTGGTCGGTAACAATCCCTCTGAATGGACTGAACTACAGTGGCCCGGCTACCTAGGTGACCTCCCCCCTCCTAAAACTGAAATAAAAAGCCTGGGCTTCTGGATCGACTGCCACCTTACCATGAAGGTCCAAGTCAAGAAATTAGCAGCTGCCTGCTTTGGCCTTCTTAGAACATTAAGGAAGGTTCTGAATTGGCTTCCTCATGCCACTGGAAGAACAGTAGTCTAGGGCCCAGTGTTCTCCTGGCTTGACTATGGCTATACAGTTTACCTGGGAAGCTCTTTATATGTAATCAAGTGCCTAGAAATCATTCAGAATTTTGGCAGCTCGCATTATCATTGTCAGTTTGTGCATCCTTGGCAGGGCTGTACTGGCTGCTGGTTCTCAAAAGAATCACATTTAAACCTCTCTGTCTGGCCCACCGAGTGATACACAATAATTTTAAACCAGCAGGTGCTAACTTCCTACAAACCTAAAAGACTATTACGTTTCTCTGATCAGAGACTTCTTACTGTACCAAAGATCAAGAAAGCAAGAAGTGGAGGTTGCTCATTTGCCCACCTTGCACCGAAGCTCTGGAACTCACTACCCCCATCAGTGAGATCGATTAGAGAAAAATCAAAATTCAGGAAGTGACTCAAAACATACCTTTTTGAATGACCTGCTTTTGTCTCAGCCACTATGTGAAGGACTTGACCCACAGCGATGGGAGGTCCGTTGGGTAGCCAGGTGCTTTACAAATCCCGAGCATA
The DNA here is from genome assembly GCA_963921515.1 of Calotriton arnoldi. Taxonomy (NCBI): domain Eukaryota; kingdom Metazoa; phylum Chordata; class Amphibia; order Caudata; family Salamandridae; genus Calotriton; species Calotriton arnoldi. Next base: position 704,390 of record CAWUFW010006834.1, read on the forward strand.
GCAAACCAGTGTGTCGTGCACTGCTTGCCCATACAGCCAGTGGGTTCCCTTTTCAATACCAGCCCTTTCTCCGTTGCTCTGCCCAAATTGAGGTTGGCACTTATGGTGGGGCTGGGGGTGCTGCAGGGTCGTGCTTGGGGGTTCATCTGAGGGTTGTGTGTCTGGCAGTTGTGCCTTTATAAACAAAAATGCCTGCTGTGCACAGAGAAACCTCCTCTTGCTCAGTGGACAAGTGGCTTCGCCCAGAGGCAGTGGGTAGTAATCTCAGCCTTTGTGTGGATAGCCTTTCTTGCTGGCTGTCACATTATTGTAATAAAAAGATGGCTGTAAAATTGGAAGGGGGTTTTTGAATGGAATTTCAGTTGAGGCAACAAAGAACAAGTGAGCAAAGGTGGGCAGACAACTTAGTCAGCTAAGAAATTGAAACATGTTGTGGCAGAGAAGTTGAAAAAGGACGTTCGCGAGGGCAGGATAGCAAGCCCATTTTTTGAATGCCCTTTACCCCAGACCTGTTAGTTTCGGTTAGGTGTTGTCCTTAAAAAAGCCCAGGGGGGATATTGTGTGATTCTTTATCATGGCTTTTGGGGCTGCCAGTTAATGATTTATTGCTCAGAAAGATATAATTGTGCAGTATGGCTGTTTTGATGATTCAATTAAGCTAGTGAGAAAGAGTGGAGGAGGGTGGTCAATTGGTGCAATGTGACAAAGTGGGCATTTTGTCTTCTGTTGGTCCATCTTCTGGTATTTTTCTTCTAGGGATGCAATTTGATGGGGCAATATAAGTGGTTGTGTTTGATGGCTGTATAGGTCTGGTGATTGTTTGAGGTCATTGGATTCCGATAGAGACTTCTAACTTTGAGCTGTACCTCAGCATGTCGGTAGGTGACACCATGAGGCTCCACAGTGATGCTGTTCCACTCTAGAAATGATGTGTGGGGCCCATAAAGACACAACTCCTGTACGCCGACATCAGTTTTTTTTCTCTCAACCAGATGTTGATATGGAGCTACCTCTTGTCTCTTCGAGATCAATATACCTTAAAAAAAAATCTCAAAACCAGTGTGTAGGGGAAACTGTCACCTCCCAAGACAAAAAGGTATAAACCTTGTAAGGACTGTCAGAGGCAAATGTCTTTCACAGATCCCCATCAAGTTTGCCTGTGGTCGACTCGCAACTCTAAGGCCTGCAGTGACTGCACGTCAATGAAGCCAAAGGCCATTTGGGACCGGGAGGCATATTCGACATTGCCAAACATCAGAAGACTTCACATCAGAACCGGCCCCAGTCCAAATGTTCAGTCTCTGTTCCATTCTCTATTCAGAAGTCACTCCGGAGGTTGATCGTCATCACACTCCAAATCCTCCGGTAAGTAAAAAAAAACAAAAAACAGCAGAAGAAATCCAAGCGTGTTTCTGCCCCTTACCATCACTCTCGTACTCCTGAGAAGGCACAAGGGTGTTATCATGCTTCTAGAGCTTGCTCCCGGAGTCAGCCGACGAAGGACCCCATCTCACAACTTGTCCTGACAGAACCATAGTTTCTGGGGCTGTCTGCGACACAGAGGCAGATTCAAGAGTCTAGTGACACCATGCTCTGACTCTTTGGATCTCTTCTGACTCTCTCTGGTGTGTCCACTGGCCCCATGGAGCCAGGAGGTCCTCCATCTGGGAAACCACTGGCTGATCCCCCTCTGTGCAGTTGGACCCTCTGAGCCCACCACCATGCTCCTACTGGCACCTTTGCCAACTCCACCTCTGCTCCAGGTTCCACACCGGTCCCCAGATCATCAATGCCAATGAGAGTTTGGGCTAACCTACCATGAAGACAAGAGTGAGGTAGACTCTGAGGCTACTCGGACCGTTGGCCTCCTGTATCCTGCTGGTCAAGCACTCCAGGTGGCATATGCAGTCTCTGCAGTGGGATCTGAAGTCTCAGTGGGCCCTACATCAAGGGAATCTCTCCAGCCAGATCCAGAGACTGCAAAAGACCTGCAGTGGTGGTTGCTCAGTCAGTGGCAGACCCCTCTCCCTACCCCACTCAGAACTGAGAGTGTTGACCGATGCATTGCTTCTGGGTTGGGGCAACAACCTAGGAGAGATGAAGATCTCAGCAGATGCCCTGCTCCACATCAACCTTCTGGGGCTGAGAGCCATCCGCTTGGGATTGAAAGCCTTCCTTCCCTCCATCAAGGGAGAGCTGGTACAGGTGCTCACAGACAACACCACCGCCATGTGGTATTGCAACAAACAGGGTGGGGTAAGGTCATGGACTCTGTGCCAGAAGGCTCTGCGCCTCTGAAAAAGTCTGGACCATCAAGGAATCTTCCTAGTGGGAAAACTGTTATATTCCATAAAAGTACCCCATATAGGCGCAGGTAACATTGCAACCTTTCACCTATATTCTTCCCTACATTACATACATAACGGTTCTTAGGGACTGACCTTTTACCTAGATACGACACTGCATTCAGAATGCGGGTTTCCCCCTAGTTCGAATCTCATACATTATGCATGAGGCTTTTTGGAGGCACAGCAGGACTAACATCTCCTGTATAATATCTCTGTATAAAGTTCAGGCCCAACGTCATCCTTTAGGCCGACACAGTAACACAGCAAGGTAGGACCCCTGGGGAGACCTATGGGTATATATACATCACATCTTGCTTAGAAAGACAGAGGAGACCCAGACTTCCTGGCTGACACACTGACCAGAGACGCTGAGTTTCCTGCATGCAGACACTCCAGCTCGCAGTGGTCTAACATCCCTCGCGGAGTGTCCAACTCGAGACCAGGACGGGATCCCATATTCTCTCATTCTCAGGTAATGGGGTTGACTAGATCCTAGAGGGATTCTTGGCATAACACCTACACAGATGCTAGGTACATTTAGGTACATCTAGTTAGGAAGGCATTGTAGGAGTACGCACTCTTTATAATGTGTTTTATGTACTTGTATATATTCATGATTTCTGCAAGATGGTAGAACTTTACCATCCCTTTACTTTCGTAGTACTTCTAATCATATATCTCTGCTACTGTCTAATGGTTATTGCAGCTCATCTATTCTACACTAGAATAACAACTGTTCAATAAATACTTATTGTAAACGCCCAGCCAGTTTATTCTGTGTATCTCTCTGAGACAAACTAAGTGAGCACGAGTGACTGAACGAAAGGTAGTATTTTGTTTCCACGATTCTGAGGGATCAGGGTTGTCATGTTCTGAGGTTGCCAGAATCTATTCTCTCCTTGGTAAGAGGAGATTATAGGGGCACTGTGAGCTAGCTGATACAGACAGGCTAACGTATCCGGTGGGGGTGCACGGAATTAGTCTGCCACCAATCCCACAGTTTATGTTATCCAAATGCGCAGATCCTGTATAGGTGATATAGGAACTACACGACATGGTGCCGCCAACGTTGGTTGGGTACTTATTTAACAGTAGAATCTGAGTAGTTCAGTTGTGCTATTCTCAGAGACCCCTACTCACAAAACACCAGAGACGTCTGGAGTGGGTGGGCACAAACTCCGCCACAGCTGAGTAGGCTAAAAAATCCTATTTATTGGCTGTTGGTTAATCAAGCTTGAAGGACACAGTGTTCCTAAAATTGTGCAAAACACCTTATCTTAGTTTCCTTGAAATACTTCTTCCTCTAAAAAATTACTGAAAGCGTGGAAAACACGGAGGGAGTTGTGCATAGTTTGCACCTCTCAGATGAAGAAGAAAATGCAGATGCAATTCCGATTGCAGAAAATGTTAGAAATACAGTCACCCTGAAATTACTTGTGCATGGTGTAACAGCCAGGGGTGGCATAGTAGCTTTCGTGATTGAGGCACACAAATCATATAGAACAGAGGTATTTTATTCATGGGTTACATTCCCAGCAGCAAATGCAAGAACAAAAACATTTCACTCCTACACAGAAGGCGATGCACCAGTGGAATATTGTCCGTTTGAGGACATTGAGGTTCCGCTCACATACCAGGAACACTGATACTGGTTTAAAGGCGCCCTACCACATATAAGAACAAGAGTGAGACTCGGCCTGCTCGGAAGAGAAGGGGCAACATGGCCAATATTAGCGGCCTACACACCACATCCTGACATTGAAACAATGCCACCAGGAGACTTACTCACACAACACAAAGAATTAATAAAAATTTACAGACACTTGACGCAATTCGTCATGAGGACACTTACAGTCCAACCAGCAATAGTTGCAACAAATGTAACTCAAGCTCAGAGTACAGCAACTAAAATCACACCACAAACATTACACGCAGTGATGGGTAAAATGCCCACAAAATGTGAACAAATGCCATTCTGGGTACCTCAGAAAATAACACAGCTAGAGGCAGTATTCCCAAATACTACCCCGTATGAAAAACACAGAATGCTAACAATCTGCTTGCCCATGGGGATAACACCACAAATAGAGGATTGTACCACTTGGGGTACAGTTTGCTGCCATTTATACCAGAACTCATGGTATCCCGTCATTAGCAGTAGTACCAGAAGTATTGAGACAAATACAAAATGAGTACGGAGCAGACCCTGCTCTGAACTTAGGGATAAAGTTACTAGGTAACTATGCCCAGGTATCAGCCATAATATTAGCTAATATTAAAGGGGAAGCAGCTTCAGTGGCTATCTGCCAACGCCTAAGGGAGTTCAGTCCTTTAGAACAAGAACTCGAACTACCGAAAATAATTGAAACTGCATATGCAGAATTGGGCAGAGACAGTTTGGGTGGGAAAGCTTTAAAACCACGACTGATGGGCAGTCCTGAAAAGGACACTTCTAAGCAGATATCTGCTTCAACAAAGAAGAAGTGGGACAATAAAAAACAACAAAACTTTAAAGGAAACAGATCTCAATCCAGAGGTAGATCTCCTCCACAGGAGCCCTCCGAAAAGAGGTATAACCTTAGGAATAGGGATAATATTAGGAAACCTGACGGGTATCAGGATACTGATACACGTTCCTCTCGTTCCTTTCAGGGTTCATCGAAAAACTCCGAGAGGGAAGGACGGTCAGACAGACAAGAAGAGCGTACAAAGTCCAGAGACAAACAGCACGCTCAAGATTACACTTCTAAAAAAGAAGAGAAACCAAAGCAAAAGTCACAGTTAAAAAAAAGAAGGTTGCAGGTCTAAAGATCAGACATGCCCAGAATTCTGAGGACTCGACTACTGAACGGGGAATGGGCTCTGACGATGCTAGACAGTGTGGCAGAAGTAACAATAGCTCGCCAGAACCTGATGGAATTTCTGGTGACAGCGGACTTGAAAGATTATATCATGGAGGAAACACCTGATACTAGGATAAGTGTCCCACATAAGTTATATGAAATAACACTCCAAATGGAGGGGGACAAATGTAGGACAGTAAAAGGTCTCTTTTGGGAGAACTTGTCGTTTGGCTACGATATTTTGTTAGCTGAACAAGATTGGCCGCCAGCATTCGTCATGGATTGCCCTAAAGGAGAAATGGTAATTTTACCGGCATTCTCAGACCATATTCCCAGGCACCTAAAACACACATATGCGCAGGAGTGGGCGGTAGCCCAAGCCCCTGCATTATACAAAAACCATGTTGGATGGGATGAGGATTCAACCCACCACATAATTCCTTTAAAAAATATTCCAACTGCACAGAGGCAGTATCCAATAAAGCAAGAAGCTAAAAAACAGGTCAGGGAGATCTTAGATCAACTTGAATACCAAGGCGTGATCGAAAATTGCACCTCATCGATGAACAATCCTTTGTTTCCGGTCATGAAACCTGACAATTCATACTGTTTAGTTTTAGATTATAGACATTTAAACACTTGCACTAAGACATTTGCAGTTCAAAATGCACACAGTGCCGCATTAATGAATAACAATTGTGCGGAAAAAATATAAAACGACACTAGATATCTCAAATGGATTTTTCTGCCAAAATATAGCGACTGAAAGCAGGTATCCAACAGCATTCTCAGTGCTAGGGTCCCAGCGTCAATTTTGTTGACTCCCCCAGGGGTATAAGAACAGCTCGGGGTTGTTTTCGGCCAGAGTAACTGAGTTACTTAAAAATTTGGATGAAGATGCATTGTCCTATGTGGATGATATTTATCTAACGGACGATGACCTAGAGGAGCACTTGAACAGAGTGAATACCATAATTTTGGGATTTGCATCTGAAGGCTACAAATTCAACTTTAAAAAATCAAAAATTGCCCACCTCAGTGTCCTGTTTTTAGGATATGACCTTTCAAGTGAAGGGAAAAGCTTGGCAGCCAATTTTTTAGAAAAATGCGTGCTGCTCCAACCTCCAAGATCATTGAAAAACTTACAATCAATCCTGGGATTCCTGAACTTTGGCAGAACATACATTTTGGATTACGCAGAAAGAGTAAAACCTTTCTACGATTTAATAAAACCTGATTTTTCAGTAAGACAATGGACACAGGAACACACAGATATCCTTCGTTCCTTACAAGCTGACATGATAGCTTCCAAACACTTACAGACACGCGTAAATGTACGCAACCTGGTGATCCGTATAGATGCGGGTCAATTTGAGTACACCTATCTAACATATAATGAAGGTGAAATGGTACCAATTGCATACAAATCGCATTTGTACACAAATGCTGAGATGCGCTTCGCATCTACAGAAAAGATTCTGACAGGAGTACAAACTGCTGTAGTGAGAGAAAGAGCACTGGCACAAGGGAAACGAATAATAGTAGTATCTCCGGTTCCAGCCTTAGAGGCTGCGACAAAGGCAAGCGTTCCTATCGCTAAAGCCTTACATCCAAGATGGACACAATGGGCTAATTCTCTCACTGCAACAGATGTGAAATACAGGTACGACCAAAATTTAAAGACACAAGCATTTCTGCAATACGAACTAGAATATCCTCTACCAAACGAAGTAATGCCTCTAGATCAGTATGAATATATAATTTACACTGAAGGATCAGCTCAACCGGCCATAGGAAGTAAGCAACATATAGCGCGCCATGCGCAATCGTTAAAGGTCGCATGCGGGATGGAAAGTTCCACCCAAGTTGCACAAAAACGCAATCTCTAGGAGACTGCACGGCACAGCTGGCAGAGTTAAAAGCCTTGATACTGGCACTGGTAAATACGGATCGAGAATTCCCCACACTAATTGTGTGCGATTCATTTCACTGTGTACAGTCATATAATGAATATTTGCAGCACTGGGTTCAAAACGGGTTCAAAGATGTAAAACGTGGCACAATTAAGCATAAAATGCTATGGGAACAGGTAGTGGAGTTGAAAACCGAACTACTGAGAGCTCACATGATACATACACTGAGTCATCTGCGTGATGGCGTTCACGTTGAAGGGAATTCATTGGCTGATGAAGCCGCAAAGGGGGCTGTACGCACGGCTTCCGTAGCTGCAATCACTCGTTCTAAAACGAGAATAGACGGTGAGATTATGGTGGCTGTGAATGCTTCTCGCAAAAACAGCGGAGCAGTACCAAAAAGGTCTCCACTCAAGTATTCCTACAAGTTAGATGCCAATAACATCCCATTTGCTCAGATTCCTGGAGTGGGGGATAGAGTAATTCCAAATATGGATCGTAGGTTAGGTTTAATTCTAGCAGCACACGAAGGGATATGTTCTGCACATGCAGGAGTTACGGCGACTGTTTCTTTATTGAAACAATGCTATTGGTGGCCTGGGTTAACTAAGCAGACTAAAGACTATGTCTTGAAATGCGACATCTGCCAGCAGATGAAAGGTTCCACCGTAACACGTCCAGCACAGACACCATTATTAATATCTGACAAACCACGAGCGTGTGTTTACTTGGACCACTGCGGCCCCTTACAAAGAGATGGGGCTTACAGGTATATCATGGTTGCAGTGGATTCCTGCTCGAGATTCCTATGGGTGTGGCCCCAACGCTCGAACTGTTATAAAAGATTTGCGAGTCTTTATAGGGACATACGCAATTGACACATTACATTCTGACCAGGGCCCTGCGTTTAGCTCTCGGGCTTACAAGGAGGCCATGCGAGGATTGGGTGTAGCGTTGCGATACTCCTCTCCGTACCATCCCGAGGGAAATTCGGTCGTGGAGAGGAAAAACCGAGACTTAAAGTAGTCTTTAACAGCTAGAGTATTAGGCACGGGTGAGAGTTGGGTGAAACATCTGTATGGAGTGCAGCGAGCATTGAATGATATGCCAAGAAGTTCTCTGGGGGGGTCACTCCATATGAGGTCCTATTTGGGACAAGAATGTGGGTACCTGATCTTGATTGTGAAGGCGCAATGGCGGATGAAAAGCCTTTTGACATCCATGATCGTTTGGCTGTTTTACAGGATCTAAATGACTCCAGGACACAACAAAGCATATGAAGCAGACCGCCACTGGGGAAGTCAAATCAGTGACGGCAAGACCTGTCTGGATCCCAAAAGTTGGGGATTTGGTCAGAGAGAAAATAGCGGACAAGAAAGAATTTGGGCCATCATACAGAAAGCCTGTACAGGTCCTAGCAGTTGAAGGAACAAGAACTGTACTTCTACCTCCTCTTGCCGGAAAAAAGCAGAAAAGATTTGTCTCAATCGACCTAATCAAACCACACTATGTGGTCGATACTGAGTAGTAGGCCACGTGGACTCCCAAGTAGCAGACGCCCTCCTCTCGCTACAATTCCAGAGGTTCAAACGGAAAGACTCATCACGTTCGAAGAGTCTCCTGCACGGAATGATGGACTATGCAATAATGCTATGGAACTCGTTCCCCTTGAACCTGAAGTTCAAATTCAGAACCAAAATGAAAGACAAATTTCAATTCGACCAAATACAGATGTCTACATCAACATGCCTCAACAAGAGCGAACTACGATTTCTACAAATCCTGATTCAATACCAACAATTGATCGAACTGCTTCTGGCTACTTCATAAACTTTGATACGTTTTCTTTGGATCCAAGTGAACCGGAAACGATGCCAGCCCAAACATCGCGCAAGCAGCAAGTTAAAGACTTTCTGAACTCTCTTAAAAAGACTTACTTGGTGTCGCCTTGGGTAGAACTATGGATAATCACCGGGATACTTTTCTTTCTTTTCTGGTTAGGCTTAGTAATAGTTTTTAGCATGCTTGTTAATGGAAAATACATTAGACAAAGCTCTGCAGCCCAAAAGGTGAACTTAATTTTAAAACCACACCAATCATCTCATCGAGAACAAAGAGACTTGTCATCAGTGAACATTACAGCAGTTCCTATACCCGATGGTATAGTTTGGGACAAGGTTGATTTCGATATATTTGGTCCGACCGAACTTTTAAGAATTCCAAATTTATTTAAAATATCGTTGAGTGATATCATTACCTCAAGTACATTTTCCGTGATTGGGATTTTGAGACTGTAAATAACATGTTGTCTTATTTGGAAAAATCTGCTGCATTTTCTAATAGTGAAACATTGGAAAGCACATCAGATTTCGAAAAAATGTATTGTTATCAACACAGTGGTCATCACTTTCTGCATAAATCTGCAAATCCTAGAAATGTGTTCACTTACCACCAGTGGGAACATTGTCCAACACCGCCGAAAGGCAGTTCAAAAACATTTACACAAAAGTTTCCATATTTTTCAGGGTTTAATATGTCAGACCCAGCATCATATTATTATACGGTTGCACCAACATCAGCACAGAAAAATATGTTAAACACCAAACAGATCTACTCTGCTTCCTTTATTGCCCAGTTGTCTGAACAAGGTTTCGACTTATGGAAAGACACCATAGACTTAAAATCAGTCTGGGGTACTAGAGAATGGCAAGTTCAGGGAACAGAAGCTTTGTTTAGAGCATGCCTTATCCCTCAACAAATCATGTTTTTGAACGAGACAGTGCAACAGATGTCTTGCCTTGGACTAGCCAAGAACAAAGACTTGAACACACCTCGGCTGCCAAATCCATCACACACCGAGGGCAACATAACATCACAGAAAGAAATTAACTTGAATGACATTATACAATACAACAGATCAGACCCCGATTGGAAGAAATGGTTGATTTGGCCCACAGATAGTTGTCAGGCGAGATTCATGGGTAATAGTTGTCAGGCGAGATTCATGGGTAAATCCGAAGGGTTCGCTATCCATAGGCCAGATCTACGTTATGTACAGAGAGAACATCCAGGGGTAGTGACATCCTACAGTGTTGGGAAGTTGTGCCTTGATTGGCTAAAAACCTCAACACTCACAAGGGTGAAACAACACTTATCCTTACTGTCACAGGATGTGGATCTCAGGGATTTTTTACTAGGTCCCAGGAAGCAACTTCCAAAACGTTTCTATTATGCTATCTATAATGAAATATGGAAAATATCCCAACAAGAGGCCGCAGAGAGGTTACGTGAAATAGACCGTATAAATCTAGAAAAATCTCTAGCAGTGGTAGACAATGGGTTAACTACATTGACCTCTAGGATATATTCCTTAGGCAACATTGTATCTTCTGCGATAGACATACTGGAACAAGATTTGGCCATATTACATCACGGGCAATCTCAATTACGTTCTATTATGTTATTAAGCTGGACGCTGCAATCTTTGCGTGCAGGCTATGTGCCTTGGCGTTATATCAACAGTACGTCTCTGTTTTCTGAATACAATCTAACAGATAAACAGATAGAAATGGGACAAAGGGGAGCAAAATATACAATGCTGTGTATCGAAAAACTGGATAGATTAGCATTTACAGTGGCAGAATTACCGTCCACGGAATGGCTAATCCATGGCCTCATAATTCTACCGGTCACTAATTTTCAGTTTCAGTATTGCCTTGAACAAATGCAGGCAGGCAGATATGAAGAAATGGGTAAGGAATACATTAAGGAATCATAGGTATTACCATACAGATTTCGATGCCGGATTGGGGATCGAGAAGTGTTTCTAAGCGGTACAAACTGTGAGAACGCTTTAAGTGGATCACTCATATGCCAGGATATAATGCTGCACGGGGCTTGTAATGGTTCTGTAGCAAACCTGTCCTGCCATTTGAGGGGTGCCCCAGCTGCAGTGATTACTCCAGCATTCAGGCTACTTTCAAATGGGAGTTACTTGATGCTGAACAGTCAAGGCTGCTGCTGAATGCTCCCGGGCATCGCATATCTGGTAACCGTGAGCTCCGGGGTTGCTTGTTGTATGCAAGTATTGTTTCCACCGACACATACAGTCAGGGAGACGCCGTTATGGCCTTCACTGAATGTTTCTTTAATACGGTTTGATACTCTAAGCAGAATGAAAGCCATGCTTTTACAGAAGTCTGTGCCCTTAACCTCCACTCGAGAGACTTTTGATCTCCAGATCGCAAGGTCTTCGGCAGAGATACAGGCGCTTATTCATACAAACTGCCCTTTCCATTTAGCAGAAATGGTAAATCGTATCTTTAACATGTCTGATACGACAGGCATAGTCCACCTATTTAAGACCATAGGTTCTGGACTTCTGAGCACCTTTCAGACGGTACATGGAGTTATACCAAACTTCATACACTCCGTATTCGGAAGCATCTTTGGAGGATTTCCGCTCATCCTGTTTCTAGTAGCAGATATCCTGATTGTTTTATATTTTCTACGCAATGGACGTCCCAGTCACCAAGGAGATGGAAATAGCACTCCTGGAGCGTAAATACCGTGACCACATGGTACAACATCTAGGCATGCCTCGCCTAAGGGAACTAAGTGCATCTTGGTTCTTGTCACTTCGACCAGTCTGGATGGACTGCATCTTACCTGTCCTCCGATGCCTGTTTTGCAGAGAAGAATGCGTGTTAGACCTTTGTTTGACACTCCCATCATGTGCGCAACCGGACGTGAATGCTTTACTGGACCCGATAACGGCCCATGTTCTGCAGTGTCCTCAGCGTATTCCGATGTTGATGGCAGCATTCCTTGAGCCCCCACAGGTAGTAACAGCACCTGTTGGTATGGACACCGGCTCCTCCTCTGACACCCAGGCTTTGGACGGCGCACAGGCTGCCCCACCACCGGCTGCGGACAGTGTGAAATACAGCATCTGTGCTCGATTAACGTACTCTGTGAGGTGCTACGGGGGCCGTCTACTGCGGTAGCAAGCAACGAAAATGTTGCGTCTACCCGCCAGGACACATAAACATTTGACTCATTTGGCTCGTCGTGTGCTGGAAGAAATTCGTTTTTTTTCAAAACAAGCTCAAATTTGGAACTCAAAACAAAAATTGACATTCCTTTCATTTATTGGGCATACATGGCTTTCTAATGCTTATAGTGCTTCGGACTATAACTCAGACACTTTAGAGCTATGGCTTAAAAAATGTTTTAGACAGTTTTAAGTATTTTTAGAAAATTTGTAGAAGTTTTAAAAGTTTTTAGCTAAACAGATGTTTTTAAACTTTGTGCGTACCAATATCTAGGTAGGCTAGTAGTACGGTAAATAAGTTACATATGTTGTCCAGTCGGAAGAGGAGTAGGTGTTATATTCCATATAGGTACCCCAGATAGGCGCAGGTAACATTGCAAACTTTCACCTATATTCTTCCCTACATTACATACATAACGGTTGTTAGGGACTGACCTTTTACCTGGATACGACGTTGCATTCAGAACGTGGGTTTCCCCCTAGTTCGAATCTCATACATTATGCATGAGGCTTCTTGGAGGCACAGCAGGACTAACATCTCCTGTATAATATCTCTGTATAAAGTTCAGGCTCATCGTCATCCTTTAGGCCGACACAGTAACACAGCAAGGTAGGACCCCTGGGGAGACCTATGGGTACATATACATCACATCTTGCTTAGAAAGACAGAGGAGACCGAGACTTCCCGGCTGACACACTGACCAGAGACGCTGAGGTTCCTGCATGCAGACACTCCAGCTCGCAGTGGTCTAACATCCCTCGCGGGGTGTCCAACTCGAGACCAGGACGGGATCCCATATTCTCTCATTCTCAGGTAATGGGGTTGACTAGATCCTAGAGGGATTCTTGGCATAACACCTACACAGATGCTAGGTACATTTATGTACATTTAGGTACATCTAGTTAGGAAGGCATTGTAGGAGTACGCACTCTTTATCATGTGTTTTATGTACTTGTATATATTCATGATTTCTGCAAGATGGTATAACTTTACCATCCCTTTACTTTCGTAGTACTTCTAATCATATATCTCTGCTACTGTCTAATGGTTGTTGCAGCTCATCTATTCTACACTAGAATAACAACTGTTCAATAAATACTTATTGAAAATGCCCAGCCTGTTTATTCTGTGTATCTTTCTGAGACAAACTAAGTGAGCACGAGTGACTGAACGAGAGGTAGTATATTGTTCCCATGATTCTGAGGGATCAGGGTTGTCATGTTCTGAGGTTGCCAGAATCTATTCTCTTCTTGGTAAGAGGAGATTATAGTGGCACTGTGAGCTAGCTGATACAGACAGGCTAAGGTATCCGGTGGGGGTGCACGGAATTAGTCTGCCACCAATCCCACAGTTTATGTTATCCAAACGTGCAGATCCTGTATAGGTGATATAGGAACTACATGACAAAACCACCTGGCTGGATCTTTGAAGGCCATGGTGGATGTCAGCCGTCAATGTCTATCAGATTTTAGCCGTCAATGTCTAGCGGATCATGAGTGGCAGTTACACTTGGAAATGATGCAACGTCTTTTCCATGCATGGGAAGAACCATGATCTCTTTGCCTCCGCAGAGCACTCGCAATGTCAGCAGTTCTCTGCGTTGGAGTTTCCAAGGCATCTCTCTCTTTCTCTGTAGGCCTTCCCATCGATACCTCTCCTGACCAGAGTTCAGAAGATGATCAGGAATGACCGAGTCCAAGTCATCCTAGTGACCATGGATTGATGTTATCTTGGCAGCCAGGTGTTGTCAGAACCCAAGAGTAACATCTGATCAAGAGAAATAATCTGAGTTAACTGGACTGGAAGGAACAATGCACAAAGAGTAACCTAGCATGCTTTTCAATGCTCAACGGATTTGTCAACAAGGGTATGCTCACTTCCGAGGAACACTGAAGGGAATGCAGGAAATGGACAAAATAAGAAAATGGCAACTGCTGGCCCTCTCGATTTCTTCCTCTTTTAGTTCTGAGGAGATCCGAATGTTGTACACCACGTCTCTGCAGAAGAACATACATATTTTAGTTCACATATATTGGTATCTATGCACACTATGCACTAATGCATATAATACACCCATGCTAACTTTTCCCCTCGAATTGCATTCGTATCTGGTAAATCTGGCAAGGGCTCTTTGCTCAATAAGAGTTCTAACTGGTTGGCACTGAGTTTACGAGTCATTTATCTTTATGTTCAGGTTGGGTTTCTTGTTCTCAAGTTAGAATCTTTAGCACAGCACAAGTCTCTCAATATACTGAGCCTCACAATGTCCTTTCCTGGCCAAGTGCTATTGAGTCTTAAGTTAGCCTCACTTAGCGGTGAGGGTCTCTCTGGTTAAATTGTGTCTTGCAAGGTCAGGTGTGTATCTGTAGACTTGCACATGCGCATGCAAGTAGTGGGTAAGTATTTAACCTTATTCTTTGCTTGCGTATTTTAGGTGACGATCTCCCAAGGGACCAGTTGATGCTTCAAATGGACCAGGATGCTCTCGAGGATCCGTAGCAGATAAGGAACTTCACTAGAGCACAAGAGTTCTTTCAAGAAGTGCACTGATAGCCTAGCAAGGGGGTGTTATTTATACCTTCTCCAATTTCAAAATGGCCACCAAGATTTCTAAAGTCTTGTGTGACCATCTCTAGAACGGTGAGGAAAAGTTCACCCTCCGCTTATTGATGATCATGGGAACAATGTAACCAATGCCCTTCCCACATGCCACCAAGGGTTCTCTGTTGGGCTACACTCATTGTCTCCATTAACGTATCCTTAGCTTCTGCCCTCCTACTTTCATGGAGAATGATTTGGTTCTACGCTCTTTCTGGGTGAGCAGTGTGAGGAGCAAGACAGTGTTCTGGGTAACCATGGCAGGTGTCAAAAACTGTATACGCCTGTCGTCGGGACAAATGTTTGGTCTGGTGCTGCACCCAACAGATAGACTGCTTCCAGGCCAAATTGTCTGATATGTTGTTGTATATGTTCTATCTCGCCAAGGCTTTGATTTGGGCACAGTCAAAGAGCATCTTTGGGCATTTGTACGGTTGCAAGACCAACCCTTTTTATTTAAATCACCTGTTGTGATGCATTGTTTGAAAGGACTGCAAACATTTGTTTCCTCCTCCTCCCTTTGTTATGCCGCAGTGGGATCTTAACCTGGTCCTCACATATTTGGGGTACCCCCTTTGAACCTCTGTCCTTTGCAACTTCTCACCCTCAAGACAGTGTTCCTCATTGCCATCGGCGTGGAGAGTGAGTGAGCTTAGAGTTCTTTTGTGTTGACCTGCTGTATACCACCTTTTTTCCAGACAAACTGGTTCTGCAGATTCTGACATCCTTTCTTTCAAAACGTATTGATGGCATTCCACATCGGTCAAGCCATTACCTTACTGACGTTCTTTGCTCCACCTCACCCCTCTAAAGGTGACCCTCTTTGGGGTCACCTAGACCCCAAAAGAGCGCTGAGCTTTTACATCGATCGTACCAAAGAACACCTAGTGGACAATCAGCTCTTTGTGGGAGTCCATGAGAGCAAAGAAGGGAAAAGCCTTGCAGAAAAGGACCACCTCTCCCTGGACTGTGCTCTGCATAAAAATCTGCCTTGCATTAGCTAAGAAGCACTCCCTGGAAGGATTAAGGGTTCATTACACTAGAGCCAGGGCTGCTACCACTGCATTGGCAAGTGGAGTTCCTATCCTGGATTTGCCAGGCAGCTACATAGGCGTTTCGCCACACGTTCATAAAGCACTACTGTTTAAACAACCAGGTTCGCCAAGAGGGACATTTCACCCACTCAGTTCAGCAGGGCTTTTTGGTTTGAGCCGATTCACAGACCCACATCTGAATAGGTAATGATTTGGTATTAGTCAAAAGGTGAGGAATTTGTGGTTAGAAATCTATCAGAAGAACGTGTTACTTACCTTTGGTAACGCTCTTTCTGGTAGCGACTCTATCTAACAGCAGATTCCTCACCAATCCTCCAATCCTCCAGGTTAAGAGAATTGGACTATCCCACTAAAAAGATTCCAAGTCTAGGAATCTACACACTGGGCTATGCCAATTTGCTGTTGGGGCTCTGCATCTCAGGGCGCGGACAGCACCGAAAGCAGCTGACCTCAGCACCTGTATGGTGCCTATGTTGGCTCCGCATGTAATTTCCGGAGCTGAACGGTGACCGTCTAGAGTTGCCTCGCGCTACATATTGGTGCGCAGAGGTACTGCTAAAATGTTTCCGGATCCAGTCTGACACCTGGAGACGTATTGAAAAGGTGAGGAATCTGCGGTTAGAGTCTCTACCAGAAAGAGCTTTACCGAAGGTAAATAAATTGTTCTTTGGGTATTTCTATAGGAATTAACTGAGGAATTGGAGGTTCCTTTGGCCCCAGGGAAGACTGAAGGACCATGCACATCACTGATTTTTCTAGGAATTGAATTTGGCATAGTCACAATGCAGGTTAGGTTGCAAAGGTTCATGGTTCAGGAGAATCTGTTGTTTCAGTAATTATTTGAGGTGAGACAGTCATGTAAAGTGCAGACATAGTTGCGTCATCTGAATTTGGCAAGTAGAGTGGTCAGGGCTACTAAAACCTTTTGCAGGAGGTTAGGTTGTGCCATGCCAGGTGCGATTTTCCACATTATAGGTTTCAGATTAATTTGGCGTGAGAGGAGATCTGCGAGTATGGCACAGGTTTTTTTTAAAGAAAGGAGTGTCACTGTACTTCTCGGAGGACAAGGTTGTTTGTCTCTTACAGATTTATTCATATGCTTATGGTGCAAAGGGTTTGGGCGTTTTCTGGAATGGGTGCTGGTAAGCTGAAAAGTGGTTGGTTCATTTCTTGGAGCAAGTCAGAAGCTTTGTTTTTCTTGACTTTTTCCTTGGTGTTTGTGTTGGTGATCTAGGGTGGGGAATTGGCTAACAAAAGAGTGAGATGGTTTCAGTTGTCGCTCTTTGCAGAGGTTTATGTGGGCAGAGGATGTCTATACTTGTTAGTGCTACACTAATTTTAGTGCAGCTGTCTGGCCCTACCTTATTGAAGCAGATGAAGAAGGTGTTAGTGCACTTGAAGAAGCTCTGGGCAGGAAAATGCATTATATGAACTCAGGGCCTCATTTATGAAAAGTGTTGCATCGCTGCGTGAAAACAGCGATGCCACACTTTTCAGTGCGCCCTCCTTGCGACACCATGGATGCGCCTTATTTACTGTACGGCGTTCGATGTTGCAAGGAGTTACAGATACGTCAGTATTTCTGACACATCTGAAGGCGCAGTAATGACGCATTCCTGTAGTGTGTCACAAAAGTGACGCAACTCCAGCAATGGGTCATTAAACAAAGGCAAGTCCCATGTTAAATGTGCCTGCGTCAGTCTTACGCCTGCTGTGAGGCAGGCATAAGATTTTGACGCAGTGGCATCCTAGAAGTGGTGCAGTGAAATCTGATAGAGTTCACTGCACCACTTCTATGAAGCTTTTTGTGGGGGAACGCCCACCCTGCATACATTATACCTGACGCAGGTAGAAATGTGGCGCACAGCTTTACAAAGGGACGCATCTGCTTAGATGAGTCACTTTGTAAATAGGGCGCAACATGGCGCATTTTTTACGCCGCCAGTGCATCACAAAAAATGACACAATGACGGCGCAAAGGGCTCATAAATATTCCCCTGGATTTGTACCCAGAGGACATAGAGGGGTGCGAACAAGCACCTGCTGTGGACAAAGCAAGAAGAAATGTAAATCAGGCAGTAGGAGTTTTTTACATGAACGTGAGTTTCTCAGTGTTGTCACAAGAGAAGAGGAGTCATGTTTGTGTAGGGCAGATAAGGTTCTCCTTTCACATTTTGGTAATGCACATTTACAGGAGTGGTTGACGAGGCTGTTAGATAAGGTGTGGTGTAGAGGCGTGTTTCTGGTTTATGCATTCCCTGGGGGTGGGGCAGGAACACACATCTCCAGGATTTTCCGGATTGCCTGTAGTTTTAGGGGGCTAGTGCGTCTGGTGCAGTTGTATTCATTCACCCTTTGCAGGCTATGGGCTCGGTCAGACATTTTCAGACTTTGAGCATGTGAAGGTAGGGATGGTTTTGAGATGTTTGTAGTTTGGGAGGGTAAGGCTGGTGTATTAACGGAAAGGCTGTGAGACAGAAGATGGACAAAGGATGTTTTGGGGTATGCATGAGTTTTTGGTCCCTGTTTGCACTTTGGGAGTCTCAAGGGAGAGGGGAGTTAGGTATGTTATTGTATTAGTGAGTCTGGGTTGATTTCAAATAGTGTATGTTTTTGATCTAAACCTACAGGCCTGTCCTAATGTGGCCTTTCACACTACCATTTGGGCCTGTGGCTTATGTTTAATTTTGCCCTATGAGGGTATTACACTGGCACAGGATGCCAGGCGTAGTGTGAGGATCGGGTTGTGGTTTAGGTTATATTAGGGGTTGGGAGTCATGAGTTCAGCCTCTTTGCTGACTCTTTGCATGGCAGGCAGGATAGAGATCGTTTTCTGCTCCTACCCACCCCGCTTGGAGGTTTGGAGCAGTGTTTTTTGGGTTTCCTATTATGTGATTCCTTTTCAAGTGTTCTAGTGCATTGTTAAGAATTGACAGTAGTAAAAGCTGTGATCTTGCAGGTGGAAGGTAAATTTCATCAGGATAGGGCAGATACTGTAGCAAGGTTGTTGAGAGGGGCAGTAGTTTCAGGGGCTGTTGAGGCAGGTGCAGACATATCCACTCCTTGGTTGGGGGAGGGCACAGATGAGGGACTGAGTCAGACATCTGGGGGCTTTGAGCATTCAAAGGTGGGGATGGTTTTGAGATGTTTGTGGCTCATGAGGGTGAAGTTGGATGTTTTGAGGTATGTGTGAGTTCTTGGAGACTTTGGACCGACTTAAGCGAGGGGACACTTCAGCGCTGGGACACTTTGTTTGAGGTAGCTATGCCCTATACAAATTACACTATCATTATTAGTAAGGTATGTAATAGATTAGGAAGACTGGGTTAATTTCAAGTATTGTAAAAAAAAATGTTGAAACTGCCAATCTGCCTCCTAAATGTGGCCTTTTACACTATCATCTGGGTCTGTGGTGATAGAGTGGGAGATGGGGTTAGCAAGCCTTTGGTGCAAATCCAGTACAGGCTAAACTTAAGTGGATGGCCCTTTGTCTATAACTGAGGCTTAACAAACAATCCAACGATATATCAATGACAGTGGAGCACATTTTGCTCCACAAGGAGGACATATAATAGTAGATGTGCAAACCATGAAGGTTTATTAGCAGATTAGCAAAGTTACAAACTCAGAGCAGTCAAATTAGTCATAAATAAATAATCGCTTTGTTACAGCAGAGTTCAATATACTCCAAAGCAAGTTGATATAGCAAATGCAAAGACAAGTTATTGGATATCTGCTTTCAGAAGTGGACAGTGTTGTGCACCAGGTCTAGGGGTGACGCCTCATCGCACGAGATTGGGGCCTACCTGGCTCCCCGGAACAAAAGCACACACACAGTGGTACGGGTACGGGCGAAGACCACGAGCGGTCGTACGCCCCTTTATTTATGTCCTCAGGGCAGGCCCGCCCAGAGGAGTGGTACAGGGTGCAACATTGTAGTGTGGGGACCAGGTGGCTCACTACAGACAGGTGTAATCTGATCAGACGAATTTAGCAAAGCACAACTAAAACATAAGATTCCACAAACTGCAACACATCCCACAGTTCCCAGGAAATGGGAACCAATCAAATTTCGGCAATTCATTGATAAGGTGTTGTTGCCCCCTTTCGCAAGCGTCACACAAAGGAGGTGTAGCGTGGGCTTGCCTGGGTACGCTAGGGCCCTGGGTGGTAGCGAGCAATAAAGGAGGCGGACAACAATGCTGCTTGTGCACTCTGCTGGGCCGGAAGTCCCGAGCGACTCCGGCCCGTTTATTTAAGCCTTCTGGCCACGCCTGGCCAGAAGGTGATACACTGTGTGGTGGTCGTTCCGGGTCAGGCCCCGGGGCTGGTGAGCGGTGGGAGACTAGACCGCTACATCCCATCCCAAATCAGTTCAAAATAAACTAACCAAAAGAAACACAAGACCATTAGCACACAAGGTCTGCAAGGCGTTGGTTTGGCCTCGGGTTGGGCCTCAAGTCATATTGTCGTTGGCGGGCGGTTCGGTTTTCTCTCCGGCTGACCGCCTCCTGTTCACGGGGCTGGTCCTCTGCCAGCGTACCCCCGGATGGAGCTGCTTCTGCTTGACGTGGAGTTGTGTCTCCCACAGGCCTTGGGGCGACGTCGTCCCATTCTGCTTCTCTGTTGCCAGACCCCTCACCGCTTGCTGGCGCGGGGACCCTCTTGAACCACGAGATATTTCTGGTGATGACTTCTCTGTCCTTTACTGCGGTGATGGCCGTTCCATTGACTGTCCGGACAGTCCAGAGCCCTGGTTCATAGGGCGTGCGGAACTTTCCTCCGATGCGACGGTTCCTCACCAGGACCGTACACCCCGGCGTCACTGTTCGGGGTCGTGCTCTTCGCCGCTGACTGGCCTTCTCATTGGTTGCCGACCTCCGGGCTTGGGTGTCTGCTGGATTGTACGGCTCCGGCGCCCAGTTTTCCGCTACCGGGATGGTGTCGCGTCGGTGGCCGGCTAACATCAACGACCATGGAGACCTCTGAGTTGTGCGGTGGGGTGTGCTCCGGTATTCCCTCAGAAACGTCTGGAGGGCCCCCTCCGGATCGGACTGTTCGGCTACCGCTATGCGTAGTACCTTGTTTAGTGTCCGCATAAATCGTTCGGCTTCGTCGTTGGCCTGGGGCCACTGCGGCGTGATCCGGTGGTGTTTCACTCCCAGTCTGTGGAGGAAGTCCTTGAACTCATTCCCCTGGAACGGGGGCCCGTTATCTGTCTTAACAACGTGTGGTAGGCCGAATAGAGCGAACGTCTTCTCCATCATTGGCAGGAGGTTGTTAAATGTGGTGGATGGTAAGACTTCCACTAGGGGATATTTGGTGTAGCTGTCGATCATGACGGCCGTGACCCTCCCGTCTGGGAAACTCCCGAAGTCGAGACTCACCCATGACCAGGGTGATGGGGCTGGATCTTCTGTTATTACCGGGGCTGGAGTCTCCGGGTTTCCAGTGATCTGGCAAGCTCGGCAGCCGCGCACCATGGTGTCCACCGCTTCTTCCATCCCAGGGAACCACACCTTTTCCCTCATCCTGGACTTCATTCTTCCTATGACCTGGTGTCCCTCGTGTGCTAGAGCGGTTGCTCGATCCTGGAGGCTCAGGGGAGGACGATGCGTGACCCTCTCAGCACGACACCACTCGCTGCAGCACTGAGCTCTTCACGGACTCTCCAGAACTTCCCTAGGCGGGCCCGGTCCGCTTCGTTCCACCCGTTGATGTCGTGGAGAAACCTTTCCCATGTTCCTTTCTGCAAGGCATCCAGCACTTTTTGAGGACCATGTCGGAGTGCGTGTGGCCTTCGACTTCATCTAGGGTGAGGGCCTTCGGGCATGCCCATTGGGTCACCATATCGACAAATTCTTCGGTTTGTCCCTCTTGGCTTAAATCCTCTTCTGGGGGGCTGGCTGGATGGCGCGACAGGAAGTCTGCTGGGTTTTTCGCGCCTGGCCGATACACCAGGTCCATTTGATAATGCTGGAGCTGGATCGCCCACCTCTCGATTCTGGGCGGCGGGTGAGGAGCAGTGCCCTTGAATAGCGGGAGTAGCGGTTGGTGGTCGGTTACGACGCGGAACGGGTGCCCGCTGAGGTATAGGTGGAAGTGGTTGCATGCCCACTTGATAGCCAGCGCTTCTCGTTCAATTTGCGAGTATCTGGACTCCGTTGCGGTCAGTGCCTTGCTCGCGAAAGCCAGCGGGACCCACGTCCCTGGTTCCGTCTCCTGCGTCAACACGGCTCCTAGCCCCACGGGGCTGGCATCTACTATCAGCTCTGTCGGTCGCGATGTGTCGAAATAGGCCATGGTTGTTTTCTCCAGCAGTGTCTCCTTCACCTTCCGGAATGCCTCTTCTTCATCCCGGCCCCACTTCCATCCAGTGTCCTTCTTCGTCAGGTTCCGTAGAGGCTCTGCGATGGTGGCCAGGTTGGGTATAAACCGCCCACAGTACGTGGCCATGCCCAAAAAGCTTCGGACTTCCGACACCGTCATTGGTGCAGGAGCGAGCTGGATGGCTTGAGACTTCCGAGGGTCTACTTGCACTCCCTCCTTGCTAAAGACGTATCCGAAGAATTCGATGGACCGCTTATAGAATTGGCACTTCTCCTTGTGGAGGGTCACCCCATGGTCTGCGAGGCGCTGGAGGGTGGCTCGTAGCTGGCGGTGATGGTCTTCGAGCGTTGCCGAGTGTATCAGGATGTCGTCGCTGACGTTAAGCACCCCTTGTAGACCGGACAGGACTTCTTTTACCGCGTTCCGGAATATCTCTGCGGCCGATGATATCCCAAAGTTCAGCCTTTTGTATCGTCTGAGTCCTAGGTGTGTCGAGAAGGTGGTAATGTACCTGCTTTCTTCTGCTAGCCTCAATTGATGGTACCCCGCGTTGAGATCCAACTTGGAAAACCACCGTGACCCATTGAGGTCGGCCAGGATGTCGTCGACCGTTGGTGTCAGATGCCTTTCTCTTCGTATGGCTTGGTTGGGCATTCGCATGTCTATGCAGAGCCTGATTTGTCCCGGCTGCTTCGGCTTCTCTGCTATGACCATCGGCGATACCCATGGGGTCGGCCCGGTTACTTTTTCTATCACCCCTTGCTGTTCAAGCTTTTGTAACTCTTGCTCCACTAGTGGGCGTAGGTGGAACGGGATACGCCTGTGCCTCAAGGCGACGGGTCTTACTGACGAGTCTATGTGAAGTTTTACTGGTGGCCGCTTCATGTTCCCCAGTCCTTTGAACAGCTGTGGGAATAGCTCTAGAACGTCTTCCGTTTGCAGTGTTCGTACGGCGTTTGCAAATGTTACCAGGCCCAGGTCTTCCGCGGTGTGACTTCCTACTAAGATGTCTGCTTCCCTGTCGACAACGTGAAAAGCGGTCGTGACCTCGTGGCCCTCGGTCTTCACCTGAACGGTCATTTTCCTTTTAGAGGAAGTGGCTTCTGGCTCCCGTACGTGAGGATCCTCACTCTGGACGGCGTGAGCACCGGCCTTGGGCTTAACCGCTTATATTGTTGACTCCCCATGACGTTCACCGATGCCCCGGTGTCAATGAGCGCCGTGACGGGGGATCCGGCAATCTCGATGGCGCATGTTGGCTGCGGGCGCCTCCTCCGCTTGAGGTCACTTGCGAATGATATCAGAAAGCATTCTCCTTCTTCGTCTGTGGACGAGTCTTCAAAGTACTGCCTCCGTTGTGTTGTTGTTTTCTGCAGTCTTGACGCTTCGGATTCATCTAGCGCGAGCTGTCTCACTGCCCTGGCGGGCGGTCTGCGCCCGGGAGGTCCCTTGTGTCGTCCTCCGCCACGGCATACGCTCGCGAAGTGGTTGGCGACACCGCACTTGGAGCATGTCTTGCCTCTAGCTGGGCATTCCTTCGGGGTGTGTTCTTCCTTGCCACAATACCCACACTGTGGTCGGCGCGAGCTTCTGTTGGGCCAGCGTCCTCGACTTCCGCGTGCCGGCGTGCGGGCCGCGTCGACTCGCTCTGTCTTGACCGACACTGCTTGTTCGGCTGGGTGGGTGAGCGCAGCTTCCATGACTGTGGCCCTGGCTTCCGACAGGTCATGGGACCGTGCCAGGATGAGGATGTCCTCCAAGGAAATCCGTGGCTGTCGGAGGATGAGGGTCCGCAAGGTCTTGTTACGGCACCCTTGGATAACTTGGGCCCTCACTTCCTTGGTCTGGTCATCCTCCGTGCACGTGCTGGCGAGCTCCCTGAGGCGTGCGTGGAAAGCGTCCATGGATTCCCCTTCCCTCTGACGGGCCTTACGCAATTTGAACCGTTCGTAGTCGGGGTTAAGTTGAGGGTCGAAGTGTGCATTCAACGCCCTAACTGCCGAATCGTAGTCCGTGGGTGCACCCGTGTTGGGCAGGTGCGCGAACAGCTTGTATATTTCATCCCCCGCGAAGTGTAGTAGCAGCGACCTCTTTACCGCGCCATCCGTTTCCCTCGTGGCGATGAAGTAATTATTTAGGCGGCTGGTCCATACGTTCCACCTTGGCGACGCAGTGGCAGGGTCGATGAGTTTGCTGAACGGGGGAAGCGCGTTGATCTGGGAGTGCAGGTGCGCCGGGGCGCGGCCGGTGGTGCAGGCTGCTGGGCTGCTGCTATGGCTGGGTCGGACATGGCTGGGCGAAATCCGGTGACACTCTGGTTGTGTGAGCGTGACCGGCGCTGCTGCGCTGAAGGTACCTGTCCCTGGGTAGTAATGGACGTGCTGGCCGCTCTTCAGTGACCCTCGGCGCGCTGGGTGTCAGGTCAGATAGATTTACCAGGACACACAGGTGGCTGTGGCCTCGTCCTCCTTTTGCTGCTTATGCTGTGATTCTTTCCCCTTTTAGACCCCGGTGGCCGGGAGAGGTATTGCACCGCTTTGGCCGTGTGCTCTGCGTGCTGCCTGGAGCGGGATCCTTTCACCCCTCGTCGTCCTCGGTGGCTGGGAGAGGTACTGCACCACTGGGGGAAAGTCTGGCACGAGGCGCTGACTGCACACGTGCGCCTTACTGCCGGTAGCGCGGGCTCGACCGGAGGCCTCACCGGGAGCACACACGCATTGCCCTCATGTCTACGGGCAGTGGGGTGGCAGAGCGGGCGCTGTACCTGTCGTCACCGGCTTGTGACGTGGCTGGCTCGCCGTCCCGGAGCCGAGTCTGCCGGTCGCTTGAGCAGGCAAGTGGGCGCCGATGCGCGCGTCGTGCCGCTGGGCTCCTCAGTAGCGCAGGCTGGTGCGGGATCGTGGCGGCTGCAGGCGGCAGGCCCACCCTCGTCGCCAGTGTAGCGTGGGCTTGCCTGGGTGCGCTAGGGCCCTGGGTGGTAGCGAGCAATAAAGGAGGCGGACAACAATGCTGCTTGTGCACTCTGCTGGGCCGGAAGTCCCGAGCGACTCCGGCCCGTTTATTTAAGCCTTCTGGCCACGCCTGGCCAGAAGGTGATACACTGTGTGGTGGTCGTTCCGGGTCAGGCCCCAGGGCTGGTGAGCGGTGGGAGAATAGACCGCTACAGGAGGCACACAGCTGCATGGCCTTTGGAGATACCTTGCTCTGGCTGGCTCCACACGGTCAGGCTGTTCAGGGCACGTGGGTGTGAAACTACAGTGAAACAGCAACAATATGCTTCTCGTACAGATTAAAACAACAGAGGGGAGTATTATTCAAACTATAGAACTTAGCTTGGCTCCTGAAACCAGACTAAAGAGGGAAATAGCACATAACAGCCAGAGGCACAGTTTCGAAGTTAGCAAGACTTTTCAGACTGAGCCCTGTATTAACTGTGGCTAACTTAATGTGAGCACACCTTTGCGATGGTTAATGTAACTTCTTGAACACACTTTTACTATGGTTACTTATACCATAAGAATTATTAACTTTGATCAGATCTTAACATGAAAACCACATGTGAGATATGCGTGTATAATGTGCATCAATAATGACAACGTACAATCTCACCCAATAGCTGCTATACGGCAATGCATTACTTGTTCTGCAAAAGTCTGCATGGCCCGTTTCTCATGCGGAGGCACCCAGGTTATCTTTTCTCATATGCCCCAAAACCTAGTTCCCTATGTTGGTCAATAAAAGTTACAAATACTCAAATAAAATTTAAAACACGATTCTTTGGATTATTAAAATGTAACTTCAGTGGGTCCTTAAGAGAAAAAAAAATGCTAAGAGCCACTGGATGGCGCTGTTACATCTAATTTGTATAAGCGACTAGGCTTTATAAATAACAATCTCCGTCTCACTGACTTTACAGGCTACCAGAACAAATGAAACAATTGTACTTTGCCTCTGTACTTGGACGGGTAGGTACGCTTCCATAAGCATTTTAGTTCACTTGAACACATTTCGTCTAAATTGTGGTTATATTGCAATAAAAGCTGAAATGTGTTGATATTACACCGTATTTCGGTGTCACTAACATAAATACAGTTTTTCGTTTGTTAAGTCAAGTCAACATTTTCGAGTCTTTAATCGAATTATGGCACCTAGGCTATATTATTAATAATAATACGGTTTTTCTTTTTTTGTTCCTACCATTTAGTCATCCTCATACCCTCAGGCGATGTAAAATTGTAGTCCTACTTCTATGTTTGTGGAATGTCCTGGTTTTGGTTTTAATTTGCCCGCTTGAGCAAATGACTTATTACAGCTAAGAAATAATTCGTTAAAGTTCGAAAGTGTCTGTTTTATCGTTGTTTACTGAAAATCCACAAGAATTGTAGTAATACAAAGTGCACTTTCACAATACAGAAATTGTAAAAAGACATGAAAAATACTAATTTCGTTAATTCTTTACACAAGCCACATTACCCAAATCGTTAACATAGCATTATAAAAAAATTAGTTCATTATGTTAGATTACCCTAACCCTGTGAATCATTGCAGGATTCTAGACAAATAGTATTACAAACTAGACTCCAAAATGTTTCTTACAGTCACAGAACAAGCATTGGCATAGCCAATAGGTCTCGCTTTTGGGACCTTATAAGTATTTAGTTATGCAGCACAATATCCTTGGTGCAATAACATCAACTGTTGCATGTCTAAAAACTTATAAGGTCCCAAAGGCGAGACCTATTGACTATGCCAATGCTTGTTTTTAGAGGCCTGGCATGCAGTTTTAAATGTAGGCTGGTAAGAAAGGTGCCAACCCGAGGGGCAAGGTCTAGAGAGAAATAAGATAGGAAGAGAGGTGAGTTATAATGAGATAGCACAAATAGAAAGGTGAAGCACAGAATGACAGGTCAGGTAAACAAAGTAGCGAGGCAGGTAGAGCCGGTGGGATGAAAAATAGAAAGATATGAGAAGTAGAGAAAAAGAGGTGCAGATGAGGTAGAGAGATGAGGCTAATACAGAGTAAGTGCGAGGGAGAAGTAGAGAATGGTGAAATAGGGAGAGAGAGAGACAGAGGTAAGACAGATGTATTAAACGAGCGAGACATTGGAAGCAGAGAGAGTGAACGGAAACAGTGAAGGAGATAGAAAGAGAGATGAAAGCAAAGGGAGTGATAGATGGAGTGGAAGAGGTAGGGAGAGCATTGTAGAGAGAAAGAAATAAAATAATGGGAAAGGCGGGGAAAGAGGACATCAATAAAAAGAGAGACATAGAAGGCCAATAGGTGATGTAAATTGAGAGTTTAGATAGTGTATGAGAGGTGGGGAAGAGAGAGATGAGGCAGTGAGTTGTGAGGCAGAGAGAGAAATGAAAGAGAGAATGGTGAGGTAGAAAGAGGCATGCGAGAGGTAGAGAAAGGTAAGGTATAGATGGCAAATATGATAGAAAGGGTAAGATAAAGAGATGAAATTAAGAGGGAGGGGAAGTAAATGGAAGAGAAATGAAGGGGGATGAGATGCAAACAGAGCAGCAAGATGCAGAAAGAAGAGAAAGTAGAGAGAGAGAGAGAGAGAGAGAGAGAGAGGCACTTGAGGAGAAGAGAGGGGCAGAGAGCTGACCGAGAGCTAGAGATCTAGAGGTAGGATCGGAGAGAGGTGGCAAGTTGAGGTCATGAGAGGTAAGTGCTGTGTACGTCCGATCCAAAAAAAACAAAGTTACTTCACGGTTCAGGGACCTGGGACTGATAGTTGCAAAACGCTTAATTACAAAACGATGGAAGCATGTAGACCCCCCAGGGACGATTAGCTGGGAAAGATCACTCCTCATATGGGCACAGGCGGAAAGTGTATCATTGCACAGGGAGGAAACTGCGGGGCTCCGAAAATACCACATTGCGCGGCACTGGGACACAATACTCGCAGTATTTAAAAACGCAAGAAGCAGAGAAGATAGCGACACCCAACCAGCTAACATATAACGTATACGTTAAAGGTCCCGAGTCACGGAAGACGAGATATCAGCGGACAGTCACTACGAACTGATGCACACCGCTACATAGCCATAGTCAGAAATGGGAGACCCCCCTATCCCTAACTACCCAACCCCACCCACCAGAATGAAACTGGCCCTTAATACCCATGTAGATAGGAGTCCAACTTTGGTGAATTAATTCGCTGTGATGCATAGGATGTATGAGCCCTTTGTTGTTTATATTATTTTCTTTTATTTTTCATTGTTGATAGGTCATGATTATTTATTTTGTATATTGATGATGTCGCCACTCCTCAATACGTTGTTAGACATTGCAACTTAGATAATGTGCGCTATGTTGGCACGTTCTGCATAGTTCTTATATCCTATTATTTACTTCCATTCTTGATGCATGCCCCCAGTATGGAATTGTTGAAGTAATTATGCATTGCTACTCCCGGTGCACACTGTCACTATACGCACTAGGCAAAAATAGATTGATTACACTGTACCGCACGAGAGAACAACTGCGGAGCGGTAAAATGAGATGTCGACCGTGGAAACACACAGGCAACTCCCCTTTTGTCACCACATGAGACCGCTGTTGTATATCATGGACACTTTGCTGCAAAGTAAACTGGTAATTGGCGCAGTTTATGAATGTGATGTATTGCACAAATTGGAAATATGCTCAAGATGTTTTTGTATTGCCCTATATTGTAAGATGGGGAAAAAATGAGAAAAGACCAATAAAGATGTTTAAAAAACAAAAACAAATGAGAGGTAAGTGCTGTGGGGCACTGAGGTTTATTGAAAGAGAGGTGTGACGTACAGAGAGAGAAGACAAGGACTGGAGAAAGTGTCCACACTGAACTAGAGGTTGGTGATCACCCTAAATATATTTATTAAAATAAAGCATTAAGAGAGTGCACTTTTACGGATTTCAGAGTGTGCACCATCTTGCATTGAAGATGACAAAAGAAGCCATTTTGGCACAATAAACACATCCAGCATCAGTGCTGTTGGTGCTAGCTGAGGCAGTGGAACACTTGATGAGCTCTTTGAAAACGATGACATGTCCTCCGCTGGGTCTGTTAATTCTGTCCTGTCTTATAACCTTGTGCCTGGGGAATAGGTGTGGTAATGTCGATAGAATCAGCCAGGTTTCTGTGAGGAAGAGCAGTTTCAATGTGTGGTCGTGCAGCAGGTCCCATATTTCAGTAGCGTGTTTATTGAGGGAGGTGTTGTTGAGGAAAAGGCAGAACAGGGAGCGGTGGGGAGAGGTGTGTAGGTGTGCGTGGCCGAGGGAGAGGTGAGTGTTGTGTGCGGTGCATGTGAGGGTGGTGTGAAAGTGTGGGAAGGTGCAGGAAAAGTGTCAGGTGGAACAGGGGAAGGCACCTTCGCAGTCGACTACCGAGGCGTAGCAGCAGCACTGGAAGGTGCATTCAAGGTTCAGGGTGAGGAGAGGGAAGCAGAGACGTAGCAGTGATGGGAGTGAAAGCAAGGGGTCTGGCGCTGGGCACGGGAGGGGCGCATACGGGCTGTGCATCCAAGCTGCGGCGGACATGAATTAGGAGCGGGGTCTCTGGGGCAATGGGTTGGGCTAAGTAACTGGCAGGAACCGAGAAGGGAGTGTGGCATGGGAGAGGAAGCAGGGAAGGTCGCAAATTCAGGAAAAGGGCAGGAAGAAGAGCAAAAGAGTGAGAAAAAGGAAGAAGAGGAGTTAAGAGGTGCTGGGGGGGAGGCGAGGGAGGCTCGAGAGAGACCGACTGAGTCAGACCAAACGAAAGACAAAGTGAGGGTGAAATATATTAACAAATCAATCGATTCGGTCGGTAGGTAGGTGAGGTAAACTGAAACACACTTGATCCGTTATCAGACTAACCCCTTTCAATCGAATATTATTGGAAACAGTAAAATGCTGAAGAGCGGACGAATGGCGGAAAGCTGAATGAAAGGCTGAACGTCAGCGGCATGCCCAGCGCTGCGCTACAGAAGCGTGTCTTCAGTGAGCGCTCACCGGGATGGCGCACTGATCCCCAGCACTTGAGGCGCGCCTGGCCACTCGTTTAAAGGGCCTCTCGGAGCACTGAACGCCCATTTATTGGGCTGCGAGGCTGACAATGGAGCCGGGGGTGCAGCTGGGTCCTGCGGGGTGTATGGGCTTTTCTCTGCCTTCAATGGGGCAGGTGCCAAGGGGATTCCCATTGTGTTGTGCGCCCCTCCGAACCCTGGTTCCTGGCCAGGCTTGGCAGGCAGAGACGTGGAGAGGGGGCGGGGATGGAGACCTGGCTCAGACAAGGGGGGCTGGGGGGGCTGTACTTGAGGGGGTGCAGGGGTCTACAAGCGAGTCGATACTTCTAAGAGGTGGAGGAGAGGAGGCAGAAAGGAGTGAGAGAAATACAACAGGTAGAAGTGAGGGAGCAGGACCCCAAAAGATTGTCGCAATGGAGGGTGTGAGGAGCTATGTCGCCGTAATGTGTGTATAAAGCGGTTAGAAGTGCATATAGAGCCGGGTCTGCTCTTGGAGCGATGTCGCCGTAATTTGTGTATAAAGCGCTGATAATAGAAGTGCACACAGAGCCGGATCTGCTCTCGCGGCCTTGTCGCCACAGAGTGTGTACGATAAAGTGCTGTGCGTGGCCCCTGAGATATGTGCACGTCTCACGAGAGCTCTCCCTGTGCGTGCACTCCCTGCCCCTCGTGCCCTCCGAGTGCCACACTAATGCACTGAAGAGCTTTCTCGTCTCGAGGTGGGTTCTGCGGGGTGAATACCTCTAACCCTAGCCTGCTGGTGTACCTAACGCGCCCTCCCTCCCTTCACGAACCCCCTCAGCCCCCGTCTCCTCCCTCCCTTCGGACCCTTCCCCCAATCCGTGCGTAGCCATATGGCCCGTCCGCGCAGACACGGCCGACATCCACTTATCCAGGCGCACAATGTCCCGCAATGGGGAACAATTGGGGCTCTGTCTGCCCCCATTATTGATGCGAGGGGGGCAAAGAAAAATCATTTAACAACCCGGCCCATCCAGCCAATTATGGGCCATATGCACCTTTAGTTTCAGTAGGGCCGATGAAGTCCCATTGAAATGGGCGACACTTTATTGGATTGCGCAGACAGATGTCCGGGCTGCGCCTATGTCCCCTGGAAACCCCCGATACAGTTCGGGGCACATTTAAGAATGCTCCGTCTTGTTAAATGAACTCTACTCGCCACCGCCCACTGCGCCAGGGCTCCACAAAACAATATTTGTATTTTTGGTTGCTTTGCGCGTGTTACTGGTGTCAGTGAACAATTAGAGCGGTCCCCGTATCACGTGATTCGTATATAAATAAACCGGGGCATATTTTAACTACTGCACAAACCCAAGAAAACGAACTCTTATGAAATAAAGGGCCTACTTTTTCAAAAGCGAGACCGACGTGTGTACACAAGAAAAACACAACGATGCACCGTAACAGAGACAGTGTGTTGTCGAGGCATACTCAGGACGAGGCACAACACGACACAGCTGGTGAAATCGTTGTGTGCATCGTCTGGCGTCTCCGTGAATGCGTGCGACTGTTTACCGAAGCTGCACATTTTTAAATAACATAAACACACGGCCCAGGGAGGGCCGCCCCTCCCCCACGCGCCGCTGACCCAGAGCTCACTGTGCACCTGTTGGGCAGAGGCCGAGACATACACATGCTCGCACTGGCACAAGTCTATGACCTGGGATCTGCGAACTCCCATAAATCTTCAGCTGTGAGTTCAACAAAAACGAGCGAGCGCGGCAGCCTGCAGAGCTGACCAGACGCTCGTGCGTCGTGGCCTTTTGCCTGCGATTACACGCACGGCAGGCATGTGTTTCCAATTATCGCGCCCGCGTCTGGGCACGATAGTTGGAAACACATGTCTGCCGCGCGCTGTAACCGCAGGTAAAAGGCCACGTCGCACGAGCGTGTGGTCAGCTTTTGAAACCCCCTAACATAAAGTCTTCGCCTAGCAGCGCTTGCGCGCTACTCGAGGCTCGACCTAAAAAAAGGGTAACAATTTGTCATAGTCCATCAAAAATACTAGCCCCTGATTTGGAATTGCATTTCTTAATTCAGATAAAAAATTATCAAAACGCAATCGCCCGGTTGCATAAAGTGAACACATCAGCATAAAATGTGGTCGAAGGATTTAAAAGAGGCAGTGCAAAATCTGCAGTTGTAGCTGGAAAGTTGAACTTTCCAGCAAGGTTTCTCAGTTGAGTTAAGGATCAAATATTACATTAAGATCTTTTCAAATGTTCCCAAAACCCTGCTACCCATTCATTCCTTTGGCTTATTCTTTTACAAATTAAGCACAGGATAATCCCCACAGGAGCATCTCCTCCTCTTTAATGTACGGCAACAAAGATTTATCATCTCTGGCAGCTCCTCCAGACTACTATTAATAAGTAGGAAACCAAACCCAATTTAAGACAAAATAGGAAGCAGAGTTTGCCATTTTTTCCCTGCATTAAAATTCCTTAATGCCTTGCTATAAATTTTGAAATAATTCGCTGGAAAGTTCAGACCTAGGCTTCGGCTGATTGATCCAAAGTAGTGTCACCTTTGTTTGCCTTCAATTCCAGCGACTCCTTTTTAGGTCTCGCCTAGGCAGCGCATGCGCTGTGTCTCGAGACATGCTGTATCTACTGTATGGGCTTTCAGCACGCCCATCCGTTTACATTAGTTCCTTCATGTGCCTTTCAAAATTCCTTTGTTTTCGTTGGTGAATAGTTTACATTTTGCCCTCTTTTTGCTGTTTTGGTAATACCCTCGAAACTGGTCCTATTACATGGATTATTTGACTATCGGCCATATATGTTTGTTGTACTTTTTCTTTTGCCTCGGCTTTCCGAGCGTGCAACCAAGGGCTGCAAACCCTGCCCTTATCTCGTTTTCCACTGTCTTTGGTTTCACAAGCGCTTTTTCAGCCGTAGGCTTTGTTGTTTTTAATCCTATCACATTTTGGTTTTATTAGTTCAAATGTTCAAACATTAAATAATATACTTACTTAATGGAAGTGTAGTTTAAGAAGTCGGCCAACAGTAGGATCAATCAATTTACAATGTGCTTTTGATAGCGTAATTATTTTGATATGATTAAAGAGGTAAACATGCTAATATTGCTCCGTTTTATGAAAATGGAAACAGCTTTGAGTTGCACGCTTTCAATTTTTGATGCTTTCTTTTAGGTTTCAATCTTTGGTGAAATAAAACCAATAGCAAGTGATGCCTCCTCATGCTCTCCAAATGCAGCATGTAATGTGAGGTTACTTAACAATATATCTTACAAGTAGACAGTGCAACACCACCGCAGCACCACCTTAGCATCAGTGCAGCACCAGTCAGTGTCACTCAGCACCACTTCAGCAGCACCACTGCAGCACCTGAACATCACTCAGCAGCACCTGAGCACTACCACAACACCATCACAGCACCACCTCAGCATCACTCATCCCCACTGCAGCACCACCTCTGCACCAGTGTAGCACCTCCTCAGCACCAGCACAACACCATGTCTGTACCATTACAGCGCCGCCTCACTACCAGCAAAGCACTACCTCAGCATCAGCATGCACCACCAGCTCAGCATCTCCTCAGCATCACTCAACACCACCACAGCACCACCTCAGCATCAGCACAGCACCACCTCCGCATCAGTGCACCACCACCAGTGCAGCATCAAGCCAGCACAGCCCCACCACACCATCAGCGCAGCACCACCTCAGCACCTGCGCAGCACCAGCTTCGCAGCAACTCAGCCCCAAAGCAGCACCACTTCAGCATTAGCGCAGCATCACCTCAGCACCACTGCAGCATCACCTCAGCACCAGCGCAGCACCACCTGAGCACTGGCACAGCATCACCTGAGCACCACCAAAGCATCACTCAGCACCATCTGAGCACCACCCCGCCTATGCACACCACCACCTCAGCACCAGTGCAGCACCACCTCAGCACCAGCACAGCACCACCTCAGCACCAGCACAGCACCACTTCTGCACCACCTCACTACCAGCGAAGCACAACCTCCACATCAGCGCAGCACCAGCACAGCATCACTCTGCGCCATCACAGCATCACTTAGCACCACTTCAGCACCAGCGCAGCATCTCCTCAGCATCACTCAACAGCACCACCCCAGCATCAGCACAGCACCACCTCCACATCAGTGCCCCAACACCAGTGCAGCATCAAACCAGCACAGCCCCATCACAGAATCAGTGCAGCACCACTTCAGCATTAGCGCAGCACCACCTCAGCACCACTGCATCACCTCAGCACCAGTGCAGCACCACATGAGCACCAGCACAGCATCACCTGAGCACCACCAGCGCATCACTCAGGACCACCTGAGCACCATCTCCACACAAGCAAAGCACCACCTCAGCACCAGCACAGCATCCGCACAGCACCACCTCAGCATCCGCACAGCACCACCTCAGCATCAGCAAAGCACCATTTCAGCATCAGCGCAGCACCCCCTCCACATAAGTGCACCACCTCAGCACAGCGCCACCTCAGCATCAGCACAGCACCACCTCCTCATAAGTGCACCAACACCAGTGCAGCACCAGCGCTGCGCCACCTCAACATCAGCACAGCACCATCTCAGCATCAGAACACCACCGCCTCCACATCAATGCACCACTACCAGCACGGCCCCACCTCAGCACAAGTGCAGCCCTGCCTCAGCAGCAACTCCGCACCAGCGCAGCACAACTTCAGCATCAGCTCAGCACCACAGCATCAGCACAGCACAAACTCAGCATCACTCAGCACCACCTGAGCACCAGCTCAGCACCACCAGAGAACCAGCGCAGCGCCACCACCTCAGCATGACTCAGCACAACCACAGCATGACTCAGCACTAGCACATCACTCAGCACCACAACAGCATCACTCAGTACCACCTCAGCACCAGCGCAGCATCTCCTCAGCATCACTCAACACCACCAAAGCACCACCTCAGCACATCAACCACCTACGCATCAGTGCATCACCACCAATGCAGCCCCACCTCAGCACCAGTGCAGCACCACCTCAGCAACAGCTCAGCACCACCTGAGCACCAGTGCAGAACCACCACCTCAGCATGACTCAGCACCACCATAGCATCACTCAGCACCACTGAGCATCACTCAGCACCACCTCAGCATCAGTACAGCACCACCTGACCACAACCACAGCACCACCTCAGCATCAGCACAGCACTTTCTCAGCATCAGCACAGCACCTCCTCATCAGTGCACCACCACTAGTGGAGTATCTCGGTCTAGGTCCACTCTCTCCCCACTGCTCCGCTGTGCTGTCTCTTGCCTCCAGACCCCGACCTCCTCCTTGGGAGGTTCGAGGCTGCTGCCCGCTCCTGCGCCTGCTGCCCGCTCCAACTGGGACCAGACTGCCTCCAACCACCGTAACCTTTCTCAGACGCTTTTTTTCTTAATGTTTTTTCCCTGTTGTGCCACTGTTATTGTGCCCATCTGTGTCTTGCTCTAATTCCACCACTGTTTTTATTTTCTCGTGCCTGTCTGTTCCTTTTGCCTTTCGCCGCTGCTGCCCCTGCGGCCCCTCCCCCGGAATTCCCCTGGAATTTCCCTCCGAATTTCCCCCGGAATTCCCAGAATCCCCTGCTCCCGCCTCCCAGCCTCTCCTCCCTCCCACCTCCCCTACTTAATGGCGGCTGCTGCGCGGTTGCGCAGCGGACGCGTGCAGTGGGCGCGCCGAAGGCGCGCCAAAGGCAAGCCCGTCTGCGCCCGTCTGCGACCCGACCGCGGCCAGCGCCAGGAACCCTGGCCCTCCCACTACCCATCGCTACGACACCACCACCCTCCTCGCACTCAACCCTGGACGACTTAGAGAATGCCAACAGGCCTCGCCGAACACGACCCACGGCCAGTTCTCCTGCCTCCACTGCCGCCAGACCCTCACCGCCACCCCGGCCTCCAACACCGCCGACGCCAGCACCGGCGACACCCTAAAATGCATCCTCCTCAATGTACGCTCCGTACACAAACACGCCATGGAAATCTGGAACCTACTCGACTCTCTTTCGCCCGACATCGCCTTCTTCACAGAGACCTGGACAAACGCATCCTCCGCCCCCGACATCAGCACCGCCATCCCAGACGGATACAAGATCCAGAGGAAAGACCGCCCCAACCACCCAGGAGGGGGCCTCGCCATTGCCCACAAGAGCACCCTCCACCTCACCACCTCCAGCGAAACCTTCCCCTCCGCCGAACACCTGCACTTCAAGATCCAGACCACCCCCAAAGCCACACTCCGAGGAACCCTCGTCTACAGACCCCCCGGCCCCTGAACACCCTTCGCCGCCACCATCACCGACTTCATCGCACCCCACGCGATCGCCTCAACAAACTACATACTCATTGGAGACCTGAACTTCCACCTCGACAACCCCAGCGACCCCAACTCCACTATCCTTCGTGACAACCTCGCCAGCATCGGACTTAAACAACTCGTCAACACACCGACCCACAGAGCAGGACACACCCTCGACCCCATCTTCGCGGCAGGAAACAGCGTCCATTTCAGCCACACAACGCAGCCGCCATGGACCGACCACCACTGTGTACACTTCGCCATCAACAAACCCAAGGCACCCAAACCAGCCCCACGCCCACCACGAAGGAACTGGAGCAAGGTTACCGACGAGCAACTTAACTCCACCCTCAACCGAGACAACCACACCTGGGCACCCGATACAAACAGCGCAAACGACGCAGCCAGAGAACTCCACACCTGGATCTCCAACTGCGCAGATGAGCTCGCCCCACTACGCAACACCGACAGACAACGCCCCAGGAAAGCCGCCTGGTTCACAACCGCTCTCCAAGAAGCCAGACGCACCTGCAGACGCCTGGGGAAGAACTGGAGAAACACCAAGACAACCGAAAACCACACCACCTACAAGGACGCCATGACGGACTACCACAACCAGATCAGAGCCACCAAAAGGAACTTCATCCACAACAAAATCCTGGCCAACTCCACCAACTCCAAGGAACTTTTCAGTGTCATTCAAGAATTCACCAACCCACGCAGCGAAGCCACAGACATCACCCCATCCCGAGACCTCTGCGACAAGCTTGGAACCTATTTCCACCTCAAGATCAAAAATCTCTACGACAACTTCATCGACCATCCACCAGGTGCCACAGACGGCCCCCGCCCCCAGAAACACCAGCCAGCCCACCATCTCCAACTGGACACCGATCACGGCCGAAGACACTGCCTTGACCATGAAAAGCATCCACTCGGGGGCCCCCACCGACCCCTGCCCCCTCACATCTACCACAGAGCCGTGGCCGCCATCGCACCCGAACTACAACGCACCATCAACACCACCTTCAAAACAGGCACCTTCCCAGATGACTGGAAGCGCGCAGAAGTCAGACCCCTGCTCAAGAAGCCCACAGCTGACCCCACCGACCTCAAGAACTATCGGCCCATCTCGCTCCTCCCCTTCGCAGCCAAAGTTGCAGAGAAAACAGTCAACAGGAAACTGACACGATTCATTGAAGAAAACGCCGTCCTCGACCCGTCCCAATCCGGATTCCAAAGCAACCACAGCACAGAGACCGCCCTACTCGCCGCCACAGATGACATCCGCACCCTCCTGGACCAAGGCCACTCCGCAGCCCTCATCCTACTCGACCTATCAGCGGCCTTCGACACCGTCTCCCATCGCACACTAGTCGTCAGACTACACGACGCAGGCATACAAGGAACAGCCCTGGACTGGATCCGATCATTCCTCACCGGAAGAAGCCAAAGGATCAGACTCCCACCCTTCCTCTCCGACCCCACGAAAATCACCTGCGGAGTCCCACAGGGTTCATCACTGAGCCCCACCCTCTTCAACATTTACATGGCCCCCTCACAGCCATCGTCCGACAACACGGCCTCAACATCGTATCCTACGCCGACGACACCCAGCTCATCCTCTCCCTCACCAAAGACCCCACCACTGCCAAACTCAACTTCCAGAAAGGAATGCAAGACGTCGCAGTCTGGATGACCAACAGCTGCCTGAAGCTCAATGCCGAGAAGACAGAAGTCCTCGTCCTCGGCACCACCCCTCCTGCATAGGACAGCACCTGGTGGCCGACCGCCCTCGGAAGCCCACCTACCCCCTCAGACCACGCCAAGAACCTCGGCATCGTACTCGACTCATCACTCTCCATGAACCGACAGGTCAACGCCGTCACCTCCAGCTGCTTCATCACCCTCCGCATCCTCCGCAAGACCTTCAAGTGGATCCCCCGAGTCAAGGAAGACAGTCACCCACGCACTCATCACCAGCAGACTGGACTATGGAAACGCACTCTACGCCGGCATCAACAAGTCCCTACTCCGCAAACTCCAGACAGTACAGAACACCGCCGCCAGACTCGTCCTCGGCATCCCCCGACACGAACACATCAGCCAACACCTACGAAGTCTCCACTGGCTCCCCGTGGAGAAAAGAGTCACTTTCAAAATCCTCACTCACGCCTACAAATGCCTACACAACAACGGACACAAATACCTCAACGACAGAATCAACTTCCACGTACCCAAAAGAAACCTCCGATCTTCCAACCTCGCACTGGCCGAAACCCCGCGCATCCACAGAGCCAGAGCAGGCGGAAGATCCTTCTCTCACATTGCAGCCAAGACCTGGAACGAGCTACCGGCAGACATCAGACGCGCCCCTCCCTGAACACCTTCAGGAAGACCCTCAAGACCTGGCTCTTCGGCTAAACAGATCTGCGGACCCCCCCTCAGCGCCTTGAGACCCTCACGGGTGAGTAGCGCGCTTACAATTCCCTGATTGATTGATTGATTTATTGATTGACCAACTCAGCATCAGCGCAGCACCACCTCAGCACCAGCACAGTACCACTCCAGCACTAGTGCTGCAACACCTCAACACCAGTACAGCACCGTCTCAGCATCAGCAAAGCACTGCCTCCTCATAAGTGCACCACCACCAGTGCAGCATCACCTCAGCACCACCTCAACATCAGCAGAGCACCATGTCAGAATCAGTGCACCACCACAAGCGCAGAATCACCTCAGCACAGCACCAACTCAGCACCACCTGAGCACCAGCTCAGCACCACCCGAGCACCAGTGCAGCACCAATGCCTCTGCATGACTCTGCACCACCATAGCATCACTCAACACCACCACAGCATCACTTATCACCACCTCAGCATCACTTAGCACCACCACAGCACCACCTGGCCACCACCACAGCATCACCTCAGCAACAGCATGGCACTATCTCAGCATCAGCATAGCACCATCTCATCAATGCACCACCACTAGTGGATCACCACCTCAGCATCAGCGCAGCACCACCTCAGCAATAGTGCTGCACCACAGCAGCATCAGTACAGCACCATCTCAGCATGAGCACTGCACCACCTCCGCATCAGTGCACCACCTCCATTGCAGCCCCACCTCAGCACCAGTGCAGCCCCATCTAAACAGCAACTCAGCACCAATGCAGCACCACTTCAGCATCAGCGCAGCACCACCTCAGCATCAGCACAGTTTCACCTCAGCACAGCACCAACTCAGCATCCCTCATCACCACCTGAGCACCGGCTCAGTACCACCTGAGCACCAGCACAGCACCACCACCTCAGCATGACTCAGCACCACCTAAGTATCACTAAGCATCACTCAGTATCAGGCACAGCACCATCTCAGCATCAGCACAGCACCACAACTACAGCATCACCAACTCAGCATCAACGCAGCATCACCTCAACATCAGCACATCATCTCAGCATCAGTACAGCACCATCTCAGCATGAGCACTGCACCACCTCCGCATCATCGCAGCCCCACCTCAGCACCAGCACCAGCGCAGCCCCACCTAAACAGCAACTCAGCACCAATGCAGCACCACTTCAGCATCAGCACAGCACCCCCTCAGCATTAGCACAGCCTCACCTCATCACAGCACCAACTCAGCATCACTCATCACCACCTGAGCACCAGCGCAGCACCACTACCTCAGCATGTCTCAGCACCACCTAAGTATCACTAAGCATCACCTCAGCATCAGCACAGCACCATCTCAGCACAGCACCACCACCAGTGCATCACAATCAATCAATCAATCAATCAATCAGGCATTTGCTAAGCGTGACTACTCACCCGTAAGGGTCTCAAGGTGCTGGGGGGGGGTGGGGTTAGCAGGTTCCAGTCCATCAAGGGGGGGGGTCTGTCGAAGAGCCAGGTTTTGAGGTTTCTTGCGAAGATGGGGAGCGATGTTGTCTGTCTGAGGTGGAGCGGAAGGGCGTTCCAGGCTCTGGCCGCGAGGAAGGAGAAGGAGCGGCCTCCCGATCTGGTCTTTCTGGTGCGGGGGACCACGGCGTAGGAGAGCTGGGCTGATCGTAGGGTCCTCTGGGGTGTGTGGAATTTGAGTCGGCTGTTCAGGAATGCTGGTCCGGTGTCGTGGAGGGCCTTGTGGGTGTGGGTGAGCATCTTGAAGGTGACTCTAGCTTCGATGGGGAGCCAGTGGAGTGTGCGCAGGTGCTGGGAGATGTGGCAGTGTCTTGGCAGGTCGAGGACCAGTCTTGCGGCGGCGTTCTGGATGTTCTGTAGCTTGCAGGTGAGGTTTTTGTTTATTCTGGCATAGAGTGCGTTGCCGTAGTTGAGTCTGCTGGTGACCAGGGCGTGAGTGACGGTCTTTCTGTGTTCGAGGGGGATCCATTTGAAGGTCTTACGTAGGAGGCGGAGGGTGTGGAAGCAGGAGGACGAGACGGAGTTGATCTGGCGGTCCATTTTGAGCTCGAAGTCCAGGATGATTCCCAGGTTGCGTGCGTGGTCCGTGGGGGTGGGCGGGCTTCCGAGGGCGGGGGGCCACCAGGTGTCGTTCCAGGCGTCGGGGTTTGGGACCATGATGAGTACTTCTGTTTTGTTGGTGTTTAGTTGTAGGCAGCTGTTTTTCAACCATTTGGCGACGGCTTCCATGCCTTCTCGAAAGTTGTGTCTGGCGGTATTGGGTTCGTTGGATAGGGAGAGGATGAGTTGGGCTGTCGTCTGCTTATGACACAATGTTGAGTCCGTAGGTTCTGACGATGGGGGCGAGCGGAGCCATGTAGACGTTGAAGAGCGTAGGGCTGAGGGAGGACCCCTGGGGACTCCGCAGGTGGTTGGTGTAGGGTCCGAGAGGAAAGGGGGGAGTCTGACCCGCTGCGTTCTGCCGGAGAGGAAGGAGCTGATCCAGTCGAGGGCCTTGTCTTGGATCCCTGCGTGGTGGAGTCTGCGTATTAGGGTGCGGTGAGAGACTGTGTCGAACTCCGGTGAGAGGTCGAGGAGGATGAGGGCTGCTGTTTCTCCTTTGTCCAGTAAGGTGCGGATGTCGTCTGTTGCGGCGAGGAGGGCGGTTTCCGTACTGTGGTTTTTTCTGAAGCCGGATTGGGAGGAGTCGAGGATGTTGTGCTCTTCGATGAATGTGGCGAGTTGGCTGTTGATGGCTTTCTCGATGACTTTCGCTGGGAACGAGAGCAGGGAGATGGATCTGTAGTTTTTGAGGTCGGTGGGGTCCGCCGAGGGTTTCTTCAGGAGGGGGTTGACCTCGGCGTGTTTCCAGTCGTCGGGGAACGAGGCGGTTGCCAGGGAGTGGTTGATGGTGTGGCAGAGCATGGGTGCGATGGTGTCGGTGGCTCTGTTGAAAATGTGGTGGGGGCAGGGGTCCGTGGGGGCCCCAGAGTGGATTGACTTCATCGTCTTCAGTGTGTCTGCGGTGGTGAGGGCTGTCCAGTTGTCGATCGCTGGCTTCAGGGTGTCGGGGGTGGTTGGTGAGGGTTCAGTGTGTTGGTTGTCTTCGTCTAATTTGTCGTATATGCTCTTGATTTTATGGTGGAAAAAGGTGCTGAGTTTGTCACAGAGGTCTTGTGAGGGAGGGATGTCGGTGGACTCGCTGGTGGGTTGGGCGAACTCCTTGATGATGTTGAAGAGTTCTTTGCTGTTGTGTGCGTGAGTGGAGATTCTGTCTTCAATCGCTTTTTTCCTCGTTTTTCTGATGAGTTGGTGGCGGCTCTGAAGTTGTTGTGGGCTTCTGTGGATTTGGTGTTCCTCCAGGCCTTTTTGAGGCGGCGGCAAGTGTGTCTGGACTCTCGAAGTTCGGTGGTAAACCATCTGGCTTTCTTGGCGTAGGTGTTGTTGTTTTTCTTGAGGGGGGCTATGGTGTTGGCGCTGTCGGAGATCCATCTGTGCAGGGTTCGGGCTGCGGTGTTGGGGTCGTCGTTTTCTGCGATGGTTGGGGTGGAGTTAGCATCAACACAGCATCACCTCAACATCAGCACAACATCATCTCAGCATCAGCACAGAACCACCTCTGCATCAGTGCACCACCACCAGTGCAGCCCCACCTCAGCACCAGCACAGCCCTACCCCAGCAGCAATTCAGAAACCAGCGCAGCACCACTTCAGCATCAGTGCAGCACCAACTCAGCATCAGCGCAGCACCACCTCAGCATCAGTGCAGCATCACCTCAGCA
This sequence comes from Calotriton arnoldi, assembly GCA_963921515.1. NCBI lineage: Eukaryota > Metazoa > Chordata > Amphibia > Caudata > Salamandridae > Calotriton > Calotriton arnoldi. Next base: position 747,046 of record CAWUFW010006834.1, read on the forward strand.
CAGCACCAACTCAGCATCACTCAGCACCATGTGAGCACCAGCATTAGTCCAGCAGCACCTCAGCATCAGCGCAGCATCACCTCAGCACAGCAGCAACTCCGCATCACTCAGCACCACAGGAGCACCAGGCAGCACCATCTCAGCATGACTCAGCACCACCTCAGCATGACTCAGCACCACCAACCCTAAGGATCATCGCTCAGCCCCACGCTCTTCAACAACTTCATGGCCCCCCTCGACGCAATCGACAGACAACATGGACTCAGCATAGTATCCTATGCCGACGACACCCAGCTCATCCTCTTCCTCACAAAGGATTCCCACACCACCAGACTCAGCTTCCAGGAGGAATGAAAGACGTCGCGTCCTGGATGAGCAGCAGCTGCTTGAAGCTCAACTCAGAGAAGACAGAATAATCCTTGTCCTCGGACCCCCACTCCCACAGATCACGCCCAGAACCTCAGCATCATACTCAATTCCTCCCTCACCATGACCCGACAGATCAACGCCGTCGCTTCCACCTGATTGAACACCCTACGCATCCTTCACAAGACCTTCAAATGGATCCCCGAATCCAGAAAGACCGTCACCCACACACTCATAACAAGCAGACCGGACTACGGAAACGCCCTCTACGCTGGAATCAACAAATCCCTGCTCCGCAAACTCCAGACCATCCAGAACACCGCGGCCAGACTCGTCCTTGGCATCCCACGACATGAACACATCAACCAACACCTGCGAGACCTCCACTGGCTCCCCGTCGAGAAGAGAGTAACCTTCAAGCTACTCACCCAGGCCTACAAATCCCTCCACAACACCGGACCCCAATACCTCAACGAAAGAGTCTCCTTGACCGTACCCAAGAGAAACCTCTGCTCCGCCAACCTTGCCGAAACCCCGTGCATCCGCAGAGCCAAAGAGGGTGGAGGAGCCTTCTCCTACATCGCGGCAAAAACCTGGAACGAGCTCCCGATCAACATCAGATGCTCCCCCACTATGTACACCTTCAGGAAGAGCCTCAAGGCCTGGCTCTTCGGCTGACTCGGAGCTGCAGCCCCCTCCCAGCGCCTTGAGACCCTCACAGGTGAGTAGCGCGCCTCACAATTCCCTGATTGCTTGATTGACCTCAGGATCACCTCAGTGTCACCTCCGCACCAGCACACCACCACCTCAGCACCACTTCGGCACCACTCAGCACCACCTGATTATTAGTCAGCATCACCTCCGCAACAGCACATCACCACCTCAGTATCACTCAGCACCACCTCAGTCTGCCCTCCGAATCTGGCATCTGGTGATTCTCCCCTAGTGTCCATCCGCTGCTCATGTAATTCAAGTACTATTTTCCATTCTCCACCCTCCCATTGTTTATGCCCTCCCCCCCAATAACAAAAAAGCTATAACAAACAAGCATTAGAAAAGGCAGAAAGAGGTTGCCAGCATTGCAAGGACAAAAAACTAGAAGATATTGTTTATGTTAATTCTTTTTTAATAGGGTTGTTCAGTTGTACATAATGTCTTCTTGGTTATATATAAAGTACCAAAAATGCTTAACACTTTTATATTTTAACTTTTCAACATAGCTTAAAGACATTGGCAAAGTCAACAACTCTGGCTAAACACTTATAAGGTCCCAAAGCTGAGACCTGTTGGCTACGCCAATGCTTGTTTATTCCCTCAAGTACCATAAATTACATTTTTATGCACATTTGTTCAGGAGGTGTGATAGGAGACAGTTTATATCAGGGGTATCCAACCTTTTCTGTAATGAAAGCTACTTATGTTCAAAGAAATTCACCCGAATTCCTAAAATTAGTGTTGTAACAGTGACATTTGACAAGATAACATTAGTGGTCACTATATTTAGGATTGCTAGCAGTCAGCACCTCAGTGCATCAGGTAAGGTTGCTAACAGTAATGTAAATAAAAAAGTCCTTGCCAATTTGGAATACCTTCGCCTCGGTAATACATAACAGTCATAGCTACAATGCCCCTAGCACCCAGGTATTAATAATAGTAAGTCTCCCCAGTGCCACATGATTTAACACTCAAAAATCTGCTTTAAATATATTTTGGAAATGCAAATATCAGTGTCTGAATTCTGAAAATACACATATTTTCTTATCAAATACACAATTTTGGTATCCATATATTAATTCAACCAAGCACAGCCCTCGAATTTAGTAGAACTCAGCCCAATGAGCACTAATCAGTGTGGGAAAGATATTGCTGTAAAGGGTAAAATATCCCCTTTACTATGGGGCTTCTCAGTAGTGCATCCTTTCTAGGGGGTTGCAGCTGGAGGGCGACCGCCAATAAGGATTCAGCCACCAGGGATTTGTTTCGTGTGGAGGAGCGCCAAGAGGACAAGTGCTCCTCTCAACCCCCAAAAAAACTGTCTATCTGCCTTCTTGTGGATGGTGATTTGGGGTTTTTCCCCAAGCCGAGGATGGGCAAAAAACCCACTAACACCAGGGAATTGTATTTTTCTTTATTTAAATGAGCTAGGGTTATCCTGCCATGGAATCTGTTTACCCCAATTAGTCCTCCCGGTGGATGTGGCAAAATGCCCACTAGATGCCAGGGGTTACAGTCAATAAAAAACATAATTGCATGGGGCTGTCCGCCCTGGCATCTAGCCATGCTCCAACCGCATAACAAACCCAACTGTCTTTATGCCTCACCCCTCGGGGGGGTAGATGGAGAGGTTTACCCCTAATCAGCCCTAACTACAGAGGCCTGTACAACATCCATTACATGGCAGGAAAAAATAAAAAATACATATATATTTATTTATATTTGGAGTTGACCTGCCCAGGCACAGGACTGCATCCCCACCAAATGAAACCCCACAAGTCCATTTGACACCTCGCACATCCCAGTGGCCTAGACCATCCCCATAACAAGTGAGATGAAATGTTGATTCTTTTGGGCATAGTGTTAACATTTGGGCCAGCAGAGAGGACATTATCCCTTCATTCAGCATCCCCTTGGTGGAAGAAAGACTGTCTGGTGCCTGATTGTGGTAGATGAAGTGAAATTCCAAGATGGGCAAACTTTGCAACCTAATTTGTTTCTCATTTGTTTTCCTGATGGTCTGTTGGGCTTTCAGAGGCTGCTACGATGGGCAAATTGGTGGTAAAAGCTTCAATCTGCCCACCCAGGGTGGGGGGTTTAGGAAGCCCACTAGACTACCATGGATTAAAGTGGGAAAAGGAATGGGGCGGGGTGCTAGACACTGGTCTCAACACCCTGGCTCCAGACAGTATTTCTGCCCTTCAGAGCAAATCAGCGTGGGAGGCAGCTCTCATGTCCCATGTGTTAAAATAGGGGTGGGCGGAATTTGCGCAGTCGCGTTACGCAAAGTTCTGCGAAACGGTAAAAAATCTCCGCGAGCACGCGGAATTGCTTGTTCCACCCGTTTGCGATGCATTTTTCCTGTTCGGGGACGCTGTTTGCGTGCTCGGGGGGAAATAGCTCGCGAACTTGCCCATGAGGTCGCCAATTGGCGCGGCCATCTTGTTTCACTTGTCCCGCCCGCTCGCGATGCGTGTTTCCTGTTCGCGAACGCGGATGTCCGATGGCACGTCCGAATGACGTGTTCGCGATCGCACACTTTCGCGGGATCGCGCGGCCGGCTACCAAAATCTCGTGGCGCATGTGAACGGATAGGAAAACTCGTCGGCGAACGCAGGGATCCCGGTAAGTCGCTCCCGCGCGCGAACACGCATTTTGAAAGCGCGAACAAGGAAAAAATTCTGCTACGCCGCGGATCGCGGAATTTTCGGCAATTCTGCGTTCTCCGCGGAACGCGGAATTGCCAAAATTCCGCAAATTCCGCGAGCGGAGCGGAATTTACCGCCCAAGCCTGTTAAAAATACACCCAAATAATTTCTAATTTCCTCTCACTTGCCTTGGTGAATGGCTGCACTATTCAGGCTTTGGATAAGCCAGGAATCCATATTAACACTGGGCATTTCTAAAACCTAAAGACCCAAAGAAATCCAGGATGGTGTGGCATGAGTGGATCCCTGCAAGTTTTCTTTCCCAAATGCCCTGCAAGTGTAAATGTATGGATTAAAAAGGCTATTTCTCTATATTTATGTAACAGAAAACTCAGACACTTCTACAAATGTGTCAAATTCTTAACATCCTGCGTTTCCACTGCTCTCCCAATTGGAATGCTGCCAAAGATTTGTGGGTGGACCTAACGCACGTCATTGAAATGGACCAAAACTATGACAAAGTGAAATATTCATTAACACCAAATTGACTTCACACAGACCACGTTTTGACTGGTCCTTGTCACGGACGATAGGCCGAGCCGCACAGGTGGGGTACAGTTGAGTTTTTTTTTAATCAGGAGAAGTGTGGGGCTGTTGGATACAATAATTTTATGAATCCTCCCAGACTCTAGAACTTTCCCTCACACAAGTGGAAGAAAAATGAGTGCTTTGAACCTAAGTTTGATATTTGCAGGGCATTTTGAGTAAGGATCCACACACGTCACCACCCCTGGACTTCCCTGGGTGATTAGTATTCAGAAATATCTTAGTTTTATGGGTTTGCCTGGGTGGTGGTCGAGGCCAGACCCAAATACCGCAGCTACCCAGATCTCCAGAGTGAGTCAAATTCCAAGGCAAAATTTGATGACTCCATGTTGCATTTTGGGGCCTTTTCTGTCATGGGCTATGGACCCTGCCCCACAAGTGGGATACCTGGTATTATCTATTGAATTTCTCTCCATTTTTAGCTTCACAATGTATGCCAGTGTGAAGAAAGAACACATTTTGCAAAATGCCCTCTGAGTCAAAACAGTTTGGGTAACCCTAAAGTTCGAGTTCTTCTAAACTCAGATTCAAGTTTACATTTTAAAAATGCATTGATTTCCTGCATAGACATTTTTTATTCATTAGATTTTACCATATGAATTGATATAAGGTAGGTATGCAATGAAAAATATTATATTGGCTCTGGGTCTCACGCTTTTTGGGACAACCACTTGAATAGCTTCTAGAAAGTCTACTCTGGTTTAGGCATTCATTGCCTCAAACACTGCATCCAGACAAGGATGTCCAGTGCCTACCTGAAGCTAAACCCAACCAAGATAGAATTCTCATTATTTACAAAGAGAAACAAGCAAGAAACTACAAACTTGTCTCATGACATGAACCTTGACGGCTTCAAAGCCCAACTTTCATTAAATGCCAAGTCACTTGGATTCACCCGAGACATCAACCTCACCTCAAGGAAACACATTGCAAAAAATCAAAAAAGGCATGGTGCCAGCTCTCTTGTCTGAAGAAAGTAAAACTGTTTCTTCCAGAAAGAGACTTAAGAACTGCTGTTCAAGTGTTCCAATGGTGGCAATGCCCTGCTTCATGGCCTCCAAAGTTGGATACTGGACCCTTTAAGTGCATTGCACATGGCACAGAACATTTCATCCAGGCCCTGAAGAACATGATAACATCATCCCCGTCCTGATGGAATTCCTTCAACTCCCCTCGTCGGCCTGCACCATAGTAACTGTATCATTTACAAATCCATCACCACCAACCCCTCCCCTGCTTGTCTAGCAGGATAGCTCAACATCTTTGGTGAATCTCAGCACACCCGCAGCAAGGACACCCTCAGTCTGAAAACAAAGAAGTGTAAAAATTAAAAACAAGGCAGTAGGCCCTTTCCCTCTATGCACACAGAATCTGGAACAATATCCCTGTACACATCAGAGCTGCCCCCAATTTATGAAAGTTGAAGATCACTTCTTTAAATAATACTACTTTACAAGTTCACTGTAGGAAATCCATCTTTTCTGCGTTGTCATGGCAGATTTTTTGCCTTTTGCAGGGCCATGCATTTTTGCTGGCTGTAGAACAGAACACTGTGCAGTTTACTCCTGCTAACCAGTGATAAAGTGTGTGTGCGCCTCCTTTCAACATGGTAAAATCATTAGACTCCTAATTGGCATATTTAACATACCTAGAAGTCTCTAGTATATGGCACAAAGTGTACCCAGGGCCTGTAAGTTAAATGTCACAAATGGACTGAACTGCCCATTGTGCCATCCACTACACTGGCAGTGTAACCATGACTGCAAGCCTGCCCTCTGTAGCCTGGCTGTGCAGTATTAAACTGCAAATTTGAACCGTCAAAATAACCCCTTTTGGCAGACCTAAACCTTCCTTTTAAATATTTATAAGTCACCCTTAAGCAGGTCTTACGGGTAGTAAGGCAGGGTGAATGGTATTTAAAAGTAGGACATGTTAAAGTGAAATGGCCTCAAATCAAAAACTATTTTCACTGTAGCCAGGCTAGCTGTTTCGTAAGAAAACACTGGGATGCAATATTAAATACAAATACCGTACCTCAAGAATGAGACTAAGTAGAAAAATAATGAAACAACTATTTTGAATGGTTATTAAAAGTCCTATTCAGTGGTGAAGTTTGATTTACTTTTTCCTGCCTGATGTTTCTGGAGACTAATCTGCACTTTATTCTCTCACTTCTGCCAGTCAGTAAATATCATTTGAATAGCCCCCTTGATGAGATGTAAACTTGCTCCCAGAGTTGAGACAAAGGCCTTGGGTTTGGGGGTGGTGTTCTGCCCTTGACAGGATGGCCTGTGGGCTGGGCCCAGGAACATGATGAACTTCAAATAGGGCTACCCCGTCACAAGCAGATGTAGCTAACACCCAGGTCTTCCTCCTCCCTTTGTCCCCCTCCAGTCAGCCAAGATCCAATCAGAATGGACCTTTTTTGACATTATAATTCGAAATCCTGCTAAAGTGTTAAGATCTGCTTCACTGGTCTGCTTGAGTTTTTTTTATATAACACTATGGCAAGGGTCTCCAACCTTTTTTGTACTGAGAGCTACTTATGTTCAGTGAAACGCATTGGCAGCTACTAAACTTTTTAGTGCTGTATAATTTCAATTTTGTTTTATGTATAATAATTCAACCAAGGAAAAACTTTCCCATTCAATAAGCTGGGCTGCACACAGGTGAGCTGGAGAGCTACAGTAGCTCACAAGCTACTGGTTGGAGACCCCTGCACTAGGGGCACACCTTAAAGGTGTGAAACAGGATGAATTAACAATTTTTGTGTTCTCTCACTGTCTGGTTGCTGAAAGCTCAGCTTTTGTCTACCAGACACCTGCCTCTGAGTTTGTTGTGGGTGCAGGACCTGCCTCAAACTGGATTTTAGTGCTAGATGGGAACAACACGTGGATCACTATAGTAAACTTTCCACACACCCCTTGCCCAAGTTTAGTGTGGCTGAATATATGACTCCATCTTGAAAATGGCCAAAGTGGGTAGGATTAGTCCTGGGACCCTTTACCCCATTGGTTAGGGCGTCCCCAGGGGTCATTCCCAAAATGTTGCTCCTAACAGGCATAAATGTGACCTCTCTAGGCACCCACTCCAGAACGCACTGAGAGCTGTGGAAGGTCGGAAGAGGACTCAACCTGCTGTCTGAGACCTGCGAAGAGCCTAGAAGACTGGATCTGCTCTCCCTCTTGTACCCAGAAGTAGTGAACTCCAAGGGTCATAAGACTGGCCCACCAGATCAAGCTATAGGAATACAACAAGCTACAAGAGGCCTTTCCGGCAACTGAACGGATGTCCAGTGGAAACTAGACCTGGACTGGACCCTGTTGTTGGTTTCTACCTGATGCCCAGCGAGTCCTGGGGGCCTTTAGAAGTGTAGTAATTCTGTTTTGGATTTGGACTTAAATAACTGGGGCAGAAGTTAAAAATGTTTTGCCAAGGACGAATCTTGTTGGTGTATCTGACCTGTGCTCCATCGCGGTCAGCTTCAAATTCTTCCTAGGTCCTGTTTTACCATTGACCGTCAATGACACTTTGTACTTCTTAGTGCTATTACTACTTAAAACTTAATAAATTCATTTCTGCAGTTCCTCTTATTAGCTTTTTGTCATTTTGTTTATTTAATTCGACACTATTTTTCTAGTTCGTTTTGGGATTTTTATAGTTTTGAATTTTAACTTTATTACTGTTTTAGTACTGCATAAATACTTTAAATATTACCTCTAAGTTTCACCAATCTGCTGTGTGGAATAACAACCAGGGTGGTTGAACTCAGATTTATTTAGTGACTTTAGTGGGTCACCCTGACAAAGACTGTTGTTATTACCTGAGGTGGGTACCTAGCCCCATTAACTAATACCCCACTTTCTTACATCCACAAACCAGCTACCTCTTCTATCTGTCATTGTCTTTATGTTTGCCTTTGACCCTTTACAGTACTTTGCTGTCTTTCGGCTAGATTTGTGCTACAGAAATACCGCATAGATACAAACATTATATATCCCTGTGACCAGAAGAGGATGACAAACTTAACAGTAAATTATTTTTGTAAATCGGTCATCAGGGCAAAAAATTATGGACGAAAAGTTTGTCACATATTTCCATTATTTCTAACTTATTTTCATTTTGCAAAACCATTACTGATTTACACGAATGGACCCTTGCTGAATTCTGATTTTTAGCTACTTTTTAGGAATGTGTAGCTTTCTTGGTTCACTCATGGATTTCACAACTGTTTCCATCACAAACTAAAAGTAGGTAGAAACCACACATAATAAGAATGGTAAAAAAAATTGTTTTTTTTACAATTCTGCCTATTCCTAAAAGCTGGGAAGGAAAGAAGTATACACTTTCTTGCACAGCAGTTCTTTCCCATTTTTCCAAAACACACAGAATTTTGTAATATTTTGGCTACTTTCTCAGTTCTCTTTAGACGAGTCCACAAACTCTAGATACCTTTTGAATCCCCAAGATGTGTGGAAAAAAGGACACCAATTTGGCCTGCATAACTTTGCATACCAAGTGCGAACAGCTCATACATCAAAAAAAGACTTAGCAGTTAATAGGTTACGTTGTCAATCCCCCCCAACTCCTCCTCCTTGACTCTCCGCCCCCTGGTTGCGTTGCTCCCACTGCTTGGTGGTATTGACATGCTGTCCCCACCCATTCCTCTGTTGCTCGCCTATCCGCTATATTCTATTATTATTTTTTTAATACTGCGCTGCTCCTTTCTACTTGATGCTCATTGATGGATATTTGTTTAGATTGTTGGGCTCTGCCTTCTTGTAATGGTAAGTCAAAAGATCTTAAAACATGTTTGCACTGTCATGACTCTTCCACAACGCGTGCATGGTAACACAAGCCTAGAATCCTTCATCAGGTAACGCCATTCAAAGGACAGAGTTATTGGCTTTGCAAGTACTTGTTGCAGTTTGCGAAAATCAAAATCCCTCGTCAGGAGTCTAGAACACCCTCTTTGTGAAGTGAATTTTAAAACAGTGGTCCAGGGTGTCTGTCAAAGAGCTGGTGCCCTTTTCCAAACCATATTAGAGACCTCAGCCCTCAGCTTATGCACTGCCCTTTTTTTTTTTTACATATGTTTGGATTCTAAAGGAGCCACAACAAATCACAATGCCTAGCTCCATAGACATGGAACAACTGAGGTGTGTAATCCATCATGTCTAAATTTTGGAAGTAATGCCATTATTGAAAGCAGATATTGCAATGTTTGAACTTTCCTCTGCCTCATTGCAACACTGTTTAGTTTATCTTTGTTAGAGAGAACCTCCTGCATTATTTTCCATCTATCATGCAAATGTTTCCCTCACTTGTATTTAAAAAACATCTCATTAGTCTAGCTTTCTCAACTCTGCAGTGTAGAATTTAGAAAGTTCTCAACCCACCCATACAGAGTTCCTTTGATACAACTTATCTACTAAACATCTAGCACTATCTATATCCATTCAAGCTTTACAAATCCTACTAGCCAAACTGGCACATCTTACTTCAGCTACCATTTTACTGTTCGCAGCATTATAGAATGTAATCACTGCCAGTGGGGTATGGTTCATGAGAGCATGTTCAAAATTAGCAGATGTGCTCAGCAAATCCATTGAACACTTATTCCTAGATTATTCAAGAATCCGTTCTTGTCTTGGGATCAGATGAGTCAACACCAAGATGCCTAACTTGACAAGCACCAAAAAACAGACGCCACTTTCGGTCAATGGTCACTTTCTGTTTGTAGCAATAATTTAGATAATTTATCAGCAGGACAATTTGATGATTGAGTTATTTGTAGTTGAACATTTAGTAAAAACCAGGGGTGGTTCCTCCGTTGGAGGGGAGCAGTGTCGCCCCCCCTTAAAAGCCCCCCAAATCCCCAAAGATGAAAAATAACAATGGTAATTTATTACCATTTTTTTTTTCATGCCCTTTCCCGAACATAGCATCAGAACAGGGTGGGGCTGCTGCTGAGTGACAGAAGCAGGGAGGAGGGTGGGCTGGCTCTGCACTGTTTAAAGTGTGCATGTCTTTTTGGCCAGCCGTCTTGCAACGGTTAGCCACTCATGCGCACTTTAAATAGCAGACCCATCTGTCTCAAGGTTGGGTTAGGGCAAGCCAAAGCCTCCAGAGCGCTGTGGAGCGCCGAGTGAGGCCACTCCCTCCAATTCTAGCACTGCTCTCATGCTAATGAGAGCAGCGCCAGGATTGGCCAAGGGAGTTACTGCATCTAGTTCCAGTGAAAGAGGAGGTCTGGACCGGAGGACGTCATGTTCGTGTATGGTAAGTATTTTCTTTAAATATATTATTTGAGTTTGCATTTCTTTTTTTATATATATTATTTGCGGTCCTGCCCCAATCCCCCCACCCGACCCCCCCTCGTATATGCCAGCCACCACTGGTAAAAAGTACAGGGCCATTATTCTCTGCTCACCCATTGAAAGTACCAAGATGAATGCATTTGAATAGCACTTGTTTCTGGTTTGGTTTATGATGTGCCCATGATTGCTGTGGTACAAGCAAAAGGAGAGACCCGTAAACCCAGTTGAGACCTGAGTAAATTATAGTATCAAACAACGTCTCATCGGATAAAAATAAAAAACAATTAAATCATAATAACTTAATTATAAAGAGAACATACAACTACAGGAAATGTTAATGTGAATATATTTTCAGAAGCGTAACCAAAACGTTGAAAACAGCATCAACATTACTTTTGATCTGTGTATTACGTGCATAGTGAACACATAGTGCTCATGAAAGGACAGTAAATGGCGCAAGTGAAGCATGTGGATGTGAAATGAGGGAACAGCGTGCAGAAATTATTCATTAAATCTTGTACATGAATATTCATTGGTTATTATTTACAAATTCATGCCAATTTGTGTAGGTCGAAATGCCATCGACAAACGTCAGCGGATTTACGAATTGTGATTTATGACATGAATTTGTAAATAATAACCAATGATTATTAATGTTGTTCATGATTGTTTGAACCTAAATTCATTTCACTTCCTAGCTTCCTGCACTTTTTAACCACTGATGGATATGTTCCTTTTCTTTAAGTATGTACACCATGGATTTGTGCTGGCTGACTTATGTCTGGTCACTGTAGACCTATTAGCAAGACACTTGGGGCTTCATTTATGAGAGCCCTGCATCACCGTTACACCGCATAAAGTGGTACATGTGTGATGCAGGGCTCCCATAAAGATTTATGAAGCCACGCAAAGCCACCCTGCGTGGCTTTGAGCGGCCTTTTAAATCATAAATAAGGCGATGCAGCGCAAATCGTTGTGTTGCCTTACTCTGCACCCAGGCATAGTGGTGGGTTTTCCCACGCAACACCCATGGAGTTTGACGCGGCCCCAGATTTACAAAGTGACGTAAACCGTTTGCTGTTCAATCATAAACAACAAATGTTCTAATTTCCATATCAATGCCAATGACTACTAGATATCAGAGCAAAATGTAATCTGACAAAAGAGGACCTGATATACAATGAGAAATCAGCAGCACACAAACTATGGCATACAAGGTATGTTTCCGTGGTCTCTGTGCATGACACACGGACGTCATCATGGCGGCACGGATACAGCTCTTCACTCTAGTAATGCATTTAGCAAAGATTTACCAATCAATAGCCCAAAGGGGTTGCACCAGCAGAACGGCCAAGTCCCCAGCCCAGGAGTGTACACAGAATTATTTAGAGCATCAAGTATAGGGTAACCTATATAATATGCAGGAATATCCCAACTCTAACACTAACTAAAAAAGAAAAAAAAACTTGAGCCTCATAATGCCTGTAACATTCTTAATCACAATACATATAATCCAGTAACCTGACAGGCTGAAAATAATAACCTGCTCCACCAGCTGCACTCGCCTACACAACAAAAATGCAGGAAAGCTTGTTTTTGTTCTTTCTTTGCATAGTTCAAACTATTCGGTACATGGAAGTAAATGTATTAGTTTGCAAAAAAGGTTAATCAGGTTTAACTAATCCTAAAATAAACTTTTTTTCATTTTCCTTCTTAAAGGTTGGTAGAGTGGTGGCAAATCATGCTTCACTGATTTGCAGAAAGCATGTATAGCTCAGTACATCTTCATCCCCAAACAATCTCATCAAACGCAACAACGGCAAACCATTTGGAGAAAAGCTTACCACAAACTAGAGGAATGCACTGAAACCACACATGATGTAAATCCATGTAAATTCATACGTCAAAAGTATATCCATTTTACTTCTTCTTTTAAAACCAACACTACATCCTGGCATGCCAGCCAAGTCCATACCAAACCCTCTAGGACAAGAAATCCTCTTTTACAGTTTCCCTAAGGAACCTTGAAGTAGCTACCCAAAGTGGTCCACCATCCCACTCAGTATGAGAAACCATCCATTTTGCTTCACGGGTTTCCACCTGGGTCGACAGTTGTTCCACAATGTACGGGTGTTGCAGAGGCAGCATTTGTGCCTGCAGTTAACACCGACACAACACTCTCCACACACTAGCACCATTAATATCTTTGCCCTACACTTTAACCCATTTGTACCAAACTTTGGAAAATACAGTACAATAAAGGTCTATTCATCCTTCCAAATTTAGAGGCATATTTGTGAGATATGTGGCGCAGGGCAGCACAGCAAGTCACTTTGATGCGCTGCCCTGCGTCACAGGGGAAAGGCAGGAATGCGACTTATGTATCCAATATGGCCCATTCCTGTCCCTTTCCCTTGTGCTGGTAGCCTAGCACCAACGCAGACACCCTTGCACCAAGGGTGTGTGTGTTGTAGGTTGGAATGGGCACCTTCCTGCACAAAAACAATCCTGAGAGGCTTTTCCCTCATTCTATGTGTGCTTCAGAAGTACGCGAGGTACAGGATAGTGCTATTGAGTGCCCATGGGACACAGAGCAATGCTTCTGAGGTCACACAGAGCTGGGGCAGTACTGAGATCACAATGTACTGAGATCACACAGAGCCGGGGCAGTACTGCTGAGCACACACAGAGTTGTCGTGATGTGCACACTTAGAAACGGACAGTGCTGGTGAGAACACACAGGGCACCGGGCAGTACTGCCGAGCATGCACAGAAACGGGCAGCGCTGCTGAGCACACACGGTACATGGGCCGTGCTGCTGAGAACACACGGGGCACAGGTCAGATCTGCTGAAAACACACAGTATAGTCCTGCTGAGAACACACCGGGCAGTACTACTGAGCATACAGAGAAACGGGCAGTGGTGCTGAACATACACGGGACACGGGGCAGTGCTACCGAGCACACACAAGGCATGGAACAGTGCTGCTGAGCACAGAGAGGGTGGTGGTGCCGAGCACATGCGAGGCATGGGAGAAGTACTGCTGAGCATGCATGGCGCAGTGCTGCTGAGCATGCACACGGCATGGGGCAGTGTTGCAAAGCACGCAAAGAACTGTGGTGCCCAGCACACACAGGACCCTAGGCAGTGCTCCTGAACACACACACAGTGCGGTGGTACTGAGCACATACAGGGGCGGGGCAGCCGTGCTGAGCACAAACAGAGGCTCAAGGCGGTGTTGCAGTGGACGGGCAGTGGTGCTGAAGACACACTGAGCAGTGCTCCTTAGCACCAGTGGACATGGGCGGGCTATGCTTCTCTGCACACACTGGGCAGAAGGCACTGCTACTTGCACATACAGGGCAGGGGACAAATGTGCATGTGTCAGCTGCGCTAAAAACAGGGCAGGGAGCAGTGTTACAGGGCAGCAGTGCTGAGCACACACAAGGCTGAAGTGCTACACAGTGACGGGGGGGGAGTATGTGCGACCAGCCACCGGTCTTGAATATATACAACCCCCCCCCCCACCGTAGCCAGCACCCCAACTCACCTCCATGAGTTTCAAGACCAACCAGAGAACAGAGATTGTGAGAAAGTGTAATGACAGAACAATGCCAGATGTGAAGAAGGGACTCTCCGATCCAACGCTGCCGGTGCTGCTTCTGTGAGTTCCCCTGGCCGCCCGTGGTTTTCGGTGCCCATATTAAGTGTAGAGACTGATCGCATCAGACCATCATTTGCTGGAAGTTGGAAGCAGACAGAGCGTTCATGCGGCAGACATGTTTAGTATAGAGAAACGGCAGTCGTGTACTGAGAAAGAATGAGAACCCCCTTGATAGGGCGCCATCAGGGCTAGAGAATGGATGTCGTATGTAAAGAGAAAACATTATGCCATTATCAGGCAGTTTCTTCATTCTGTTGATAGGGGTTTTACAATTACTAGGCACGCAGACATTCAAAGAAACTAACTCCTGTGTGCTTTAATGTTTTTTCTATGCCTTTGTTTTAAACATGGCGGCAATGAACTTTTTGGTTGCAGCTCTTCACTGGCCTAAGTTCTTCTCCCTTGCTTGGGGATGTGGACGCAGTAGCTAGCTGGTGGGATCGGAGGCCCATGTAGCTTCCCTAGGCTGTGATTGAAGACGTGTGTTCGATCTGACCCTTTTCATACAGAGAGGCTGCATGGCTTTCTTTGCTAACGGCAGCCAATGCGAGGTTTGCAAGGGTGGAATTCACCCGTGGCCAAGAGCGGGAGTGGAAGAGCTGCAATAAAACTGTACTGACCTATATTGCAGCAGCAGCCGTGGGCATGGTGGGGATGAGTTATAGGGCCTTCAGAGCTCCGAGCAACTGAAAACAGCAGCACTCGTGTTGTGTGAGAAGCCTACCCTCCGGAGCGCTTACTAAAACAGTGGACAAAGCGAGGTCAGGGGAAGAGGTGATTAGCGTGACATGTAGTGGACGGCACAGATGGGCACCGAAGCTGAACACGCACTGAAGACACGAGCAGGAAACAATTAAAAAAGAGTTCCCCCAAACGGACAGATAAACAACCAAAGCGTAAAGATACAATACTTGGTCCTTGCTCCGTGGAACGAAATTAAAGAGAAAAAGGAGGGACAAAGAGGAAGGATTGACCATTAGCAAGCAAGGATTTTTGGATGACACTGAAACAAACAAATGAAACACAATGAGCAGCTGTATGCCCACAGAGTGAATACTGCCTAGGCTTGATCTATAAACGAGGAGAAATAAAGATATTTCTCATTGTTACGCCTCTCCAGGGAGGCATATCTTTTTGCTGCATTCCCAGGGTTACCAGGTTTTGTAAAATTGGAAATGCATCAAAAACCATGGGAGTTGCATGGGACCAGCCACGCAACACCCATGGAATGCCTCCCTTGCCCAAAGTAATGCAACACAGCGATTTGCGCTGCAATGCATTACTGTAGATTTTTTGAAGCCATTCAAAGCCACACAAAGTGGCTTAGTGGTGCTTCAATAATATGACTTAAGGATTGTGTCACTCTTGCACCATGTTGCATGGTGCAAGAGCGACACAAACCGGGTCATAAATATGGCCCACAATGCACAGTGGGGATGGGGGAAGAAAAGTTATAATGGGGGCTCAAAAATGCGGTTTTGAGTTTTAACACTGGCCTCTATATAGGCAACTGTCTGTGAAAGGATACTGAGAAATAGCTGCATGGATGTGCACCAAATTGCACAGATGTGGAAGGCCCTGTGTCATTCGGTGTATTTTTGTGTATGTGTGTCCAGTTTTTTAAAAGGTACATGCACAGGGAAGGATTATGTATATGTCCTTTAGATGTTACAGAACATAAAAATATTTGTAAAACTCAAAGAAGAATTCTGATTGGCTGTTGGTTACTTATATTTGTGAGATTTCAGAAATCACAGAATCTGATTAGAAGGATTCCCTCTGAGAAAAACTCATAAAGCAGCCATGTTGTTTTGCTGCGCATTTGACGGCGAACACCAAGATGGTCACAGATCAAAGGAAATTATTTGTTTCACCCTCAAAAAAGTGCTGCACCCGTAAGAAATGGTGTACATACTTTTTTTTCTGGAGTTTCATATAGCGCGAACTTGAAGCAAAGGTATCAGAGCGCTTTACATGAGCACCAGTTAGGTTATACAAGGACACATTCATTTTTGTTAGGCAGGGGAGATTAATTGATTTGCGCAGAATCACAGGATGTTGAGCGTCCCTGCCGAGACTCGAATTTGATAGATTTGAGATCCACCGCCCTAGCCCGTTCGGCCCCATCTTCTCTCCGATTTTAGCATCCTTCTTTGAAAGTGCAAAACACTCCATTTTGTCAACGTTTCCCTCAGTGGACACAATTGCTGCTATCTTTTCTGGCTCTCTATCACCCTCAAAACAATAATGGGGAAGGAGGACCAAGACAGCTGAAAATAAGCCTATTTCGTTGATCGCAATTTCACTATAGATATTTCATCCACTCTTACAGCCGTGTCAAAAATTTATTTTTGTCCAGTAATCCACCTTGCCCCAGGGTGGCCATTTTTATTTTCGCTTTCTCTTATTCAACTTCAGCTGCTGAAAACATCTCTGGTGTCCTGTTTTAAATTGTGAACATGGCTCTGGTGCAGCTGTCAGCTGTCTTGGATCTCTTTCAATCTCACAAAAATACTAGTGATGGAGAACTGGGGCAGCTACCTGCTGCCATCATGCCCTGTTTGCAGTTGCTAACAGTGTGCAAGGACAGATGACATCAGCCCCACATGGACAAAAAAATCCCTTTGTCAAGGTGGGGGCAACGAACAACCCTCCCAGTCCTTGGGCAAGGCCTGGATTTTGCCGCAATTTTAACTGGGGTCATTGTGGCTCCTTACCTTTTTGGGTCCATTAATGCAAGTTATTCTCTGGAGAAATTGGTGTTTATTACTAAGAAGGCCAAGGTGAAAAAGGTGGAGCCTTGAGTGAATTTATTTGCAGTTCACTGTGCTCTGGGCAGCCTTGTTTGCAATTGACAGCAGTATATAAGCTATCTCTCCGCTAGTCCCTCACTTTATATCAACTTGCCAATACATCTATGACATTTTTGTCTTCTTTATCAATCCCTTTAATGCATACATAGTTCATAAACATTTCCAGTCTGTTCCAAATGATTACAAAACATATAAAAGATATGAATAGAAAACATGCCCATGGGCACTGGCCCTGTTCAAATGTACTTTTATGTAGTATCATCTTAGATTGTGTGCTTATGCACATTAGTACTTATATTCCACTTTTTAGGTTTGAGGCTCAGCTTTTTGTCTTTCTCATTTCTCTCTCTCAGCATCTTCTGAGGCCATCCTTTTGAATGTGATCAAGTGTTTCTCATTCTCTCCATCTGATCCTGGGTGCCATTATTGTGGGTTTAAAGTAGTGGTTTGCAGTGTCCAATCATTTACCAGAGATGTTTGGGGAGTGGAACTTTTGTGCAGCGAAAGCAACAATATTTACAAAGAGAAATTACAACTAATGAGTTGTTCAAATCAGGGATTTCCATACCTATAGTCCCCCCACATTAAGAAACTCTTGTTTTAGATTTGTTATAGTAGAAAGGTTTAGATGCCAGTTCTCCATGACATATAGAACTTGTGCTTGGAAGTGTAAGAAAATTAATATTACATTTCAAACTCAATTAGACTTTTTTAATGTTTCCACAGTTCAAATAATTGTATTAAGAATTCTAGACATGACAAATTTATAAAGGGATGGCTTAATGCATCTAAACCATGAGGCCTACAGGTAGGCCTCATCTTCTGGAAGCTCATCACTTCTATGATACCACGGATTCTGATAGTCACCACTCCGCTCTCTAAACACATTAAGAGCACATGAGTGCACAATCCCAGATTTAAGAATGAAACAATATAACTAAGACACAGATGCTTTCGAAGCTGCGGCCTGACAACTTACACTGCAGCTGGTCAAGATGTAGTACAACTGGGGGTGTGGCTTGGCGCCTACACGGGATGGCTGCCTTTCTGAAACTCTGTAGCGGCCGCGATTAGGAGACGAACCACACTCTTCCCAAAACGTCTTTTTTCAGTTGACTTGTAGGGATTCGACGAGTGAAACCTTGTGGCAGCTGCAGCTTCATGAACAATACACGTTTCTGCATATTCATGCAGTTTCTTCACATAATGAGGCAGGCGCACTGAGGATAAGTCACGCCCACCATTTTGTATTAAATTCCGGTGCCTCACGATGTTGCGCTTGGCCCCTAATTACTTAATAATGAAGCTGCTTTTTAAGTGAATGTCAAGCGGCATTTGACATCAGGCTTGACATACATTCCCTCTATTATTTTAACATTGGGCTGCTGTATAAATGGTATTTAAGTGGAAACCAATGTAGGTCTGTCAGTCTTCAAAATGTTGCAGTCACAATGTGCTGGCTGGGCTTGGTATCCGTGTGAGCAGTGAATTATCTGGCATCAAATCCACTCTGGAGTGCCGCTTTTCTTGTTGGAAATTGCATTAGAGGTGGTCTATCCTCTCAGTGAACACTGGCATCTCTGTGCGTGATTCTAAGGACCATTTTACATAGAGTTATTTTAACATTTCTGCTCTAAATATGGAGAGTCTTCACTGTAAATTATCTTCTATATCTGCCTGCCACTTGCTTCTAACTGCTGTGCCCCTTTTCCCTCACTGGCTGCTCTAGTCATATATGGGTAGAACCAGAAATTTGCAACTCAGCTCCAACAAACCCTTGTATACCAAGAGTATCACTAAAATAGCTACTCCCAAACCTTTTTCTGTACTGGAGGATATGGATGACGGACTCTCATTCCACTTTGGCGAATAAGCTATCTTCCAAGCTGCCTTCTATTTCTAATACTTCCACGCATAAGAGAGTCAAAAAAGATCCTCCTTCCCCCATAAAATTCACTACTACGGGCTGAATGGAGCTTCTTCTTGACGAAATTTGAGTGCTCAAACCTTACATGGAGGACACTAACAACAAGCTTCAAACTCTAGATTTAAAATGGTCTTTTGTGGATAATAGAGTCACTCAGATGGAACAAATGGTTGAAGTGCTCGAAGATACTGTGCTAACTGTACAGTATTTGCAATCTATAATCTTGTCTTTAAAAAAAGATGCTGAAGACATAGAAAACTGAAACAGGAGAAATAATTCATGCAGTTATAGTCTCACTGAAGGAGTGGAAGTTTCCAATCCTATGTCTTTTTTCCAAACTTTTCTTTCCAAAGTCTTAGACTTACCTACCTCTGCTTTTATGAACATACAAAGAACACATCGACTCTGACATTCTCCTCAGTCTGCCTTCACAACTTCATAGACGCTGTGAGGAGTAATCCTTTATTTTTTTTAAATACCTGGTTCTCCTTAAAGTCATCAAAGCAGCTGAAGCCAAAGGGTGTATTTCATGGTCCGGATCTTACCTATTTTTTGTGCAGGATTTTGCCAAAGCCTCCGCTCTCTTAATGCAAGATTTGATTTCTTTGAGCCCTGTTTATCAAAGTATCATACAATAACAAGACTACTACTTAGGAAGACCCCTCCTTACTGCAAAAATGTATTGCTAACTGCAGAGGAGAAGCGATGGACATCTCGAAATTACTGTTACTTGATTTATGGTTTTCCATCTTTTGCCAATGTCCTCCTAGTCATCAGTTTCTAATTGGCAGTATATACTATGTTTAATATTTCGCATCTTATAGATTCTAATTATATTGTTTTGTGCTTGTGTTCCTTTTTCTAGGTATGTTCTGTGTTTTGTCAATATTCGTCCACAGATATTGTTCTAAGTGGTTTGGTCTATACATTTTTGTCGCCCGTTTGGAGTTCGGTTGTGTAATCCCCTTTCCATGGTCCCACCACTCTCAACTTTTTGTTTGTCATGTAAGTATGTCATTTTTGTTTTTCATTCCAATTTGTTATATTCCTACTTTCCCCTTCTCTTTCTGTTTCATTCTTTTCTTTTTCTGCTCTTTAGTCCTTCTTTTCTCATGATTACTCCCAATTTTACTTATACTATCCTTTTCTGCTGTTATTGTATTGCTTATGCTTTGCCTTATTTCAACAGTTATATAATAATATTGCTTTTTTGTTGTTGTCATTGCATATCCAAGGTTATAATATTTTGCTACTTTTTAAATGGCCTTAAGAATTGTTACATGGAATGTTAAAGGGCTCGCCTATAAAGTGTCAGAGGGTTTCTAACTCATATTTCCAAGCTAAAAGCTGAAATTGTTGTAATACAAGAAACTCAGGTACCCGACAAAGACATATTTAAACTTAAAAAACAGTGGTTTGGCGACATCTTTGCTTCCCCGGGTACAGGGCAATGCAATGGAGTGGCTATTTTATGTCATAAATCATTAGATATTCAAGTTCTTTCCCAAGATTCTGATTCTATGACAGTGGTTCCCAAACTTTTTTGACCCGCAGCTCCCTTGACCTATTGGCCATTGGCCATGGCTCCCCATTATTTACTTTTTTTGAGCGGGTGGGGGTATGTATGCCTGACCTCGGGAGTACTTCCATTTTTCTCCCTGAAAATAATAGGGATGCAGCTGATGAAGATATTATAATCATAGATGTAATCCTATCCTATCCACTGTATTGACTCTCCTATACATCGATGAAAACATAGGGACTGATCCTGGCATGCTAATAGTGTAGGTCCTGCAGTATATCTCAGAGGCAAAATTCAGTGTAAAGCTGTGCAGAGAAAAACCATGAATCTAGAGCAAAGCAGTTTTTTTTCTGCTGATTTGCATTTGGGTACTTTAACCAGTCATAGGGACTTGATGGCTGTTACAAGACAGCTGTTGGTGAGGGTGTTGAAGGCTTCTGTGGGCCATGCAGAGAGACAGAGTTGAACACTGGGGGAGGAAGTCTTAAAGTTTATTTTTCCTCAAGTGCACTCTGTTAACTCGTTTTGGACAGCCTGGAATTTAACCCAGTCGAAGAATGGTGACAGAATTGTATATTGTACATTGGTGGGGTGATTACTTGCTCTTGATATATGTGGACGTGGCAAATTCCTCTTTTGAGAAGAGGAGACAGATTTGTTGTTTGGTTGGATCTAGTGGGCTGTGCATTCTTTTTTCTCTGTGCTGTCTGCCTTGTCTTTCCTGACTCCTTGGAGTTGCTGAATTAGTTTGACAGCTCTGTTATGTTTGAAAGACGTTATTGATCACATATCTGTTACATCCTCACTGCTGTTACTTTCAGTCTATTTATGAAATCGCAAAATAAAGCTCAGAAATGATCATTTAAAAAACAAAAAAATCACAATCCCTAAACATCAGGAAAATGTGAAAACCTGAATGTAATGGAAGCTTCGCTTATGGGAAAAAAAATAGAGGCTAGACTGCTATTTGGAAAGCAACCACTAGCTAGCAGTGCACACCAAGAATTTAATGACGAACAACCTGTAGACTGTCGACTGGAAATACAATTTATTATAAAATGGAGAAGCAGATCAAGGAATTTGTGGTTCTCAAACTGTGTGCTTAGTGCGTGCTGCCCCTGGCTAGCTTTGACGGCGTACCAAGGTGTTGCGGCACACAGATTGGGAACCACTTTTCTATTGGATGGTGGGTTACTGCATCTATGACTGTTAATAAAATGCCTACAACTATTTTTAATGCTCATGCATCCACTACCCCAGCTAAATCTTTCTGGTGTAATATCTTAAGCTAAATTGATGTCTTTCAATGACGATTATTTAATTGCTGGTGGTGATTTTAATATGGTTATCGACCCATTTTCGGAGCGACACTCTAAATCTAAGTTTATCCCTTCACACATGCATTGCTAATTTGCATCTACTATAAAACAGAGATACCTCATTGATGCTTAGAGACTCTGTAACCCTACCCTCTAAGAATATGCTTTTTTCTCCCTTGCACGTTCCTCCTAATCTCAAATTTACTATTTGTTTGTCTCAAAGTCTCTTGCACAACACATTATACATTCAGAAATTGGCTACATATTAATCTCCGACCCTGCCCCTGTCACATTAGATTTATATCTTCTTCCAGATACTCTGGGTACTAAATGATGGAGATTTAATAACTCCTTCCTTTTGGACCCTAAATGTTGAAAACGTTGCAAAATCCTTTTTCCTGAGAATGAGACCCCGGATATCTCCCCTCAGACTATCTAGGACACCTTTAAAGCTGCTTCTAGAAACTTCATCATTTTCTTTGTAGCCCACAAGAAGAAATCTTCCTCCAACAAATGAAATCTACTTATGAATCGTATTAAACAATTAGAACACTCTTATCACCTGCCTAATTCCAAAACTTGTCTGGAAGAGTTAATTTGCTTTTAATAAGATTACCACTGAGCATGCCACCTCATACCTCCTTAAATCCAGTACCAAGTATTACGGAGGACAAAATAAAGCCGGGAAACGTCTTCCTAATTACCTCAAAATTAAAAAGATTGTACCAAAACAGGCTCTATCTTGACCTCCACTAAACACACTGTTCATAAAAAGATATACTATCTGAATTTATGAACTTTTTCCAGACTCTCTACACTTTGAAGTCCCATGCAAATCAGGAGGATATCCTTTCATATTTATCCTCTATCAGACCATCTTACCAACCTTCTATAGATTTCCCGTCTTTGGATGATGACATTCGTATTGATGACATTCTCTCTGCTATTCGTTCCGTCAAGAAGGGGAAGGCCCTGAGTCTGACGGATTCACTAAAGAATTTTATACACATTTCTCCAAAATTCTCACAACCAAATTGCATCAGCTTTATACTCATTTTATATCCTCTAAATCTGCTGGGGGTTCACTCAAAGATGCTTTAATATGTCTTATCCCTAAAGAAAACAAAGACCCAAATCTCTGTAAAAATTATAGACCCATTTCCCTTGTTAATTTGGATTATAAAATCTACGCGAAAATCCTGGCCTTTTGTTTAGACCCTGTTTTACCTAAGTTGACAGGAAGGGAACAATCAGGCTTTATTAAAGGTAGGCATATTTCAGATAATACCAGATTATTTTTTAGTGTTGTAAGTAAGTCCAAATCATAGAAGCATTTTTTAGCAGCTATTTTTTTGGATGCCGAAAAGGCGTTTGATGGAGTTAGATGGCCTTTTATTTTTGCTACTCTTTCTTGGTTCAGCTTTGGTGCTAAATTTATAAATTTTGTTTTCCTACTATATTCTTCTCCCAAAGCATCCATCATAGTCAATGGACTAATTTCTCTGTCTTTTGCATTTCAGCGAGTTGTTCGACAAGGATGCCCCCTTTATCCATTGCTATTTGTTCTTTGCTTAGGGCCCTTTTTAATCACCAATTCGAATAAACTCAGAAATTAAGGGTTTCCAAAATGGGAACAAACAGTTAAAATGTTCAGTTTATGCAGATGACATTCTGCTCTTTATCTCACAGCCACAATCCTCTTTACCGGCCTTACTGAATGAAGACGCAAACTTTGCATCCATCTCAGGATATAAATGAAATGGAGATAAATGTGAGATTCTCTCTTTAAACAAGCTATGTTTCCATACGGACTTCACCTCTTCTTTGTTTCATTCGAATACAGACAAAATCAGATTTCTTGGATTATGGTTTACTGGTTCGATAAAATACCCTGTGTCCCTCAATCTGAAAGAGGTCCACGCAACACTAACATCCCTTATTTCTAGGTGGAATCCTTTGTTCTTATCTTGGTGGGGACGTAAAGATACAATAAAGATGATAGTCCCCATAAACAAACTTTATTGGGTTTTTGTTTTTTACATATTAGAAAATACAGTATAGCATATATGGAACAGGGAATATACATCATCCTCACGCAAATTCTGTTATTCAAAATATTAGGACCATCGATGTGAACAATCAAAGAAAATGTGTCACGTCATATCATACTTTCCATGTGCCATTATGTGAACCATGTGAATATACAATAATCCTGGACTATGACCCATTAACTACCCCCTCCCTCTCTACAATCCTCCCTCCCCTCCTCCCACGACTCTGGCTGCATAATTCAATAGCTTGAGTACTCGTCTCTCTCTTAGCTCAGTTACTTTCATTATAATGATCTGCATCTCTGTCCTGCCCATATCTATTATTGAATGACTATGTACAAATTCGACATGACATCTACTATTATGTATGCGGAGCATCAGGAATATCATCCGGGTTGGTACTTTTATGGGCTTCTAACATTGCGTCCCACTCCATGGAGATTGGGTGTTTCCGGAGACCACGGGCCTCCTCCCTGCGCAGGGCTGAGCTTTCGGCCCCCGCCCATCTGGTCAGTTTGCTGTGTCACGTGCTTAGTGCAGGAGATTTAGCTGACTTCCAGCGCATGGTAATAGATCTCTTAGCCACTATAAGAGCTAAGTCCAGAAAACGCAGCTGTACCTTGTGTGCCTTCCTACGCCTACGGATGCCTAATAAGCACTCCAATGCTGCGCCCTCTATGGAGAGGTGTGTAGTTTCCTCTGTTAGTCGCCTGACCCCTCCCCAAAACTCACCAAGGCACAGGCACGCCCATAGCATATGGAGTAGACCTGCTTCCAACAGTTTGCACCGGGGGCATTGATGGACAGTGGTTGGGGTACATCTTCTGTAACCTATGTGGGGTCAGGTAAGCTCTGTGTAAAATCATACATTGAATAAACTTGAATTTTGCGTTTCGGGGTATCCTCCGGGGGTATTCCAGGATGTCTGTCCATTCCCTATCCATGAAGTCTCGTCCCATATCTGTTACCCATTGCGCTCGAAGAGTATCTAGGGGAAGTGTTACATGTGCTCGGGTACTAATGTATAACCACTTTATGAGATGGCTACCGTGTCCCATGTAGTAAAGAGACTTGACTACCTCATTCGTTTGGGGTATTTCCCGGTTTGGAGACCACTGTTTTTTAATATATTGTAATAATGCTGCATGAGTCATGTATAGTGTGTTAGGCGCCCCTGTTTCTCGTTCAAAGCTATCATGATCCATAAGCATCTCTCCACCGAAGAGTGCACCGACGGTTTCCACTCCCACATCCAACCATGGCCCGAGTGCCTGTTTTGTCAGCCTGCCACTCGCCAGTGGTATCCCCATTAGCGGGATGTTGCCTGCATAAGGACCACAGCCAGAGGTAAATTTAAGAGCCCTCTTCCAACACAATAACGCAGTTTGTAATAGAGGTGGTAGCGCCGGGGGAAGCTTACTGTGCGGTAAGAGTAGGGTATGGAGCAATCCCTGCTCGATGTGTCTATAGTGTAGCCAATCTCTTGTAAATTACGTCCTGCCGTCCAGTAGGACAGCCACTGCAACTGGCAAGCATAGTAATAGGCTCTAAAATCCGGTGCCCCCAGGTCGCCTCCCCTTGTGTGAATTTGGAGTTTTTTAAGACTTATTCTACGACGCCCCGTGCCCCAGATAAGACCTAGTAAAATAGTATCCAGCGTGTTAAAAATAATCGGAGGAACCAGCAACGGCAGGTTCGTAAAATAATATAAAAGACGAGGGAGCACTACCATTTTAGATAGTGCCACACGGCCGATAGGGGAAGCGTAGTCCAAAAAGCCACCTGAGAGCGTATACTCCTAATAGCGTATACCCCTAATAGCCTTGCTGAGATTACCCTTCAGCATATCTGCTTGAGGGCAATAGATGTGAATGCCCAGATATTTAAAGGTGTGTGGGGCCGTTGGTAATGTGAGCCTCCCAAACTGAACAATGTCTGGGTGTGGTTGGTCTTGGAAAAAGAAGGCATTTGATTTGGACTCGTTGATTGCTAAGCCCGATATCATTTCGAAGTCGGCAAAAATACGTGGGATTGGGTCCAGCCCTTCCAGCATATCCATCGCGTATATAATTAGATCATCTGCGTAGGCCGACACCAGATGGGTCGAAGTGCCTATGAGTATATCGCATCGGGTAGCCTCTAGTCGCAGACGAAGTGCCAATGGCTCCAAACAGTATTGGAGATAAGGGACAGCCCTGATGTGTGCCTCTGTGACTACAGTATTCCCTTGATATGAGTTTCCCAGATCTGACTCTTGCAGTTGGGGCTGCGTATAATAACCGCACCCATTTAATAAATTCGGGGGGTAAATCAAAACGTGCAATGGCTTTGAACATATATTCCCACGACAGTGTGTCAAATGCCTGTCTCATGTCTAACGATATGCAGCCGGCTTGCTGGTGGTGTGTAAGATCCGTCGACAGAATCTGGTGTAATCTGCGTATGTTGAGTGACGTGCTCCTAGCCGGTATAAATCCACATTGATCAGTGTGGATCAATTTATTGAGGTATGGCTGAATTCTATTTCCCAGAATTTTGCTTAAAATTTTGTATTCAGTAGATAGCAGTGACAGGGGGCGGTAAACTGACATGTCCGCTAGGTCCCTTCCTGGCTTGGGCAATGATACCACCAGTGCTTGGACAGTGGTGCGGGGGAGGTATTCCATGTCGAGCGATTTTTTTATAGACCTCCTCCAACTGTGGCATTAATATTTCTGAGTATGTGTCGAAAGATTCTACCGGCAGTCCGTCTGGGCCCGGTGCTTTATTGCGTGAGAGCCCACCGATGGCTGCCTTAATTTCTGCCCTAGTGATGGGTCCTGCCAAAGTGTCCAGCATGCCCTCTGGGGCTTGTGGGTATGGTAGCTTCGCAAGGAATTCGTCAATGTGGGACCCGTCTAAGTGCGGCGGTTTACTATATAACATTTCGTAATATGTGCTAAAAGCTTCATTAATGTCATATTGCGTATGCACAGTGCCTCCCCCGGTAGATTAATGTGGCTAATGATGGTGGTAGGTGGGTCATTCCTTATTAATTTTGCTAAGAGAGTGCCCGATTTGTCCGCGTCAGATGTCTCAGCTGAGTATAGGAGCTGTAGTCTATCAGTCTAAGAGTTTCCAGCAACTCTGCATGCCGAATGCGTGCTTCCTGTAGTGGTGTCTGCTGTGTGGGGTCATGTATAGCCTCTTGCTCAAGCTTTGACATAGTGTTCTCGATTGCTTTCAGATTCCTATGTGTCTCCTGCCTGGCACCCACCGTGGCGCTGATTGCTGTCCCCCTTACAACTGTCTTCAGCGCGTCCCACTCAACTAATATTGTGGAGGCAGTGTGTTTGTTTTCTGTAAAATAATTCTGAAGTGTTGTGGAGAGCGTGCTACGGAATACTGTGTCTTCGAGTAGTTGGGGCCACAACTTCCACGTGGGGACCGGAGTGGGTACCCTGCCCCAGGTAAAGACAGTCTCTAATGTATTATGATCAGAAAACGTCTTTGCCAGGTAAGTGGTGCTTGTGACTTGGTCTGCTATGGGATTGGAGCATAAAAGCCTATCTATCCTGGTATGTAATTGATGAACCGGGGAGAACAAGGAATATTCTTTATTCAGTGGGTTCTTAAGCCTCCACGTATCGCATAAGGACCAGCCCTCTGCCCAGGTACGTAGCGCTTCCGCTTGTTTGCTAGCCACTGTGCCTCTCAGGGGGGGATGCGATCGGTCAAGAGTGATATCCATAACCGCATTACAGTCGCCCCCTATTATCCATGGGTAAGCCTCCCATCCCACCAGAATCGAGTTCAGACCCATAAAGTATTTGTGTTGGTCGAAATTTGGTGCATATATGTTCCCCAGAATGACGGGTACTCCATCCAATGTGCCACGCAGGAAGATAAACCTGCCCTGTGTGTCCACCCTTTTGTCCAATATTACAAACAGAACCCCCCCCTCCTTATCCAGATCGTCACCCCCCTGGCGAAAGCCGAATAATTTGTGGAGATTACCTGCCCTCTCCATTTCTTCCGCATCTTTGCGGCTTCCGCCTCCGTCAGGTGCGATTCCTGGAGACAGACCACTTGTGCCCCGCGTCGCAGCAGGTGCGCATGTACCCTATGTCTTTTGTACACTGAGCCCAACCCACGGACGTTCCATGTAACAAAATTATACGTGTCTAGATTGTGCATTATCAGGTAAGGGTGTCGGAATTATTCTAGATAAAGGACCATGCATCTTTATGTGACATAGTAATTGCATCGTGCCAGAGCCCTTGAACCCCCAAACTAAACTTAATACTAGGTCTTGCCTACAAACTAAACAGGGCCAAACCAAACAAAACACACAGTGAACTGTTACATAATAAACTGTAGCATTCGCAAATTGGGGATCGGTAGCCATAGCCGCCATCTAAAAGAGCATACGATCATGAGCTCCTCTGAGCCCAAGCAGATAATGTACAACATTGTATATGCCATGTTAATCTGTTAAGGATCAGAGCAAAAAGGATATGTGTATTCTGGGGTATGCGTGCCATCAATGCCCCCCTCCGCGGCACTTTCTGGCACTGAAGAGAGTATGATTTGTCTACAATCCCAGTGGATCATCAACTGTTTGAGGCGTCACAGTAGGGAAGAGTGTTAAGCTGTGCTCTGAGTCTGAGCGCACAGTGCTGTGTTCAGAGGACTCCGAGTCTCGGCGGGAGGATTTGTCTCTGAAAGTGTTCGCAGCCGTCAGGGCCAACTCCCTGCCTTTCTGTACCTGCTCCTGTGAGGGGCCGGGAAATGTCACCGCACCTATGGTTCCAGCTTCACCCTGTGAGCGACGGCCTCGTGCACCCCCAGGATTGCGTGGTGGTTTCTGAAGAGACCGACCAGAGAGCTGCGTCAGGTCCATGACTTCGATCCACTCCTCGACGTCTTCCGGGCTTTCAAAAAAGTATGTCTTTTGATCATAAATTATCTTCAAGCGTGCAGGGGAGAGCAGTGCATATTTGAGATTCATAGTGCGCAACTTCTTCTTGACCACCTGATAGGAGGATCTACGACGCTGCACCATTAACGTGTAGTCAGGATACAATGATACCTGACAATTCTCAAATTGGATCTGTGGCTGTTCTCGCGCTTTCTGGAGCAGCACATCACGGTCTCTGTAATTAAGGATTCTTACTATCAGGGGTCTCGGCGGTGCACCCACCCTCGGTTTTCCTGTGGGTATGCGGTGCGCTCTCTCAATGCAAAAGAAGTCCGAGAGACCCTCGGGGGCCACATGCGTGCAGAACCATTGTTCCATGAAGGTTGCCGCCTCCGACCCGTCGCTTCGTTCCGGAAGACCAATGACGCAGATATTATTGCGTCGTGCCCTGCCCTCTGCGTCCTCCACCCTGTCCATCAGTCCTGTGACTTGCTTTTGGAGTGCCTGGAGCTGTTTCGTGTGTTCTCTGTGTTGTGGCACTATGTCGTCTAGAGTAGAGTTATGATTCTTCACCATAGTGGCTAATTTGTCATGGTCCACCTTAAGTAGGGTAAAACCAGTGGTGAGACTGCCTATTTGCTGCTCTATGGCTTTCCTGGATTCCAGACCTCCTTGAGTATCAAATCCAACTTGTCTTGGGTTCCCGTTTCATTCATGGGTGGAACAGTATTGAGTGATTGCATACTAGTATTGGGGTCCCTATCATCCATGTCCTGAGAGTTAGTGGCAGCTGCCTCCTGCGGCTTCCCCTTTGGGCGACCCATAGCCCTCTGTGAATATTTTGCCGTAAATACCTTCCAGTGTCTCCAGATTGCACCAGTGGATGGTATGGAGGGATGGTAAAGGGCCTCCCCAAAGTTCAAGCCCTGTAGCCTACAGCCTCCAACTGATTACGTGGTAAATCCCGCAGAGTTAACCTGCCAGGGGGCAAGGGTACAACCACCACCGCTGCTGGCCGTGAGTTAAGCAACGGGCATTGCCGATCTTGAGGACTCAGCCGCGTCTCAGGGTCCCAGCCGCTGCGAAATTACAGTTGAGATGCCCCCAACTACGTCTTCAAAAGGGGGGGAGGGGGAGAGTGCAAAATGTGGACCACCCAGCGCCGGATCGCTGCGTCTCGTACAGCCGATACCGAGGCCACACGCTGCCCCCACACAGTGACAAGACCAGTGTGGCCAGTCAATGTATGCCCTTCACTGTCGCCGCTATGGCTCGGGGGGGAAACCAGCAGAAGCGCACTCCCCATATGCAGGGCGGTGGCCAAGGAAATGCACCAATCACTCCAAGTTTGTCCGGGCTGCACCGCCAGCTCCGGCTCACTCACAACAATCAGGGCAGCCGAAGGCTCCGGCAGTCAAATTTCGCCCGTTGCACTGGGCCAAAGTCAGCCAGGTTGTCCAGAAATGAAGGGGGCCCCCAAAGCAGACCCCCAATCCTCACACATGAAAGGGGGGCCCCGGCACTCACCCGTCGCATCCGCTGTATTCGGCAATGTGGCCCAGATCAGGCCTACCTCCGATCGGCGCCACACTCCGGCTACGCAGATCCAGCCACGCCCGGATTCGATCGTAGCCGCTCAGAGTCCGCACCAGTCCCGGGCCCCCAGCTGCAATATGGTCACCACGCCGCACACAGCTTCTAGCAGCGAGTCTGTTCTGGCCGCGGAGCTGGCGATCCTTATCAGTCGGGCGCCACCACGGAGCACCGCTCTGGGAGTACCGTCGCTAGTGTCGTCAGTCGGCCTCTTCTTTAGCTAGCAGCCGCCTCGTAGGCCGTAGCCCCAGTTTCTCACCGCACCGCAGGAAGGGTGCAGTTCCGGCACCAGGATGTCGCCTGCCCTGTGCCCGCTGCCACCTATTGGCGTGGCGCAGCACAGTAACGTCGGGAGACGGCAAAGTTGCAGAGGAACTGCGCTCGGGCTCCGGAGCTCGTTCAGTTCACGTTCGCCATGATCGGCAGCTAGCCACGCCCCGATGATGATAGTCCCCATAATATTGTTTTATCTTTCTAAAATTTCTTTAAAATATCCCCAGTTTTCATTTTAAAAGAATATACTCTATTTTGTCCAAGTTCATATGGAACAACAAAAATCTTGTATGTTCCTTCGAAAACTTCAACGACCCAAACATATGGGGGGGGTAATTTTCCTGATTTTCACCCCTAACATACAGCATTTTGTCTTAAACAAGGATCGTTTACACTCATTGAAGTCAACTCCATTATACCTTTCTTATGGGTTAATATTGAAAAAACTTCTTCATCCCTTATCTTTTTGAGAATTCTTATCCTTTACCCATAAACCTTTATCTTTATCTCTCCCCATTCTAAAAAATGCCTGTAAACTCCACCAACATATTTTTCACTCCCATCAGAATACTAAAGAACAATTTCTACTTTCATTATCTGTGGTCCAATCAACATACCATCACCTCCAGCATGATATTGTTTCTACTCCTCCTGTACCTCGCATAGCCCTTCTGATGTTCAATTCTCCCTCAGCGTCTCATATATATAAGAATCGAACACTTCCCCGGATGATCGAGACAAAACTGTTGTGGAACTGCAACGGGAGTCTGATCTACAGACTTCTTTTTTAATTCATATATTGAACAAAATTTGGATTGAAATACGGAAATCCTCTAGAGCTGCTAACGCCATCCAAACATTGTTTTTTAAAATTTATAATAGACTCTTGGTCACGCTTGCCACTCTACATAAAATTAGCCCTACACTTCACTCCTTCTGTTGGTCCTGCATAACACTTCATCCAACCTTAAACATATGTTGTTTGAATGTCCCTCTACACAGCAATTTTGGTTACAAGTTTGGAAACTGATAAATTATATCTTCCACTCACATGTACCCTTTACTTTAACCAACATTTGTCTTGGGAGTATTTTAGAGGACTGGTCTTCTCACTCGGATAATGTGCATATACTAGATATACTTCTTGCAGTTGCATTTCAACAGATTACCAAAGCATGGAAAGATTCTGCTACTATATCCTTTCAAGCTTGGTGGTATGGTGTCTGCTATAACCACAGACTTGACAGACCATACGTCAATCCAATTTATTTTGTCATCAAAAGAGATCTTCTTTGGTTACCTGTGCCAAATTTCCTGGATTCCACTGCAAAACAATGCCTGTTTTCATAACCCTCGGATTGAAGAGGTACCTAAACCTCCATGACTCTTTACTACCAATATGGATAATTGTTATAACTTGCAGTTTTTTGATACATCTTGATGCTTATGTTTTAGCAATAATATTATATCTTTGTAACGTTTTTCTTACAGGATATATATATATGTTACTTTTCTCTTTCTTTCCTCCTTCTTATCTTTCTAGTCTATAATCATTTTCTAGAGCTTAATAAGATTTCTCATACTCCGCATTTCTCACTGTATTTATATGCTTGTACTTTTATGTTTTGTGCTAATTCAATTACTAAATAAACTTCATCCTTTAAACTTAGAAAAGATGTAGTATGACTACACCTAAGTGAAGTGTACCGTTGTCCACTGGTAGGCCTTCATCTGGTGGACTTTAGATGTGGTGAATAAATAGGTGCTTTTCTGGTCCTCCAGCCCTGAAGGAATTGCCATAAATTCACTGGGCAAGGAAATATGTCGGCCATTAGTAAAATACTGGCCAGAACATGTACTTTGTTGTTTTAATCATTTCCCGAGGGCTGTACTATTAAAAGTCTTCAACAGTCCCTTGGATACATTTTTAGCTCAACCGGTCATGAGACCGTATGGACAAAGTAACACCCTGTGTCCAGCAATCTATCATGATTAGCTTGATTAGCAGTAAGGACAGTTCTCACATCAGGTACTGAAACATGTACAATTGTATTCTCTGCTGTTAGCCCCTGCATGCATAGGAGTAAGGCACGAATAGAAGCCTTGCTGCCTGGATTTGTTAACCAACTGGTTTCTAGAGGTTGCTAACTTGAGGCGTCTCCTTGTTCCTTGCACCGCACGTGGTGTGGGTTCACGGTTGATGGAAGAATTGGCACTGTTTTTGAACCAAGGAGTGACTCATCATTCTTTGCCTTAAGCTGAAATGCTAGCTACTATTGTCTTATTGTCTAATTAAGTAAGGTGATAAAAAAATATGGGTTTGTTTTTGTGTTGTATTGATTGATTGGAGGGCACCCCTTTTTTCTTTATACTCTCAGCTCCTCTTTTTTGAACGAGTTGTGTGTTTTCCAGTCATAAAAATGTGTGTTGCTGTCAAATTCCCACCATATTGACAAAGTGGGGCTTTAGCTAACACATGACTAAACTTTACTAGTGTTCCTTTCTTTCATAGCCTCCCACTTCTAGATCCATAAATGCTCCTGACTATTGCATGGTACTCTTGAATGCATTGTTGGACAACAGCTCTTTTTTTCTAGATTATTTTGGCCACAGGTTTAACTGCCTAAACCAGTTGGCTCTTCTGCTAATAATTTGCTGATAATCTTGTGGCTCATGCTCTAGTCGTTCAAGTCCGCTTGGTGGTCTCAGGCAGATTTGCAGAGTTTTTTCCCGCTCCTCATAAGCGGTCTTTGTTTACATTGCAGTTGACTTAGATTCAATCTGTTGACTTAGATTTATTCTGCCTACCTGCCTCTTCTGGTATTAAGTCATTATTTTTTGTGATCCAGTTTTGTAACTCCTTGCTCATATTAAGAGACCATCAGATCCGGATCTGGTCCTGCCTCCTCTTCAGAAGTTCAATGTTTGCCACCACGTCTCTGGTGTTATTGGAAGTTAGGTTGTGCACAAAATTGAAATGTGTAGGCAGGTGATTACTCAGCTATAATTCTGAAACAGAGAATCTGCTAAACATACTGAACCATGGACCCAAAACAAGGACATAGTTTAATACGTTATTGGTACTATTGTATTCAATATATGTCATATACGGCGGACTAGCGGTAGAGGAATACTACATAGCGAATAACCTCACTTTGAAACAATTAGCCCTTTTGTTTAAGGATTGTTGACTAAAGGTAGTAGTTGGGATTCCACAAAGTCAAATATTAGAAAACTAGAATTTGAATTGTCTCTCAGAAGCAGGTTACCATCATCATATATATTTTTTAATATAGTTTATTAACATTTTGCAGTTAAGATGTACCAGTATACAAAAGCGTCATGGGGTTGCTGAGGTAAGTATACAGAAAAACAAGCATGGAAAATGTGACTCAGCGCCCACAAAAGGTCAATATCTTTAGTAATGGAAACTGTATACATTCATGGTTGAGCTGCAAGATGCACAGACTTTCTTGTCGAATCTTGCTGTAGCCAATGCGTTTCGTCCAAAAGGAATTCTTCAGGGCTGATTATGTATGTTGCCATAAGAAATGATGATCAAGATATGTTGCGCTACTGGT
Source organism: Calotriton arnoldi (assembly GCA_963921515.1). Lineage (NCBI taxonomy): Eukaryota > Metazoa > Chordata > Amphibia > Caudata > Salamandridae > Calotriton > Calotriton arnoldi. Next base: position 781,344 of record CAWUFW010006834.1, read on the forward strand.
CCTTCATCTAGTGGCAAAAGATATAGGAGTATGCGCCAGTTCAAGTTTGATTGTACTCAATAAGTGCTCCTTGGAAAAAGATCCATATATTCGAAGTGCTATGGCGTTGTAGCAATCCAGGGTTTGTAATAACTCCAGCAAAAGTTCCAAGATCTTTTCATCAGTCTTGTCTGTAAATAATGAAATCCCACAAAGGTGGTCCCAGGTGAGGGCAATTGAGCTATAGAGTATGGTAACTGGCATGTCAAAAAGTAAATCTGGTCGAAATGCACACTTCACAAATTTAGAGAAGAGTGCAGCCATGGTCACATCCAGACTAAGAACTAATTTCGGGTCAAATTCAACTGGGAGCGGGGAAGGATGGAACAAGGCTGGAGAAAGCAATAACCCAAGATGCATATCTCATCACTACTGCAAACAGTTAGAATTCCCAGCTTTTGGGAAACATTAGATGTGGGGGGAGGGAGCAGTCGATGATGGCTGGGTAGGGGCATTGTGTTTCTGTCCTGACCATATCAGAGCTAGTACAATTGCTAAGAGGGGATGGTACACAAAAGAATGTTAAGGGGGTGGGGTTCAACCTGGGCAGATTCCAATTGATCCAAGAGCTAACCCCAGAGTGCAGTTAAGGGGTGTTTCCTGAGCCCCTTTGCTACTTCTTTAAATACAATTTAAACATCAAAATAATTTCTGACCAAGGATAAGTATTTTAAGCCGAATACACATTTTGGTAACTCACATAACATGTTCACAAGCTAAGAGAAAGGACTTGCATAGAACATTGTAATTGCAATCTCCCCATTTTCCTTGACTGTCCATTGGCTAATGCCGCTTCCCCTGCTGTGAGTCGCAGAAAATCATTGGTCGTTTTGCAGAAAAACCTTGTGTGTCCAATAATTACCATTTTGCTGATGAGGGCTCAGTTTTGTCAGAAGACGAATCTGTGTTGACTGCGCTCTATGTAAAGCAAATACAAAAAAATAACAAATACATTGAAATTCATGCATCTTTTCACACTTCCCCTTTGCCTCAAATATAATTGTAGTGATTGATCATCTTGTGTGTGAAAATGTACTGTGACGGGTTTAGGAAATGTAATAACCAGAGGCATTTTCAACAAGAAACAGTAAAGATAATTGCGAGTCGTCAAAAATGTCAGCCTAAATTAAATGTGAAGTTATATGGCCATGGGAAACCTCACCTGGTGAGTCACTTTAAGTTGAAAAAAAGCGTTTATGGTGAGAAAGTGTGAAAGGTTTGAGACAAAATGGTTTATAGAAAACGAATTAAATAACACACAACACTGTTGCCCTGTTTTGACGAAAAGACTTTAAAAGTCTCCCTGTAGGGAAACAAATGCTACAGAAAACTTCTACTAGGCCAGCATTACTGTAATACGTTTGCATTTTAACTGAGAATGTACAGGTAGGTATCGCCAGAGGAGAATTCCAAGCCCAGTTTCTTGGTTTGCAATCCAAACCTTTTGGAATTCCACTTAGATTTTCTTTGGGTAAAAATATTAATAAATGAAAAAAAGTCTGTTTCGATCATATCATTATGCAATAACATCAAACGAAAAGATATTGCCTTTCTCCTTTGATAGATAATTTCAAATTATGTCAATTTGTTTTTTGCATCAAGTGCCTTCTACTTGATCTCTTAACCCCTTCGCTGCTAGGCCTTTTCCCCCCCTGTGCTAAGCCTTTTTTTGGCTATTTGGGGGAGTTCGCGCTTAGGCCCCTGTAACTTTTTGACCACATAAGGTATTGTGAGGGGGCCGAGTGGAATACCACGCTCTGCGCCGCACCAGAGCCAAGAAACCAAGGGTTAATCCCGCCTGCCTCTCCTCGCCCGCAGGGACGTCACGGACAGCTGGGGCTGGCTGACCAATCCGGACACAGAGAGGCGGGGACACACCCTCTAAAGGCAGGCCCGGAGGAACAGGAAGGCGCGCTGCTATCGTGCCGGGAGGAAAGGCAGGAGACGGAGGACGCCGCACCAGAAGAGCCGCATTGGAAGCAGAGCCTGGAGGAAGACGGGAAGGACGTCGCGGAGAGCTCCTTCACGCAAGACCCCGACGGAGACGGAGAGCCTGACTCGTGGACGGAGGAGTGGTGGATACCCCCGGAGGACGCTGGAGAGCCGCCGCAGCTCAGGAGAGCTGTGGCTGAGGCGGTACGTGACTTGGGAGGGAGTGCAGGGAGGGACTAAGAGGGAGGGTATTCGGGAGTTTTAAAAGGGTTCACTTAGTGTTGTCACTGCGTGCGTTTGCGTGTGTGTGCCCCTCACTGTCTCCTACACCCACCCCGCTCCCTCACGGTCTCTGCCTACCTGAGAAAAAGGAGTGCGATTGCCTCCTCACGAGTGAATATTGCCTGGGTGCTGACCAAGTGCGACCGGTCCAGCACGCCTTAGGCGGCTTTACTTCCTTTGCATGAGGGAGGATTGCATAGATTGCCCTGACACCCTTCTTACCTACATCACTGAGGATCACCCTCCTCTTTACCTGAAGGGGCTCTTCTAAAACGGTGAAGGGACCTGTCTAGCCTAAAAAGTGTCAAGACAGGGTTGATAATCGCCTCTCTCCTCTTTTCTTTTGGTTTTCATCTCCCCTGCGAGCCTTCTGGGACACCCCCTCCACATCAAAAGAACGCCTAGGAAACCCTGGACCGACACTTCAACCATTGCCCGGAGAAGAAAAGACCCACAACCCATCTGCACTGACTGTTTACTGTTATCTGGTGTTATATCCTCCAATAAAATAACAACATTGAGCCTGTAGTTCGGCCTCCTCGCTTCTTCTTCCGCCCATCCCTCTCACACCTGGTGTCAGAAGTGGGATCCAGGAAGATGGAGGCCGCAATGCAGAAAATGGCGGAGGGGCAGGATAAACTGGGCCGGGCCATGGAGAAGTTCCTGGCCATTGCGGAGGAGGATAGGGAGAAATTGCAGAAAACCCTGACAGAGCAGAACCAAGCCCAGGAAACCACGTTCGGCCGGCTGGCTGATACCCTGGGGCAACAGAGAGGCGTTTCCCCTTTGCCATCGATGGTCCTACAGAAATACGTCAGTGGAGAGGACCCCGACTTTTCTTTGCCAACTTTGAGCGTATGGCCCGGACCGCAGGATGGACAGAGGACAAATGGGGGCAGTACTTAGGGCCCCTCCTGTCGGGTGACATGCAGGCCGCCTACCAAGAAGCGAACCCCTTGGGCCTCACCCCGTATCTGGATGTTAAAAGAGACATACTAGAAAGGTTAGGGTTGGATGAGGAGACATATAGAATCCGCTTGCGCCAAATCAAGGAGGGACCCCAGGAAACACCACGTGCTCTTTCCTATCGTGTCCGGGACCTAACAAATCGGTGGTTGAAACCCCTGACTTCCACCAAGGAAAACATATTGGAAAAGATATACCTGGAACAATTCCTCTCATCCTTGCATCCCGCCGCTCAAAAATGGGTTCGACAGCATACCCAGTTGACATTTGAGAGGGCCGTTGAGATAGCGGGTGCCTTCCACAGGGCACAAGAGTTACAACGCAACAGGGAAGAGCCCCATTGGAAGCCCTCAGGCGGGGGTCTGTTACGAACCAATAGACCCCCTCCACCCGTCGCCCGGAGACGGTGACCGTCATACCACATCTCCCAGCTCCTTCTCTCCGACCCCCCTCCCTCCATCCCGGTCCTCAGTGTTTTGCCTGTGGTGTGTATGGCCATATCGCCCGGATGTGCCCTCAGAAGGAGGAACCGATGGAGGTCGGGCTCACCCGGTCGTACTACTGCAATCCACTGGGGACGAAACCCCGTTACCATAGAACCGTTAGGGTGAACGGGGTAAATAGAAGGGCCCTGATGGACACGGGTTGCTTACAGAGCGTGATGCAACCAACTGCCATACCTGGGGGTGTCACCCGAACCACCGGAGAGGTTAATATCCAATGTGTCCATGGGGACAATAAACGATATCCCACCACTGACGTGAAGATCCAGCATGGGCCCTCCTATCAACCCGTGTCCCTGAGGGTAGGATTGGTACCTCGCTTACCCGAACCATTGGTCCTGGGCTCCGATTATCCCCATCTGTCCGCTGTGATACCAGAGCAGGATATAGACAGGGACGACTGGTGCCACTCTGCTCCTTTTTCCAAAGTACCGCTCCTAGACCACCCGTCAGGGAAAAGTCCGAAAAGCCGAAACCAGAAAAGAAGGAGAAACGAAACTGGACAACGATTGCCTTGACCCAAGTCGACGAAGAACCCCTTTGGCAGTACGATAGGGGTTTTTGCAGCCCAGAGGGAGGACCCAACACTGAGGGGTGCTTGGAATCATGCCACAGACACTGAGGATCCCACCCAAGTAGGTCCCCAGTTTCTTATCAAGGGAGGATTGATCTACCGAAAAGGGAACAGGGACGGTCCCCTCCAGTTACTGGTACCCCAGCAATACAGGGAGAAAGTGATGTTCCTGGCGCATAGTCACCTATTGGGGGTCACTTTGGGGAGGACAAAACAGAAAAAGACATCCTAGGGAAGTTTTATTGGCCAGGTATATACCAACAGGTACGTCAATACTGTAAAAAGTGTCCCATCTGCCAAAAGAACAGCCGATACCGACCCCCTAATGTCCCCTTACGACCCCTTCCTATCATTGATGAACCATTCTCTCGTGTGGGGATGGATATCATCGGTTCTTTGCTCCCCTCCCGTAGCGGATGTAGGTACGTGTTAGTGATAGTGGACTACGCTACCCGGTTTCCCGAGGCGGTGGCCCTTCATCATCCCAATGCCCAGCAGATAGCCAAGGCCATGGTGAACGTTTTCTCCCGGGTGGGGTTCCCTAGGGAAGTGATCACCGACCAGGGCACACCCTTTATCTCCCAGCTCATGAAACAGGTGTGCTCACAGCTAAAAATAAAACAGATCCGTACGGCCGCATACCATCCGCAAACGGACGGGCTGGTAGAGTGGTACAACGCCACCCTAAAGACCACCCTGAAAAAGATGTTAGACTTGGAGACCCGTCGATGGGAGGACATGTTACCCCTTGCCTTGTTTGCTATCCGGTGCAAATCCCAGAAAAGCACCGGATATTCCCCTTTCGAGTTACTGTATGGGCGGCAACCCCGCACCCTTCTCGATATGGCTAGGGAGGAATGGGAAGAAAGGCCCGAAGGTACCAAACCTCTCCCTGAATACGTCATGGCCCTGAAGACACACCTTCAGGAGATACGGAGTATCTGTAGAACCCACCTAGAAAACGCACAAGAGAGCCAAAGGCGGCAATACGATAAAACGACCCAAGCACGCGCCCTGAACGTAGACGACCACGTCCTTCTCATGATGCCTACCTCCGACCACAAATTGCTGGGTCAGTGGCAGGGCCCCTTTCGGGTTGTTGAGGTAGTGACACCGGTCACCTATCGCCTCGAAATGGACCCCAGAAAGAAGAATAACACACAGATATTCCATATAAACCTCTTGAAGCTGTGGAATGGGGACGTACCCCTCCCAGTGGCACTGATCTCTAGTCCCCCACTTTTATATCTCCAAAGCATGGATCCGGAGCTGACCGCGGAACAGCAACACACTCTGGATGCCTGTTTGAGACCCCTTCAAGCGGTGTTTTCCACCACCCCAGGGAGAACCAGCCTGATCGAACACGCCATTACCACGCAGCCCGGAAAGTGGGTAAAGCTACGCCCTTATCGCCTTCCCGAGTCACGTAGGCAGGCTGTGGAACAGGAAGTACAACAAATGCTTGGTATGGGTGTTATAGAGCCTTCTAAAAGTGACTGGAATTCACCCATAGTGTTGGTTCCAAAACCCGATGGCTCCATTAGATTTTGTATAGACTTCAGGGAGGTGAATAAGATCTCACAGTTCGACACATATCCGCTACCCCGGGTAGATGAGATGGTGGAACGATTGGGCGAGGCAAAATACATTAGCACGTTGGACTTATGCAAAGGGTACTGGCAGGTCCCCCTCACCAAAGCAGACCGAGAGAAAACCGCCTTCTCGACCCCTGGAGGATTGTATCAGTTCACCGTGCTACCCTTTGGGTTGCACGGGGCTCCTGCCACGTTCCAGAGATTAATGAACACCCTGCTCAGGCCCTGTGTTGGGTATGCCGCGGCGTACATCGATGACATTGTGATTCATAGCAATACATGGGAGCAACATTTAGACCACCTGTCCACAGTCATTCGGACCCTAGGGGAGGGAGGCCTTACTATCAACCCCGCCAAAAGCCGATTGGCCTCTAGGTCCGTCAAATACCTCGGGTACCTTTTGGGAGAGGGGCTCATCAAACCCCAGAAAGAAAAGATAGCAGCCATAGCAGACCTCCCCTTTCCCGCACCAAAAGAGAGCTAAGGGCCTTCCTAGGCATCCTGGGTTATTATCGACGCTTTATCCCCGAATTCTCTCACATCGCAACCCCTCTGACCGATCTCCTACAAAAACAGAAAAACACTGAAAAGGAGTTGCAATGTCCCTCTACACACCTTCAGCAGGCGTTTCGGACTCTAAAACAAGCCCTTACCTCCAAGCCCGTGCTCCTGAGCCCCGATTATAAAAAACCCTTCATCCTTCAAACGGACGCATCAGAGCTGGGGCTCGGCGCCGTTCTGTCCCAAACCGACTCCCACGGACAAGAACGGCCCATATTATATATCAGCCGAAAGCTGTTCCCTCGGGAAAAAACTACTCGGTAATAGAGAAAGAGGCCCTGGCTATCAAGTGGGCGATTGAATCTCTCCACTATTACCTGGAAGGAAGGGAGTTTACCCTTTTCACAGACCATGCCCCTTTGGAGTGGCTATCCCGTCACAAGGGGCATAATGACAGAATTATGAGGTGGTTCCTGGCTCTCCAACCATTCCGGTTTACCACATTACACCGGAAGGGGAAGGAGCAGGGTAACGCTGATTACTTATCACGCCATCCCCTCGACCATTTTCTTGCCGGCAAGAAAGTTAGGGAAGGGGGATGTGAGGGGCCGAGTGGAATACCACGCTCTGCGCCGCACCAGAGCCAAGAAACCAAGGGTTAATCCCGCCTGCCTCTCCTCGCCCGCAGGGACATCACGGACAGCTGGGGCTGGCTGACCAATCCGGACACAGAGAGGCGGGGACACACCCTCTAAAGGCAGGCCCGGAGGAACAGGAAGGCGCGCTGCTATCGTGCCGGGAGGAAAGGCAGGAGACGGAGGACGCCGCACCAGAAGAGCCGCATTGGAAGCAGAGCCTGGAGGAAGACGGGAAGGACGTCGCGGAGAGCTCCTTCACGCAAGACCCCGACGGAGACGGAGAGCCTGACTCGTGGACGGAGGAGTGGTGGATACCCCCGGAGGACGCTGGAGAGCCGCTGCAGCTCAGGAGAGCTGTGGCTGAGGCGGTACGTGACTTGGGAGGGAGTGCAGGGAGGGACTAAGAGGGAGGGTATTCGGGAGTTTTAAAAGGGTTCACTTAGTGTTGTCACTGCGTGCGTTTGCGTGTGTGTGCCCCTCACTGTCTCCTACACCCACCCCGCTCCCTCACGGTCTCTGCCTACCTGAGAAAAAGGAGTGCGATTGCCTCCTCACGAGTGAATATTGCCTGGGTGCTGACCAAGTGCGACCGGTCCAGCACGCCTTAGGCGGCTTTACTTCCTTTGCATGAGGGAGGATTGCATAGATTGCCCTGACACCCTTCTTACCTACATCACTGAGGATCACCCTCCTCTTTACCTGAAGGGGCTCTTCTAAAACGGTGAAGGGACCTGTCTAGCCTAAAAAGTGTCAAGACAGGGTTGATAATCGCCTCTCTCCTCTTTTCTTTTGGTTTTCATCTCCCCTGCGAGCCTTCTGGGACACCCCCCCTCCACCTCAAAAGAACGCCTAGGAAACCCTGGACCGACACTTCAACCATTGCCCGGAGAAGAAAAGACCCACAACCCATCTGCACTGACTGTTTACTGTTATCTGGTGTTATATCCTCCAATAAAATAACAACATTGAGCCTGTAGTTCGGCCTCCTCGCTTCTTCTTCCGCCCATCCCTCTCACAGGTATCCACGCCAAATTTGCGTCCTTTTTTTCCAACATCATGGGGATTCTAAATGTACCCAGGGTTTTTGGATTCCCCTGGTAGGGACCCAGAAATTAGCCAAAATACAGCTAAATTTTGTTTTTTTGGGGGAAAATGCGAAAAAAGGGCTACAGATGAAAGCGTCTGGTTTTTTCCCTGCAAATGGTATCAAAAAAGGGGTTGTGGTGCTGAAATCACCATCTTCCCAGCTTTCAGGGACAAGCAGACTTTTGTCAGAAAACCAAAAGTTTTTACACAGTTTTGGCATTTTTCTGGGACATAGCCTATTTTTGCTATTTGTTGTGCTTTCAACCTCCTTCCAGTTAATGGTAGAAATGGGTATGAAAGCAATAATGGATCCTGGAAAGCTATACATTTTAGAAAAGTAGACAAAATTCTGAATTCAGCAAGGGGTCATTTGTGTAGATCCATCAAGGTTTCTTTATAGAAACTAACAGTTAAATATAGGAAAAATTGAAAATTAGTTGAAAAAAACAGCCTTTTGTGTCAACGTTTTCACCTGTAACTTCTTCTATTTATGACAGCTCTTTGAAAGCAATATACCGTTACATCCGCTGGACCTTTCTGGTTGTGGCGATATATAGGACTTGTAGGTTCACCAAGAATCCGACGAACCCAGAGCCCAAAACTGAGCAGCAACTTGCAATGGTTTTTTATTATGTACCGGGTATATAGCAATTATTCTGGGAAAATGTATACATGGAAAAATCGGTATGAAAGACACCTATGTATTTCTGAAATGGGAACAAAATATAGAGTTTAGAAACAGTAGATATTTGCACATTTCCGAAATTGGGAATACTCATACTAGCATGAGAATTATCGGTCATTTTTCAAAATGACTTCTTTTTTACCCATTGTCTTTCATTTGGAAGGAAGAAATGCATCGAAAGTCAATAGGTAATAACAGTTGCTTTACAAATCTGAATTACCCTAAGTCTCCTGATAAAAATGGTACCTCACTTGTGTGGGCAGGCATAGTGCCCACAACAGGAAACGGCTCAAAACGCAACATGAACACACCACATTTTCACAATGAAAAATTACCCTTTTTTTGCAAAGTGCCTAGCTGTAGTTTTTTAACCCTAGCTCTGCCGGCACCTAGGGAAACCTAGCAAACCTATACATTTTTGAAAACTAGACACCCAGGGGAATGCAGGATGGGGTGACTTGACTGCCTCTCACCAGGTTCTGTTACCCAGAATCCCTTGCAAACCTAAAACAATTGGCAAAAAAACCACATTTTCCCCATATTTCTGTGGTGGAAAGTTCGGGAATCTGCGTGGATCCACAAATTTCCACCCACTCCGCGTTCCCCAAAGTCTTCCGAGAAAAATGGTACCTCACTTGTGTGGGTAGGCCTAGTGCCTGCAACAGGAAACAGCGCACAACGCAACGTGGACACACCACAATTTTACAGTGAAAAATTACCCTTTTTTTGCAAAGTGCCTAGCTGTAGTTTTTGAACCCTAGCTCTGCCGGCACCTAGGGAAACCTAGAAAACCTATACATTTTTTAAAACTAGACACCCAGGGTAATACAGGATGGGGTGACTTGACTGGCTCACACCAGGTTCTGTTACCCAGAATCCCTTGCAAACCAAAAAACATTGTCAAAAAAACCACATTTTCCTCACATTTCTGTGGTGGAAAGTTCTGGAATCTGCGTGGATCCACAAACTTCCACCCACCCCGCATTCCCCAAAGTCTTCTGAGAAAAACGGTACCTCACTTGTGTGGGTAGGCCTAGTGCCCGCAACAGGAAATGGCGCAAAACGCAACGTGGACACACCATAATTTCACAGTGAAAAATGACCCTTTTTTGGCAAAGTGCCTAGCTGTAGTTTTGAACCCTAGCTCTGCCGGCACCTAGGGAAACCTAGCAAACCTATACATTTTTGAAAACTAGACACCCAGTGGAATCCAGGATGGGGTGACTTGACTGCCTCTCACCAGGTTCTGTTACCCAGAATCCCTTGCAAACCTAAACAACTGTCAAAAAAAACAAATTTTCCTCACATTTCTGTGGTGGAAAGTTCTGGAATCTGCGTGGATCCACAAATTTCCACCCACCCCGCGTTCCCCAAAGTCTTCCGAGAAAAACGGTACCTCACTTGTGTGGGTAGGCCTAGTGCCCGCGACAGGAAACGGCGCAAAACGCAACGTGGACACACCACAATTTCACAGTGAAAAATGACCCTTTTTTGGCAAAGTGCCTAGCTGTAGTGTTTGAACTCTAGCTCTGCCGGCACCTAGGGAAACCTAGCAAACCTATACATTTTTGAAAACTAGACACCCAGGGGGATCCAGGATGGGGTGACTTGACTGCCTCTCACCAGGTTCTGTTACCCAGAATCCCTTGCAAACCTAACAAATTGTCAAAAAAACACATTTTCCTCTCATATCTGTGGTGGTAAGTTCTAGAATCTGCGTGGATCCACAAATTTCCACCCACCCCGCGTTCCCCAAAGTCTTCTGAGAAAAACGGTACCTCACTTGTGTGGGTAGGCCTAGTGCCCGTGACAGGAAACAGCGCAAAACGCAACGTGGACACACCACAATTTTACAGTGAAAAATGACCCTTTTTTGGCAAAGTGCATAGCTGTAGCTTTTGAACCCTAGCTCTGCCGGCACCTAGGGAAACCTAGCAAACCTATACATTTTTGAAAACTAGACACCCAGGGGAATCCAGGATGGGGTGACTTGACTGCCTCTCACCAGGTTCTGTTACCCAGAATCCCTTGCAAACCTAAACAATTGTCAAAAAAAACACATTTTGCTCACATTTCTGGGGTGGAAAGTTCTGGAATCTGCGTGGATCCACAAATTTCCACACACCCTGCGTTCCCCAAAGTCTTCCGAGAAAAACGGTACCTCACTTGTGTGGGTAGGCCTAGTGCCCGCTACAGAAAACGGCACAAAACGCAACATGGACACACCACAATTTCACAGTGGAAAATGACCCCTTTTTGGCAAAGTGCCTAGCTGTAGTTTTTGAACCCTAGCTCTGCCGGCACCTATGGAAACCTAGCAAACCTATACATTTTTGAAAACTAGACACCCAGGGGAATCCAGGATGGGGTGACTTGACTGCCTCTCACCAGGTTCTGTTACCCAGAATCCCTTGCAAACCTAAAAAATTGTCAAAAAAAACACATTTTCCTCACATTTCTGTGGTGAAAAGTTCTGGAATCTGCGTGGATCCACAAATTTCCACTCACCCCGCGTTCCCCAAAGTCTTCAGAGAAAAATGGTACCTCACTTGTGTGGGTCAAGGATCCGTGACAGGCAAGGGCCCAAAACCTATTGAGGCGACATCAAAATTACCTATCAAAAAACAACCTGGTTTTGCAAGGGGGGTCCCATGAGTTTTTGGCCCCGGGATTGGCGGCCATCTAGGGAAACCTACCAATCCCACACATTTCTGAAAACTAGACACCTGGGGGAGTCTAGCGAGGTATGGCTTGCGTGGGTCCCCTAACGTTTTCCTACCCAGAATCCCCTGCAAACCTCAAATTTAGCTGAAAAAATCACTTTTTTCTCTAATTTCTGTGTGGGAAAGTTCTAGAATCTACGTGGATCCACAAATTTCCTCCCACTCAGCGTTCCCCCAGGTCTCCCGATAAAAATGATACCTCACTCGCATGGGTGGTTCAAGTACCCGCGACAGGCAAGGGCCCAAAACCTATTGAGGCGACATCAAAATTACCTATCACAAAACAACCTGGTTTTGCAGGGGGTCCCATGAGTTTTGGCCCCGGGCTCGGCGGCCATCTAGGAAACCTACCAAACCCACACATTTCTGAAAACTAGACACCCGGGGAGTCCAGCGAGGTATGGCTTGCGTGGGTCCCCTAACGTTCTCCTACCCAGTATCCCCTGCAAACCTCAAATTTAGCTGAAAAAATCACTTTTTCTCAAATTTCTGTGTGGGAAAGTTCTGGAATCTACGTGGATCCACAAATTTCCTCCCACCCAGCGTTACCCCACATCTCCCGATAAAAATGATACCTCACTCGCGTGGGTGGGTCAAGTACCCGCGACAGGCAAGGGCCCAAAACCTATTGAGGCGACATCAAAATGACCTATCACAAAACAACCTGGTTTTGCAAGGGGGGTCACCTGGGTTTTTGTCCCCGGGCTCGGCGGCCATCTTGGGAAACTACCAAACCCAAACATTTCTGAAACTAGACACCCGGGGGAGTCCAGCGATGTATGGCTTGTGTGGGTCCCCCAACGTTTTCCTACCCAGAATCCCCTGCAAACCTCCAATTTAGCTGAAAAAAATCACTTTTTCCATACATTTTTGCGTGGGATCACCGTGCCGGCACAAATGTTCTATCCCACAGCGTTCCCCTTGTTCTTCCGAGTAAAATGATACCTCACTTGTGTGGGTGGGCCAAAGTCCTGTGACTAGGAAGAGCCCAAAACATAGGGATTTAGAGTATAGCACCGAGGATTCTAAGCGCTACATTTTTTTAAAAATACGTTTTTAGCCAGTTCTGCTTTGGACACCCACACAAGTGAGGTATCATTTTACTCGGGAGAACAAGGGGAACGCTGGGTGGTAGGACATTTGTGCCAGCACGGTGATTTCACGCAAAAATATGTGGAAAATCTGGTTTTTTCAGCTAAATTTGAGGTTTGCAGGGATTCTGGGTAGGGAAACATTGGGGGATCCACGCAAGCCATACCTCATTGGACTCCCCAGGGTGTCTAGTTTTCAGAAACATGTGGGTTTGGTAGGTTTCCCTAGATGGCGGCAAGCCCCGGGCCAAAAAACCAGGTGCCCCCCCCCAAAACCAGGTAGTTTTGCTATAGGCAATTTTGAAGTCTCCACAATACGATTTGGGCCATTTCCTGTTTCAGCCACTTTGCCTACCCACACAAGTGAGGAACCATTTTTATCGGGAGACCTGGGGGAACGCTGGGTGGGAGGAAATTTGTGGATCCACGCAGATTCCAGAACTTTCCCACACAGAAATTTGAGAAAAAAGTAATTTTTTCAGCTAAATTTGAGGTTTGCAGGGGATTCTGGGTAGGAAAACGTTAGGGGGCCCATGCAAGCCAGTCCTCGCTGGACTCCCCCCGGTGTCTAGTTTTCAGAAATGTGTGGGTTTGATAGGTTTCCCTAGATGGCCGCCGAGCCCGGGGCCAAAAACTCATGGGACCCCCCTTGCAAAACCAGGTTGTTTTGTGATAGGTAATTTTGAAGTCGCCTCAATAGGTTTGGGGCCCTTGCCTATCGCGGGCACTAGGCCTACCCACACAAGTGAGGTACCATTTTTCTCGGAAGGCTTTGGGGAACGTGGGGTGGGTGGAATTTTGTGGATCCACGCAAATTCCAGAACTTTTCACCACAGAAATGTGAGGAAAATGTGTTTTTTTTGGACACATTTTTAGGTTTGCAAGGGATTCTGGGTAACAGAACCTGGTGAGAGCCAGTCAAGTCACCCCATCCTGGATTCCCCTGGGTGTCTAGTTTTCAAAAATGTATAGGTTTGCTAGGTTTTCCTAGATGCCGGCAGAGCTAGGGTTCAAAAACTACAGCTAGGTACTTTGCCAAAAAAGGGTCAGTTTTCACTGTGAAAATGTGGTGTGTCCACGTTTTATTTTGGGCCGTTTCCTGTCACGGGCACTAGGCCTACCCACGCAAGTGAGGTACCATTTTTCTCGGAAGACTTTGGAGAATGCGGGGTGGGTGGAATTTTGTGGATCCACGCAGATTCCAGAACTTTCCACCACAGAAATGTGAGGAAAATGTGTTTTTTTTGACAAATGTTTAGGTTTGCAAGGGATTCTGGGTAACAGAACCTAGTGAGAGCCAGTCAAGTCACCCCATCCTGGATTCCCCTGGGTGTCTAGTTTTCAAAAATGTACAGGTTTGCTAGGTTTCCCTATGTGCCGGCTGCGCTAGGGCCCAAAATCCACAGGTAGGCATATTGCTAAAAACAAATCTGTGCCTAGTCGGCTTTCTGCCGCCCTGGGGGGATATCGGGGGTGGGGTTGCCCCGATATGCCCCCAAGGGGGGCAGAAACACTGTGGCTATTTTTTTGGGGGGTGGGGGCATTGGTATGCCCATTCTGGGCAGCCCCCACCCCCACGCATAAAAAAAGCCAGCGTAATCGTTGGCATCTAGTGGGCTTTTTGCCCCCCCCGGGGGGGGGGCAGATTGGGGGCTACTGCCCCCATCTTCCCCCCAGGAGGGGCAGAAAGGCTGTCATTTTTGTGGGTGGGGGGTGGGGGCATTGGCATGCCCAGTTTGGGCAGCCCCCACCCTAATTAAAATTTGCCCAAAAAATCCCTGGCGTCTAGTGGGCTTTTGCCCTCCGGGGGCAGATTGGGGGCTACTGCCCCACCTGCCCCCCAGGGGGGCAGGAAGGCTGTAATTTTTGCGGGGGAGGGGGTGGGGGCATGGGCATGCCCGTTTTGGGCAGCCCCCACCCTAATTCAAATTTGCCCCCATCTGCCCCCCAGGGGGGGCAGAAAACCTACTAGACGCCAGGGATTTTTTTGGGCAAATTTTAATTAGGGTGGGGCCTTGCCAAAACGGGCATGCCAATGCTCCCACCCTAATTAAAATTTGCCCCAAAAAATCCCTGGCGTCTAGTGGGCTTTTTGCCCCCCCGGGGATGCAGATTGGGGGCTACTGCCCCATATGCCCCCCAGGGGGGGGCAGGAAGGCTGTAATTGTTGCGGGGGAGGGGGGGTGGCATGGGCATGCCCGTTTTGGGCAGCCCCCACCCTAATTAAAATGTGCCCCAAAAAAATCCCTGGCGTCTAGTGGGCTTTTTGCCCTCCCGACGGGGCAGATTAGGGGCTAATGCTCCCATCTGCCCCCCGGGGCAGAAAGTCCACTAGATGCCAGGATTTGAGGCACATTTTAATTAGGGTCGGGCTGCCCAAAACGGGCATGCCAATGCCCTCACCCTAATTAAAATGTGCCCAAAAAATCCCTGGCGTCTACTGGGCTTTTTGCCCCTGGGGGGGCGGCAGGCTGTAATTTTTGTGGGGGAGGGGTGGGGGCATTGGCATGCCCATTTTGGGCAGCCCCCACCCTAATTCAGATTTGCCCCAAAAAATCCCTGGCGTCTAGTGGGCTTTTTACCCCCCCGGGGGGCAGAAAGGCTGTCATTTTTGTGGGGGTGGGGGCATGGGCATGCCCATATTGGGCAGCCCCCACCACTAATTATAATTTTTTTTTAAATCCCTGGTATCTAGTGGGCTTTCTGCCCCCCAGGGGGGGCAGAAAGACTGTACCTTTGTGGCGGGAGGGGTGGGGGCATTGGCATGCCCATATTGGGCAGCCCTCACCCCTAATTATAATTTTTTTAAAAATCCCTGGTATCTAGTGGGCTTTCTGCCCCCCCGGGGGTGCAGATTGGGGGCTACTGCCCCCATCTGCCCCCCAGGGGGCAGAAAGCCTACTAGACGCCAGGGATTTTTTTGTGCAAATTTTAATTAGGGTGGGGGCTGCCCAAAACGGGCATGCCAATGCCCCACCCTAATTAAAATTTGCCCAAAAAAATCCCTGGCGTCTAGTGGGCTTTTTGCCCCCCCCCCGGCGGGGCAGATTGGGAACTAATGCCCCCATCTGCCCCCCAGGGAGGGCAGAAAGTCCACTAGATGCCAGGGATTTTTTTGTGCAAATTTTAATTAGGGTGGGGGCTGCCCAAAACGGGCATGCCAATGCCCTCACCCTAATTAAAATTTGCCCAAAAAAATCCCTGGCGGCTACTGGGCTTTTTGCCCCCCGGGGGGGCAAAAAGGCTGTAATTTTTGTGGGGGAGGGGTGGGGGCTGCCCAAAATGGGCATGCCAATGCCCTCACCCTAATTCGGATTTGCCCAAAAAATCCCTGGCGTCTAGTGGGCTTTTTGCCCCTCCGGGGGGGCAGATTGGGGGCTACTGTCCCCATCTTCCCCCCCAGGGAGGGCAGAAAGACTGTCATTTTTGTGGGGGGGTGGGGGCATGGGCATGCCCATATTGGGCAGCCCCCACCACTAATTATAATTTAAAAAAAATCCCTGGTATCTAGTGGGCTTTCTGCCCCCCCGGGGGGGCAGAAAGACTGTGATTTTGTGGCCGGGGGGGTGGGGGCATTGGCATGCCCATATTGGGCAGCCCCCACCCCTAATTAAAATATAAACAAAAATCTCTGGTATTTAGTGGGCTTTCTGCCCCCCCGGGGGGGGCAGATTGGGGGCTACTGCCCCGTCTGCCCCCCAGGGGGGGCAGAAAGACTAAATTTGCCCAAATTCTTATGGGGGAGCAAAGGCCCTTGCCCAAGGGGCCGCTGCCCCCTCCCTGGTGTCTAGTGGGTGGATCCCTGCTTGGGGATCACCCTCCTGGGGCGATCCCCAAGCAGGGATCCACTGTGGAGGGGTACCATTGGAAAGGGGAGATTCTCCCCTTTCCAATGATACCTCTCCCATCTTTCTACGTGCTCAGGGGGCTGAGATAGCCCCCTGAGCACTAGAAAGTGAAACTGAAATGAGCCTAAAGGCTCATTTTAGTGTCAGTTTCTGTGAAATGACGATCAGCGCGACGTGTGCGCTGATCGTCATTTCACAGAAACCAGGGAGGGGGCCTTGGGAGCTGGGGAAGCTCTTCCCCAGCTCCTGAGGCTTTGGGGGAGAAAAGGAAATCCCTCTGCTGTCTGCAGCAGAGGGATTTCGTGCCCCTGTCCTCATGACGGAATGGTTCCGTCATGAGCACAGGGGCACCGATGCTCATGACGGAACCATTCCGTCATGAGCATCGATGGGGTTAATGTTTACGAGGTTCAGGAGCCATTTCCAGCGCCAGCATCACCTGCCTGAAGAGGGACTACGAGTCAGTCTTCCCTGGGCTGAAGAGGAAGGCCCTGATATCGCTGCCACCTGATGTCCATCAAGCGCTATATAGCGTGTCTGCTGCTCCCACGTGCGGGACGCGCCGGGCAAAGCCTGGGCCAAGGGCGGGCCCATCCTGTACCCATCAGGGCCAGGAAGAGGAGGGGCGGGGCCACCTCCCTTGGCCAGTGGCGGCTGGTGACATTTGAAAGTGGTGAGGCGTAAAAAGATTGTCATACTGCACCGCAGCGTGCGAGCGTAGCGAGCGCGCCCGAACAACCTAAGGGGGGTTTGGGGGGGTTCTCCCCCCGAGAAAAATTTGAAAAAAGAGTGGACAAATGGTGCATTTTCAAGCAAATTTGAGAAAGCAGGAAGGTTAATTGTGAAAGTGCAGTTATTACATTAATAAAGAGATGTCATATAACTGTTCAAAAAAAGACAAGAAAACAAAAGTACTGCTTCACTGGCAAACTCTGTAAAGTAGCGCTAATATGTTTGGGTGTGAATAAAATCAAACTAGCCACTTTGCGAACACTCTGACTTGCTTAATTTAGTTTTTTATTTAGTTTGAACCTTTTATTCCCAAAGCGCACTGTGAAAACAAAAATGTTGACCTCCCCTTACTACTACAAGGAGGCTGAGGCCTGTTGCTATATAACAGCGTCGTAGAAACAGCTCTCTTTCATAAATGAGCTCTTTAAACTAATCACAACCAAATAAAATAAAATCAACCTCTTACTTCCCACTGACACTGATTAGAGCAGTGAACATCAAAGCAGAATATAACATAACACAACAATACACAGCACATTAAAGTACAGCACTGTACACAGTGCAATGCAATGCAAAAACTGCAGCGCTTTAATAGAGCACAGCACCGTGCAGCACTGCGCACAGCATGCATACATGGGACAGCACAGAACACAGCAGAACGGCATGCTGAAGCACAACAGAGCACAGGACATGCACAGACACACTCATGCAGCTCAACCAGAGCCCTGCAGCCCACACCGTCCGCAGAACAACTAACACTCGACCCCCATACTAGACAGCTAGGTTCCAGGTGGTCTTCTACAGCATTCGCACTACACAATATCTAGACTCCATTCCCTAAAGAACTAACCCCGAAAGGCTGCACTACAGGACAGCTATATCCAAAGGCCCCACTCTACAGTACAACTTGACAGGAGCCTCCGGGCTACAGCGCAACTGCCAACTGTGTACCTGCAGTGGAAACAAACTCATTACCCTTGCACCTCTGTTAGTCACCGGGCCCTGGTACTACAGCATAGGTAGACCCTACTCTACCGCACAATGAACCCACTGCACTATAGTGCAAATTGAGCCTGGGTTTGGTTCCCACACTAAACACTGCGTAACCAGCCGCACTGGGAACCAAAAATAGTGGCGCAGCAGTCTGTGAGTCGAAAGAGCAATGGCAGTGCTGCCCTGTTTGCACGTGCGGTGCCTGCCTGGGAGAGTCAAGCGGTACTACCGTTCAGGAATGACATTCTGTAGGTCCCTGCGGGGGGAACAATATGGGTCAGGCTGGAGAATTTGCGGAGCTGGTTCCGAGTGTCAGTGCTGGCCTGGAGCTCCTTCTTACCCACAGCAAAGGCCATATCCCCGCCCTCCTCAGTGCTATACTATACAAGATGGCGTCCAGGCAGTGGAGTGAGTCCTCGTCATCCTTATTGAACCCTTCTACAATATGTAAATAAGACACTAGAATCACTGACTTACGTCTAAGTATCAATCTCAACGATGATCAGAATTCTATCATTCTTTTGGTGACGAAAGAAATGAAATACTGTCAATGAATCCAACCGAGCACGAGCCACGAGCAATAGTACTAGGGAGGCCATCTTATCCCCGAGCCAGAGGATGCATGCATCAGAGTGGAGTCTCAATCAACCAAACTGGGGAATGAATGGATGAATGAATGGGCGCTTTTAAATATGCAGCAATGTAAGTATTAGTGCCACTCTAAATGCAAGATGTGGGAGGCCAGGCATCAGAGTGCAAGTGCAACCGAGCAAAGCGCAAACCCACGGCCATTAACACACCGACCAACTCTGGCCTAGGAAAGCATGACAGAGGGGAGAGGGGGGGTCTGGCGGCAACACACGGGACGGAGACAGACACCCCTTCACGGACAGTCACCGCAGACAAACTCTTCGCAGAGGCGGCCACTTCCCCACTAGTCATTTACAATTAACCACGTGCTACTGCATAATATCCAGCAAGAAGGGATGATTAGTGAACGCCACCCGTTCTCCTGCCAGAGACCCTGCTGGCCGCACGTTCATCCTTGCGAGGTCGATGTGAAATAAACAGAGCAGAAACGGAAGACACCATGGAAGAAGGGGCCGCGGTAAAACTTCTAGAGTACGTGCTCATACACACACACAACACACACACAAACACAACATACAAGTGCACACACACAACAAATGCACACACACACACACGGAGGCACATACAACACACATAAAACACGCGCACACACAGCACACAGGC
Organism: Calotriton arnoldi; assembly: GCA_963921515.1. NCBI lineage: Eukaryota > Metazoa > Chordata > Amphibia > Caudata > Salamandridae > Calotriton > Calotriton arnoldi. Next base: position 800,786 of record CAWUFW010006834.1, read on the forward strand.
AGGTCTCCCGCCATGAGCCGGGCATTTATCATCTTTAAAAGGCTCCAGCCTCCATCCAGGGATTGCGGGAAGAAATGGGAACTAAGGTGCGGCTGCACGAAGAACCCTGGAGATACACAATCCGCCATCTGCTGCCTCCCCCCTGACGCCAGGCGTTAATGATGTAGCTCTAAATTACTTTTGGTATTTCGCACAGTTCAGCGTTTCATCTTACAATCGAAGTAAAATTGAAAGTTGCGTCCACTAATTACTCGTCACCAGAATTCATACTGAAGGTGCAGAGAGGAGGCCGTAATGAGGACACGGCGTTCACTGGCAGAATGGTAAACGAGCAGACCTAACAAACTTTGCAATTACTCTGGAATGTAATGAAGCGTTATTTTCGCGTGCCTGCCCCCCTGCCTGTACAGGAGGCAGGGCCTAGTCGTAGTGAGCCATGCATGGTGGCCATCCACAGGGAGACATCAGCCTGTAATTGGAAACTTCATGCTCACTCACAAACACATACACGTGCGCTGACAGACAGACACCGTGCACTCAATCGCACGCATATGCACACGCATGCAAGAGAAAGCGTTGCACTGTCCCAATAAAATAAATACCTTATTGTTAGAAAGCAGAGCAAAAATCGCAACGCCACAGGTGTACACCTAAGAAGTCTGTGCCAGTCTGCGCGGTGAAGGCGTGCCTCTCAGCCAATCCAGACTCTGCTCCAGCAGTGCCAGGATTGGCTTGAGCAGGGTACTCCCCCGCCCATTAGGAGACCGGGGGCTGTGGCATGAAGCAACCCTCGGTCTCCTAATGTGCAGCCTAGTGCGCGTGTTCGGGCTGGTCGGAAAAATGACCAGCCCAAAACCGAACATGCGCACTATTGCTGCTGCGCTTACTGCGCTAGAGGCTAGACCGTCACGTCACCACCCTTGCTTGTTGTCGTCACTGACTCACTGTCAGTCAAACCCTGAGTGCCGCAGCCCCACCCCCTTCAGCGTCCTGATTGCCTCGGGCCAAGCGTGGCCCGGTGACCGGCCGGCCAGGAATTCAATTAGCGTGAGTTTTATTGTAACTCCCAACATCGTTTACAACTTTGTTCCACTTATACGATGTTGGGGCCATGTGGCATTAGTGGGGCAACGCCCCAGCGCCCCAATGGACGCACCGCCACTGCGGCCTTGGCCCTTCAGCAATCTGCCATGAGAGGGACTCTCTCCTGCCAGGGCTGCCATTATTATTGCTTTTGCAAAAGATCAAAGTACTGTTGTTGGTTCATCCTCGCCAGCCTCCCATCTTGCTTTGCTTTTGTGACAATTTTACCCCCATGGATGGGCCGTCGGCAGTTTCCCCCCGCAGCGCTATAATGCACTATTACATCACACACGGCGAGGGCCTGTCTTCGCCTGTCACAGCCCAAAAGAGGCCGGGCTGGGCCACCCCCCTAAATTTTGCCACAACGCAGGTACCGTTTGTACTTTCCTCTTTTCCATTTTTCCTTTGCAATTGTTTGCACTTGATGGAGCAGGGCAAATGTAAAAATGTTAACCTCCTAATATTTTCGTAAAATATTAATAAACATGTTCGTTTAAGTAAATAACCAACAATGTATGTTAAGGGTTAAAGGTAACACGCTATTCTGTGTGCAAATTAATTGACTTATAATTGTTTACGTGTCTAACATAACATAATATTTGCGTACTAATTAAATAATAAATGCATGATTTGTGCTTTTAATTAAAACGTGTGTTTGCAAAATAAAGCGATGGTAAGTAAGGGGCAGCTTTATATGTTGCTTCTGCTAGGTAATACCTAATTGGGGTACGTAGAAAGACGGGAGGGAAACGAAAGGGTTATATTTCTTTGTTTTAACAATATTTTGTTTATCTTTGAAAATAGTGCGCTTAGGCCTGTCGAGCAGCAATATAAAATGGCCGCGAGTTGCTAGAGTACGCATGAGCGGGAGACCATGTGATAGAGGAGAGAGGCTGTGGAAAAGGGATGATCACGTGCTGATGCCGAGAGGCTAAGATGAAAGTATGGTCAGGGCTGTTGTGACCCTTCTGAGCAGATGTGTGCCAAGATGATCAGCAAGAAGCGTGAGAAGCCTGACTGAATCAATAGACGGAACTGTATTACACAAAATGTAACAGAAAAAGATACAATTTGGACTGATCGAAACGGATGAGCAAGTGCATGAACTGTGGGAAACGATGCTTGCATGGACATTCCGCACGGAACTGGTTAAGACCAGGAAGTTTGATTAAAATGTATATGGACCTGAGTTTTTGAACCAATGAGAATGAATCGCGCAATGAAGAAGAAACATTTTATGCTGTAAGCTAGAATTAGGGTATAAGAAGACCTACTCTTAGTGGGAGGGGTTAGAATGCTGTTCGAATGCTGCGGGAGATGCTGCAGAAGTTAGATGCTGCGTGAGTTAGATGCTGTAGATGGGAGAAGTTGCGGTTGCTGATGCTGACGAGCTGATGCTGCTGCTGTTATTTTCCTTTTCCAGTTGAGTATAAAGATGCTGCTTTAGGAGAACTTTTTATTGATAGATTTTTATTAGAATTATTAGGCTTTCCCCAGATAGATAGATAGATTGATCTATAGAGTTCTTATTATGATAACCTCATTTTTCCGTCTAATAAAAGTGCCTTGCAATTTCAAACTATTCTTATATTCATGATAAATGTAATGATCTGAATAATAAGCTTAACCTCATTTCCTGCATTCAAAACTTTATATAAACTTTATTATTCTTTAAACAAATGACTCAGTGATTCTTTAGCTCAATTATTAAAAATGAAATGTTAAAGAGTTTATTGTGATTGAGCTGGTCTTAATCACCATCAACTGATTCCTACTAGTTGGTCCATCGACCAATGAGCGGAATACCTTAAAAGCAAATGAGAAATATCATGTCATTATAAAAGAGGTATCCTGCCTCCTTCCAGCGAATCGTTTTTCTCCTAGGTTCATGACGGAGGAAATCCAGGGAACAAATGAGTAAGTGAATGTATATGCGGTGTTATGGGCCCCACCGTCATATGGATATAGTGTGTGTGTTAGAGAAATAATTGCACCTGGATGACCAAAGCATAATAGGAGAATTATTTTTATTGTTAGCGCTGGATCAGATTTCTTGGTAGCAGAGTTATGGTTACTATAGATTAGTTTGGTGATTATTGATTATTGATAAGTTCATGTCTAACACTTTTTGTTGAAGTTGTGTTATGTTATATGTAAGTTTTCACGCTTCCGGGAAGTAGGAAGTGGAACACGTGTGGCAAGAGAAGTCACATGGAATTTTACACTATCTGAGTTCATATTTGGTAATAACACAGGTTGTGTTATGATAGGGACATTTTTGCGTATAAAAGGTGTGTAAGTGAAATAGTGATCGGTTTTCTTGTGAAACTCTGGCCTTAATTCTCAGGAGCAGTATAGTCTCCACATGTGTTTTATCCCTAGAGAAACTGGTTTACTGATTGCTTGAAAGAAGGGTAAGGTAGAGGGAAGTGCTACTTTATCGGCGAAACTGAAAAATTCTGTGGTAGGGTAGAGGTAAGCGCTGCCTACTGGAAAATACAGAATTCTTGTGTAAATGGTCAAAGCTATCTTTTCGGTTTAGCGAATCAGACAATGGAAATGTGGTTAAAATGTTGTAACTAACAAAAATTGTTGAAAAAGAAATTGCCGATAAATTTTGTAAAGGAGGGGTCAAGAGCAAAAGTGACGTAGACAAGAGTCGCGCTGGGATTGGACAGTGCGATAGTCACATGAGAACTGGAGCAGGACTGACGTAGACAAAAGCCGCGCTGGGATTGGACAGTGCGCCGTAGACAGAAATCGCTGTGATTGGAGTGTTGGTGTGAGTCGCGCTAGTATTGGTTGAAAGAACGCATAGGGAACAGTGTTGACTTGCGGATCGTTTAAGGAGAAAAGGTTGTGAATCATGTCGTACTATGAGTATGGAAAAGAGAAAACGTCTTGGATGTCGAAAGTTAAGAACTTCTTTAAGAAGGACAAAAAGGTAGTGACTAGAGAGGGACAAATAATTCCTCCGCCGAAATCACCAGCTTCACATATGATGCTGAAATATGGATATCATACATGCATATGGTTAGAAAATTGGACGAAATATACCAAGAATGATGGAGCATTGGCTTTCCCTGAGAATGGTTCATTTAATGTAGCTGTACTACGGAACTTGAGAGAAAAGATGGTAATGTTAGAACCTAGACCTAGACCGACACAGTTTGAAGCTTTAACGGAATGGGAAGATGAGATGTATGAGCGAGAGAGATCCAGAGGATTAAAGAATCATGAGTTTTTGCCTGGAAGGTTGTGGGGAATAAATCATGAGGATAGAGTAAAACGTTGGAGATATGCTAACATGACAGGAGGTTTGTTTCCAGCTTTTGCAGTTGAGGAAGAAGCAAAGAGAAAGTGTACAGAGAAAAAGAAACATGCAGTGGTAGAAAAGTATGTGTATGGCGGTAGTGAAACAGATGACGAATTGCTGGAAGATATTTTAAACAGAAACCCACCTCCATACCAACAGACTTCTGCGGTGGTGACACCTAATGCACCGCCAATGGAAACTGGGAGGAATAAAAACCCGAACGAAGAAATGAAACAAATAGGTCACAAGAAACATTTAAAACTTCACAAAATGAAGAGATAGAAAGTGACAATGCAACTGAATTAGCAAAAACGACAAAAGAATTGACTGAGAAAATAAGAGAATTGACAAAAAATATGGAAGCTGTAACTGTACCAGTAACAATAGGTCCAGTAATGCCAATTTTGGAGAATCAGAAAATTAATGAACATTCCTTAGTGATTCCCATGAATTCACATTTGCAAAGAAAAAGAGAAGGGATGGAACTGAATAATGAAGGGGCACACAATTTGGCTAGTACGTGTAGACCGAGCCCACCTACAAATTTGACGATAAATGAGAATGAGATTAGGAGAATGCCTATGGTGACAGAGTCCGCATCAGGAACACCAGAAAGAAGCAGTGATTGGATAGAATTAAATAGTACGCCTGTAGGTCCGACTCCAGAAGAGTTAAACGAATGGATGAAAGCGCTAAAAGCAAAAGAACCAGAAGAAAAACCATTAGATGTAATTAGGTTGAAAATAGACATGGAAGAGTTGATTTTGGGAACAATTGGAACAGAAAAACTAAAAAATTATCAGGATGATGAGATTATGTTTTTGTGCAAGAGTCTTACTTTTGCGGTGACAGATAGGGAACCAGTTGCTAGGGAATACCCGATGAGAGAAACACCAGGTGGTAGTTATGTGCATGTTCCGTGGACCAGACAGGATATACTGTCATTTACAAATGACTTCCCCAAATTGAGAGAGAAACCAGTAGAATGGTACAGACAAGTGGAGAGATTTGTTAAGGTGTCAAAAGTGCTGTGGATAGATCTAGATGGATTGTTTGATATAGTAGTGCCAGCTGATTTGTGGACAGAATGTAAGATTACCATTGATTGGCCAACTGTAGAATATCCAAGGGATGCTAAAACAGGAGCGCCAGGTCCAGAAGTGATGAGGAAGTACGACCAAGTAGTTACCTTTTGAAAAATAAGATTCCACCAAAAGAAACAGATTGGGTAAAAATAGACAGAACAACGCAGGAAAGCAAAGAGTCAGTGCATGCCTACTATGAGAGATTGTTGTTGGTTTTCAAACAGTATAGTGGTTATGAGACACTAAGTGAGAAGGACATGAGTCATTTTGTATATAGGTTTGTGTATGGATTAAAACCAGAGATAACTGAAATGATTAAGCAGCACTTGATTGGTTGGCAGAATAGCACAGTGGACGAAGTTTTGAGATATGCTAAGTATTGCAGTGATGAAATTGAGAGTAAACAGCGTAAATTGAAAGAAAAGGCCATGTGGGCGCAGGTGAAAGTTGCAGAGAAGCAAGAAGCTCAATTGATTAATACTGGTAGTGAAACAGGACAGTTTAAATCCCGACCTAATATAGGTAAAGGAAAAGGACAAATGAGCATAGATGAGGCAAAGAAAAAGTGGCCATGCCACAACTGCGGAAAGCTAGGACATTGGAGAAACGAGTGTAAATTTCCTCCAAAACCTAATGTGGAAAATCAATCATTAAATTCACAGGTGCAGAGTGAGGTAGTTACTCAACAAGGTCAGGTGCCACAACCACCACTTCCCAAGAGTGTTAACCAACAGAAATACAGTGCAGAAACAGGATTCTACGGAGGAGAACAGGTAACACAGTTGCCGCGTGCAGCTGCAATTTCTCAATATTTGTTACGACAGGATGAGGATGACACGGATGAAAGTTCCTGACGGTGCCTAAGAGAGAGGGAAGAGTGCGTGCTTGGCAGAACTCTAGAGGTAGATCAGTCTGGTCCATTTGTGGATGGACAAGTGAATGGTGCAAATGTAACATTCCTTGTTGACACTGGAGCTACCCGTTCTACTGTTAGGTCAGTGGAAATTCCAAACCTTCCTCTCTCAGGTGAACATATCCAAGTGGTTGGAGTTTCCAATCAGCAAATTAAAACGCCTCTTACTAAATTAGTAAAGGTAAGAATTGGTCCGTTTAGTGAAATGCACCGATTTGTGGTATGTGATTGTAGTCCCGTGAACCTTTTAGGACGCGATTTATTGTGCAAAATGAACTGCACTATTTATTGTACCCCAGACGGAATTGCATTTCAGACTCCGGATGAGGATGTGCTGTATAAAATGACAATGGTGAATTTAGAACCAGAAGTAAATGGTTTGTTTCCTGTATTTGATGCAGAGAAAATCCCAATTGAATTGAAAAAGACAGTGAAAGAAGAAGTGTGGGACTTTACAGGAGAAGATGTAGGAATAATGAAAGGAGTAGATCCCGTTAAAATAACAGTGAAAGAAGGAACGAGTTACCCAAATACGCCCCAGTATAAATTGACTCCAGAAATAATTGAAGGAATAACGCCAGTAATAAATAAAATGATTGAACAAGGGATTCTAAAAGAAATCATGAGCAGTCCATGTAATTCGCCAATAATGGAACTGAAAAAGCCAAACGGAATATATAGAATTGTACAGGATTTGAGGAAGGTAAACAAAATCGTTGTGCCTTGTTGCCCAATAGTACCGAACCCTGCTGTGATTCTATACCAGATTCCACGAGAAGAAGAATGGTACACAGTAATTGATTTATGTCATGCATTTTTCTCTATTCCATTGCATCCAGATAGCTAGCCATTATTTGCGTTTAGGTTTGGAGAGCGTATTTTGGCATGGTGCCGAATTCCTCAAGGGTACACAGAAAGTCCCTCAATCTTTAATCAGATCCTAAAGAAATCATTGGAAGATCTAAGAATGCCAGAAAAGTCAGTAATGGTTCAGTATATTGATGACCTACTGGTGGCATCAAAAACGAAAGAAGCATGTGTCAATGATACAATTGCTTTGCTGAATCATTTAGCAAAAAGAGGACATAAAGTGTCCCCTTCAAAGTTGCAGTTTTGTCAACAAGAAGTCCAGTATTTAGGGCATAAAATTGAGAAAGGAGTGCGAAAGGTAACGACTGAAAGAATAAAAATGATTCAAGGAATGAGAGCTCCAATGACACAAAGAGAGGTAAGAATGTTTTTGGGAATGGTTGGATATTGTCGACAATGGATAAGCGGTTTTTCACTGATTGCTAAACCATTGCAGAAACTGACAAAGAAGGATGTTAAAGATCCTTTTGAAATGAATGATGAAGAAATGAAAGCATTCAGAGAGTTGAAAAAGAAATTGTGTGAGGCTCCAGCATTGGGAATGCCTGACTATGAGAAAGATTTTGAGCTGTATTGCAGTGAAAGAGATGGATGTGCATTTTCAGTTTTGGTGCAGAGACATGGAACTATGAAAAGACCAATTGCATATTTTTCAGCTGTTTTAGACCCTGTAGCGAAAGCGTTGCCTGGATGTTTGAAAGCAGTTGCTGCTACTTGTGTGAGTCTGGAACAGAGTGAAGGCATAGTAATGGGGTATCCATTGAGAGTGTATGTTCCCCATTCTGTGGAAATTCTTTTGACAAGAACGAAAACCCAATACATGACACATAGTCGGCTGACTAGGTATGAAAAGGTAATTTTGAGTGCAGATAATGTGACCATTGACAGATGTATGAATGTGAATCCTTCAACATCATTGCCAGATGAAGAGAGTGTGATTGAAATGGATGAAGTAGATCACGATTGTCTGAATGTGCTCAAATACTGTACAAAACCAAGATCTGACATACGAGATGAGCCTTTGAAAGAATCAGATTATATTCTGTTTGTGGATGGCTCATGTTTGAGAACGAGTGATGGAGTTCTAAGTGCAGCATATGCAGTTTGCACAGTAGCAACTGTATTGGAAGCATCTTGTCTGAAAGGTGTAAGGTCTGCCCAAGTTGCAGTATTAGTAGCTCTGATTCAAGCATGTAAGTTGGGAAGAAATGTACGGGTTACGATTGTGACAGATAGCCAGTACGGCTTTGGGGTTGTGCATGATTTTGGTCAGATTTGGTCACAAAGGGGTTTCTTGACGTCTGCAGGAACGCCCATCAGAAATGGAGATTTTGTGAAAAAGCTGCTTGAGGCGATACAGCTGCCTAAACAGATCGCTGTAGTGAAGTGCAATGCACATAAAAATGGGGAAGACTACATAACTGTTGGTAATAAATATGCTGACGAAATGGCACAGTACTGTGCAAAGAATGTGGTTTCTTTGAATAAATGTCGTGAAAGAGAGCATATTTCTTGTCCTTTGCTTTTACTAACTCTATTGAAACATGGGATGAGGTGAGACAGTTACAAGAAGCTGCAGAGGATGAGGAAAAAGATACCTGGATAAAAGCAGGATGTAGAAAACATGAAGAAACTGATGTTTGGGTTTACAGGGATGAGAGACCAGTAATGCCTGATAGCATGATTTCTGACATGGCACGGATGTACCATGGACAAGCCCATATTGGGAGAGATTCAATGATCAGACTTTTAGACAAACATGGTACAATCCAAAATTCAGAGCCATAGCTGAGAGTCTTTGTCAGAGATGTCTTATTTGTCAACAGTTAAATCCAGGAAGGAAAACAGTAGTGAGTCTAGGAAGAATAGGACGAGAAGGGGGTCCTTTCACTAGAATGCAAATGGATTTTATTGAAATGCCACCTTGCAACAGATTGAGGTATGTCCTAGTGGTCGTCTGTTTGTTTTCCCGTTGGGTGGAGGCATACCCAACAAGAAGGAATGATAGTATTACGGTAGCAAAACTTATGCTGCGAGAATTCATTCCGAGGTATGGTTTTCCAGTCACGATTGAAACAGATAGAGGAACACATTTCCAAAATGAATTAGTTAAACTGATTTGTGAAGCACTTAGTATTAAACAGAAACTGCATTGTGCATACAGACCAGAGGCTTCTGGAATAGTAGAGCAAGTGAATGAAACAATCAAGAACAGGTTAGGAAAAATGTGTCAAGCTACAGGACTCAAATGGCCAGATGCTTTGCCATTAGTTCTGATGACAATCAGAAGTATTCCGGAAAGGTTGGACCGGATGCGACCACTCTTGAAAGAAAACCAGCTCACGACTTGAATCCAGGAGATTGGGTTCGAATAAAAGTCCACCGGAGAAGAAACTGTTTGGTTCCTCGCTGGGACGAACCACGACAAGTGATCCTGGTGACGACCACTGCAGTCAAGTGTGCAGGAGTGAAACACTGGGTACATGCCAGTCACACCATCAGAGTTCCAGAACCTAAAGATCGACATGTGAGTCGACATCTGGAAATATCAGATAACAGTTCAGCATCAGAAAGAGAAGAAGAAACAAACAGGGTGCCAGAACCTGAAGATCGACCTGTAAGTCGACATCTGGAAGACCCAACTACAAGTGAAACGATAGAAGAAGAAGAGGAAATAGAAGAAATAGCTGAAGTTCCAGAATTTGAAGATCGACCTGTAAGTCGACATCTGGAAATATCTGACACCAGTTCAGAATCTAATACAGAACATTCGGAATGTGAAGAAATTCTAAAAAGAAATTGGAATTTTGAAAGCATAAGAGAAGAAACTGAGCCAGAAGATAGTGACAGTGAGCAACCAAGTACAAGTTGTGGTAAAAATCCTTCGAAGATGATATTAATAGATGAAGAAGGGAGAGTTTCAAACAAGAAGCTAGAAAAATCGGAAAATCCCCGAGGAGCAGTAGGGACAGATAGTCAAACACAAGAACAGGGAAATTTAGAAGCAGATAGAGAGACTGACACAAATTCGGAAGAACCTCGAGGAGGGACAGAAATAGGTGAACGAAGGAAGATAAGAAAAGAACCACAAGTAGAAGAAAATGAAATTATAAGTTTCAAAATAAGAGGAAATAACGAAAGAATTGAAACAGAGTCTGAAGAAAGTGGAGAAGAAAGAAATGAAAAACTAGAGACAAGAAAAAGAAATTGGAAAACAGAAAGAGAGGAAAAAGGAAGTGAAGCAAAAGGCCAAGAAAAGGAGACAATTGGCCCAACGAAGTAAGAAAATTAAGATACAGAATCATAAGGTTGGATGGGAAAAGTGCTGAACAAGTGAATGAAATAACAAGTCAAAAAGAGCAAAAAAACAAGGTGGAAAACACTTGCAGAAAACGAAAAGAATAAAGAAGGTAAATCAAAAGTATAGATCGCCTGAATGGTTGTATCGTGCTTTGACTAGTCACAAAGAAGAAAAGAACACTCACGAAAACCCAGAACAAAGAAACCTGATGGGAGAAAGTGAAGTGCAACAAACCTGAAGCAACAAACCTGAAGAAGTTTAGATAGTTTTACCGGATTTGACAAAACACTGATCTGACGAATTTACCGGATGTGACAAAGAAAGAATTCTGAGAAAGAATTAAAAGAAAGTACCAAGTAAAGACAAACTATTGGAAGTACAGAGTGGCAAGCAAGTCATTTCTGAGGTGTAGTGACACAATTTTCTAGAAAACAAATAAATAAGGTTATAAAACAAAATGGAGAATACTAGAGATAGAAAATGTAAATGTGAGTTTTAAGTAGATGGTGCAAGATGTGCTGTTTTTGTACAGGATTATTAATAACAGTATGGGTAGTTTTAGCAATCACTATTCCAATTAGTTTAGCTGTAGTAGAAATGTCTAATAACACTGAGAAAGAAAAAGGAGCTAACACTCAAGAGCCAGTTATTTTAAAGAGTAGTGCAGAATTACATAAGGACAAATCAATAACAGATTTTTCAAAAAATGTTTTTACTAAATTATTATATGAGTATGTAGAAACAATGGATGTAAGAGATTGCTATGTTTGTATGCAGTTGCCTGCATCTGTAGCAGAGGGTGTGACTTATCATCACCTCCCTTTGACATATGGAATAACATGTAGTGTTTTAGCAAGTTTATTTTATAAAACAGGTAGATTAGAATATTATTACACTGACATAAATAAGATTTTTGCAAAAGTTTCTGTAGTTCCCGAGCTTAACAAAATAAAAGAGGGAACGACGTTTGGTGAATATTTTTTAGAAGATAAGATTTTAACATTAGATAGTATAATTAGGTACAACCTTACCTGTGAGTTAAAGAAGGAAGAAAAGGTATTTTTAGAGATGGTTGAAGAGAGAAGAGTAAAATTTCAAAGAAAAGTGATAGAAGAGACAAAAACACCTCTTTGGGCGTTTGAGGAAGACAATCATGACAAGAAAAAGACAAATGCAGCTATGACTCTGGATTGGCCCCAACAGGGAAGGTTGTGCATTAGAAGAAATAAGACAAGATATGACAATTATTTTGTGGGTTCCAGTAATTGCCATGACAATTACCAAATTTTAGGTGGATGGGGATTCAAAGGGGGAAAAGATCCAATATTTCCAGGGATTTATTATGTTTGTGGAAATAGGGCTTATTATAGGTTGCCGGACCATTGGTATGGGTCATGCTACTTAGGCCTGGTCTTTCCAAAGATTTTTCATATGGATAGAAAAGAAAAAGGAACACACAAAATGATAAATACCTTTACACGTAGAAAAAGGGAAAGTTTTTCAGAAATAGTAGGTGACATTTTTGGTGCATTGATACCAGCAGTGGGAGTATCTTTGAATGCATTTAGAATTCGGAAATTATCCACAGTGGTAGATCGTTTATCTACAGATACTGCTGGAGGGTTCTTGATGGTAAATACCGAGATGGTTGCCATGAGAGCTATGGTGATGCAAAATCGTCTTGCCCTTGACATTCTTTTGGCAAAAGAGGGCGGAGTCTGTGGAATGCTGAAAGTCCAACATTGTTGCACTTACATTCCAGATAAGAGCGAAAATATACAGAAGTATATAACAAATATTACAAATTTGCACAAAGAACTTGTTCCACTGGAGGTTGAAAGTGCTTGGGGAAAACTTGGTAAAGGGTTTTCTTCTGTAATAAATTGGTTAACAAGAATGAGTGGATTAATAATAGGGAAAGTTATAATAATAGCAACCGTGATAATAATAATAATATTAATACTGAAGCTTGCAATAACATGTATAAAGAGAAGAAGAAGGCAGAATAAGATAGAAAAAGAAAACATGATAAACAAGGAAAGAGAGAGAGAAATTAGTGAAATAGAGTTAGAAGAAATAAAAGAGAACATGTACAAGAAAACGAAGAAACAAGTTGAAAGGGATACAGTTGTGTAAACTAACAAAAGCAAACGGATAAAAGATATATGCTGTCTGAGAAAATTGTATAACTTGGGTTTTTGTGGTGATATTAAAAATCACCAAAGGGGGGGGTTGATGGAGCAGGGCAAATGTAAAAATTTTAACCTCCTAATATTTTCGTAAAATATTAATAAACATGTTTGTTTAAGTAAATAACCAACAATGTATGTTAAGGGTTAAAGGTAACACGCTATTCTGTGTGCAAATTAATTGACTTATAATTGTTTACGTGTCTAACATAACATAATATTTGCGTACTAATTAAATAATAAATGCATGATTTGTGCTTTTAAATAAAACGTGTGGTTGCAAAATAAAGCGATGGTAAGTAAGGGACAGCTTTATATGTTGCTTCTGCTAGGTAATACCTAATTGGGGTACATAGAAAGACGGGAGGGAAACGAAAGGGTTATATTTCTTTGTTTTAACAATATTTTGTTTATCTTTGAAAATAGTGCGCTTAGGCCTGTCGAGCAGCAATATAAAATGGCCGCGAGTTGCTAGAGTACGCATGAGCGGGAGACCATGTGATAGAGGAGAGAGGCTGTGGAAAAGGGATGATCACGTGCTGATGCCGAGAGGCTAAGATGAAAGTATGGTCAAGGCTGTTGTGACCCTTCTGAGCAGATGTGTGCCAAGATGATCAGCAAGAAGCGTGAGAAGCCTGACTGAATCAATAGACGGAACTGTATTACACAAAATGTAACAGAAAAAGATACAATTTGGACTGATCGAAACGGATGAGCAAGTGCATGAACTGTGGGAAACGATGCTTGCATGGACATTCCACACGGAACTGGTTAAGACCAGGAAGTTTGATTAAAATGTATATGGACCTGAGTTTTTGAACCAATGAGAATGAATCGCGCAATGAAGAAGAAACATTTTATGCTGTAAGCTAGAATTAGGGTATAAGAAGACCTACTCTTAGTGGGAGGGGTTAGAATGCTGTTCGAATGCTGCGGGAGATGCTGCAGAAGTTAGATGCTGCGTGAGTTAGATGCTGTAGATGGGAGAAGTTGCGGTTGCTGATGCTGACGAGCTGATGCTGCTGCTGTTATTTTCCTTTTCCAGTTGAGTATAAAGATGCTGCTTTAGGAGAACTTTTTATTGATAGATTTTTATTAGAATTATTAGACTTTCCCCAGATAGATAGATAGATTGATCTATAGAGTTCTTATTATGATAACCTCATTTTTCCGTCTAATAAAAGTGCCTTGCAATTTCAAACTATTCTTATATTGATGATAAATGTAATGATCTGAATAATAAGCTTAACCTCATTTCCTGCATTCAAAACTTTATATAAACTTTATTATTCTTTAAACAAATGACTCAGTGATTCTTTAGCTCAATTATTAAAAATGAAATGTTAAAGAGTTTATTGTGATTGAGCTGGTCTTAATCACCATCAACTGATTCCTACTAGTTGGTCCATCGACCAATGAGCGGAATACCTTAAAAGCAAATGAGAAATATCATGTCATTATAAAAGAGGTATCCCGTCTCCTTCCAGCGAATCGTTTTTCTCCTAGGTTCATGACGGAGGAAATCCAGGGAACAAATGAGTAAGTGAATGTATATGCGGTGTTACGGGCCCCACCGTCATATGGATATAGTGTGTGTGTTAGAGAAATAATTGCACCTGGATGACCAAAGCATAATAGGAGAATTATTTTTATTGTTAGCGCTGGATCACACTCGCCACCTGGGACGCCATGGGGAAACGGAAAGTGCAGGAGAGTGTTCTAAAGGCCCGTCCTGGTTCTACCCTTAATGAGTTCCTGCAAAGAGCAGTGGTGGGTTAATCCAGTGGGAGCCGCCAATAACAAACAGTCTTCGGGCAGGTGGGGGGAGTGCGGGGGTGTTTAGGTTTAATAATAATAATAAAAATAAAAAGTTAAAGGAGACTTACCTGGAGCTGCTGGTCGCCTCCCGCGTCGCGCCTCAGTCTTCCTTGTCCCAGTCGGCACTGGGGCAGCATCAGACTCCCTGTGCAATCCCACGCTGCTCTCATGCTACGAAAGCAGCGCTGGGATTGGCCTGAGTGGGCTGCTTTGATGCTCCGCTCAGGACAGGGAGTCTGTGCTGTTTCTCCAGCCTGGCTGTACAATACAGCCGGGCTGAAGAAACCTAAATGCGCATGTGTGTTTGGCCGGCCTGAGACGGCCGGCCACACACACATGCACACTTATAAGTGCACAACCAGTCCTCCTTCCCCCTCCTTGACCCTGTCCCTCCCTACAGCACTGCAACAGCTGAAAAATAAAACAATATTAAAATTTAGTTTTATTTTTCAGCTGCTGGCTCTGAGCCAGTAGGGCGACGCTCCTCCGCCATTGCAGAGGGGCTGATCCTGGGGTAATCAGCAAGGAAATTGAGTTGGCTGAATGCAGACTTTCACTCTTGTTCCCCCTGCTCTCGCTCCTCCTTTGTGCACCCCAGACTTCACCTGCATCAGTGGTTATGTCACCCCTGGTCACTCAGCATCTAATAGTAACTTGAGGACAGGGGATTGCCCAATAATTGGTGTGACCCCCAGTCCTATCAAATGAGCCAGAAGGGGCCCTATTGCAGATGTTACATCTTACACCGCACCACTCGCTCAGAGGCCTTTAAGGGAGTAGCAGGAAAAAGGAAGGTGTAGTTGTTAACAGCAAATCAAAGAGGCTGTGTGCTCCTGTACAAGTGGCGGAGGGCGCACTTGAAGCTTGGGCAACGGGCGAGACAGATGAAGGGTTACAGGACCTATGTGACAAACTTATCTCAGCTGTGATGGACAGGTTAGAGCCCATATACCAGCGCTTGGATGTTATAGAATCTGACATTTGGAAACTCAATGGCTTTATAATGACCAAGCATCTAGTGGCCGAACCCTGCACCATGCCCCCTGCAGCAAGGCCAATAGCCTCCAGCCCTTGTCTACTAGGGATATCCCGATGAGCCCACAACCGCATCCCACAGTTGGGGTACCTGCTAGTAAAAGCAGCCGGTCTATCTTCAAGCCAGCGGGAGTAGAGTGCCGCAGCTTGGGGTTAATTGAAGGGGCAGAGAGGGGTGGTGGAGGGTTGCTGTGCTGAAGCAGGGGTCAAGCACCTGGGTATAAGCCTACATCGCTGAACTTGCCACCCGATGCGTGCCCGTATGTTATCATACTGTCCAATGTGCCTCGCCTAGCAATTGGCTCTGATGAGTCTTTTCTTCAACTAAAAAATAAGACTCTTCACTGGCGCTGTACTCATGCTGGGTTGGCCTACTTCGATGCTCTTCACATACTGCTGGTTAGGAGGGTGGACTGGGTAGGCTTCTACCTAAGCTTTTTTCAGGTAACTGCATTGCCGTAAACTTTAAGCATCCAATCATTGCCCACAACCTCCTTAACAATTGCATGCATCAAAAACTGCTAGGATCTAAATCTCCCTTTTACCCTCGGGTTTCTTCTACTGCCACCTGAGGGACAGAAGTGGGTTTGCTCACCAGCCCTCATTAGTAGGTCAGCAAAAGTGTTTACAGGGAGCAAGTGTTAGTCATCAGGATCCCCCTGCCCCATAAGAAATTCTTTCTCCACTTACTCAGGTTGATTGACTCTTGAATGATCAGACGGCTCACAGTAGTAATGGGATACTTTGCCCTGACTGCCCGACCCATAATCTTAAGCAACGCACAAATGGCCCTGAGCTTTTAGAACAGGAGTTAGGATCCACTCCAGGTAACTCTGGCCCCCAGGTTAACCTATGCATAGATAACACATCCTTGCCGCCCCACACACTTGAGTGCCCTAATAAGGGTGCCATAGATACTCCCTCTTGGCAACCCACAACTCCACCCCAGCAAATGACCATACTGAGTTGGAATATTGCAGGGATTAGGATCAAACTACGTGACCCTGATTGGGGCACTTTGGTTGATGGCTACGACATTTGTTTATTCCAGGAGACATGGGCAATGGACCAAGTGAATAGGGGCGAGTACAAAAGCTATAGTATTCCAGCTAGTAAATCTAGCGATGGACGCCCCTCTGACGGCCTGTTAGCTCTGTCCTAGTCTACTCTATCCTGATCTGTCACAACTCTCCATTTGGGCTCCCCTGTTGCCCAAGGGTTAATTTACTCCAGCTCAAATTCCCAACCTCTCTTGATAATTAACATCTATAAGAGGAGTTGCAGCTACAAACAAGAATAAAAAAACCTGCAATTACTAGATAGAGTACTGAGTGGCTATTCTAGCACCCAACTTGTTCCTGTGGCAGGGGATCTCAATCTCTCATTTGAACTGAGTGTGTTGCCTCGTGACTTGTCAGGTGTTGAGGACTCAACTTGGGGTATTTCGTATCTTGCGCATCCTACCAGAAGGAATCTCTCTAGAGCAGCACTCCAGGTCATGGAACTCACCTTGACGCATGAAATTCGGGCCTACAATGGGCGATCCACCTGTGATAAAACACTTGCACCGACATTCAGATGAGGGCTGTACTATAGTACAATTGATTACATCTTTCTGGATGTAAGACTATGGAGCAAACTGGAAGACATGGTGGTGGTAGAATGTGAGGAGAGTGACCACAATCCCCTGTCACTTAAATTGAAAGAATCAATGCTCCTCCCGCATCTGGTAGACATAGAAGGTGCCCAGACCCAGCTTGTAGCCACATAACAGGCGGAATGTCAAATTGGAAACAGTGGGCACATCACCAGAGGGAGTTAAGGCCCTATACTCCACCCTCGCTACCTATATGGATATCATCTATTCAAACTGGGGGAATAACATTTTAACTTTGCTGAGCACAATATGGTATTCTCCAAACTAAGGGACCTGTTTACCAAGGAAACTCTGGGGTGCCAAAAACCAATGGCTTCAAGGAAGTGGTTCAACCGCTCCTGTAAAAAGGCAAAGGCTGGCCTACTAAAAGCCATTAAAGGGGGGCCATGCAAGTCATCATGGAAAGTAGGGCTATTTATCGGGCTAATCTAAGGGAAGCCAAAGCAATTTGCGAAGATCGTATTTAGTCTGATCTCTTGGACACCGCTACAGCAAACTACAAAAAGAAATGATGGACTCTGGTTAGCATGGGTGACGGGAGATCAGGTAAACCCTCAGAAATATCAATACTACCCTATGAATGGGTTGCCCACTTTGGGAGATTGTATTCTTCATCTAAAGCCACTGAGGCAGCCCTTGTGTCTGTGGGCCACTCCTGTTTGATGGATCCTGAACTTCCCCCAGTAGTTTTCTCTCTCGAGGAAACCAAGCATGCTGTGGCCTCATTTAAATTTGGAAAAGCGCCAGGCCTCGACACGATTCTCACAGATGTTTTTAAATCGGATATTGCGGTCTGGGCACGGTATATCAATGTGGTGTCAAACGACATCTCGATGGAAAGGGCAATGGGGGTGGATATTGTATCAATCTTTGAAATGGGGGATCCCAGTATCTCCTTCAACTACCGTCCAATTAATTTAAAAGATAACATGGAAAAGATTTTTCTGCAAGCAGGTTCTTGAGCGGTTGTTGGTTGGTGTGAGGAACACCACATCCTCTCAGGCTTGCATGCAGGATTCAGGTACAGAACTAGTGCCGTCTACAAGGTTTTCCGCTTTCTCCTTGTAAAATGGAAGAAGGTGGATCTGGCCAAGGGCGAGTTTTTTGTGGCATTTATCAATCTCCGCACCGCATTAGGTCTCGTGCCCAGAGGGAAGTTGCGGGTGGTGCTCCACGTGATGGGGACCCCTCAAAAAGTTTTCCATTTAATTCCTCTACTCCACGAGGGAAATTGCACCAAAGTTACTTGTGGTACGAACGGAGAATTAACTGAGGTTTTGCCGGTAGACCAAGGCATGTGTCAAGGCTGCCTCCTTGCAACAAACCTTTTTCTTTTATATATAAATAACTACGTTCCCTACCTCTCGAATTGTGTGAACGATTCCCTTTCCCTGGCCGGGGACAAAATCTCCGCGCTGCTTCTTGCGGATGAAACTCTTGTTGTCCAAAACTAGGAGGGGCCTGAAAAACCTGATTTATAGATTCAATCATTACTATGGATATTTTGGTCTTGAAATCGACACGCCTAAAACCAAATACATGTACAACTCCAAGAGAGGCAGGGTGAGCGGTGTTGTTAAGGTGGGATCAGAAACATTGGAAAGAGTTTGTGAGTTTGACTACCTGCATATCAAGCTAGCTGAAGCTGGATCCTGGGTCTTGCAGATCCTAAAGAGCACTATATTATTCAAGCACAGAGCTGAGGCCACACACAAATTTGTCAAAAAGCCAATTGGACCCCCGTACTTCCAGTAGTTGAAATCTACAAGGATCCAGCTAGGAGGCGCAGCACTTTATGGTGCAGAACAATGGGGCCACTGTAATACCAACTCCCTGACAGTAGCAGAAAACAACTTTCTCAGAGCTCTTGTCGGTCTGGGGAAGGGGATGCCATTGATCCCACTGCGCCTGGACCTTGGTATCTTTGAAATAGCAACGTTGACAGCGCTAAGAACCCTGTTGTATTGGATTCACATTTGGAGCACCTATGGGTTGTCTCATTTCTGGAAGGGCCTGCAGGATGTTATAAATGGCAATATGGCGGGTAAA
Source organism: Calotriton arnoldi (assembly GCA_963921515.1). Classification (NCBI taxonomy): domain Eukaryota; kingdom Metazoa; phylum Chordata; class Amphibia; order Caudata; family Salamandridae; genus Calotriton; species Calotriton arnoldi. The sequence continues at coordinate 820,102 of CAWUFW010006834.1, forward strand.
ATTAAATGGCTGGTAGTGATTTAAAAGTGCATGGATTGGGCTGGGTCTGAAAAAATTCTGCAAAGAGCCTCGCTCCATTCACCCAGGCGATGCACTCTAAGTCAAAAAATTGGTCAGGAGAAAGCTATCAGTCACAGGGAGCACCTAACCTCCATAAGTAGTCTAACAAGTGCCTTTTTGTTTCATAAATCTGTAAGCAAAGCTGAGGGGTTCTTGGATTTCATCTGACCGGTTCGTGCATGTTCGGTGTACCTCCCGTTTAGGTATGGGACGCTTCCAGTAGCAGCTTTCACCATCCACTGGGGGAAGACGTATCAGGGATCTGTCTATTGTTTTGATTGTAAAACACCAGAAACTGATGAGCACTTGCTGTTCTTCTGTTCGGTTTATGTCAAACCCAGAAGCAAATGGATAGTCCCCCTGTGCAGATCACTCAGTCTATTAGAGCGAGGAGAAGCCTACAGAATATGTAAAAGTGATACTTCCTCAATTGTGGTGGTGGCGGTGGTCTCGAAATTCTTATACATAGCATGACCACTAAGACAAAAAATATTATCTACTGTTTAAGGGCAAATCCCACAGCAACCACTGAGTAGTTCTCATGAACTTTTGCACTGAAACCCTTTCTTTTTTATTTTTTCCTCATATGACCTCCGTAGCTATAGCAACCTCTCGACCTGAACCACCTCTGGTGCTGATAACTAGGTAGTTTCAGTCTCAGCTGTTATTCTTTCGGGAACCACCCGGGATACACATCCTGAGCTGACTCAGAGGTTTTAATCATTGGAATTTAACCAGTCCCGTACTATAATCTATACAGTTGATGACTCGTCCAGTAAATTCCAAAATAACCCAGTGTCCGGCCTCTCTCTATGGATATTTACCCTCTGATCTAAAACTCTGAAATATCTCACAGAGTTCCACCAGGCATTCCAGGATGGAGGTACCTCCTGACGCCACAGTTTACATATCTCTCTCCTAGCCAAAAGAATCAGATAAAAGACCAACTTATGTTGCAACCCATTTAGGATATGTTCACCCCCAGATTTGGAAATGACGCCAAAAAAAATAAGAGATGGTCTTACCTCCATAACGAAACCCAACACCCTCGAGATGGTGTTACCCACATACTTCCAAAATTCGGTAAGCTTGGAACAGGAGGCAAATATGTGGATATCATCCGCATTCTGAGAGCCACATCTGAGACATCTTGCTTCACCACCGCCCTTTATTCTTGAGATTTTGAGGGGAGACCAGTATAACCAGTGAATTGTGAAAAAATTGTTCTTCCTGAGTGCAGCAGGTTTAATTAATGGGTAAAGAGTGTCTATAGATGCTTGCCATATATCATCCAGCTCCTCGCTCAGCAAGTAGTTTTCCCAGATTCGACTCGGCTTGTCCATCTTACTGTCTACTGCAGCAAGAAGGTAACTGTACCAGTGGGCTACTTCTTTTTTCCTCGGGGCCACCTCTTGTAGATCACTCTCCATTGAGTTCTCTTCCGGGTGAGACCAGTGTTGGCCCTTACACCAAGAAGAAATCTGATAGAATTTGAACCTCGAGAGGGCACCTCTAGTGACGTTGTTCCAGAACTCCCAAGTATGACATTCATTACCCTTTACAATGTCCTTCCAGTGAGTGACTCCAGCCTCGATCAATGGACAGGCTAAAACATCCTTTAAACACACCGGAGTTCCAGGGGAGTCCCACACGGGTGCCCAGTCACTATAGTAAGAAAGTCCTAAGCACCCTCTGCATCCCGACCATAACTTAGCCGCCATACGTAAAGTCTTCAAGCAAACTTTTTTGAAAAATTTGGAGGAGCCGAATTTATACATGAAACCTGATTCTTCTGTGTCAGCCAACATAGCTTTAAACATGCTCCCAATTAATGAATTATCTGGGGTGAGTAGTAACATCCTACAATTTTTCAATTGATAGGCCCAACAAAATAACTGTAGGTCAGGCAAACCCATACCTCCACACTGTAATTTACGTCTCAGCTTTTTCCAAGACAGTCGGATCCCTTTACTTGCCCAAATAAAGGAGGAGATCTTACCCTGATTTTTAAGGAGGTCTGCTTTTGCAAACTCTAAGGGGATGTTATTAAACAGGTAAGTGTATTTTGGGAGTACACACATTTTAATAAGGTTAACTCGCCCGTAATGGGAGAGAGGAATACTCTGCCATCTTTTTAGTAAAATATCAACCTCTTTAGAGACCCTATCAAGGTTAGTTTTTGGGATCTTTTCAGGGTTTTGAGTAATTGTGATCCCAAGATATCTAAGCTCTCTAGCGAAGTTGTTCTCTTGATCAGGGATGTTCCAAGCCATAATCTCGGTTTTGTCCTCGTTTATCTCGTAGCCTGAAAATTTCCCGAAAGACTGTGCTTCCATCATGAGCTCCGGAAGTGTAGCCAAGACATTGGAAGACAGTAAGACCAGATCATCCGCATAAAGCGCTACTTTCCTCTCAAACCCATTTACTGCAAAAGGAACTATTTTCTCATTCTGTCGTAGACTCTGGGCAAAAGGTTCGATATATAAATCAAATAAAATGGGAGACAGTGGACAGCCCTGCCTTGTTCCGCGACCAATCTTGACAATAGGAGAAAGGCTGCTGTTAACCAAAATCTGGGCACTGGGCGACTTGTATATTTTTTTTAGTACTTCTCTAAACCCTTCGCCAAATCCAAAAGCCTTCAGAACTCTGTCTAAAAAGTGCCAGTTCACACGGTCGAAAGCTTTGGCAGCATCGACTGTTATAATGGATAGCGGAAGACCCCGTGATACTGCCAAATCAGTCGCCCCTATTAAGGTGTAAACTAGGTCCGACATCTGCCTTCCCGGGAGGAAACACTTCTGATCTTCGTGGATAATTGGCCCAATAACGTTAGACAACCGATTATTCATAATAGAAGCAAAAACCTTATAATCGGCATTTAATAATGAGATAGGCCGGTATGATTGGCACTGAGTTGGGTCCTTCCCGGGTTTCAGTATCAAAGATATAACTGCGCCACTCCAAGAGTCTGGCAATGGGGATCTGCCTCCCAGAATATCATAAAATAATTTCAACCAAACTGGGATGACCTCTTCCCTCAGTAAAGAATAAACCTCAATTGGGATTGAATCTGGGCCTGGGGCCTTTCCTTTCTTAGCTCTGTCTAATACCATCAATATCTCACTCCCGATTATTTCAGTCATAAGAGAATCTTGACTGTCCTCAGATAACTTAGGTAGTTGTTTCTCAGTGAGCCAACTGTCGATGTGTTCTTCCGCTATATGGGGGTCCCCTTGATATAACTCTTGGAAGAACTGTGCAAAAGCCTGTTCTATTTTATCCTTGGCCTCAGTAAAATGTGTATTAGTCTTAATTCTCCTAATATAATTATGGGATCTATCAATTCTGCTCTTCATAGCTAAGAGTTTGCCACAGTTCTCCCCCTGCTCAAAGTCCCTCATCTTGCTGGCTTCCCAATTTTGAAGTAAAATCTCTTCCGACTTAAGCCGGAATTTTAACTGTAACTCTTCCAGATTCCTTGTTAAGTTTTCATTTTCTATGCCGGGAGGACATCTAAACTTTAAATCCACTTCTACCCTTTTTATTTCAGCTTCCAGATCGACCAGCTCTTTCTTCTCTGCCTTAGCCCAGCCTATCACCGCGCCCTTTAATATTCCCCTCAACCAGGCCTTGAAAGAATCCCAAACAATATTCAGAGATGTTGACCCCAGATTGTTTTGTAAGAAGCTAACTGTTTCAGACTTCAAAAAGCCTGGAGTAGTAGGCTGCAAAAGAAATCTCCTATTTAGGGTCCATCTCCTTAAAGGCACCGCTTGAGGAAGATCCACATTGAGGGCTATTGCGCCATGATCCGATATAAGGATAGGCAGATATTCCATTAGGCTTACTTTATCCAACTCTGAGTGATCCATAAAAATATAATCAATCCTGGTCTCGCCTCTTGTTTTCCGCCATACATCACTCAGGTTAAGATTTTTAAGCATTGACAGAAGGTGGGCTTTAACCCTCGGGGCAGAAATCAGTGTCCGGGGTGTGGATCTATCTAATCTGTTATCTAAGAGTACATTGAAATCTCCTCCCATAATCAAAGGGGACTCAAAATCAGCCAGCGCAAAGCAGAGGTTATTTAAGGGCCCTACATCATCCTCATTAGGACCATAAAAACTTACTAAGGTATATTTACTGCCCTGCGATTTTATTTCCGCTACAACCCAATGCCCTCTGTCGTCTACCTGCGATTTAATGAGGTCGGTCCCTGAGTTTGATTTAAGGATAATAGCGACCCCCTTCGAGCAGCATAGTTGGTCTGAAGCGATAACCTTATCCACCCATCTTAATTTACCAAATAATGCTTTGCACTCTGATTGCAAAAGATGGGTCTCCTGAATCATAAGGATGCTAGCAGAACTATTTTTTAAATACTGAAGAATCAGTCGCTGTCTTCTTCTTACTCTCAGACCATTAACATTCCAACTTAAAAACCCCAAACTCTGTTTCGCCCCCTGTAAAAAACTACCCGTCATCTTTGGCCTGCTCCCACCCTCTGCTCTGGCTATTGGAGGTCATTATGTCACATGAGGATGTTGTTACAATTACTTTTATTTTTATTTTTTCCCAATGCTCCCCACCAACAATCGTGCAAAACCCCCCCACACCCCCCCGGACTGCCTACAACCCTCCCCTGGGAACCCTCCCTGTTTACCCATTGGCAATGCCTATTGCCTTATGAGCCGTAGTCCTCCCTCCCCTGAAGGAAGAAAATAGAAAAAAGGTACAAAAACTGTCAGAGCCGAGTTCTCTTAAACTTTAAACTACTAACTGGTTTTAATTTGTGCCAAAAAACTATCCACCTCCTCCGGAAATCTGAAATTGTGCATCTTATTGGCCCAAAGGACTTTTAAGAAGGCTGGGAATCTCAACTCTACCTGTGCCCCCTGTTCTATCAAGGCATCCATTCGCTTCCCTAGTTCCCACCTCCTATCTTCTGTAACTCTGGAAATATCAGACCGGATTCTGAAGGAGGCATCTTTAACCTGTATGAATTTAAGTTTAAGAGCTGCCCCCAGAAGTTGTTCCTTCAGAAGATAGGACTGAATAAATACTAAGATCTTCCTTGGCTTCTTTCGTGCTGGGTTCAACCTAAAGGGATCTCTATGAACACGCTGGATTTCAGTCTCTCAGATTGATGCTGGGGCAAGCTGGGGAAATGCTTTTGTCAGAATGTCTATGATATATGCTTTTAAATTATCACCTTCCAACCCTTCTTTGAAATCTAGTATCCTTATGTTATTTCTCCTCGAGATATTCTCAAGTCTCTCCAGTCTTTCAGCCAAGTCCCGCTCTCTTACTTTAAGCCTGTCCATTTCCTGCCGGTTATCCTTAATCTCCAAACTCAGTTCTCCTACTTTATTTTCCAAAACCTCCATCCGATGTGTTAAAGCTGTCAGGTTTTCTTCTAGGCTGGTACAGGTATCTTGTATCTTTCTCTGATTGGCCTCTGAAGTGGAAAAGCGGACTCCAATTTCTGCCGATAACTGCCTTAGCATCCCTTGGAGTGTAACTGGGCTCTGCTCTACTTCTCCTGGGCTCTGCTCATCCCTGACTCGTATTGTGCCCCCTGATTCTTCATTCACTACTGGGCTTACTCCCCCCATCGACGAAGCCTCAGGAGCTTTCTCGCTTAGTACCGAAAAGCGATTTGATAGGGGGACTGCAGAGTTCAGGGCCTGTGATTTACCTGCGCCTGACATATCCTTATTGTCGTGGTCCTTTTTGCCCTGTAAATTTGCTGTAAAATAAGACCTGAGAGAGGGCATTATTTTTAAAAGGGCTTGATTTTTATCTCTTTTTTTTCCTTTCACCGGGGTTGGTCTCCCTGCTTTATCTGTGTGCTTCTTAAATTTATGAGTATTTATCGGAGGCTCACTGGTCTGACAGGGTTGGACAGACTGTGTTGTTTGCTTGGGTTGTGTAAGTATCGTAGGTTGCGGGGGGGACTCTTTTCCTAAAAGTATGCTTGATCTTAATTTATACCTTCTTCCCTGTACGGCTTCGGCTGTAGACACACCAGGTGTTAGGCCGGCTGATTTAAACACCGACTCCTTGTATGGGTATTTATTCGGCTGACCCCTTTTTCCCTCAAGCTGATCAGGATTCTGTTCAGGTTGTAAGTTGACTACCTCCATGTGGTACATGTAAGAGTCATGCCTTATAATACTTTTCTGATCACTGCGAGCGACAGCTTTAGCCTGTAAACAGGTCTCCCCCGGGATAACTTTTACTTTTAGAGAAACCTCTGTTCTATTATATAAATAGGGCAGGCGACTCACAGTAGGAGAGGTAATTAAACTACCCGGTACTCTTATGGTGCTACCCTTAAAATATCCCAACAAGCGGCCAGAGCACTGGGCATAGGTAAATCTCTGTGTGCGCCGACACTCGGCTAATGCCCCAGCTGCCCTTAGAAACGAGGTTTTCGAGCCTGCACACATACAGACAGATTAGGATTTTTTTTCTAAATATCTGCCTCAATGCTGTCGATAGGAATCCCCACCCTCAGTCCTACCTCCTCCGCTGCTGCTCCGGGGCTCCAAAACAACCAGCACACCTCGCCTCTCTTCCCAGCTGTACTCAACCCTCATAGAGCCGGGAAGCCGAGGCTTCACACCAGCGGGAAAAAGCAATCTGATCCAGCTGAACCCACAGCTTCCACGAAGCGCATACGAGTGTGAGAGCGAGAGACAGCAGGACACAGCACAGCGTCTCCTCCAGCCACGAAGATTCCGAGGTAAGGCAGCAAAAAAGAAAAGAACTAAACTTTAGACCTTAAATCAACCCGCTACCGTATCATTAATCTCGCATACTGCCTTTAACATTTTCCTTATTAACGGGCGGGCTCGGCTCAGCTCCAACATCGCTTAATCAGGGAACGGGAGGACGAGCGACTCGCGACCTGCTTGCTAGCTGGCCGCCATGTTCCCACCTATCGTCATTCTCTAGTTCGCCCACACTGCTCTTGATTAGTGCATATCGCACTGAAACCCTTTCAATGAGTTCCATAACCATTTGATGAACTTTCTGCACTGGAATTTTTTATTGATATTTATTTTTGTTTCACCCTATTTTAATCTTGTAAATTGTTGTGTTTTTAATGTTTTTTTTAAATTTCTTTGATTATTATGTACTCCTTGATGATGAAACAAATTGTCAATAAACGATACAATTATGAAGGGGAACTCTATAAAGCTGTCCATTTTTCTCCTGACTTTCACATCATTGCTTGGACTGCTCATGCCTTCCATTTTCGTCCCCTTCATTGGAAGAATTATGAATTCACAATTGCCACAGAACACTGTCCTGCACCTCTTGAATGTCAGCTGCCTCTTCTGGTTGTTACCTTCCTAACCCCTTGCATGGCCTACAGATCTACCTATTGGCTTCTGACCCTCCCCCCCCCCTTTTTATACCTGCCAATATACTGTGACTATCTGCACTTCAGCAAGACTCATCATTGTGCCCTTTCCCAAAATGGTCCATTGCCACTTCCCTTCTTCACCCATTACTGGATTCTTAGGGCCAGATGTATGACCATTTGAAATTGCGACTCGCAATTTGCGCTCGATTGTGAGTCACAAATTGCGAGTCGCAATTTCAAATGTACAACAGTGTCTGAGACACTGATTGCGATTCCCAATGGGGTCGCAAAATGCAAGCCTCGTGAATATTAATGAGGCACTTGCAATTTGCAACACCATTGGGAATGGCTGGCCCTCCCAGGGATGGTGGCCTGCTGGGCTCAGCAGACATCCATGTCTGGGACTGCTTTTAAATGAAGCAGTTTTTTTTTAATGCAGCCCGTTTTCCTTAAAGGAAAATGGGATGCATTTAAAAAAAAAAAATTAAACGTTTTTGTTTCATTTTTTAAGGGCAGGTAGTGGTCCCTGGGACCCCTTCCCATTTGCTAATGCATTACCACCCTCTTGAAGAGGGCGGTAAATTGTGAGTGTTTTGCGACCGCAATTGTGATTGCAAAACATTTGTACATGGCTTATGAGTCGCTATTAGGAAAGGAACGCCCCTTCCTAATAGCGAGTAGCAAAACACTATTTTGCGAGTCGCAAATTATTTGCGAGTCGCAAAATAGTGTAAGTACATGGCCTAGAGGAAAATTGCATGCGCAAACGGGTCGCAAACCCGTTTGCGCATGCAATTTTCCGTCGTACATCTGGCCCTTAATCCCTGTGTTACTGTTCTTCCCCCTCTTTCCCTGTGCCTTTATTACTCTTAATCTGTAAAGTTTTTTCTCTTTGTCTGCTCATTTTACCCATGCATCCTTGCCCTATCCTATCTGTTTCATCTTTGTGCTTATTTCATGCCTAACCCTGCCCTTTAGCACTATCTGTTCTTAGTTTTTTCCCTTAAGGTTTTTTTTGTGTTTTTAATTTTCCTTTTAACACTTTAAATAATGGTTAGTTTTAAGAATCATGACTCTACCAAACTACTTCAACAATTCTGAGTACTAAAGCTAAATATGGGAGAGATCACGCTTTTGGCAATTCCAATAAATTATCTTTCAACCTCCTTTTCGAAGGGAGGAAACTACTCAGAATAATATTGAAAGCTAGGATCAACCAATAAACAGCCATTCGGGCTCAGAAGGAATTATGATCAATCAGTGGTCATGTCACATGTGTGAAACTTTACTCGAGTGGGCCTGTAGGTATCACACCCATATCCTTGAACAAATAGAAAGGCCTATTCAGTTACTGATCACTAAATACACAGGGCCTCATTTACAAGAAACTGACGCATTAGCATTGATGCTTCAGTTTCCTTGTGCCTGCGTCAAATGCCCTTGCGACACAATGGATGCGCTGTATTTATAATACAGGGCTCCATGGCGCAATGATTAACAGATGCATCAGAAATTCTAATGCATCTGTTGGTGCAAAAGTGACGCATCACTGGAGTTGGTCATAATACTGAGGCGAGTCCCTTTGTAAAAGCCCTGCGTCAATCCATATATCTGGTCTGAGCAGGCATAAGGATTTTGACGCAGTCAAGTCGTAGAGTGACACAGTGAAATGTTGTAAATTCCTCTGCGCCACTTTTAAGTGGCTTTTTTTGTGCGGGAATGCCTACCCTGCAAACATTATACCATGCGCAGGTATAATGTGCCCTATGGCTCAACAAACTGATGCGTTTGACACAGTGCATCAGTTTGTAGATAAGGAGCAGTGTGGCGCACTGATTGTGCCACCCCTGCATAAAAAAAGTGACGCAGCCTGGCACAATGGGCTTGTAAACAAGGCCCACAGTACCCTGCCACCACCACTCACTGTACATGTATAGGGAAACGCTTTTGGCGCTGCTCCATGACCTGAAAACCAGGGTTGGGACTCGTCAATTTCAGGCTTAGGCCTGCATGTGAACACAGGATTTTGTGAGCGCTGAGGCTAAAATAATGGTAGGATACCAGATTAGCTTGCAGTTGGGTCACTTGGGGCAGGGGTATACATCCTTTACCATGCACAAGAACATTCCTGTACCAACAAAGATGCTCCTTAGGAGAGCACAGGGAGCACATCTTTTGGACCCGGTTCTGCAGAGATGTGGACACTGATGATCAAGTCTGGCTTAGAAGTCCACTAAAGACGCTATTTAGGGAGCATTTTCCTTAGCACAGCATGTTTTGAAAACTTGATTTAGAGGTGCCCCCTATAGGGTTCTAACATTCCATTGGATATACCAAAGCAGCCAAAGGGACACCTTCCTGTTTGTGAGTGGGTTAGCATCTCCTTTGTGGTGCTGGTAACTGGAAATTGAAAGGGACACCATAAACACACTCCTTCCAACTTGTGATTTGGTGTGTAGTTGCAATCCTATTTTGCGATTTGGCAAATTACTGAATCACAATTTGGGTTTGGAACTTACCCAAAGCTATTTTGCTGTCACAATGGCTCTAAATTTGCAAATTAGAGTCCTTGCGACTGCAAAATGTATGGCCCATAATGGGGGCTACTGAAAGCCTAGTAGGAGGTGAAGAAATAAATATTAATATGAGTATGCCCAGACTATCCTATCACGGATAATCTGCCACTGAAATTGATGAAATTCAAACGTTTTACAGCCTCCGGCGATTAAGAGGGAATTTAGCTGATGAAACACAAAACAAAACATATAATGTATATTCTATTTAATTAATATATAACACAAAGAGAATAATTTATACGTATAAACTATACTCTACCAATCTATAAACATTAAGGTAAATAATTTGAATCAAACACATAATCCAAGAGCTAAGAAGCACACACACACCTATATATAAAGACGCACACACACACACACATATATCTATATATCTATATATATATATATAGTTATTTCCACTTGATATAGCGCAACGACTCACACCCGCAGGTGTATCTCGGCGCTTAGCCAACACAGGGACCAGCAACAGACTAGACTAGCCAAATATTCAGAAGTTTTTTTGAACTTTGCAAAATCTAGACAGCTGCAGAGATAATGCAGGAGTTGATTCCAGGCTGAAGGGGTGGTAAAAGAGAAGGATCTCCCGCCGAATCGGGAAGCGCGGATGCGGGGAATGGTCAGAAGCACTTTATCGCTAGATCTGAGGTTTCTAGTGGGACTGTAGTGGCACAATTTCTCCTTTAGTAAAGTGGGGCCTCTGACCATCAAAGACTTGTGTGTGAGGCAGCAGAGCTTGAAAACAGTGCACTTTCTAACCGGAAGCCAGTTTAGGGTTCTCAGTGCAGGAGCCTAACGAAAGATGACAAACCAGTCTTGCAGTAGCATTTTGCACCACCTGAACTTTGGACAGCAAAGTGTCATTAACAGCCACAAGAAGTGCATTGCCATAGTCACACCAACTTATGACTAAGGCTTGGACCAGTGTTTTCCTCGCAGAGGATGCAGCCAAGGAATACTTTCCTCAAAAATCGCATGGTGGCAAAACAAGCTCCACAAAATGAAGAGATGTGATCTTTCATGGATAGGGTCTTACCTACTTTGATGCCAAGCTTTTTCACAGATTGCATGGGAGACGGGGCTTGACCGAGTTCAGAGGGCCACCAGTCAGGTGACCAGAGTTACTGGGCTTTAGCGAACTGCAGTATCTCAATTTTATCGCTGTTCAGTTGGAGACAATTCGCCATCATCCAGGCAGAAATCCTTCTGATACAGTCTATGAAACCATTTTTTTACCCATCAAAGTCCTGCCCAAACAAAATGATTAGCTGGGTATCATCTGGATATGATATAACATCAAAGCCACAGGATTTGACAATCTGGGCCAGGGGGGACATGTAGATGTTAAATAACTTAGGGCTCAACGATGACCTGTGGGGCATCCCCTTGTTGATGGGGATGGTACGAGACTTGAAAGAATCCAGAGTGATCATCTGTGTCTGACTATGTAGGAAGTCAGCAAGCCATAATAAGGCTTTGCCACACATGCCTATCTCACACAGCCTGCAAATCAGTATTGTATGAGAAACGGTATCGATGGCTGCTGACAAATCCAACAGCACGAGCATGGCAGGAGAGCCAGCATCTAAAGATAGATGGGTGATGTCAGTGACTGCCACCAATGCGGTCTCAGTGCTGTGACAAGCTCTGAATCCAGATTGGGAGTAATCAATAATCTTAGAGTCCTCCAAAAATGCCATAAGCTACTTACTTAATAGACTTCCCAAAGCTTTTCCCAATAGTGGGAGAAGTGAAATGGTATAAAAATTAGATACGTTTTTTGGGTCTCTGTTTTTTTTTTTAAATATTGGAGAAACCATTGAGGCCTTCCAGGCTAGGGGTAGTTTGGCCGATTCTTAGGATAGATTAAAAAGGGCAAGAATGGTAGGAGCAATCAAAGCTGAGAGACTAGCGGTGATCCTTGTGGTACATAAATCAGCGGGAAAGCCAGATTTACCATTAGCCAGCAACCCCTGAATTTGATCTAGCGTAAAAGGTTCAAATCTATCTAAGTAGGGTGTGGATCCGGCGGGGGCTCCGTGAAGTTAGTTGAATCAATCTGACTTGGAAAGTTGGAGAAATTCTGGTAAATGGCATCAATTTTTCCTCAAGGAAGCCAGCCAAGGAGTGACACAGTTGTTGGGATATCGGGATAGCATGGTAACAGGCACATAGCTTAGTAAAGTTATTTAGCACTTTTTAAAGCTCTTTTGAGGAATCGCCCACTCTCTCAATTTTGCTAGAAATATAGGGACAGATTTACAAGAAACAGAAGCATCTGTATAGATGCGTCAGTTTCCCTGCACCTGCATGAAAAACCCTTGCGCCACCATAGATGCGCCCTATTTACAATACGGCGCGCTATGGCGCAAGGATTGACAGATGCGGCAGAAATTCTGACTCATCTGCAGGCGGAAAAGTCACACATTGCTGGAGTCGTGTCGCAAGCACGACGCAACTCCAGCAATGCGTGTTGCGGCCTATTTCTAATACACTGCGTCACTCCTTATACCTGCTTCAAGCAGGCGTAAGTTTTGACGCAGTGGCGTCCTAAAAGTCACGCAGTGAAATCTTGTAGATTTCACTGCGTCACCTTTACGAGGCTTTCCTGCGTGGGAACGCCTACCCTGCATACATTATACCTGACGCAGGTATAATGTCACGCAGGGCTTTACAACATGACGCATCTCCCTGGATGCGTCACGTTGTAAATGGGCTGCAACATTTACGCCGCAGCTGCGTCACAAAAGTGACGCAATGGTGACGCAAAAGTCATGCAAGGGGCTTGTAAATCTGCCCCATAGTTTTTACGCATTTTTCTGATTTGTCTGTGATAACTAGTGAGAGCTAACTTATATGCTACTCTATCTTCTGAAGTTTTAAATTGACGCCTTCTTCTTTCGAGCCTTTTGCATGCAGCTTTCAAATTGCTAAGTTCTGCGGGGCATCATGGAGCATGTGGTCTAGAAAAGATGGGCCTGGAATATTTGAGCAGTGCCGTTCTGTCAAACGCTGCTTTGAGAGCGTTATGGTAGCGCTGTATTGATGTCTGAGGCCTGGGTAACTTTCACTGTGGAATGACTTGGAAAACATATCTAGCGAGATTGTGTTCCAGGGTCTATAAGCTTTTTTGATAACTTTGATAGACTGGCCAGTCAGATGGTGGGCAGTCTTTGTTAGAGGAAGAGGGCATTCACTCTATAGAAGTGAGGAATTTGTGAAAACTAGATCTAAAGTGTGACCAGTCACATGTGTAGGGCTGACCATGCTTTGGCGAAGGCCCAGCATTTCCATGTCAGTTGAATGTTGGGCAACCTCAGGATTCAAAATGTCTTCCCCATGAAAATTAAAAAACTACAAAAAGGAGAAAATTTTTGGTTGTCAACACATGAGGAGTAATGCATTTGGCTAGAAGTCGACTGAAATCTTTCTTAGACACTGCCGGGCGGTAAAGGATTGCCCCCTTCCAGTGGACTCCTGCAGCCAGCTCAATTTTAAAAATGCATATTTCCACCCAATCCGATTGGAATAATTCAATTAGTTCAAACTTTACAGAATTCCAAAACACAATGGCTACGCCGCCCCTCGATCTTGATTCTCTATCCAGTCTGACTATTTCATAGTTGTCTGGCAGAGCCAAAGGGATACAATAAAGGGCCATGGAGTTTAACCAGGTTTCCGTTAAAAAAGCAAACATCTGGATATATATATATATATATATATATATATATATATATATATCGGGTTGTTTTGCTCATCCACTGGCACAAATAAAATAATTGGATTATACCAGCAAGCAAGCAAATTTGGAGTGCGGATTTGTCTTTTGCGCACTAAGAAAGGAGTAATTCTACAATTGTTACGATTTCCACAATCGTATGCGCACCACTGCTGTCAGGGTTAGGGGTCTTATGTGAACTTCTGATTTTGATATATATATAAATATATAAATATATATGTATATATATTTATATTCACTGAAAAAAAACACAGGTTTCAGGGACGTTATAGTTAGTTGGACATTTCACTCGTACAAAATCAGAGAAATTCGGCCGTTATAGTTAGTTGAGCTAACTATAACTCGCACCCCCACAATGCACTGCTGATACTGTCACATATTACATCACTCATGACATGGTCAGTGACATCACTGATGACATCACTGATGACATCATCCAGTGACTGAGTGTTTCTGAAAAGTTTAAGAATGTTATCTATATATATACGCCAAGGTGTATTGAAGAATGAGTGGGTGTATGAGTGTCTGTATGGATGATTTTGTGGGTGCGTGACTGACTGTATAAGTGAGTGATTAAACGTGTCTTAGTGAAAGCATGGGTGAATGACTAATCTGTGTGAATGTCTGTATCAGTCTGTCAGTTGGTGTGTAAGTGGCTGCATGAGTTAGTGAGTTGCTACATGAGTGTCTATATGGGTTAATGATTGGTTGTCTGAGTACCTGTATGATTGCCTGAGTGTCTGTGTGAGTGGGTGGGGGGTGTGGGACTCCCTTCATGGATGTGTGAGTGGGTGATTTACTGGGTGTTCATGAGTGAGTGGATATCTCAGTGGTATATGTGTGAGTAACTACATATGTGAAAGGCAGTATATGTAAGTATTGGAGTATATAAGTGACTATATGTGAGAGTAAGGATTGTGAGAGTGACTGTATGAATGAGTGTATACTTGTGTCAGTGTTTGTATAAGAGAGTAAGTATGTGTTAGTATCTGTATGAATAAGTGAGATGATGTGTGTATAACTCTATAGGTGAGTAAATGGCAATAGGATTAATTCTTTGCGTGACTGACTAGGTGTGTGAGTAACTCTATGGGTGAGTGGCAGTGTGTGAGTGTCTGTATGGGTATATGATTGCATATATCAGTGGCTGTATAGATGAGTGACTGCGTGAATGAGTGCTGTATGGGTGAATGAGTGGATGTGTGTACACCTATGAATCAGTGAATGGGTATGTACTAACTGGTATTGGTGTGTCTATGGTGTCAAGAATGCTACTCTATATTTTATAGTGAATGTATCAAAGGTTATGTTATGGTGTGAAGAGGTGCATCAGATATTAAGTGGATGATGTCATCAGTGATATCATCAGTGATGTCATCAGTGATGTCGTCAGTGATGTCACTGACCATGTCATGAGTGATGTAATATGTGACGTCATCAGCAGTGCATTGCGGGGGTGTGAGTTATAGTTAGCTCAACTAACTATAACGGCCGAATTTCTCTGGTTTTGTACGAGTGAAATGTCCAACTAACTATAACGTCCCAGAAACCAATGGTTTTTTCAGTGAATTTCAAAGGTTTTTTAACTGCTAATTCCTAACTATAACGTCCCTGAAACCTCTGTTTTTTTCAGTGAATTTCTAAGGTTTTTTAAATGCTAATTTCTAAATATGCCTACACAGGTAGGACATGTGCAGAAAGAGGAAGAAAGGCGCAGAAAGGCGCAGAAAGATGCAAGAGAAGTGATGAAAGAGACAATAGAGTTGCAGAAAGAAGCCAGAAAGGTGCAGAAAAAAGGAAGAGAAGTGCAGAAAGAGGCAAGTGAGGTGCAGAAACAGGCAGGAGAGGTGCAGAAAGAGGGAACAGGGGTTCAGAAAGAAGCAGCACAGGTGCAGAAAGAGGCAAGAGAAGTGCAGAAAGAGGCAAGAGAGGTGCAGAAACAGGCAGGAGAGGTGCAGAAAGAGGGAACAGGGGTGCAGAAAGAAGCAAGAGAGGTACAGAAAGCGGAAGAGGGGTGTAGAAAGAGGCAAGAGGGTTGTAGAAAGAAGCAACAGAGGTGCAGAAAGAGGCAAGAGAGGTGCAGAAGAAAGAAGGAAGAGAGGTGCAGAACGAAGCAAGAGAGATGCAGAAAGAAGGGAGGTACAGAAAGCGGAAGAGATGTGCAGAAAGAAGCACGAGTGGTTTGCGCACCATTAGTACCAATTTAACACCCACATTTAGCAATAAGTAACAGCAGGTGCAGAAAGAAGCAAGAGAAGTGATGAAAGAGACAAGAGAGTTGCAGAAAAAAACAAGAAAGGTGCAGAAAAAAGGAAGAGAAGTGCAGAAAGATGCAAGTGAGATGCAGAAAGAGGCAAGAGAGGTGCAGAAAGAGGCAAGAGAGGTGCAGCAAGAGGCAAGAGAGGTGCAGCAAGAGGCAAGAGAGTTGGAGGAAGAGGAAAGAGAGGTGCAGAAAGAGGCAAGTGAGGTGCAGAAAGAGGCAAGAGGGGTGCAGAAAAAGGGAAGAGAAGTGCAGAAAGAGGGAAGAGACGTGCAGAAAGAAGGAACAGGGGTACAGAAAGAGGCAAGAGGGGTGCAGAAAGAAGCAACAGAGGTGCAGAAAGAGGCAAGAGAAGTACAGAAAGAGGCAAGATAGGTGCAGAAACAGGCTGGAGAGGTGCAGAAAGAGGGAACAGGGGTGCAGAAAGAAGCAACACAGGTGCAGAAAGAGGCAAGAGGAGTGCAGAAAGAACCAACAGAGGTGCAGAAACAGGCAGGAGAGGTGCAGAAAGAGGGAACAGGGGTGCAGAAAGAGGCAAGAGAGGTACAGAAAGACTGAAGAGGGGTGCAGAAAGAGGCAAGAGGGGTGCAGAAAGAAGCAACAGAGGTGCAGAAAGAGGCAAGAGAGGTGCAGAAGAAAGAAGGAAGAGAGGTGCAGAAAGAAGCAAGAGAGATGTAGAAAGAAGGGAGGTACAGAAAGCAGAAGAGATGTGCAGAAAGAAGCACGAGTGGTTTGTGCACCATTAGTACCAATTTAACACCCACATTTAGCAATAAGTAACAGGTGACCATTCCAAGTTTGCAAAGGGCCTTCCACCATGCTGTAACACTTGTCGCTGCATTTTTGGTAACGTTTGAGCCGTTTGAGCTAATCTTGTTCAAATCTGCAGATTATGCAGCAGATGATGGATTATGTGGCATATGCGGAAAATGTCTAATTATGCGAAAATCGGTGCAGCCGAACAGTCGCATAATTCCAGTGGCCCTGCTCATACCTCCGACTAGGTCCAGAAGTGCTCCTCAGTGGTTCATTCTTTTTTTTGTCTCATTGATTTTATAGTTTAGCTTCTATGGAAACGAGGAAGACTAAACCTGAGGTTACCACTCCACAACACAGACTACCATACCACATAATTACTGTCCATAACACATAATTCACTCCATATAATTTCTATACACTAAATACCACATACTTTCTATCCACATAATTTCACTGCACAACATACCACAGAATTCCACTACACACAACGTACATCCACTCCACTCCAAAAAACATTAGTAAAAAACCTTTACATTTACAACGCCAATAGCCGTAACGTTCGCAAATGCGAGACCTATTACATTGCAAATGCTTCTTTAACTAGTAGTCGCGTTTGCAGAGTGGTGGAGAAAGGGGGCTGGGCCTCAGACCAGCGCTCAGGAATTCCGCTGCGTAGGACTTACAGGAGGTACCAGGAAGGCTTCTTGGCCCCCAAAGTCCCTCAGGAGTAAGGTGGACTTCATCCCCCAACCAGTAGTGTGCCAGGAGGCGCGTTTGCAGAGTGGTGGAGAAAGGGGGGCGTGGCCTCCGAAGACTTCTTAGCAATCCCACTGTATGGGACTTACTGGAGTTAACAGGAGGGGTAGTTGGCCCCCAAGGACATCCTTGGGGGCCAACTACCCCTTCTATTACCTCCAGTAAGTCCCACACAGCAGGATTGCTAAGTTCTCATAGCAGCCCACGCCCCCTTTTCCCACCACTCTGCAAACGCGCTCCCTGGCATGCTCTTGGATGGGGATTGAAGTCCCCTTCGCTGCTGGGGCTCCTTAGGGGCCAACTAGCCTACCTGTTACCTCCAGTAAGCCCCACACAGTGGGATTGCAGAGAGGTGGCCACAGGCCATGCCCCCGTTCTCCACCACTCTGCAAATGCACCTCCTGGTGCGCTCTTGGTTGAGGGATGAAGGGCCTGCGAGGTCCCCCGCATGTAATTTGTTATGCCCCAGGGAGGTGGCAGTCCACAGGGTAGTGTGGGGGGGCAGGAGCCCCCCAACCATTTTTTAATGAAAAGCCCCGGGGAGGTGGCGGTCCCCGGGGCTGCGGGCCCCGCATGATAATTTTGTATTGTCCCCGGGACCTGGCCCACCCGGGGGCTTTTAGAAAACGAAGCGTGGGAGCCCGCGCTTTGTTTTTTAAAAAAAAATTCGCCCGTATTCGCGCACCCAGCGTGAATCCTGCCGAATTTGTTTTTTTAAAAAAATGCTTTTTTTGGCCCTGGGCTTTCCCTGGCCTAGAGGGTCAGGGTGTTTCTACCCTGCCCCCTTTTCTTCATTTTTAACCTTTTTTCTTGTGACTCGGTTCCACCAAGTCATAAGATGGCTGCTAACACTTCTTGGTTTGAAGTGTTGGCAGCCAATCAGAATGAAGCTCGTGATCGGGAGGGTTCGCGAATACTCCTCGGTCACCAGATATCGATATTTTTTATTTTAAAATTTCTCAGGAACTACTGAACGGATTTACACCATTTAAAGCAAAGAGTGCACTCTGGACCAAGAGCTACCTCTCTCCCAAATTTGGTGTAGTTCCGTTCAGCAGTTCGGGCTGTAGCCACGACAAAAGTTCCTATGGAAATGAACATGGAGAAAACGCGTTTTGGGACTCCCTCTTTTCTCGGCCCCGCTTGATGAATCACCCTGAAACTTTCAAGACAGGAGCTGACCAGAGCGGGCCATTAGTTTTGAAAATGTAGCGAAGATTTCTCAAACGGCGCCAAAGATATTGGCAAATCAAAAAACGCTTTTCCTATGGAAACTAGTTCCTAACTATGACTACCTACTGGCGACCGCCAGTAGGCAATATATATATACTGAGGTGAGATGAAGGAGCGGTATATATATATATATATATATATATATATATATATATGTACAAACAAAGTTCTCCTTGTGGTGGAGGCACACTCAGGATCGTCGCTCAGGTCTCATGTGCATAGCTCCTTAGAATTTGCTGCCAACGCGTTTCAAGCATTACGCCCTTCCTCATGGGCAGCCTGTGAAGCAAAAGAATGGCGGTCAACAAACCAGCGTTTTCCCTCATTAGTTTTTATTACTCCTTGATTCTAATTATGGTGCATTCTGGGGCTGGTAGTTGCAATAGAATACCGCCAAACCATTTCAAGCTTTTAAAACAATCAATAATCGGGGAAACAAATGTCACATGAGAAATGCAATTGCAATATCAGGCATCTCCCGCTTCGCCTCGCCGCTCGAGATTATTGAATCAAGGAGTAATAAAAACTAATGAGGGAAAACTCTGGTTTGTTGACCGCCATTCTTTTGCTTCACAGGCTGCCCATGAGGAAGGGCGTAATGCTTGAAACGCGTTGGCAGCAAATTCTAAGGGGCTATGCACATGAGACCTGAGCGACGATCCTGAGTGTGCCTCCACCGCAAGGAGAACTTTGTTATATATATATATATATATATATATATATATATATATATATATATATATATATATATATATATATATATATATATATATATATATATATATATATATAGTGTTAGACTTGGCATCTTTTGGCGTGTTTCCCCTGACTTTTTGCTTTCTGACCTCCCGGTTTTGACTCTGTTTTTGCTGGTGTGATGATTCTGCGCACTTTCCTCACTGCGGTCCAGTGGGAAAGTGCAAGTGCTCCTGTATAAAATGTGTTATGGATTGGTGTTTCCATGATTGGCCTATTTGGTTTATGTGTCAGTCCCTTGTAAAGTGCACTGCGAGTGCCAGGGCCTATAGACCAAATGCTGTTGGTGGGCTGCAGCACTGGATTGTGCCACCCACGCAAACAGCCCGTAAAGTGTAACTCGGGCCTGCCATCGCAGAGCCTGTGCGCAGCCTGGGGCTGCCATGTCGACTTGGCAAGTGCACACACTTGCGAGTCCCTAAACCTTCCCTTTGCTACATGTTAGTCACCCCTAAGGTAGGCCCAAGGTACCCCTGTGGGCAGGGGTGCGTTGTATGCGAAAGGTAGGACATGCCCTGGTGTGTGCGGCATGTACTGATAGTGAATTACAGCCTAGTTCGTTTTTCACTATTGCAAGGCTACCTGTTCCCCCTAGGCCAGAACGGGCGGTTTTGATTATTACAGTATATAATCCTAACTGACCCCGGGAACATGGTAGAAATTCGAGTTTAGTATGCCTGGACTCAGAATGATAAAATGCAGCTTTTAGTGAAGTTGGTTTTAACATTCTGTGTTTGAAAATACCACTTTTAGAAAGTGGGTATTTTCTTGTCTAACCATCCAAGCCTGCCTCTGCGAGGTTGTGTATTCCTTGTCTGGAGTGTGAGTGACAGGGGCTGGGGGATGCCAGGAGACAGGGTGAGTCAGCACAGGGCTGAATAGCAAGATCTACATGTAGATGGGTGGGAGGGGTCGCACCTGGGCCCTGAATAGGACAGTGCCTTCCCTCCACAATGCTGGCTCCACCTCCTGTGGTGCGTCTGATGTCCCTGGCCTACTCACTGAAAGAAGGGACGGAGACTTGTCAACAAAGTGCTCCAGAACTGGTTTGGACTAGGCAAAGGCCTCTCTGCCTTCAGAGAACAAAGGAATTTGGGATATAAATATTGGGGCCCTGACCCCATGAATTTAGATCTCGCTGGAATCAAGGAACCTGCCAAGACGAAGAGCTGGAAGAGCTGCCAGGAGGAGTACTGCCCCTTTGCTGTGTTGTTGCTTTGTTAGGTTGGCCTGCAGCTGCTGCTTCTGCCTTGGGCAGTGAAAGGACTGGACTGAACTTTCTACAAACTTGTGCTGAGTATCTCCAAGGGCCTGAAACCGAGCTGGCCTCCTGTTAAGAAGTCTCAGGGACTACAAAGACTACACAAGCCTCTGGGTACCGCTTCTGGAACGCTGTTTCAGTTGCCACAGAGGAAGGGAACCGCAACCGACTCCGTCAACCGAATCCATCCCTGGCCGGTGACCTGTTTGCACCGCAGACCGCATCGCCCCGCTTCGCATCGCAACCCTGGCCTCACCGTGGGCGACGTCCGACGCCGCCAACATCGAGCCGCTGCTTGCACCGTGACCTGTGGGCACCGCAGTTCGCATCGCATCGCTTCACCGAACCAACCGGACCCGACCGACGCGGTCGCTGCAACTGGCTCAAGAGTCGTGACCGCACCGCATTTGGGGCACCGCTCGCACGTCTGCGACGCACCGCTCCGACTCGCACCTCTGTCCGACGCCAGCTCCCGCACTCCGGCTTGGTCGCCTGCATCGCAACCTGTCAGCACCGCATCGAGCATCGTCTCACCCTGCATCGCACGCCTTGGACTCACCGACTCCGTCTGCACGACGCTCATCGAGCCGCTGCCTGCACCGCATCGAGGGACACCGCACCTTGCATCGCTCCGTCTTGCACCGCAACCGCGACGAACGCCGACCGGCTCGTACACTCCGTACCAGCCACAACGAGAAAGGTACTGTAACCGAGTCTGTTCATGACTCTGCTGGCCCGTATCGACGCGGTCGGCTGGAACTGTTAGACTCTGTGGTTTTCAGCATCGCGGTAGGCTCGGACGGAGCTACCGACTCGTACGAACTTTGCTTTTGTGCTATTCCTGCAAAGAAGAAGTTACCGTATCAAGCATTCATTCGTAAAGTATAGTATTGTGGATTTTTGTCGTAATTGGTCTTGTCTTGAGTATATAAAATATTGGTTATTTTTCTAAACTGGTGTGGTGTCCGTTTGTAGTGCTTACACTGTATTACTGTTGGTTATGTGCAAATGCTTTACACACTGCCTCTGAATTAAGCCTGACTGCTCGTGCCAAGCTACCACGAGGGTGAGCAGGGGTTACTTCACGAGTGTAACACCCTTACCCTGACTAGGAAGAAGGGTCCCTACTTGGACAAAGGTGCAAGCCCTTGCCAACTAGAGATCCCATTTCTAACATTGGTTGTCAGCGGTGAGGATAGGACTTGTGTTTGCACTTGACTTACAGTGATTGGTGTGCACTACTACCATATCGCAGACCATTACGTACCACATACTGGTTCTTTTTCTTTTGGCCTATTTTTGATCTTGCCAGTTTTCAACTCACTACTTTTGTCATGCCTGAATAAATTGCATCATCCGTTGCATCTCTGGAAGTTATCTTTGAGGAGGATAGGTTGGAATCCTACGCCGTAAAGGAGTTACGAGCGATTTGTAAAAACCTGAAAGTCCAAATTAAAGGCCTCACAAGGAAGGAGGAGCTACAGAAGGCGCTGAGGGCCTGGGTAGCAGCCAGACATGCCAATGGGCAGCCTGGTAATCTCAGTGAGGAGGTGGAGGAGCCTATTTCCAGGGTGGATGTGCTTTGGGTAGGGGGAACCCGCCAGGTCAGGCAGCAGCAGTCTGTCCCCAGAGGAGCTGGAGGACAGGCGGGAGGCAAGGCAGTTTGAGCTGCAGAAGCTCAGGCTGGAGAGTGAGCGGGAGGAGAAGAGATTGGCCATACAGGAGAGGAAGATGCACTTAGAGCATGAGAGAGAACTGAAGGAGCTAGAACTTAGGAGTAAGTCAGGCTCAGATGGTGGCAGCAATTCGTCCAGAAAGGCAGACAGGATTGTGCACATTCCCAAGAACGTAGGCAAGGAGTTCAAGAAGGGGGATGACATACAAAGGTGGTTTCAGGGTTATGAGGCAGCCATACACATGAATGGGGTCCCTGAGGAGAATTGGGGAGCAGGATTGTGGCCACTTTTCCCCGGAAGAAGCAAGGGATGCTCTGATAGCTTTGGGTAAGGGGTATCACCTCACCTATGCTGACATGAAGGATGCCCTTCTCACGAAGTATGGTCTTACTCCTGAAAAGTACAGGGATCAGTTCAGGTCCAGTAAGAAGTCTGATGTCAACACTTGGTTGGAATGTGTGGATGTGTTCTGCAGGTCTCTGGATGGTTGGGTGAAGGGCAGTAGTGTAACAGATTTTCAGGGGCTCTACAACTTGATTGCATGGGAGCACTTGTCTAGTCTATGTTTTGCAGATCTGCGCCAGCACCTAGTGGATAGTAAGCTAACTGACCCCAGGAAGCTTGCTATGGAAGCGGACCGCTGGGTGAGTACCAGGGTCCACAAGAAAGCGTTTGGGGGAGACTCAGCCAAAGGTGGGCAGGGTCCCCAGCAGAAAGGTGGGGGGGACAAGGGTAAAGCACAGGAGTTCTCTAAAGGGCCCCAAACTAGTACCCAGGGTAAAGGTTCCCAGCCCCCGGTGATAAGAAGAAAGGGGTCTCTACAGGGAAGCCTGTTGAGACCGGCCCCCGCAAGTGTTATGCATGTGACCAGGTAGGTCACTTTAAGGGGGACCCCAAGTGCCCGAAGGGGACACAGCCACCCACTGGTGGACAGTCCAAAGTGTTGGCTAGTGTAGCGCTTGGGGAGGAGGGGTGCCCACAGGAGGGTGGGGATCCCGCAGAAATGACCCTTGTCTCACTAGGGGACAGTGAGATGGTCCCAGGAAACCAGGTGCCCCCTAACACAAAGAAATATAGCACCTGGGTGACCATTAATGGAAACAGGGTAGAGGCTCTCAGAGATACTGGAGCCAGTGTGACCTCAGTCCGGTGTCACCTGGTGTCTGAGAAGCAAGTAGTCCCAGGAGCATTCCACCAAGTAGTTGCTGTCGACAACTCTGAGCGCCAGTGTATGGTGGCGCAGGTTCCCTTTGAATGGGGGGGTCTCAGGTCCCTTGAGGGTGGTTGTGAGCCCTACCATGCCTGTAGATTGTCTGCTAGGAAACGACCTGGAGCAGTCCTCATGGAAGGAGGTTGAGCTCAGGTCCCACTTGGAGATGCTTGGGTTGCCAGAGTGGGCATGCGTGTCTACTCGGTCAATGGCGGCCAGAAAGGGTGATCAAGAGGACTTGGAGCCTGAAACAGTGGCCCAAGTCCCTGCCAAGAGAAAGGGCAGGGGCGCGGGAAACCGGCCCCCGAAGTTCCCACGGACCGGGAGGAGGCGGACCTCGAGGGGGACGCCCCGGTGCCTACAGGGGAGCAGGTAGCCGAACTGGGAGACATCTCTGAGCTGACCCATTGGCAGCAAGAAGGGGGTCCCACCAGGGAGGAGTTCTGCAGGGAGCAGAACGAGTGCCCTACTCTGGAGGGTCTGCGGCGGCAGGCTGCAGACCAGGCAGCTGGTAATCAGTCCGGGTCACATCTGATCTACTGGGAGAGTGGTCTCCTATACAGTGAGCCTAAGGTTGCTGAGCCTGGGTCAGCCCGTGTGCTGGTGGTACCCCAGAGCTTCAGGACCTTCCTACTGGGTCTGGCTCATGACGTGCCTTTGGCAGGACATTTGGGGCAGGACAAGACCTTTGACAGGCTTGTCACCCACTTCTTTTGGCCCCAAATGCGAAGGCAGTCAGATGCACACTGTAGGTCTTGCCAAACTTGCCAGGAAAGTGGTAAGAGTGGGAGGAAGGTCAAAGCTCCTCTCCAACCTTTTCCTGTTGTTGGAACACCCTTTGAAAGGGTAGGGATGGATATTGTGGGGCCACTGGATCCCAAGACAGCCATGGGCAACAGGTACATCCTGGTCTTGGTGGACCATGCCACCCGGTACCCGGAGGCAATCCCTCTCAGGACAACGACGGCGCCAGTGGTGGGCCGGGCGTTAATGGGGATCTTTTCCCGTGTGGGATTCCCCAGAGAGGTGGTTTCTGATAGGGGGACCAATTTCATATCCAAGTATATGACATCCCTGTGGAAGGAGTGTGGTGTAACCTACAAGTTCACCACTCCTTACCACTCACAAGGAAACGGTCTGGTGGAGAGATTCAACCAGACCTTGAAAGGCATGATCAAGGGTCTAACAGAACCCATGAGGCGTAAGTGGGACGTCCTCTTGCCATGCCTACTCTTTGCATACAGGGAGGTGCCTCAGAAGACTCTTGGGTACAGCCCCTTTGAGCTCCTGTATGGCCACCCTGTCAGAGGACCTCTGAGTTTGGTAAAGGAAGGCTGGGAGGCAGCTCCCAGGAAAACTCCCCAGGATGTATTTAGCTACATGCTGGCCTTTAGAAACCAAACTGCCCGCTTCAGGAAACTCGCTCAGGCGAACCTAGAAGCAAGCCAGGAAGAAATGAAGAGATGGTATGACCAGAATGCCACTCTGGTCGAATTTCAACCTGGGCAAAAAGTGTGGGTCATGGCCCCAGTGGCACCTTGTGCCTTGCAGGACAAGTGGACTGGGCCATATGAGGTAAAGGAGCGCAAAAGTGACGTCACCTACCTGGTGGATTTGCAGGCTCCAAGGAACCCTTTGAGGGTCCTTCACGTGAACCGCCTCAAGCCCCACTTCGAGAGGTCCGAAGTGAGTATGCTCTTGGCGACAGATGATGGGGTGGAAGAGGAGAGTGAGCCTCTCCTGACCTCCTGTCTACCAAGGAGCATGATGGGTCAGTAGAGGGTGTGATCCTCTCCCTACTCTGACTCAAGAGCAGCAGGGGGACTGTCACCAGTTGTTGGGACAGTTCGCCCCACTGTTCTCTCTGACCCCCGGTGTTACTCACTGGTGTACCCATGACCTGGACACCGGTGACAGCCATCCTGTGAAGCACAAAATTTACAGGTTGACTGACCGGGTCAGAGCCAGCATCAAGGAGGAGGTCTCTAAGATGTTGGCGTTAGGGGTGATTGAGCCCTCCCACAGTCCTTGGGCCAGCCCAGTGGTCTTGGTCCCAAAGGCTGCGGCGCCCGGTGCCACTCCAGAACTCCGGTTTTGTGTGGACTACCGTGGGCTCAATGCCGTCACCAGGACTGACGCGCACCCCATCCCCAGAGCTGATGAGCTCATTGATCGGTTGGGAGCTGCCCGGTTCCTCAGCACGTTTGATTTAACGTCTGGGTACTGGAAGATTGCCTTAACCGATGGGGCCAAGGAGAGATCAGCATTCTCAACCCCAGAAGGTCATTACCAATTCCGGGTGATGCCCTTTGGGTTGAAGAATGCCCCTGCCACCTTTCAGAGGTTGGTCAATCAGGTGTTGGCTGGGCTGGAGGATTTCAGTGCCGCCTACCTGGATGACATTGCTGTGTTCAGTTCCAGCTGGGAAGAACATTTACAGCACCTTGAGAAAGTGTTGAGGGCTCTGCAAGGTGCAGGCCTCACGATCAAGGCCAGTAAGTGCCAGATCGGGCAGGGTTCGGTGGTGTACTTGGGACACCAGGTAGGAAGCGGCCAGGTGGCGCCCCTACAACCCAAGATTGACACCATTCTGGCTTGGGAACCCCCAAGACCCAGACCGAGGTGAGAGCCTTCTTAGGTCTCACCGGTTACTATAGGAGATTTGTTAAGGGCTATGGCACCATCGTTGCCCCATTAACAGAGCTGACCTCTAAGAGGCAGCCCAGGAAAGTGATCTGGACTGAGTCCTGCCAGAAAGCTTTTGATGCCCTGAAGGCAGCCATGTGCACGGCGCCCGTGCTCAAGGCACCTGACTTCTCCAAAGAATTTGTCGTGCAGACTGACGCTTCAGAGCATGGTGTGGGAGCGGTGCTCTCACAACTGAATGAAGAGGGCCTGGATCAGCCTGTAGTCTTCCTTAGCAGGAGACTACTTCCCAGGGAACAGAGGTGGAGTGCCATAGAAAGGGAAGCTTTTGCTGTGGTCTGGGCACTGAAGAAGTTGAGACCATACCTGTTTGGGACTCACTTCCGGGTTCAGACAGACCACAGGCCCCTCAGATGGTTGATGCAAATGAGGGGTGAGAATCCAAAACTGCTGAGGTGGTCCATCTCCCTACAGGGAATGGACTTTACGGTGGAACACCGTCCTGGTACAGAACACACCAACGCAGATGGTCTGTCCAGGTTCTTCCGCCTTAGTGAAGAGAACTCCAATGGGGTTGGGTAGTTCTCCCTACTTTCAGCTGGAGGGGACATGTGTTAGACTTGGCATCTTTTGGCGTGTTTCCCCTGACTTTTTGCTTTCTGACCTCCCGGTTTTGACTCTGTTTTTGCTGGTGTGATGATTCTGCGCACTTTCCTCACTGCGGTCCAGTGGGAAAGTGCAAGTGCTCCTGTATAAAATGTGTTATGGATTGGTGTTTCCATGATTGGCCTATTTGGTTTATGTGTCAGTCCCTTGTAAAGTGCACTGCGAGTGCCAGGGCCTATAGACCAAATGCTGTTGGTGGGCTGCAGCACTGGATTGTGCCACCCACGCAAACAGCCCGTAAAGTGTAACTCGGGCCTGCCATCGCAGAGCCTGTGCGCAGCCTGGGGCTGCCATGTCGACTTGGCAAGTGCACACACTTGCGAGTCCCTAAACCTTCCCTTTGCTACATGTTAGTCACCCCTAAGGTAGGCCCAAGGTACCCCTGTGGGCAGGGTGCGTTGTATGCGAAAGGTAGGACATGCCCTGGTGTGTGCGGCATGTCCTGATAGTGAATTACAGCCTAGTTCGTTTTTCACTATTGCAAGGCTACCTGTTCCCCCTAGGCCAGAACGGGCGGTTTTGATTATTACAGTATATAATCCTAACTGACCCCGGGAACATGGTAGAAATTCGAGTTTAGTATGCCTGGACTCAGAATGATAAAATGCAGCTTTTAGTGAAGTTGGTTTTAACATTCTGTGTTTGAAAATACCACTTTTAGAAAGTGGGTATTTTCTTGTCTAACCATCCAAGCCTGCCTCTGCGAGGTTGTGTATTCCTTGTCTGGAGTGTGAGTGACAGGGGCTGGGGATGCCAGGAAACAGGGTGAGTCAGCACAGGGCTGAATAGCAAGATCTACATGTAGATGGGTGGGAGGGGTCGCACCTGGGCCCTGAATAGGACAGTGCCTTCCCTCCACAATGCTGGCTCCACCTCCTGTGGTGCGTCTGATGTCCCTGGCCTACTCACTGAAAGAAGGGACGGAGACTTGTCAACAAAGTGCTCCAGAACTGGTTTGGACTAGGCAAAGGCCTCTCTGCCTTCAGAGAACAAAGGAATTTGGGATATAAATATTGGGGCCCTGACCCCATGAATTTAGATCTCGCTGGAATCAAGGAACCTGCCAAGACGAAGAGCTGGAAGAGCTGCCAGGAGGAGTACTGCCCCTTTGCTGTGTTGTTGCTTTGTTGGGTTGGCCTGCAGCTGCTGCTTCTGCCTTGGGCAGTGAAAGGACTGGACTGAACTTTCTACAAACTTGTGCTGAGTATCTCCAAGGGCCTGAAACCGAGCTGGCCTCCTGTTAAGAAGTCTCAGGGACTACAAAGACTTCACAAGCCTCTGGGTACCGCTTCTGGAACGCTGTTTCAGTTGCCACAGAGGAAGGGAACCGCAACCGACTCCGTCAACCGAATCCATCCCTGGCCGGTGACCTGTTTGCACCGCAGACCGCATCGCCCCGCTTCGCATCGCAACCCTGGTCTCACCGTGGGCGACGTCCGACGCCGCCAACATCGAGCCGCTGCTTGCACCGTGACCTGTGGGCACCGCAGTTCGCATCGCTTCACCGAACCAACCGGACCCGACCGACGCGGTCGCTGCAACTGGCTCAAGAGTCGTGACCGCACCGCATTTGGGGCACCGCTCGCACGTCTGCGACGCACCGCTCCGACTCGCACCGCTGTCCGACGCCAGCTCCCGCACTCCGGCTTGGTCGCCTGCATCGCAACCTGTCAGCACCGCATCGAGCATCGTCTCACCCTGCATCACACGCCTTGGACTCACCGATTCCGTCTGCACGACGCTCATCGAGCCGCTGCCTGCACCGCATCGAGGGACACCGCACCTTGCATCGCTCCGTCTTGCACCGCAACCGCGACAAACGCCGACCGGCTCGTACACTCCGTACCAGCCACAACGAGAAAGGTTCTGTAACCGAGTCTGTTCATGACTCTGCTGGCCCGTATCGACGCGGTCGGCTGGAACTGTTAGACTCTGTGGTTTTCAGCATCGCGGCAGGCTCGGACGGAGCTACCGACTCGTACTGAACTTTGCTTTTGTGCTATTCCTGCAAAGAAGAAGTTACCGTATCAAGCATTCATTCGTAAAGTATAGTATTGTGGATTTTTGTCGTAATTGGTCTTGTCTTGAGTATATAAAATATTGGTTATTTTTCTAAACTGGTGTGGTGTCCGTTTGTAGTGCTTACACTGTATTACTGTTGGTTATGTGCAAATGCTTTACACACTGCCTCTGAATTAAGCCTGACTGCTCGTGCCAAGCTACCACGAGGGTGAGCAGGGGTTACTTCACGAGTGTAACACCCTTACCCTGACTAGGAAGAAGGGTCCCTACTTGGACAAAGGTGCAAGCCCTTGCCAACTAGAGATCCCATTTCTAACAATATATATATATATATATATATATATATATATATATATATATATATATATATATATATCTGGAGGGTAGAAATAATGATTTAATTTCGAAATACGTAGAACACCCACCGAAGGGATTATATTTCCGTCCAAGGCACTACAAATCCCAGCGTGCATGCTGGTAATTGGACTCACCTGAGAGGCCCCACGGAAAGAAAATAAATCATGGGGAAGTGGCCTCGGACTGTTTGTGCAAAGTCTTTCTGATCAAAGCCTGTGAGCAAGGGCCAGGCGGCCCGAAACATGTAAGGCGAATGAATTTACTCTGAGGATAAATGCCAGGTATTGCTTTGCAATTAAAGAACTCGAATGAGTTTTTCTTGTTTGAGTGCGTCTTCGTTTTTGGGAACTCTTTGAAACAAAAAATATATATAGAACACCAATCCAAGTGCATTCACGCACAGACGAGGATACGGACTACAAGGTTTGCTGGTGCCAAAATGTAGAGTTTATTTCAATTCAGTGCTGCCCATGACGCGTTTCGGCCACGTCCTGTGGCCTTGATCACATGACCACGCTATGTGAAAACGAGATTTTAAAGGTAACACACTCACCATGTGACTAGTGACGGCATTAGTAGCAACAGAAGACATACTATGTAGTACACTGCATAATTCTTAGCAAAGCACTTTCAAAATCTAATCATTTTATATCCGTGCAAATACGTAAAATTTGGAACATGATTACTAGATCTGTTGGTGCTTATTTACAAGGAGTATGTGCAAATTCGCTTTAAAAAACCCAATTATAAAAACATGAATATAGAGACATGGTTTATAAAGGCATGACAGCTAAATGCAATAGAACAGATTTATATATATAAATACATTAGATAAATAAGTTGTACGAATACATAAAATCGATGGCATAAAAATATGTAGTGTGCAAATAACAAAAGCTAGCTTCATAATATGGGTAATAGTGGCACATATTTGTTTCTGCAGTACAGAGTTACTTGTCCTTAATAAAGTGCTACTAGTGCAAGAAAGTACTAAAGTGCAAAGTTAGTGTAAGCATAAAGTGCTAATTACATGTGTTACTGATGACTTGAAAAATACCAAGTACAAAAAACTATCATATATACAATTAAAAATGTGGCAGCTGAAAAGAGGAAGTATATGAAGCTATAACTTGGATAGTTAATGTTTATGGGGCCCCCATAGGTTAAAGCATCGAATGTGTCTAAGGGTAATTGAGATTGACAATCTAAAAAACTAAAAACTATCGTGTGGTAATGGTCAAATCTTTATGTTGCGACCATCATAGCAAAAATTTTATTGTACAGTTAAAGAGCAAATTGGATCAGGGACATTACAGTATTTGATTAAATGCACTCACAGACAATTGATTAAATGCATTTACAGGTAATTGTGTAAATCCTCACCTATATTAAGACCCTGTGGGGACTTGGTATCAAGCTCAACAATATACTTTGATTCCAATTGCCGTAGTTTTTTCTCACAGTTACCCCCTCTTTTGTTGACTTGCACTGCATCTATTACGAAATATTGGAGGCAGCTAAGGTTGTTATTATGTGTCAGTTTGAAATGCCTCGCCACAGGGTAGGCTGGATCTGAATTAACTATTGTGCGTAGGTGTTGTAGTATTCTTACATATACCTGTAATTTGGTGCTTCCTATGTAGCGCAGACCACAACTGCATTGAAGCACATAGACAGCGTAGTCTGTTCTACAAGTGTAATGACCTTTCAACTCAATACTGCAGTTGGAAAAAGCAGTATTATATGAAGTAGTGTTGATGCCAAATTTACAAGCACGGCATGTGCTACATTTGAAGAAGCCCCTCTTAGGTGATAACCAGCTGATCTTGTTGTCGGTTTCAGGACTGGTTTTGACTAAGTCATTCCGCATAGAATATGCTTTACGGAATGTATATACAGGTTTTGTTGGGAGTACTTGTTTGAGGGTTGCGTCAGTGAGGATAATAGGCCATTGTTTGTTGACTATAACTTTGATATTGTTGGCCTGTTTGCTGTAAGTGGTGATAAGTCTAATCTGTGACTTTTGTGTAGTGTCTAGTGTGTTGATATCGTCCACTATTTCATCCACCTCCCTTTCTCTGTTGGGGTTGAGCAGCATATGCCTATCCTTACTGTTAGCTTTTCTAATGGCAACATCCAATTTTTTAGGAGTGTACCCTCTTTCAATAAACCTCATTTTGGCTTCCAATTGATGATGCTCTAGGTCCACTGTAGTGCTGCATGCCCTATGTATACGAAGGAATTCACCATATGGAATGCTCGTGATTGTATGTTGAGGATAAAAACTATTGGCATGTAGCAGTGTGTTTCGTGCAGTGGGTTTCCTAAACAAACATGTTTCGAGTCTGCCATTTTCGATATAGACTTTAATGTCTAAAAAGTTGGTGGTTTTGTCATCGATATGTGCTGTGAATTGTAAATTCAAATTGTTGACATTGATTTTGTTGACAAATTTCTCTGCTTGAGCAGCGGTACCTCTCCATATAATAAAAACATCGTCAATATAACGCCACCATTTTACTACATGTAGCATCCAATCACTCATATGTTCTACCTTAAGGACATGTTCCTCCCACCAGCCTACATGCAAACAGGTGTAGCTGGGGGAGAAACATGCCCCCATAGCTACACCTCATAGCTGTTGGAAAATGGTATTATCAAAAATGAATACATTGTTAAATAAACACCAGTGTATCATATTGAGGAGCATTTGGTTATTGCAATACATTTCTATCGGTCTTTTTCCCAAATAGTATTCAACAGCTTTTAAACCATCAGAGTGTGCAATACTGGTGTAAAGGGCTGTAATGTCCATGGTTAAGAACACAAAATCACTGGACCAAGTTTGTTGACTTAATTTATGTAAAAAGTCAGTGGTGTCCCGGATATATGTTGGAAGGTTGATGACAAAATCTTGAAGATAAAAATCCACATATCTCGATATGTTTTCGAAAAGGCTTCTTTTTACCGAAATAATAGGTCTGCCAGGCACTGGTGATTCCTTCTTGTGGACCTTAGGAATAAAGTAGATAGTAGGCATAGTGGGGAATTCATTATTAAGGAATGCGAACTCATCTTTCGAGATCAGGCCCTCTCTTTTCCAGAGTGTTAAGTCATCCTTGTGGTTTTTGCTAATCTTTTTTACTTCTGCAGGGTTGATTTTTTTATAGCGTGCTGCATCATTAAGGTGCCTATATGCCTCTTTTTTGTAATCTGATTTACGCCAAAGCACGACGTTACTCCCCTTATCTGATTTGTTGATTGCAACAGCTGAATTGTTCTTAAGTTTCGTCATAAGTTCAAAGTATTTTTTGGTTTGATATTTGGGGGTACGGTTATGAGTTTTGGTATTGCGGTAAAGTTTCTTGAGTTCATCGATAACGCGGTCATGAAAAATATCCACCGCATCGCGAGGCATAGTAGGCACAAAAGTAGATGGAGACTTAAAAAGGACTCTTGTTGGGCTTGGTGATATTGATTCCCTCTGCAAAAGCCACGCCTTGTGTGTTAATGACAGCTTGGGAATTATTGTTGGTGTCATCCCTTAAGGCATATAATGTTTTTATGAGCAGTACATCGTCTGATTGTAATCCAATGTGCCCACTTTGACTAGTATGATCTTGTTCTTTGTCTTTATTGGTATTTTCAGTATACTTTTTGATGGTATAGTATTTAGTTAGTTTTAGTTTTCTTATAAATTTGTAAACATCAACTAGAGTTTCGCAGTAATTGAAATTGCTTTCAGGGCAAAACGATAAACCTAGGGCAAGTAGCTGTTTTTCTGCCTGATTAAGCTGAATGTCAGTCAGGTACACATATATACATATTCTGTGAAAAAAACAAAGGTTAAAAAAGAAAAACAAAGGTTAAAGAAACATTATAGTTAGGTGAAATGTTCAGTAACAACAAAATGTTTTAAACTCAAAAAACCACAGAAATGAACCAGTATATTTATCTCAAGTAACTATAACTCGTGCCCCAAGGTAGCTATACCTCGTGCCTCCACCATGCACAGTTTTCTCTTCAATAATTTCACTGCAAATGTTGCAGTTATATTATTAAAGATGTCATAAAAGATGTCATGAGTAATATGTGGGGCAATTAGCTGTGCATGGCGAGGGCGCGATTTATAGTTACCTTAGGGCACCAGTTATTGTTACTTGAGATAATTATAACTGGTCAATTTCAGTGCTTTTATTTGTTTAAATCGTTATTTTTTTTACTGATCATTTCACCTAACCATAACGTTACTTTAACCTTTGTTTTTCTCATTGAATTTTTAGTTGCTTTTTAACTTAAAGTAATATTTTGCTACCGTACGTAAAACAAGCCCTGGCCCTAATGTAACTATAGCTCGTGCACCTGCCATACACACTGTTGTCATCAATGAAGTCAGGTGTTGCACTGATGTTATCAATGATGTCATAGAACATGTCATGAGTGGTGTAATATGTAAGGTGCATGGAGCGAATTATAGTTACTTTAGGACACAAGCTATAGTTACTTGAGATAACTATAACTGGTGAATTTCAGTTTAAAATATTATGTTTTGACTGACATTTCCACCTAACTATAACGTCCCTTTAACCTTTGCTTTTTTCAGTCAATTTCTATGGGTTTTTTTAAACGTAAAGTAAGATGTTGATTGCCATGTGCGGCAAGGGGTTGGGTGCAGGGCCTGGCCTGAGGCCAGTGGCCAGTGGCCAAACCCCCAGAGGCCCCCAGCCCCATGCTGTGCAAGACCTTTGGGCACAACTATTTATGTCATGTAACAGTGTAAAGAGTCTCATGTTAAGCAAACATGCCTACAGGCTTTGTCAGATACAAAAGATGGTGGGCTTATTGGCTTTATCAAGGGGTCAGCACATCAATATATACAGAGCAGATCTATAGACTTTGTCAAATAGTCACTAATAACTGTAATCAAATGTATATTTTATAAATTCCCACATTGCAATGCTTGATAAAAGTGATTGTCATAAAATATTTTTAATAAAGCATTTCAACAAAAACATTAACTTGTCTTTAAGTCTATTAAGTCTATTTTTTTGTTTTACAGATTTCAGGCCACAAAGTGCAGCCATAGAACCAGCCACAAGGGGACCTTGTACTCCAGCTGAAGAGCATACAGCTCCAGCTCATAGTACTTAAAAAAATATATGGTAAGCTCTTAAGGTGAAGGATTTTATGGGCCAAGAGATTTATTGTGTTTTTTAATGTTGCTGAGGGGGGCTGATGCACTCCCTGCAACCCCCATGACATTAAAAAAAGGTTGGCGGTACCTCTTCCCCTTCTAGAGGCACCACCAGGAATGAAAAATATCATTAGAAATTGCCCTAGGGCATTATGGTGCGCTCCATTCGTGGAGCAGTAAATGTGTAATTAGGGACTACTGTGCTCATTTCACATTCACAATGTTCTCTTGGCTTTTTTATATATATGGGGATGGGGGCATGCAGCCAAATAACCTGAGTCTTCTATATGAGCCAGGGACAATATCCCACCGGGGCCGACATTTATTTTTAGGGGGAGTGGGGCATGCAGCTCTGTACCAAACCTCTCATGGGCCTTGGGGACCCCTGCCCAAGCCACTTAAGGGCCTCGGGAACCCCATCCTTCAGTGCCAGTTTTTCTTTTCATTAGTTTATAGGAGAGGACATTAAAATGTACTCTCCTATAAACTAATGATAAAAGGATACTGCAAAAATTAGCATAAGATAATGGTATATGGAAGCAGGTAACTTCTTCGTACACTGATGTAGGTAAGTGTGTACATTCATAGCAGTCCTTTGTGTTCATGGCGTTAGTATATTCCTGTACTAATCTAGAATAGACATTAGTGGAATAGTCATTTTTCTTGTAGCTTACAAAGGAATAATTAAAGGGGTCTTCCTTAGTGTTATGATTGTGTGAATTAGTAACGTTCTTTGCTCTAAGCTCTGATTCTGGCGCTAGATAAATTCCTATTAGTACTATTGTGATCAATTTTATTGTTATTATGAAAATTGAACTCACAATATATTTACATTTATTTCTAATAAAACACATTAGTCCAATAGCTTGTAGCAAAGTGTAAGAAACATCTTTTTTCTTCTTCTTCAGTTAAGCCTTTAACCAGACAATCCTTAACCCTACTCGGTGTTCTTCTAAAATGTTGTCCCTACTCTTCTGTAACTTTAAGCGTGTACCTAGGTTGGCCTTCTGTAAAATAAAGAACTAAAATAACAAATCTCTACTAGACACAGTTAAAGGCTCTTTCTTCTTTTGTTCAGTCTCAGATTTTTCCCAATTAATTTCCGTTTGTTTGTTTTGTTTCTTTCTTTCAGGGAGGTTCAAAAAGTTCAGGGTTCATGTTACACAAATCTTCCAAAGTGACATTGAAAGTAGGGTTCACAAAGTATGACCATTCAGGTGCTGAATATCTGCGACAAGGCACTTGTTCTCTTTTTGATCTTCTTAGGGTTTGCTGATTCGGGTTTAGGCTATTTTCATCACTAGACTCAGCTTCTTCAGGTATTATTTCTGATATTCGAGCTATTGAAGAACTTCTCCTCTGATTCTTGTTTTCATAGCTTCATGGCCACTCTGCTTGTCGATTTACACTCTTTATTCCAGTGCTGGTTTCTTCGCCTGGATCTTCTTGTCTCAGGACCACATTAGCGGCACTTTCTCCCAGTGATTCGATCTCAGCTTCTCTTTCGTTAGAGATCTCCATGCCAATCTGCGTTATTTCAGGTACTTGCACTTGATTTTCTGTCAATTAGTCTGCACCCCTCTCAGCCTCTTGCTTCTGAACAGGCAACAGTGCTGCTGGTCTAGGCGGTCTCTCGACTGGTGATGCAACCACCAATGCTCTTGGCTTAGGATCAAAGACCAAAGGCACTACTTCTGGATTTCTCACTCTTTTGGTGTGCGAGGCATGAATCCAGTTCAGGATTCCATCACACTTTCCAGCTGTATGTGTAGGGAGGATCCACTGAAAGGGGCCTTTCCATCTGGGCTCAAGGCAAGTCTTCTGAATGTGCTTTTTGATTACAACCCAATCACCAGGATTGAGGTTGTGTCACTGTTCTTTTTTTTTTTTTATTTAACTTTTTATTAACAAACATCGGCATATCAGCATTGAAATTAATACAGTATAGAAATACGCATGACAAGTAAGGCAGTTCAATAGCGAATTACATACAGTGGAGGCATTCAAGGGGGGGGAAGTAGATCATCAAGCGCAACAGTTTGTGGGGGAATGCAAATATCGCCACGGTAAGCGTTCCACTGTGACCAGATGCGGGTCCATTTTCGGGGGCAGCCTCGGGCTGTAAACACTGTCTTTTCTCTAAACATGCACCAGTCCATGTTGTTTTCCCATGTAGCCAAAGTAGGAGGTGCTGCCGCCCCCCAGGCCTGAGCTATATTTCTTTTCGCCAGCATGAAGCCCAGCGTTGCCCATTGTATTTGGTGAGCGTTAAGATCGGTCGGCTCCCATATGTTTAGTAGGCATCTACGTGCCTCTGGACTAAGAGGGACAGTCAGTACCGTGCTCATCGTTGCGTGTACCCCTGTCCAGTACCTTTGGATTAGGGTGCATTCCCACATAATATGCATGAACGTACCCGTGAGGCCACATTTCCTGCGACAGTCCCCTGTTTCGGCTCTCCCCATCATCACCAACCGAGGGCCGGTCATATATACTCTGTGCAGGATTTTAAGTTGGACAAGCCGTAGTCGGGCCGAAATGGCCACCACCCGGGCGAGGAGACCGCTTCTTGCCAGTCCTCATCGTCCAATTCCATCCCATCAGTTACCCATTTCCCCCTTAAAGCTAGTAGAGGATCATCCATGTGGTGTATTAATTTATTGTAAATTAACGAGATGGTCTTGTCAGGGACAGGGCCGTCTAATATTCTGTCCTCTAAAGGGGATGAGTCGGGGAGGGAAGTGCCTCTAGGGATGAGAGAGTGTAGCGCGTGGCTAATCTGATTATATCGAAAGAGCTCGGCATCTGCAAGGTTGTACTGAGTCTGCAGGGCAACAAAGGGTTTTACTCCACCCTGTTTCCACAGATCTTTGACTTGCGATATGCCGATCAGGTCCCATTTATCAAATCCCTTCGAGGACCATAGGTTGCCAAGTTTTGCGGTGTCCCATAAGGGGGTAGCCAATGTTAATTTACCCTCCCATCCCAGGGATTTATTTGCAGTGTGCCATACTTTAACAGTGTGTCCAGTGGGCCCTGTGAGCTTGGATCTGTTTGATTTCACGTAGAGGGATCGGTTATAGTTCCCTCCTGGGAGGAGCCACTTGTCCATCCTATAGCCCGGATTGGCAAGATCTCCGTATGTGCTGTGGTTAATGGCTGCCAAATGTGCTGCCCAGTAATATTTTTTAATGTTAGGCAGACTGATGCCACCATCGTACCACTGTAACGTGAGCGTATTCAGTGCTATACGGGAGGCCCGTTCTATAGCAGGTCCCTCTGGAGGCATTCTATTTCTTTAAAGTATTTCGAGGGGACTGGGTCAAGTGTGTTCTGCAAAACGTAGAGAAAGCGGGGTAGGGACATCATTTTAAAAGAGCCGCTTTGCCCAGTAGGGAGAGGGGAAGGGATTTCCAACTGGCAATGTCTCGCCGTAAGCGAAGCAATGGAGGGAGAAGATTATTTTCATAGCGGAGTACAGGATCTCGGGAGAGAAATATACCCAGATATTTGAACCCAGTGGTGCTAATGTGGATGGGGCAGTTTCGGGGTAGAGCAGGTGGGCCCCCCCGAAGGACATAGAGGTGGGATTTAGACCAGTTAATCCTGAAGCCGGAGTAGTTACCAAACACAGCTAAAATATCCAGAACTGCTATTAAAGACTTTTTGGGCTCCGTTAAATATAGTAGTATATCGTCCGCATAGAGCGAAATGCGGTCCTCCCAGTCAGGTGACCACCGCATGCCTCGAATAACTGGGTTTTGGCGGATCCATGCAGCCAGTGGCTCCAGCGCCAATGCAAAAAGAAGGGGAGAGAGTGGACACCCCTGACGGGTGCCCCGGCTCAGGACGAAGGAATCTGACTTTTTGTTATTCACCACGACTTGTGCCATTGGTTCCGAATACAAAAGGCGGACCCATTGCATGAATTCCTGGCCGAACCCTAACTTTCAGAGGACCGCAATAAGGTAAGGCCATTCTATAGTGTCGAATGCCATGGTGGCATCTAGTGACACGAGGACAGCCGGCTCAAGAATCGTGTCTACTCTGCCCAAAAC
The DNA here is from genome assembly GCA_963921515.1 of Calotriton arnoldi. NCBI lineage: Eukaryota > Metazoa > Chordata > Amphibia > Caudata > Salamandridae > Calotriton > Calotriton arnoldi. The sequence goes on from CAWUFW010006834.1 coordinate 858,709, forward strand.
ACCGTGGACACGGCGTAGGTTCAATGCTGTGTTCCTATGTGGAATGAAGCCGGACTGGTCCGGGTGTACCAATTCCGAAATTACGTTAATGAGACGGGTGGCGAGGACTTTAGCAAGGATCTTGGGTTCGGCATTGAGGAGGGAAATCGGCCTGTAGGAAGCGCAGTCCGTTTTTGGCTTACCTTCCTTGTGTATGGTTACTATGGTGGCTATACGTTGGTCAGTTGGGAGCACTCCTGATTCCCTACTTTCCTCAAACATGCTCTTGAGATGAATGGACAATTTGTCAGGGCTGAGTTTGTATAGTTCAATTGGGATGCCGTTCGGGCCAAGAGCTTTCCCTGATTGTAGCGATCTGATTGCTTGGGCTATCTCATCTGCTGTTAGGGGGCTATCTAGAAGACTCCGGTCTTCTAAGGAGAGAGTGGGAAGTTTAACGTCACGAAGCAGTTCGAAGGATTCGTCCTCAGTGTAAGATGCCACTGCGGTGTATATTAAGTTAAAGTGCCTGGCAAAGCAGTCTGCTATTTCTTGGGGGTCCGTTACTTCAATGTTATTGGCATCATGGAGGACTGGGACCAACCTCTTCGCCCATTCGCGTTTGTCAAGCCAGGCTAATAGTTTCCCAGCTTTATCCCCAAGCTCATAGATCCTACCAAGTGTCTCTCTTCCTAGCATTTTTGCGCGTTCAGTCAGTAGTGCCTTGTATTCGTCTTGTTTGAGTCGCAATAAATGGGTTAAATCAGGTGTGACTGTCGTCTCCATCTCTCTCTCTAAGTGATAGATCTCGTCCTCTATTTCCGCAATTTCTCTATGTCTTTCTTTCTTTTGTCCTGATATCAGGGACAGGGCCTCCCCCCTAATCACTGTCTTAAATGCCTCCCATAGTGTCCGGGAGGAGGCCACTGTATCCAGATTTTCGGCAAAGTATGTATCCATTGTCTTGGTGAGTTCTTGGCGGATTTTAGGGTTGCGAAGATGCCAGGGGTTAATAGGGACGACACTACCCACCCGGGCTTGATCAAGGAGTACATGGACCCAGACTGGTGAGTGATCAGAAATGCCCCTTGCCAGGTGTCTAATTTCGTGGATGAGCGAGATTTGGGGGGCGGGGATCAGGATATAGTCTAATCTGGATAAGCTGCCATGGGCCCCCGAGTGAAAGGTGTGTTGCATTTTGTCAGGGTTATAAGTGCGCCAACCATCTACTAGACCCATGGTGTCGAGAAAATCTGGCAGCCATCTATGCGAGGGCCCCAGTTCCCGCGGTGGGTGGCGATCCAGCGCCCCTGATCCTACGGAGTTAAAGTCCCCTCCCAGCAATAACACCCCTTCAGGTAGTGAGAGGAGAGCGGTACGCAGGTCCTGAAATGTGGTAGTTTGGAGGCCAGGGGGAACATAGATGGAGACCAATGTAATAGTGCGTCCTTCCCAGAACCCCGTAATACCCACGTATCGGCCCCTGTCGTCCGTCCAAATACGATCTATAGTGAGCGGGAAGGTGCTTTTACCATTATACCCACGCCTCTGGAGCTTGTGGTGAACCCTGCATGTGCCACTAACTTATATCCAGATCTACACAGTGCTTTACATGAACTACCTATCAGGTGTGTCTCCTGGAGCAGGACGACGTCAGGGGCTTGCTTCCTGATATATTGGAGAACTATACTGCGTTTAACCTTGTCCCCCAGCCCGTTAACATTCCAGCTCAGGATTCTCGCACTTTTATCCCACTGGGTATGCGTCATATTTGTAAGCGTCGTCTAGTGCCTTGGTCATGCAGATTATAAGATTTGCCGAAATCACAACTTTAACACACATCATGTGTCGATAAATACAAACAAAGATAAAACAACCCCCCTCCCAAATCCCGTTTCCAACAACCCCCTCCCTGCTTCCCTGCTCTCTGGACTTAAAACTGCCCATCACAAACTGGCAGAGTGCCTGTCGCCCAATACCCTAAAACTGAAAAGCAACTAAAGGTAGTAAAGAGGAGGAAGGTCGGCGTTCCCTCCCACCGTCCCCAAACCCAAACTTCACAGATAGATTGTTCCCATAAGGTCTTGAAGTGTAGCTCTAAGTAGCTACTGTTCAACGTGAGCTTTTGTCCGACTGTGGGACCCCCGGGCCCCCATACCTGGCCACGAGCATGTAAACCGCCTGTGCGTTAGCCAATTGTCACTCCCGCGATTCTTGGTCTTCGTCGCGACTACATCTCGGGGAGCCACCGTCTGCACGATCGTCCAGCCAATCCGAAGCCATCTCAGGATTATCAAAGAACCATACTCTTCCCCTGTCTTCGATACGGAGACGAGCCGGAAACATCATGGCGTATTTAAGTCCTTTGTCTCTAAGTTTCTTCTTGACAGCCAGAAAGGTTCTACGCTGTCTTTGTACCATTTGTGTGAAATCGGGAAAGAAAGAGAGGGTGGCATTCTCGTAGCGTAGCGGGGGTGCTGCTCAGGCGCATTGCAGGATAGCGTCTCTGTCCCTGAAGTTGAGGACCCGTGCAATGAGAGGGCGCGGAGGCGCCCCGGGCTTTGGTCGCCCACCCGGGACCCTGTGCGCACGCTCTATGGTGAAAAAGTTCCCCAGTCCCTTGGGTTTAAGGTGGTTCAGGATAAGGTCCTCAACAAACAAGTCAGGAGCTGGCCCCTCTGATTTTTCGGGCACCCCTAAAATGCGGACGTTGTTGCGTCTCGATCTGCCTTCACAGTCGTCAAGTTTCCGTTCGGCCGTTTCACAGAAAGACTTAAGATCACGTACCTCGCGCTGGAGCTGCGACACATCTTCCGTCAGACCGGTCGTTTTAATATCCAGGGACTTGACTTTTTCATTCATTTTTGTTAGGTCAGCCCGGATGAGGTTTACTTCAATGGAGATGGTGTCCATTTTATGTTCCAGGGATGATTTAACCCCTCTATGGCGGCCATAACATCTTGCAGGGTCAGTTCCGAGGTGGGGCTCGCAGAGACCTCCCCACCTTATGGGCATGAAGCGGATCCGCCGGCGAGCCTCTGGGCAGGGTATAGCGGTCCAGTTTGTTCGATTGGACCTGCCTCGACCCTCTGGACACCTTGGCCTGGCTCCTGTCCGAGTCCGCCTTACTCGCCATTTGCCCCCCGAATCTCAGGACACGGAGGTGGTGTCTGACAAGGTCCCTTGCTACGAGCAGTCGATGGGACAGCAACTACGAAAAGGCCACGTGTGGAATAGACCGGCTCGAGCGCCCGGTCGGGGACGGGGAGCACAGGCGGCCCGTAACTCCCGCGGTGTCTCAGCCGCCCCGGACACACGGTCAGATCAACACTCCCGATCCCGATCAGAGCGATGCCACCAGTCGCTCGCAGGCCAATGTGAGGACACAGGTAAGGAGGCAGGTCAGTGTTGGCCCCGGTCTCATCCCCTCCACAGATGGCTCCAAGACGAGGGGGGGGAAAGACGTGATGCAGGTCGCTCCCACTCCACCGGTAGATCTTCAGGGCTCTAGCTCCATCGAGTCCCCGCGCCAGTCCCAGCACTACACCCACTCCGCCGCCCCCACACCCGGTCCAGGAGGGAACGGGGCGCCAAAAAAGGGGGGGGAGTGGGGGAGAGAGGGATCCCACCGCCGCACCAATCGCAGTCCGCGCACCGTCCCAGAAAGCGAGATCCCGCAGAGCCAGGCAGACGCGCTCCGACCGGCGACCTCCGGTCCGGGCAGCCGACTCCTCTTCGCGCTCCAGCCGTCGTCCTCCCACCGCAGTCCCCGGTCTGGGGTCAGCGGGTAGGCCCAGACGGTCGGAGCCCGTTTATTCAGCTCCTGGTAGCGTCCGAGAGCCGGGACAGCAGCAAACGGCACCGCTCACTCACTGCTTGCCGTTGCAGTCCATATGGGGCAGGATAAGTCAGGATAATGGGTTTAGAGGAACGGTATCGGCGGAGCCGAGAGCTCAGGCAGCCATCTTGGTCCGGCGCTTGGCTCCTCCCCTGTGTCACTGTTCTTGATGCGGATCTTGTGTGGCAGCTGAGACCTGATGGGAGACAGAATGTAGTGCGTCAGCCAGTCCTTTACAGTAATCCAAAATAATATCGTCAGTAATATTTAAGAGAGCGTTTGCAGGAACGGTGGGTAATCTAATTGCCCTGCCCATTAGGATCTTGAGGGGGGATAACCCCATCTTCCTGTCAGATGTACTCCGAATACTCATCAGCAACAACTGTAAAGCATCTGGCCATTTTAGAGAAGTGGATGCGCAGACTTTAGCCAATCTAGGCTTGATGGTACCATTCATTTGTTTAATGATACCAGAGGCTTCTGGTCTGTAACTGCAATGTAATCTTTGTTCAATCTGTAAAGCTGTGCAGATCATTTTCATAACTTCGTTTTTGAAGTGTGTTCCTCTGTCTGACTCAAGAGAAATTGGCATGCCAAACCTGGATATCAATTCATGCAACGACAACTTCGCTACCATGAGGCTGTCTCTTCTTCTAGCTGGGTAGGCTTCCACCCATCTTGAGAAGACACACATGATCACCAGGATATATCTCAGCCCGTTATGGACAGGCATCTCGATAAAATCCATCTGTGTCATGTTGAATGGGCCACCTGATCTCCCTAGGTGTGTTAGAGTGACATGTGTCCATTTCCCTACATTTAACTGTTGACAAATTATACACCGATGGCAAACCTCTTACGCTAGCATCCTGTATCTGAGGTTATACCAATTCTGAATGAAAAGTCTCAACATTGCGTCTCTCCCTGTGTGTGTGTATCCATGGTAGTATTGTGTCATTGGAAACAACAAGCCATCTGGTAACACCGGTCTCTCACCTGCTGACATAAAAATATAGTTTGCATTGTTCTTGCAACCTGCCTTTATCCAACCATTCTGTTCTGCTTCTGACACATTTTCCTGCACTCGTTTCAGTTCATCCCACATATATGTGACTTTCATCAACATTGCAAAAGAACTCTCCTCTTCAGACTCACAAGTGAAACCTCCATTAAAGGAATCGGCTAACAAAACGCAGTACCTGGCTACTGAGTCAGCGTATCGGTTGTCCATTGCAACGTATCCGCTTCCTCCTTGATGTGCTAAGCACTTTACCACAGCGATCTCTCTTGGCAACTGCAGAGCATCCAGTAGGTCTTTGACTTGCATCCCATTCTTTATAGGGGTTCCTGAGGATGTAAGAAAACCTCTCTGTGACCACAACTGTCCACAATCATGGAATTCACCAAACCCATACTGGCTGTCAGTAAATATGGTGAATCATTTGAGCAGTTAAACTGCAGGCTCTAGTAACGGCAATCAGTTCAGCAACTTGGACAGAAAAGACTTTTTGAAGCTTTAAAGCTTCAATCACATAATTTATGGTGCACACAGCATATGCTGCTCTGCGTGTGCCATCCTTACCTCGTAAGCAGGAGCCATCTACGAATAACACATGATCAGGCTTAGTCAGAGGTTCAGCCTTAATGTCAGGGTGGGGTTTGGTGCACAATTCCGCGACATCTAGATAGTCGTGTTCACTTTCATCACAATTATCATCATAATTTACAGGCAATAACGTTGAAGAGTTCAATACTGTGCAACGTTGTAAAACAACATTGTATGATGAGAGGATACTCTGTTCATAGCGTGGTAACCTATTGTGGGTCACGTATTGGGTCTTTGTTCTTGTTAACACAGAGTGTGGGACCATCACAGTTAGTGGGTATCTCATCACTATACTCTCACTCTTTTTCAGACTAGTACTTACCATGGCCACTGCTTTAAGGCAACAAGGAAGTCTTGCCGCTACAGGGTCAAGGGTGGTAGAGAACTAGCAACAGGCTTTTGAGATCCTTCATATGTATGTGTCAATACCGAGAAAGCGCACCCATCGCTCTCACTGCAAAATAGCGTGAATTCTTTTTGTATAATCTGGGATTCCTAGTGCCGGGGCACGACACAGTTTTTCCTTCAATTCTAGGAATGTTTTTGTACATTCATTGCCCCATGTAATCAATCAGACACGGTTCTGTGTGTCAGACTCAGTAGGGAAAGTTTGGTATCCACTGTCTACAGTACCCAACAATTCCCAAAAACATTCTAATTTCTTTCTGAGTTCTTGGTGGATTCAGCTTCAAGATTGCTTCCACTCTTTCAGGTGACTCTTTCCTAGCTCCCTTCACAATCCCAGATATTGAACTTCTTTTTGAAAGTACTTCAATTTTCCCAGAGACACTTTGGGGCCGATTCCGATTTGGGCCGGAAATCTCTGCGACCGAGCCGGACCCGGAGAGATTTCCGACCGAATCGGACCCGTGCAGCCCGACTGAACGAGTACGATGCGCACGTATGCCATCGGACTCGATTCGGTCGGACTCCCATTGAAGTCAATGGGAGCCTGTCGTACAACGCGTACGCGGGCTCCCATTGACTCAATGGGTGCGAGGCGGACAAGGGCGCCCCCTACAGCATGTACGCGGCGAAGCGACTCGCGCCATACATGCACAGGTAGGGGGGACCCATGGGTCCCCCCTGTGTGCGACTCGCGTGGCTACGCGTACAGGGGGGTCCGACACGGACCCCCAAAGTCCGGCTCTGACTGCTCTTTGGAGCCGGAGTGCGCGGCTCAGTCGGACTGCTCGCGGCGCGCATCGTACTTACCCGGCCGGGGAACGTCTCCATTGCGCGGTGCGAGTCGGAGTCCGAGCGAAGTCGGTCGGTGCGGTTAGACCCGGGAACGAGTCGGTCGGAGCGGTCGGGACGCCCGGACGAGTCGGTCGGCGATTTCGCATCGTACTCGCTCGCCCGGACGCGCGTACGAATCGGTTGGGAAATAGGGCTCCGAATCGGATCCGGTTAAGCCGAATCCTATTCGGAGCCCTACCAGCCGAGATCGGAATCGGCCCCTATGTGTCCGTTCTCAGCCAGGTGGTTCAAGAGTGCAATGGTGTCATTTTTACATGCATTCTGTATTTCTGACGCTACAAGTAAATCATCTATATATTGAATAAGAGTAGATTTGTGTGGCATTTTCTGGGTCTCTAAATTTCTTTTTATAATCTGGTTAAATATAGATGGACCCTCTGTATACCCTTGTGGGACACGACACCATATTAATAACTTCTGCTGGAAGATAAAATAAATTAGAAATTGGCTTTCTTCATGCAATGGCACTGAGAAGAAAGACTGACATAGGTCAGTTACTGTAAACCATTCTGCAGTACATGGGATTTGGAACAATATGGTAGCTGGATCCGGTACCACAGGACAACAGGGCACTACTATTTCATTTATCTTTCTTAAATCTTGAACTATCCTATATTTACCATTGGATTTCTGTAAACCTATAATTGGAGAGTTACATGGACTTCCAATTAGTTCTTTCAAGATTCCTTTCTGTAACATGTCATCTATCACTGGTTTTATTCCTGCATTTGTCTCTGGGGTCAAATGGTATGGAGGTGTTCTGGGGAATGTAACATTTGATTTCACTGTAATTCAGACTGGTCTACACCTTTAATTAGTCCAATGTCTTTCCTTGTGAAATCTCAAACTTTGGCATTCACGGTTTCTTTAAAATCTTCTGGTAATTCATCAAAAGTTAACAAAGCGAATATTTCTGTCTCAGTCTGCTGTTTGAACAATTTAATATCCACGTCCTCATCATGTATCTGGAATGCCACGCCATCCAATGTACAGTAAATAATGCAATTTAACTTGCACAATAAATCCCTTCCTAACAAATTCACAGGACTTGAATCGCAAACAACAAATTGGTCCTTCTCTTTGAATGAACCTATCTTTACTGGAACCTTTTCAGAAACTGCATTTTGAATTGGTTTATTTGTTACTCCAACAATGATGATAGTTTTCCCTGAGAGAGGCAAGTCTGGGCCTTCCACTGTTCTAACTGTGGACCTGGTAGCACCGGTATCAATGAGGAATGATAAGGGGTGGCCATAAACCTCTGCATCTACATACAGGCCACTCTGGTCTACCTCTATGACTGTGCCAAGTATGCAATCTTCTTCCTCTCTCAGCCACCATCATTGAGAATTCTATGAACTAGAACCATTAGTTTTGAATAATGGGAATTGTTGCAGGGTATTCTGGTTTGGATTCTGAAATTGCAGCATAGCATTCTGAAATTGATTCGTATTCATTTTTGGCATTTGGTTTAAATTAAATCTAGGATTCCCCATTTGGGCAGGTGCAATTGGCTTCATAGGGACCTGTCCCTGCATTAGCGTTTGCATTTTTCGAGCGGGCACATTTTGCATTTGCATACCTTGCGGCACTTGCACATTTCCTCCTCCATTTTTTGTTTAAGATTATATCGACATGCCCTCTTCCAATGTCCAATTCTATGACAGATGTGACAAGCTGTAATCTTTTTCATAGCAGCAATATCTGATCCAGATCATATGACCACAGGAACACCTCTACCTCTTCCCTGTGACATTTGCATTCCTCCTTGATTTCCCTGAAAACCGGATTGCGGCATCACAACTCCCTGCATGTTTCCTTGGTTCCCTATAAAAGAAGGGTTCTGAAAACCTTTCTGAGCAAGCTTCGTCTGTGCCAACATAAAGTTTTCTTTGATCTTTTTCTGCTTCATGTCTAACTCATTGCTACAGTATTCGGCATATCTCAGGATTTAGTCGATGGACTTATTTTGCCAACAGATCACGCTTTGAGTTATGCGCAAACATATTTCTGGCTTCAATCCCAATACAAACTGGGACAGAAAAATCCCCATATCCTTTTCCTCAGGATATTCACATCCACTATGCTGCTGGAATACCTGCAACAGCCTTTCATATTACTCATGTACAGTCTCCTTTGGCTCTTGAGTAGTTCTTTTAATTTTGAGCCAATCCATATCTTTCGGTGGCACTCTGCCCTTCAAAAAGGTAATAACTGCTTCATACTTCTCCATCACCGTAGGAGATGGCACATTTGTCCCAACCACTCTTGCTGGTTCCTCTCTGGGCCATTGCACTTCAGTTTTACATTCAGCCCATAAATCAGTTGACACTACAATGTCGAAAAATGTATTCAAATCAGTCCATGGTACCTATGAAATATTTATGAACCTTTCCACTTGTGCATATCACTGCAATGGCTTGTCTCTTAATTTGGGAAAATTATTCGTGAATGCTGCCAAATCACCACGACTCCAAGGAACATGTACATACGTTCCTCCTGCTATTTCTCTAAGTGGATAAACTGTCATCTCTCCCTCACTTCCTTCATCTTGTTCCCTGCAATAGCTGCTTCCCTCATTTTCTTTTCATATTTCTTTGCCCATTTGATTTCTAATTTTTAATCTCACCCCACCTGCGACTGCACTTGACCAATTCTATAATATGCAATCGCAGCCCTATAATCCTCATATTTTCAAATGCCGGGTCATCCAAATGAACCCTATAGCTTTTGTGTAGATGCACATTTTTTGTAAGATCTTTCTCATATTGCTGAGCTAGTTCAGTTAATTTGTCATGAGTTAACGCTGCTCTTCTAGTAACTTCCTTGCACAGGTACATTCATTCTTTCCTTTAATACTGTTCTATGTGTTCAAATTCCAAACATCCCCTTATTATTTCCTCTAATTCAACTTTTAGTTGGGAGACATTCAGGGGCATTTCTTTTTCAACCTCTAATCTCTCAGGTGTCCCCACATTCTCTGCCTTACTAGCTCCTGCTGTCTCATCAAACCAGGCTGGTATATATCACTCCTCAATTGCAACTATTTCTTCCGATGATATTGGGGCTGTAAGTACTAGCATCCCCCCATCTATGAGTGCTTACACTGTTAGTGGTAGCTTCCAGGCAACTATCTGTGAGTTCTGGGAAGTTAGGACAAATCCTGAAGGAGATACTCCTCTGGTAACTAATTGAGTCTCTGGACTCGTTTCTATAAGTGGAGGAGCACTGGCTACCACCCGAGTTACAAATGGAGCATTAACAACAGGTACTGATGCTACAATGGTCACTGCAGCTATAGAAGTCACCGTTGAAACAGAAACTTATGATTGATCTACTACTGGTGTGGCAATCTGCATTATTTGCAGGGGTCGTTCAATTTGGGGTGCACCTTGCTGTACTAGAGCGGTTAGCACTATCAAACTAATATTAGCGCCTGATCCACTCCGTTTTGCTGGGGTTACTTGTGGTGGGGGGCTCGAAGTCAACATTTGTTTCCAATGTTTCATCTCCTGAATCAGTATCTGACTCATCCCCTTCTTTTGTAATGGAATCTTTGCCCATTCCCTTCTTAGCAGTCTCTGAAGGAAGGACCGGATATAATCTAATCCCTTCTATGATGGCCTTTCTCCATCTACACTGTTCTTCCTCCCATCGGGCATTCGTGTAATTCTTCACTGCCCTATTAGTCATCGTCTGGTATTTTTCCTTCTCCTTTTCCCTGGCAACTCTCTCCCATGCATTAAATGCTTCTTACTGAAGTGGTCTAGGTGATGGCTTCATTCCATACAACTTTTCCTTCAAATGATCAAGAATTCTAGTGTTAAATGCCCCGTATCCAGGAAAATTCAAAGCACCCTTCTTCTCAGTAATCCTGCTCCATTGGCAAAGCCAAGCACATGTATTTAACCCATGTTCGGTAGTCATAATGTATGCAGGCGGACCCTCAGGAGGCGGGCCTTCACCCTTGCGTACTGGAATAGTAACATCTCCTCTCACCAAATGTTTTAAATCTTTAAAACTTTTCATGATGACAGTTTAAATCTGACATAACACAATTAACTGAATGTTATGATTTTGTTCCGTATACGTCAATTTTCTGCTGAACCAATTAAATTCCTGTTGTTATCTTCACAGTCTCTTAAAAACAAATCCAAATTCAAGATTCACCTTTAGGGATCCAATCCCAGCACAGCACTGTTACGTCACCAACCAAAGACAGCGCGAAAGCACACCAACCGACCAATCTCAGCGCGAAACGCTGTGATGCACAACCTCACTCATCAAAGCGGCTCACCCTCCCTTACAATGTTCTTCGTTACTTACACAATTAAACTTATTGACTCCTAAAACACTTTGTTTGCTCTACTAAAGAAATAAAGCTCCTCATTCATTCAAGGATCTCTTCAGCATTCACCGGGGAAATCTCAACTAGTGTGAAATCCCCCAAATCAATGCAGTTTCCCTCGTTTGTGCAATTAGGTTCAACTAACACTGACCACAACACATTTACTCTATTAATACTCACACATTCAAATCGCAACCGCCTTCGAGTGCCGTGTCGCCGGATCTTCAAGTTTTGGACATTGGATTCAGGAATTGGGGACTCTAGTAATTATTTCTGGGTGTTATTTTATAGGTCCATTCAGGGTATTAAGCCTATCCTCTGCTACCAGATTTGCGAGCTTGGAGATCGTATAAAAATTTCCACAAATAACGTCACCTCAAAACTTACTTAGAGAACCTAGAATTTCCATGCCTTCCTAAGTCGATGAATCTTTGCCACTGTATTAGAATGGAGCATAACACAAAATAGTCATCAATATTTGCATTTGGTATTCAGCCAATAAAGAGAGGTTTGGTGAAGTTTCAATATGTATTTTCTATTTAAGAGATTAGTCAGTATTTTTATTCTTTTTATTCAGATTAGTCAAATATATTCAATTACAGAAATTATTGAAAATAAGTTTGGTTAGAACATGCATAGAAAATAACAGCGTGTTCCATTCAGAATTTAGTCCCTATTCTAAACTAAAGGACCTATCCTATCCTAACTAGAACCCGTAAAGAGTTCCCTTTGGAAAAAAGCAGGTAAATTCTGGAGTAAAGTCAGATAACAAAGAAAGGTAGAACTCCCCATAAAGGGTAATTCCGGAGACTCAGCCGAGATCTTCAAACAGATGCAGTCGCAACCGTTGAGACAGGTAGAAGGAAAGAATCACAGCAGTGGCTATGATTGTCATAGGGATAGAAAGACTCCTCACTTAGAGCAAGGATAATAAAAGAAAATCACTGTTAGCAATAGCTTGTGGTAATTCAAGCAAACACCATAAAGTTTTAAGGGGCATTGCAGGGTAGGAGTGCATAAAATGCCTTGACTCTCTAACCAGGAACACGTACTATATAGAAAAGCCACTAACATGTTGCAAAAACAGTAGATTATGTCATCAACGTCCAACGGAGGAAGATCTTCCGATGGACATTTACCCTGGGAATCGAGGATAAAGACAACGGACCATGTCGATATGAAGTCACTCAGATGTGGCTACTGCTTATTACAAAAAGATACATCTACTAAGATTCTCATGAGAACCTTTTTGCAAGCCTACTCTATTAGCTGCTTAGTGTCCCATCGTGTAACAATGAGCTGTTCTATGAAATGGAACATTTAAATCTGGTGTGTCCTAGTTAGATCACGAAATTTAAGCAGCAGCAAGCATTTTCTTTCATTAATATGCCTGATCATTATGAATATGTGGCAGAGGAAACAATCTAAATACAGTGAAATCATACGGTATGAGGAAAAGAGAAATAATATTTTCAGGAAACAGCACATTTTATAAACAGGTCAGGTTTTACAATTCAGATATAACATTAATTCATCTTTTGCAAAAGCATTTATATTCTTAACGGGTTAGAGAAGAATAAAAGAATAGTGAGGTCTAGCAGTGAGAGAATGATAGAAATCGGAGCTTTCTGCAGAAATAAGGAGCAGTTTCACTTTTGCACATTTAATAAAGGCACATTTTCCTAACGTCTATTTTATTAGGCATTTTTATGTTAACGTGAAGGCACACTTCTATGCTTATAGGTGGTAAATGTTTCATAAAATTTTTCAACTTCCTCAACAATAAACTAAAGCCCACCCTTACATATGGTTCTTTTGTATTTAAACTTATCATCTTGATTGGATCTTGCATAGTGCCAATGCTATAGAGGTCTATTCCAGCTATCGCCTAGTACAGTACAGGCTTAGATCCGAATGGAGTTTAATTTGGTTCACCAAGATTATGTACTTTATGCACATTTTCTTTCTCTTTGTGCCAAGCTAGTACCAGCAGCTTCTGTGTGCCATTATCCAAGATGATCAATCAGAAATGCATAACTTCTAATAGGCTGCGATTGACCAACTTGCAGCTAATGAACTTGTTCAAGCTACTTTCCCCCGAAAAAGTTGTAAAATTATTTCTGAGACAAGTGAGGCTGATATCTGCCTATGATGACCTGCAAGTCATTTGTACTAAAGCTCATGCACATTAAATTATGGATCTTAACCAGCCATGATCCCTGCCTTCATATTCATCGTGTCTATCCAAACTCCCTGTTAAAACACAGGGGCATATGTACAAGCCCATATTGCCACGGCAACATCACTTTTTGTAACGTTTCCTAGGCGAAAGGGGCTTTGCCTTATTTACAAGGCAGCTTTAAGGCACTTAACGTGGCTTAACGCTGCCTTGTAAATAAGGCCCCCTTTCACGCTATGCTTAGCGTGAAAGGGGTGGGCAGTGGGCGTTCCACCGCAACACCCATTGATTTTGACGCTGCTTCCTATTTACAAGGGCAGCGTAAATAGGAGGCAGCGCCAAAATTAAAACCAGGGAAAATCTGGTCTTAAGTTGGCGCAACGAGGAGAAATGCTTTATTTCTCCTCGTTTTTGCTTTTTCCATGTGTGCTGCCTTGTGCAGCACACATAGAAAAAGCAAAATGCCTTGGATTGTTTATGTACAGGAAGGTGACCCTTTCTGCACATAAACAATTTTTTTTAATAATTCCATTTTGTCACTTCTATGTGTGCTGCATTAAGCAGCACACATAAAAGTGACAAAATGGCATTAAAAGATTGTTTATGTACAGGAAGGTGGACCTTCCTGTACATACACAATCTTTCCCCCTGCACGCAGACACCCTTGCACTATGGTGCAAGGGTGCCTGCGTTGGTGCTACACTGCTAAGTGTAGCACCAGCGCAGGGGGAAACGCAAGGGTGCACCATATCCTTGTAAATATGGTGCAGCCTTGCGTTTCTGAAGTGGCAGAGTGAGGCATTAAGCCATGACGGCTAACGGCTCACTCCGCCACTTCCTTGTACATATCCCCCACAGTTTCTTCATCTACGGCTCAGCCTGATTCAGCTAAAAGTGTATAAGTATGGGCGACTATCTAGTGAACTGGACTTTATGGAGGGGATGTTGATTAACGACGGAGACTCGTTCTCATATCATCTGGCTGTGCACTTATCTTTCTAGCCTCAGACGTTATTGGCTATTACCCATTTTTAGACAAGTAAATATTAGATCCTGTAAAGCCGCAGTTGATAAATACCTGAATGGGGAGTCATACCAGTTATCTGAAAGATCTTTTTAAATGTATGAAGTGCCTAACAACGATGCTGAGCGCTGATGTTTCGTGCAACAACAGACTTGTTTAATTTTAATATGATTTTTTTAAATCAATGTTTGAGCAGCATTATTGTGGATTGCAGTGTACAGCTTTGCTTTAACATTGGTTATGTCGCCTGCTCTCTTTTAGCTTTGGTATTTGTCAGTGGCAGCCGGCACGGATTGGGGATGGCGGGCGGGGGGAAGGGATCGGTTGGGTGTGCATAAAAATACAAACAAACGTACCTGACCACGACATCTCTCCTCGTCGCCTCTCCACACCTGAAGCAGAAGCAGGAAAGCACTCAGGCTCCCCTAAACCAATCATGATGCTGCAATGCAGTGTTGTGATTGGTCTGAGCACCGTGGTTCGGCGCTCAGACCGGGACTGGGGGCAAACAGTGTAAAGCACACTGTTGTACATAGCTAATAGCGGATCGCAAAAATTTGCTATTAGGAAATCGCAAACGGAAGTTTATGTACAGCTGGCCCTAATGCAATATTATATTGATGTTTTTATACCTGCATAAGCTGTCTGATAGCACTGACAACTTTACCCCTAAATGTTTTTGATTTTATGCTATATTATATCAATGTTTTTCTACCTGCATCAGCTGTCTGATAGCACTGACAACTGTACCCCTAAATGTTTGTGATTTTATGCTATAATATATCAATGTTCTTCTACCTCTATCAATGGTCTGATAGCACAGTTTAATCACTGGCGGTTGATGTCACTATATATCCCATTGCATTTGTATTGCGTTTATTTTAATGAATGATTTGCAATGATTTTGACTAATTGTGCAAAACAAAATACCTTACAGGGTTGGGATTATCTGTTCTACATGTGACTAATGACTCCTGCTCTCAGTACAACATGCACATGATAATTCTCCAAATCAGTCCATGTCAGAAAGCCAGAATACATTATAAAGAACACGCCATCTTATTTGAAACTTGAAGGAAATAGAGTAAATTAGCACAAATATGCCCTAATTATGAGTGTGTCCATTTTCCAACCCCTTTGTGAGCGTCAGTTTGCTCAGGGGTTGGACTTCTGAGATGGGTGGTATTCACCATGCCTGGTAATAGCTAGGTGAATTAAATACCTCAGCCTTTGTTAAGGTTCGGCAAGTGAAACCTGTGGGAATTTAACAAGGGAAAAACAATATGGTATTTACTGTGACATGGGGCTAAATCTACATGTTATTCCCCAAAAATGAAAAGAGATTTTATCAGGTGTGATAAATAACTCCTATTCCTTCGACCGGCTTGGAATGAGCTGATTCTCTAAAACCTTCAATTGTATTATATTGCACTGTAATTGAATTTATATAGAATTTACCACCCTTGACGAGTCCTTGAAATTATTTATGCTAAGCAGCGTGCTTCTCAGGAACTCAAGGTTAGTGGTTAATCCAGTAGGGATTGGGATTAGTCTTGTGCTAAGAGAACCATTCATTGCATTTACTCCAGTTTCTTTGTAGTGGATTAATATTAGACATTAGGTGTGATCATTCGTTGGGATGGACAGTGTGTGTTTATGCAGATGGTTGCTGGGTTTAATAGATGAGGTAGAGGAGACATGGCATTGTTAGGTTGCAGGTATGATTTTCTTAGAAGGTGAGGTTATGATTTTTTTTAATTTATTTTGGGACGAACTGAGGGAAATTTACAGAAATACAATAATAAAGATTATGGCAAATCTACCTGTGATTTTAAGTAGGCTGTGCTCAGGCAGGGGAGGCATGCAGAAGATGGAATGTAAGGAGAGGGTGATTCAAAAAGAAAGGGGAGAAGGGAGTTTTTCAAACAGGGTTTTGGAATACAGAGGAGGCTTTGTGAGATTGCATGAAACCTGAGGATGCACAACTGTAGAAAGACACAACATTATTTGCATTTGAGATAATGCTACATTAGGTACTTTGAAAGGCCCTAGAATAGGCAGTCTATCAGCTGATAGGGTAGTGGTAGACCACCACTTAAGCAAGAATAGATAATCAACTCAGAGGTTGGAAAAGTAAAGTAATGGCTGGACGCATACCTAGGTACAAATTGAGAGCTGTAGGCTGCACTCAAAGGAAATAATTACCTTATGATCATAGCAACAAGAGAGAAAATACAGGCTATATAATGCAAACACTGAAAGGTGATTATGAAAATGCTGGACCAAATGTCTTTTGATGTTCACCCTCAAAGTATGACTCACGGTATCAATTACATTAATCTTTACAAATAAATACAGACAGAACACCATTAATTTTCTTGTCTTTACGTATTTATAAATTTGGATGAAAACAGAAATGAAGTTGTTTTTTGAGAGATTCTAAATGCTGTCACTCTAGACTTCCAGGCTAATAGCTGTGCTCATTAACAGATAAAGTGGTTATAAAGATAGAAATTTTAGTAATGAGGCTTAAACAGGAGTAGATGTACACAAGGTTGATACTAACATTTTCATGTTTTCATGTAAGTGTATTGATTTATCATCTGTGGGTGTTCATATCATGGAAACCTGTCAACCATTCAAGTAAGAGTTCATTACCGGTTAAATTAACGTGGAAACTGGTTACAGCTTCATTTTTTCACAAAACCTAAAATAAATTGGATAAATGCTGATAAAATTAGCAAAAAATAAATATGGATAAATACAGATGGATATGTAAAAAAAAAATCCATAAAACCGGGAGTTCTAATCAGAACGTAAAGGAGTGCATTCCTCACTGGGTTCTTTAACCTGTATTTATTTTTCATTTAAGATATGTGAGCTATATTTTGTAGGTGAAAATCCAGCAGAATATTTAGTTTTATAGCCACGTCTCTGGCCTCGTCCCACACTCACTGACCCCCACCTCCACTGAACGCAGGATGACCGTTCCCACACTTTTGTTTTGCGTTTGAACCACTGACCTCTACAGACTCCAACAGGGTTGCCCTCTCTTCAGACCACCAGTACTTAATTTGAGCTGATGGTTGCCAGCGGGGGCCACCCACACTCATTTTTTTGACCACTGCCTGCGCTTACAAAATATTTTTCTAAACATTCTCAAAAGGGACCCCTTCCTATTTGTGAATGGGTTAACACCAACTTTACATTGGTGGTAAAGTATGAATGTTTGAGACTGCATTACGGTCGCAAAACTTTAGTACTTACCATCCAAATTTTCTATTTGGAATGGATGCCCTGAATATGCCCCTTCCAAATAGCGATTCTGTTTGTATTGGCAAACCCAAACTGTGATTCAGTAACAAGTTACTGAATCGCAATTTGGAGTTTGTACATTACAAATAGCATTTTGGAGTTGCAAACGGCCTGATTCTGCGAACCTGGCCAAAAATGCTTTTTACTTCTAGCCCATAATCCCTAAATAAATGTATTTGCCTAGTGTTTTCCAATATTCAAAGTGTTTGTGAAGTATTCTCTTGGTGATTAATTCATTTGTCAAATAACAATAGTACACAACTTGCATGTACAATTCATGGATGACTGTTCTAATATATATTCGGGTCTCTTTAGTCATTAATCACTGCACTACATCATTCAATAACAACATAGATAGCAAAGCTAGCTAGGTGCTCCCTGTTGGCAATTTGGGGAGTATATTTACTAACACGTGTCCCAGTAATGCAAATCAGTGCAAAATGTTTATTTGATATTTACTTTCCAGTGCAAAACTTGTTTTGCACTTGAAAATTGCCTGAAAGTAATGCAAAGCAGCGCCTAGCACTGCTTTGCACTACTTAGCATCAAGGGGGAATTCTATGGGTGGTCCACGGGCATTCCCATGTAACCACCCATGGTTTTTGACGCAAACCTGCAAAAAGTAGACAGGGGTTTGCATTAAAAAAGAACACAGTTTTGACATTGGCATTATCGAGGAGAAATGCTATTATTTCTCCAATCTTTTCCAGCTTTGCATATGTTCTGCACTGTACAGCATGCATTCAAAGTAGGAAAAGTTTAAAAGTTAGTCTAAGCCTAGAATGTACCCTTCCAGTACAAAACCTATGCTAGACATGATGAGGAACATTTACTATCATTTCACGGAACGTGGCGCAGCAAGGGAAATAGCTGTGCTGCATTGCATGAAAGGAAGAGAACAGAAATATTCCATATTCACAAAGATAAGGAGCATTTCTGCTCTCTCCTAGTGCAGGTGCATGGTGCAGGCACCCTTGAACCATAGTGCTCTACCTCTCGCGCTACGCAGCACAGCAACTTTGGGTGCCGCGCTGCGTTGTGAAACATTTTAGTAAGTACACCCCTCAGTGTTCTAGATGTCATGAGTTCAAATCTTGGCAAGTCAAACTCACCCTTCCATATTTCCAACCTTGGTAAATTCAGTATCATAAATTGGGAAATAATAATTGTGTTGTTTACAGAGCTTAGAAATGGGACCTATATAAAACAAGTTATGCTTATTATTGATCTAGTATTGGTATCATTCTCACTGAAGTGGTATGCTCCTGCTTGAGGGAAACTTTATAATTCACAAGCGTACTTCTGAAGTTTTTCACTGAATCTCGGTTTGCTACTGTACATTAATTAGTGTATATTAAATTTCACTTTCCATATTTTTTCCATTTCCTTAATGTTTTGCTGGGTTCCAAAATGCATGCCCAGCACATGATCTCATAGAGTTCAATTAATAATTGGCAATCTTATACCAGTTTAAGCTACCTCCAGACTGCTGTGTCAGCATATTTATGTGCTGTTTACTTGCCCACTAAGCTTCCAAGTCTGTTTGCTAATAGTAGGTTATCCACATAGGCAGCACATGCTTAGCATTTTTTTTAAATATACATGTGTGTACATATAGATATTCACTAAAAAAAACAAAGGTTACAGGGACATTATAGTTAGGCTGATGTTTTACCCACACAAAACTATAGAAATTCAGCTGTTATAGATATACCTATAGTTATACTTATGTTAAGAAACTATAACTCGTGGCCCAAAGTTACTAAAAGGCACGAGTTATAGTTTTTTCAGATAAGTATACAAATCTTCACAAAATCTTTCAAAAAAACTGTCCCGGTGATTCGAGTTGTGCATGGAAAGTTCTGGGGCGATCCGTCAAGTGGGGGCTGAAAAAAATTAGGGGGTCAAAAAAAGTGCGTTTCCCTTTTTAATTCCCATAGGGATTTTGAACACGACTGCAGCCCGGACCGCTGGATGGAACTATACCAAATTTGGCACAAAGCTACCTCTTGGTCCAGAAAGAGTGCTTTTTGTTACTTAGTGTAAATCATTTCAGTAGTTTAAGAGTTATTAGAAGAAATCCAAATTTGAATATCTAGGAAAGCGAACCTTCCGCGAACCCTCCTGATCTCAGGCAGAGATCTGAGTGGCTGCCAACACTTCAACCAGGAAGTGCTCGCAGCCATCTTGGGCTCAGTTTAGCCGAGCCCCCCAAAACATTTTAAAAACAAGAAAAGGGGGCAGGGTAGGAATACCCTGACCACTGGCTCTGGTCCTGGGGTCCCTTAGGGACCCCAGGAAATAATTATGGATTTTTTTAAACAATTTGTGCTGCAAAATTGCGACAGTCGCGAATCTGCTGAAAAAATACAAAAAAACAAGTGCGGTCTCCCGTGTTTGTTTACATTATAGCCTCCGGGTGCGCCAGGTCCCGGGGGCAGATGGATTTATTAAAAAACAAGGAGGCGGGCACACGGGGCCCTCCTCGAAGGGCTGTTTTTGGCCCTGGGGACCACCACCTCCCTGGGGCTTTATTTATAAAAATGGAGGTGGGCTGCGTGGAGCTGTCTCTTGGGCTTCCTAAAAGCCCCAGGGACCACCACATCCCCAGCGCAAAAAATAAAATAATTTGCAGGGGGCTACGGGGACCACCACCTCCCCAGGGCCTGCCCGTGGACAGAGAAGGAGCGGGGTTGCACGGCCACCCCCCTGTTGCCATTAATCGCACTGGGGACCACCACCCCTCAGGGCCAGCTCCCTATGTCCCAGGGTGCCCTCCCCCAGGACACAGCTGTTAGGTCTGATTTGGCAGGAGCTTTGACAGCTCCGGCCAAGTCAGAGGAAACACTAACTACGCTCCCAGCAAGAGGGAGCTGTCAAACCATTCCCTCTTGCTGGGAGTGGAGTTTTTCTCTGTTTCTCTGCCCGCTGTTATGCAGGCAGGGAAAACAGAAGAAGTGATTGCTCTCAAACAAGGGGAGCTGTATGTTTAGTAGCTCCCTGTGTGTGAGAGCAATGCCAGCTCCCACTGGATGCGGGGAGCTGGCAGGGACCATGGGGGCATTCAGGCTCCCCCACCGTCCCCAACGGTACTCACTGGGTGCCCTGGGTAGGCTCCAGGGCACCCAGCATGTTAAGACCCACAGAGGGGGCCCGCAGCCCTCCTCCTCATTGAAATGTGTCCAAGCCCCAGGGATGTGGTCCCCGGGGCTGAAATCGGCCAGAGGAGGGGGACCATGCGCCCCTCCCTCCCCCATTAAGTCTTGGCTGAACCCCAGGGGATGGGGTCCCCGGGGCTGCAATTGGCCTGGGTATGGGGCCACATGACCCCCCTCTCCTATTAGGTTTTGGTAGGCCGCTTTGACCCCAGTGCTCATTTCACAGAAATGAATCCTCAAAGGAAGTCACTTACAAATATAAACATAGCAGGTGCCCCTGCTGAAGCTCCACTTTTGTAAAGGACAAATTATCCTAACTCCTGGGCTTGGCAAAGGCAAGGCAAGTGCGTTTTCTCATCAATTCCATATTGAAAAATGATCTGCAATGCTTCGTGGAGGTGAATGCATCGTTGATCTATTGGAGCGCAATCTGTATGTGACTGTGATGAATGGGTTCTTTGTTGTCCTGTCCTGGTGAGAGCAGAGTCTGTATTTCTCCCTTTAAATGACTATGAATATGGAAATGTGCAAATCACTTGGAAGCTTCGCCCACCTTAGTAGAATGCAAAGGTCTTCCTGCCTTTTACCAGGATGATGGACAGCTCAACAAGCGGTCTCCAAGCATGTTTCCCGCCGATTTTGGTGAGGTGTTCTTCATGCCGATATGAGGAAAGCTCCACCACATAAAGAAGTACTTCATATAGTTAAGAGGAAAGACCCTTGTTTGGTGGAGATTTACCTCTTTGAAGTCTTGTTGACTTCTCTATAGGAAGATTCATGTTATCACAAATTTCTGGATAAAGATGGCATTTCCTTGTGCTCCATTACGCAGCTGTAGTGCAGAATAAGTACTGGACATTTACCCAAGGAGGTAGCACTTAGTATTTAACCAGTAGAAAGGTGTTCCACTTGGGTAGAAATGTTGTGCAAAAGTGTGGCCTCTTGTTGGATAATAGGGCAGGTGCGGTTTCCTTGTGGCAGAGTCACTCACACAGCTACTGACACACCCACACAGACACTTAAACACCCACTCATACACTCTGGCACTTACACATCCAGTGACAGACCCACTCATACACTGATACACCCACTCGCAGACCCACGCCGACACTCATGCACCCACTCTCAGACCCACTCAGACACTCATGCACCCACTCACAGACCCATACAGCCACTCACACAGCCACTCACAGACCCACTCAGACTAACTCACTCACAAACCCACTCAGACACTCATGCACTCACAGACTGAATCACACACTCATGGAGGCACTCGCAAACCCACTGAGACACTCTCACACCTACTTACAGACCCAGTGAGATACTCACACACCCAGTGAGACACTCTTGCACTCACTCACACACTCACTCTCAAAGGTTACAGGTTACAGTTAGGAAAAAGAATTTATGAAACCTTGGAAATTCACTTAAAAAAAAGGTTACATTGATGTTATAAATATGAAACAACATTAAAAAAATCTTTAAAATACACTGAAAAACCAAAGGTTACAGGGACGTTATAGTTAGGAAATGGAATTAAAAAAAACCTAGAAATACACTGAAAAAAACAAAGGTTACAGGGACATTATAGTTAGGCTCATATTTCACTCATACAAAATCATAGAAATGCAGCAGCTATAGTTACCTGAGCTAACTATAACTTAAGCCCCTGCAATGCACTGCTTATGACCTTACATATTACATCACTCACGGCATGGTCAGTGACATCACTGATGACATCTCAAATGACATCACTGATGACATCTTCCAGTTATTGTGAGTGCTCTCTAAAAGTTTATGAGTGTTAAACATATATACTAAGGTACCAAAAAAGTTAAATCAGTATAGTTTGTGTACTACTGATGAGTGATAGTATTCTAATATGGCATGTGAGTGGCTGTGTGAGTGTCTGTATGAGTGTGTGAGTGGGTATATGAGTACCTGTATGTGTCTGTCAGTGGCTGTGTTAGTGGGTGTATGGGTTAGTTAGTGGCTATGTGACTGGCTGTATTGGAGAGTGAGTGGGTGTGTGAATGGCTGTATGGGTAACTCAGTGGTTGTGTGAGTGCCTGTATATATGAGGGAATGAATGTGAAAGTGGATGTATGGGTCAGTGAATAGTTGTTTAAGTGTGTGTGTTCAGGTAAGTGAGTGCGTTAGTGGCTGTATTGGAGAGTGACAGCATGTTTGGGTGTGTGAGTGGATGTGTGAGTGGTTGTATGCATGTGTGAATGGGTATGTAAGTGGTTCTGTGGGTATATGTAGGTGTGTGAGTGGTTGTATGGATGAGTGAGTGGCTGTAGGGGTAAATGAGTAGGTGTGTGAGCAGCTGTATTGGTGAGTGAGTGGCAGTGTGAGTGGCTGGATGGGTGAGTACATGGGTGTGTGAGTACCTGAATATGTGACTGAGTGACTGTGTAACTGGCTGTATGAGTGAGTGAGTGAATGTGTGAGTGGCTGTATGGTTGAGTGACTGGGTGTGTGAGTAATTGTGTGGGTTGTGTGAGTGGATGTATGAGAGGCTGTATGGGGGTGTGAGTGGTATTGTGGATGATGTCATCAGTGATGCCATATGAGATGTCATCAATGATGTCACCAGCGATGTCACTGACCATGTCTAGAGAGAGAGAGAGAGAGAGAAAACTCTGTTTATTTAGACCATAGTCTTTAAACAACAAGAATCACGAAGGAAGTAAATAAAACCATACAATTCCTTAAAATTATCTTAGCTAGTACAAATGTTAGTAGATCCAATGTCCACCTCCTCTCCCGATAGCAGCAACATATTCATATTATATACACTTGTAGTAAAAATTTAAAACCACATAAAAATCATTAAAATAACAGTGCCATCAGTACTCTATTTTAAAAGGGGTACATTATCCACTTCCTTTCCCCAATAACAGCAGCGTTTAAAACAATTCAATTTCATATTGTGTTCATTACAACTGGACCAATTGTGTGAGCGGGAGATTTTAAAAGTAAATACATTTTCTAACCTCCCTTTAGTTTATCCCGTAAAAAGCTGTTTATACCTTTCATATAGTTTCCTAGTGCTATAGCGATATCGAGACTTGTCATGTCT